>JAZKJV010003501.1:0-600000 GCA_037367405.1 Ottelia alismoides | reverse complement strand
ATTTGGACGGCTTATATAAAAAAAGGTGAAGTAAAGCCGCAAGAAATTTTTCAGAATGATCACGTTTTTCCCTATTATCTTGTCTTCTCCCAACATAGTCGATCTCATGTATTTCGACTAGTATGGGATAAAGGGGGGAATATTGTGTAGAGTCACAGGTCTTGTTCCAGATTCAGAGGTCAGATTCTCTAGACCGGTCAGATGTTCAGACTCTACAGTTGGTATTCAGACTTGACGATTGATTCCGAGTCCATAGTTTCAGACACACACATGTATGCAGTCTTCTTTTTAGATGTGCACATGTTGCCATCTTTTTGGTCCCCATTATTCCTGTGTTTCAGCCAGAGTTTTCAAGTGAGCCATAGGGACTCCATAGTAGAGGACCATTGCCTATGCCATGTGGGCAAGGGTTTTAATGTGGTATCATAAGGACTCCAAAGTAGAGTACCATTCTCTGTGCCAGTTGGGAGAGACCCAGTTCTCCGACGAGGAGACTTCCAGACTCCATTCTCCATCGACCGTGGACTTCGACGAGGATTCCACTCCACGACCTTTTCAGTTTGACCCTTTTCAGAGATGGAGCAGTTGTCCACATGTTGTGGCGGGCCAGAGTACTCCAACGAGGAGACTCAATTCCAATTGCAGTGACTCTGACAGATGCAGTACAGAGCACATGCTTTTCGACGAGGAGATTCAGTTGACTCACACTCCAGCCCGTTCGTCCTCATCACTTGCACGGCATGAGAAGCAACGTCCTCGACAGCAGCCGACAGTTGTGCACGTTGAGTTGATATTGTCTGTAGTGTCATGTATTGTGAGTTGAGTTTCTTTCTATTTGTCCAAGTTGAGCATTGCATGCTCCAGCTTAAGGGGGAGTGTTAGAGTATTTGGTTGTGTGCTTCTTATGTTGTAGATGGGTAAATGGATTCCTCCAGGATCCATTTACCCCATCCATGTGTTTAGTCCCACATCTACTAGTGGTGGGACTTGGAGGCTCTGTGGAGGCTATATAAGGAGCCCTAGACCTCCTGTATCCAATGACAAAAAGGAATGCAATATCCACCCATTTGAGGGTTTTTCCCGTGGTTCCATCCCGCTCCTTAGGGAGTAGGATTCCACGTAAAAATCTTGTGTTCCAAGTTTATTCTTTCTATTCTTTAGGCTTTGTTTATCATTCCGCTTCCGCATTTTCTATTTTCTAACACATAGTTTGTCAAGTCCATCTTGACAGTAGCCGTTGGACCTTTGAAAGCGTCCGTGATGGGTACGCCGACTTTGTTTTCTGACATATTGCCGGATATGGATTACTAGGGTTATATAGACCAACGAATGAATGTCTGCACAGACATGCGTGGACTTGAATGTATATGTAGACTTATGTACTCAAATCCATTAGCCCAACCGAAGGCTGACGACGGTACAGAAGAGGGGCAACCGACAACTACGAAAGCCGGCAACCAAGGAGGTGCAGCGACGACGGTGAGGGCTGCGGCTCGGCGACAGCGGTAACAGGGGCCGACAGAGGTGGATGCCGCAACTCGACGACAACTGTGCGATTCGGCTACGACGACTGGAGGGCCGACTAGGATGGAGGGACGGCGGCGACGACGCAACTCGGATGGGCGGCGGCAGCGCCGAACGGCGATGGCGGCAACGACCTTGGATAGAGAGGGGCGATGCGTGGGGTAGGGTTAGGGTTAGGGTACAGAGCTCCGGTCTAGGACCCTGGCTCTGATACCATGTTGGGAGAAATAGAAAAGATGTGTATTCCTGATAACCCTAGGCTCTCTTATATAGAGGAGAGACCTATGGGTAAATTACATAAGATGGAAACAAAGATATAAAATAAAGAAAAAGTACGCATAGAATATAGAAGGATCTCTACAATGGTATCAGAGTGGGTTCGATTCTAGAGGAATTATTTTCACCATTTGTTCGTGATTCGATTTTTGTATTTTGTTGTTGAAGATTACTTTTTTTATGTCTATGTTGGAGATTTGATTAGAGATTCAGTTCTAGGGTTTCGTGAAACCCTAAATTTTTCATCAATCCAGGCCGAATCCGATCCATCCTCTTGCCTTCTTCTTAAGACATTAGTCCGATCATCACTTGCAGTTGCAAGGATCACGGGTGCAGTTGGATCCATACTTGTGGCCATTATTCTCAGCTTCCAGGTGCTCCTTCAACATGCAATCCTCCGATCTATCTCTAGGAGGAGATCTCCAAGTCCACAGGTGGAATAATCATCATCCATGGATTCAAAACTCTTTAAAATATCAATGGCAACATCTCTAGGCGGCATTTCTACCTCCAGGCCCCTCTGCCTTCCTCCTCCCAAGCATACACCTCCCTCGCGCGCACCTCCTCCTAGCACTCTACGATTCCTCCACCAGGATCAAGCTTCAGCGCATTAGAGATGAGCATCTGGCGGCAACCTCTCGCCCCTTCAAGCTTCACACGACATCACACACACCCTCCAGGCACCTCCTCCTCGCGCAGGCGGCGTGAGAGGACCTCCACGAGATTCAGGTGGCGCCGCTTCTCCTCGAAGCTCGCAGGTGATGCCCTCCATGAGACACCCTCGAAGCTCGCAAGCGGCACTCCAATCTCCCTCCGAGCAGCGCCAAGGTCACCGCACCTCCTGCCCCAGGCGACGCCCCCTCTGCGCGAGGAACTCCTCCTTCATGTAAGCAATGGCAGCGGTATCATCTCCAGATCTGCTCCTGCCCCAAGGAGGCGGCGACATCGCCAAACGAGATCCCTCCTTTTGGAAAGCCTATGGTTCCTCGGAATCCTAGTCGAGGATGGAAAAAACCGGGGGGGGTGATGACCCTCTTTAATAAAAGAAAGGAGGTGAGTTTATTTCAGGCCCAAGCGGGCCGAGAGTATTTTAAGAAAAGGAGAAAAAGAAAGAGGAGCCCGATCCGTGTTTGGGTCATGTTTCAGAGAAAAAAAGGATTTCTTTTGAAAAAAATGAGACCGTACAAAAAAATCGTACGAGGAATTTTTTTGAGAAAAGACGTAAAAAAATTGAGGAACGACTAATTTTTTAAAAAGAGAGAGATGGCTATTAAAAAAATTGGAATAGCCGAAAATGATTTGAAAAAAAGGGAGAAGTTGAAAAAAAATGAGATCGGCTTATTTGATTTTATTTCTCCCATCTTCATTTGTCTTCTCGCAACTTGGTCGACGCCATTGTTTTTCGACCAGTATGAGAGAAAGGGGGGCATTATGTAGAGTTCTACGACCACGATGACACCAGTTTAGATTCAGATTCTCCAATCAGAGACAAGCCATATTTTCCAAACTCTACTATTCAGTTTCAGACTCTGCAGATTGGTTCGGAAGTTCGAGACACTCCATAGTTGAGTGATCCGCTTTCTTCGAGTTCTCCAAAGAGAGACTCCTTTTCAGATGCACATGTGTGCGATGTTTTTATGTGGTCCCCATCTTTTGTTTTGGTCGAAGTTTTCATGTGTTCCATAGAGACTCCATAGTAGAGATCTCATTCCCAATACCATGTGGGCTAGGGTTTTCATACGGTTTCATAAGAACTCCAGAGTAGAGATCCCATTCTCTGAGCCAGTATGAGAGAGACTCAGTTCTTCGATGAGGAGACTTTTTCGGACTCCATTCTCCAGCGACCGTGACTCTGACGAGGATGTCTCCACAGCTTTTCAGTTCGGCCCTTTCAGAGATAGAGCAGTTGTCCACATTATTGTGGCATGCCAGAGTTCTCCAAGTGGAGACTCATTTCCATTTGCAGTGACTCTGACAGGTGTAGTACAGAGCAAGGCCTTAAAAGTCGGATTTCGGTTTCGTTTCAGTGAGGGACCGAAATGAAATTTCGGTCGAATTTCGATCGAAATTCGACCGAAATTTCGGTCATTTCGGTGGCTTTTTGAACTAGACCCCCCCAAATTTCGACCGATATAGCCATTTCGGCCGAATTTCGGTCACCTGCCGAAACCGAAATTCGACCGAAATTCGGCCGAATTTCGGCGAAATTTAAGGCCATGGTACAGAGCACATGCTCTATGATGAGGAGATTCAGTTCAACTGACACTCCAGCCCGTTTGTCCTCCTCACCTGCACGACATAAGAAGCAACATCCTCGACAGCAACCGACAATTGTGCGTGTTGAGTTGATAATATGTAGTGTCTTGTATTATGAGTTTGAGATTTCTTTCTGTTTGTCCAAGCTGAGCATTTCATGCTCTAGCTTGAGAGGGAGTGTTGGAGTATGCGTCACGTATGGTCTAGAAGGGTAAATTGATCACTCAAGGATCCATTTACCACATCCAATATTTAGTCTCACATCTACTAGTGGTGGGACTTGTAGGGTCTGTGGAGGCTATATAAGAATCTCCAGACCCCTTGTATTCAGTGAGAAAGTTCAATGAACACATATGGCCCTTTGAGGCCTTCTCCTGTGGTTTCATCCCGCTCCTAAAGGAGTTCCACGTTAAAATCCCGTGTTCCTAAATTTTTATCCTTTATTTCTCTGACATGCTTCCGCATTATATTTTCTAACACTCTACAATCCCCCTTGTTAATTTATTATGTTAGAGTTATCATATTTTTCATTTATGTTCATAACCTTTCGGGGGCATTTATATATTTTTCCTCTTTTAGGGTTTTCTCTCTATATAAGAGACCCTAGTCCTATGGAATAAACATCTCATTCGTTTCTCTTCTCCACATGATATCAGTGCGACGGTCCTAGACCTGAGCTTTATTAGAAAATAGGAATGCGAAAGCGGAATCAGAATAAAATATAAAGAAATATGAACACCAAGATTTTAACGTGGAACCCTACTCCCTAAGGAACAGGATGAAACCACGGGAGAATGCCTTAAAGGGCTGATGTAGGCATTGCACTTTCTCACTGGATATAAGGGGTCTGTGGCTTTTTATATAGCCTCCACCATGGCCTTAAATTTCACCGAAATTCGGCTGAATTTTGGTTTCGGCAGGTGACCGAAATTCGGCCAAAATGGCTATATCGGTCGAAATTTGGGGGGGTCTAGTTCAAAAAGCCACCGAAATGACCGAAATTTTGGTCGAATTTCGACCGAAATTTCGTTTCGGTCCCTCACCGAAACAAAACCGAAATCCGACTTTTAAGGCCTTGGCCTCCACAGACCCTCCAAGCCCGTCTACAACTCAAGTGGCACACAACAAATATACTCCAACACTGCCCCTCAAGCTGGAGCATGCAATGCTCAGCTTGGACCGACAAAAAGAAATCTCAACTCATGCTACATGACACTACATACAATATCAACTCAATGCGCACAACTGGCGGCTGCTATCGAGGATGTTGCCTCTCATACCATGCAGGTGAGGAGGACAAACGACCTGGAATGTGAGTCAAACTGAATCTCCTCGCCGGAGAGCATGTGCTCTGTACTGTGCCTGTCAGAGTCACTGTAACTGAAAATGAACCTCTACTTGGAGAACTCTGGCCCGCCACAATATGTGGACAACTGCTCCGTCTCTGAAAGGACCGAACTGGAAAGCCGTGGAAAATCACCCTCGTCGGAGTCCACGGTTGCTGGAGAATGGAGTTTGAAGAAGTCTCCTCGTCGGAGAACTGGATCTCTCCCATACTGGCTCAGAGAATGGGATCTCTACTCTGGAGTCCCTATGAAACAACATGAAAACCCTACCCCACATGGCATAACGAATGGGATCTCTATTATGGAGTCCCTATGGATCACATGAAAAGCCTGACCGAAACACAAAAGATAGGGACCACAAACAATGATGGCAAACAGGTGCAGATCTGAAAAAGACCGTATACATATGTGTGTCTGAATCTGAAGACTTGGAACCAACCTGACGTCGAGTCCGAATATCTGAACATCTGTAGATTCTGGAAAATCTGGCTGGTATGGAATCTGACATCTGAATCCAATCTATGACTCTACACAATACCCCCCCTTTCTTCCATACTTGTCGGAAAACAATGACTTCGACAAAGTTGGGATAACACATGAAAATGGAGAAAACATAAATCAATTAAGCCAATCTCTCTATTTTTCTGTTTTTATGCTCACATATTATATATATATATATATATTTTCATTTTTAGTCGTTTCAATCATTTTTTTATGGCTTCTCTTTTTTTTCAAAAATATTTTTTCCGCGTACGGCTTTTCTTTTGTACGCGCCTTTTCTCAAAGCAATTTCCTTTTTTCCTTTTTTTTGAATAAAAACTCGGCCAAAAGGCCCAACCCTTTCTTTCCTTTTTTTTTAAAACAATAACAGGACACCCCCTTTTTTTATATGCAACCCACTCCTTTCTCTTTTTTTTCATGTGGATGGCCTCTGCACTTGTTTAGGGTTCCCAAAGAACCCCCTTTTTTCTCATGCCCGTCGCCCCTGATTGGGGAGCCCTGCTCCTGCTGCCCTTGATATGAAGGACACTCGATGTCGCCTATGCCTGAAGGGAAATTGTTGTTCGGGGAAGTAAAGAATCTCACCCCCCCATCGCCTCCTTAAGGGTCTCACGAAGAAGAAACTACTGGGGAGAGCCTCGTGCCGCCACATCTGTGCGTGAGATCTAGAGTGGCGGCGGCTGGAGATCGTGTCGCCTGGGCATGGGATTGAGCACCGCTGCTGCTTTGCCTGTCAATTGCGCGCCGCCTACTCGATGTTGGTTGCCGTGGGTGCTCGGAGATGTGTGCCGCTTGTTGAAGATGGAGAAGGAACCTCTGCATGGGAGGTTTGCCATCGCCTAGGCGATCCGACGTTTGTCGCCTGGAGGGGATGGAAGGGGGGTGTCTCCTGGAAGCAGAGAAGTCCTCGCGTGAGGGAGGAAGCATCGCTTGCGCTTCCGCTGCACCATGCTAATGGGAGGAGATGTTGCCACCATATGTTGCGTCGTCGCTGCAGCATCGAGCTCCGCCTGGAGTTCTTCTTGGACTTGCGTAGTGGTTGCCGCCTCCCCGATCGATGGAGATAGGGGTTCCAACTGTCTTGCCGCTGCCTGGAGTATTGTGCGGAGGAGGAGCTCCGCCTGGAGTATTGCCACCATCGCTTGGAGTGGAGGGTAGGCGGAGAGATCTGCCGCCTTTTGCCTGGAGATGCTGCTGCGCGAGATCGGAGATGCTCGAAGGACTTGGCACCTGGAGGAGGCCTCTGCCTGGTAGAAGTAGAAGAAGATCTGGAGACAAAGGATCTCACGAGTTGGTGGCGCGAGATGTTGCTGGAACTTGGATTAGGGTTTCATGAGAAAAACACTAGAATTGGTTGTAGAATATTGAACTTGAATAATACATCATAATAATCTTCAATGAATAAATCTTCAAGAACAAGCATGAATTGAATCTTCTCTATAAATCGAATCTCGAATAAATCAAGCACATAAAAAATGAGAGAATCGAACCCACTCTGATTCCATGTTAGAAAATAGGAATGCGGAAGTGGAATCAGAATAAAATATTAAGAAATATGAACAACAGGATTTTAACATGGAACCCTGCTCCCTAAGGAGCGGGATGAAACCACATGAGAAAGCCTCAAAAGGTTGATGTATGCATTGCACTTTCTCACTAGATACATCAATTGGCAGACAGATAACTACTTGGTTATCAACTGGACGACCAACATGGTTGAGGCTCATATTACCTCAAATCTCCTTTACAAGGAAATATGGGAGGATCTCGAGCAAACATACTCCCAGAAGAAGACAAAGTTATGCCTTGCAGACATTTACGGATGAATATGGTCAACATCTCAGGATGATTCCACCCTAATCGAGTACTATAAGCATCTCTCTAGCTTGTATGAGAAGCTTGCAATATTCCTACCCTCATGTTGCACCAAACTGATACAAGAGTGCTCTGACTGGCAGGTATACCGCTTTCTTGATGGCTTGCATTCAAGATACAATGCAACAAAGTAGAAATTTCTTATATTAGACACATTCCCAACGAATAAGACCATCTTTGACCGACTTGAGGAACTCGGGGCATCTACTGCCCAATCTCCTGTCTTACCTTCAGTAGAGAACTTTGTATACATCGACTCATCTGGGCGAGGAGGCAGACACGACTTTTGAGGAGGAGATAATCGTGATCTAAGTTGTGGTCGTGGACGAGAATCTGGACGAGGCCACGACTTTGGCCAAGGCCATGGGTGAATCTACTGCCCCATACACTTACTGTGGTAAGTGGAATAACCTATCTGAATGATGCTGGCAGAAGTTTGGCGTACCTTCTTATCACACCAATAATGCCTATGAGGACGCCTATGATGTGGAAGAGGTGCCGCCTTCAGCAACCTCCAGTGGCAAGACTGTTCATCATAATGACGCAGATTACTCCTGCCTGATGCAGATCCTTCAAATTCCAGGGCCTACTGCCACTAATAACACTACCAATGCTGTTCTGGCTGCTCCTTCAGGTACAATAACCAACTCTGCTATCACTCCTGCTCCAGCTTGAATTATTGATTCCGGTGCCTCTACTCGTCTGATTAGAGAAGGTAGTCTGCTTAACTCCTGCTCTGAAGACCTTTCAGTACGAGGCGTGTGATTTCAGGAAACGCCATCGAGATTCGTTTTCTGTTCATACCGAGTCTCGTAGTACTATTGCTTTTCATCTTGTTCATTGTGATGTTTAGGGACCTTGTCCAGTTCGCACATTAAGTGCTCATCGCTATTTTATAGTTTTCGTTGATGATTATAGTTGATCTTCTAAGGTATATCTAATAAAGGAGCGTTCAAAAATTAATCAAACTGTCAGAAATTTCTTTCAATATGCTAAAACTTCTTAGCCTATTCTTAGTCAAATGAGTATTACTAAACACTACTGGGGGGATGTTATCCTTACTGCAGTTTATCTCATCAACAATGTTGCTTAGCCTATTCTCGGAGGGCGAACTCCATTTTTCTTACTTTACCCTACCGACTCTTCTTTTCCCATACCTCTGCGAATTTTTGGTTGTATTGCCTTTGTTCATAACTCTCATGCAACTGACAAATTATCCTCTCGTGCCATCAAATGCATCTTTCTTGGGTACTCTCGTACCCAGAAAGGCTATCATTGCTATGATCTATGGGTCTGCTGATGTCACTTCTTTGAGCATATAAGTTATTTTACACAGACTGTGAGTGACATTCCTCTAGACCTCCTTCCACCAATCGCATATACTCGTCAGCGTACCTCTATACCTTCTATACAAGTGTCTGTACTGTATGTACCTTTGCATGTCCCTTTTATGCAGGATAATATGATCATTTCGAGTGCTCCCACCACTGCTGCCTCGGATGTACCTGAAGAGCTTCGTATAGCTCTACGCAAGCAAAAAAGGCAATGCACGTATCACCCCATGTCACTTTTTACTTCTACTGATGGTTTATCTAGCTGGGACAAGAGATTTGCAGATGCTTCGAATGCTCTTTCTGTTCCAAGAGATCATTTCAGTGCAATGCATGATCATGGTTGGCGACATGCCATGGATGAGGAGATGAATGCACTTACTTCCTGAGATACGTGGGATCTTGTGTCGTTCCCCTCGGGAGTTCACCATGTGGCTTGCTGATGGGTCTTCACTACCAAACAGTCGTCTGATGGTTCTATTGATAGGTTGAAAGCCAGACTAGTTGCCAAAGTTTCACGCAAACCTTTGGGGTAGATTATTTTGAGACTTTCTCACTCGTTGTCAGAATGGGGTCGATACATCATGGGATCAAATTTCGCCGAAATTCGTCCGAATTTTAGTTTCAGCAATTGACAGAAATTGGGCCGAAATGGCCTATATCGACCGAAATTTGGAGACAACAGTTCAAAAATCGATCGAAATGACTGAATTGCCGCTGAATTTCGATCGAAATTTCGTTTCGCTCGGTCACCGAAATGGTGACCGAAATTGAAATTTGAAGCCTTGCAATACGTATTATTCTCTGTTGCTGCCAACAAGGCTTGGCCCATTTGCCAACTTGATGTGAAGAATGCCTTTCTTTATGGTGACCTTGAGGAAGATGTCTACATGATGTAGCCGTCGAGGTATGTAGTCGAGGGGGGGCATGTATGTCGACTACGCAAGGCCATTTATGGCCTAAAGCAGAGCCCTAGGGCATGGTTTGGCAGGATCGTTATGAAGATCAACAGACTTAACTTTCAGAGGACAACATCTGATTACTATATCTTTGTTAGACGACAGTCTACTGGCACAGTCATTCTTGCTGTCTATGTTGTTGATATAGTTATCACAAGAGATGATGTAGACGATATTCAGGAGACCAAGACCTTCCTCAAGAAGATATTTCTTGCGAAAGACCTCGACCAACTTTGTTATTTTCTTGGCATTGAAGTACTACGCACTATAGAGGGGGTCCATCATTCACAGAGGAAGTATTCCTCGATATTCTAACTGAGGCATGACTATTTGGATGCAAGCCATCTGACATCCTTGCAGAAGTGAGAAGGCATTCGGAATTTACTGATCCAGCTTTTGAGGATGCGACATGGTACAGAAGCTTAGTAGGAAAATTACTTTATCTCACTGTTACTATATATCATATGTTGTGAGCAGAGCCAACCAACATATGGAGAAGCCTCTTTACAGTCATTGCATGATGTTCTTTGGTCCTTCGATTTTTGAAAGAATCTCCCAGATGTGGACTCTTCTATGGGGTAAATAAGTCACTACCATCTCCGCCTATACAGATTCTGATGATGCTAGCTCTCCTGAGGACCGTCGGTCTACTACATGATACACTATGTTTGTTGTGGACAACCTTGTCACTTGATGAAGCAAGAAGCAGACAGTGGTCTCCCGATCCAGTGCAGAAGCATAATACAAGGTAATGGCTCAAGTCACATGTGAGATCACATGGTTTGTCTCTTTCCTAACAGAACTTGGCATGTCAGTCGCCACTCTTGTACCCTTATACTGCGACAACAAGTCTACCATGTACATCGCTACCAATCCAGTTTTCCATGAGCGGACAAAATATATTGAACTTGATTGCCATTTATATTCGTGATGCAGTACGAGGATGACGAATTAACGCTCTACACATCTCCACTGAACTTCAACTTACAGACATCCTCACAAAGGCTCTTCTAAGGAAGCGCCTAATGTACTTAGTATTCAAGTTGGACACGATTGACATATATGCTCCAACTTGAGGGAGAGTGTTAGAGTTCTTATGTTAGAGTTATTATATTAATATTTATGTTCGTAACTGTTAGACGAAAGGGAGTCTTTGTTATGATGAATAAGAAAACCCTAGGCTCTCTTATATAGGGAGAAGCCTTAAGGGTAAATTACATGGATGCCCAAATAGAAGAATGAAATAGAAACACAATACGTAAACAAATAATAATAATAGAAACTCTCTCTACACTCCCCCTCAAGGTGGAGCATAGATATCGATCATGCTCAGCTTGGATGAACATCTCTGGAAAGGTCCTCTGAGCAATGGCTTGGTGAATACATCGGCCGTCTGATCTCCTGAGCTAACATGGGCCGTGGATATCAATCCTCTCTGGATCAGATCCCTAGTGTAATGACAGTCAACTTCAATGTGTTTGGTCCTCTCATGAAAAGCTGGATTGTTGGCAATGAACAAAGCTGCCTGATTGTCACACTGAAGCGTCATAGGTAGAGATACAGCTACATGTAGATCTTCTAATACAGAGCGAACCCACATCATTTCCGTGCTGGCTTGGGCCATTGCCCTGTATTCGGACTCGGCACTGGATCTTGCCACCACCGTTTGTTTCTTGCTTTTCCAAGAAACCAGAGAGCCTCCAACAAAGACTGCAAACCCTGAGGTTGATTTTCTATCCTTAGGGCATCCTGCATAATCTGCGTCTGCACACGCTGAGATGGATAAGTCTGCACCCTTTCTGAATAGTAGCCCTAATCCAGGAGTAGACTTCAGATACCTCAGTATCATGTGTATAGCATCCATGTGAACCTGTCTGGGCTGCTCCATAAACTGACTCACCCGGCTAACTGCAAATGCAATGTCTGGACGGGTTATAGTAATGTAGAGGAGTTTTCCCACCATCTCTCTATATCTCCTCTTATCCACTTCGTCAGTATCATCATCATATAACTTCATGCTGGGGTCCATGGGGATGCTTGATGGTTTGCACCCATCCATACCAGTCTCAACCAGGAAGTCAGTAATGTACTTCCGTTGTGTCATCACCAAACCATGCGCATTCCTAGCAAATTCCAACCCTAGAAAATATCTTAGGGTTCCAAGATCCTTTGTAACAAACTGACGACCTAGGAATGTCTTCGCCCTTGCTATGCCCTGAACATTATCCCCTGTAACAAGAATATCATCCACATAGACCATTATGACAACCGTACCTGCCGAGGTCTTCTGGACAAACAACGAATGGTCAGCATTGGACCTCTTGAATCCCTGCTGCTCAATTATGTTGGACAATTTCTGGAACCATGCTCGTGGACTCTGTTTAAGTCCATATATAGCCTTGTGAAGTCTACATACCATATGCGTCTCCCCCTCAGCAGTAAACCCGGGTGGCTGCTGCATGTAGACTTCCTCCTGTAAGTCTCCGTACAAAAATGCATTCTTGACATCCAACTGATAAATGCTCCAGCCACGGACCACTGCAACAGACAGGAGGATACGCAGAGTAGAGTGTCTCGCCACTGGAGAGAATGTATCCATGTAATCAACGCCATATGTCTGTGTAAATCCCCGGGCTACTAGACGTGCTTTGTATCTATCCAATGTGCCATCTGCATGGTATTTGACTGTGAAGACCCATTTGCAACTGACAACTGAGGCATCAGGAGGTGCAGGGACCAAAGACCATGTGCCACGGGACTGCAAGGCCCCCATTTCTTCTTCCATAGCCAGTCTCCAGCATTCACTCTTCAAGGCTTCCTGGTATGTCCGTGGTATGTCCACAGAAGATAAGGCAGTAGCAAACCTCTGGAAATCACCTGTGAGTCGGTGGAAGGAAACCTGTGAAGCAAAGGGATAGGATGCACACTGTCGTCTCTGTTTCCGAATAGCAATCGGAACATCCAGATCATCACCTTGGCCCACCTGTAAAGAGTCATCCTGCATGTGTTCTGATCCTGACCCGTCAGTAGAAACATCATCTGAACATACCTGAGGCTCAGTGATTGGCTGATCTGCTGTCTGAGCGGGACCTGACCGACGCGTATAGTGGATAGGAAATGGTGATATAATTTTCCGAGGAATGGGTGGTGGTGGAGGTGGAGGTGGTGGTAGAGGTGGAGGTGGTGGTGCTGGCAAAGGGACTGACACAGGAGACGAGTCAGGAGTAAGACAGGTAGGTGGTGGTGGAACCAAAATATCATCAGCGGTGGTGGATGGTATCATTCTATCCCCGGCTGGCGAGAAGAACATGACCGACTCGAAGAAGGTGACATCCGCACTAACGAAGTACCTGTTGGTAGTAGGATCATAACACCGGTATCCCTTCTGGGTCCTGGAATACCCAACAAAGACGCACTTGACTGCTCTTGGAGAGAGCTTGTCAAGTCCAGGAGACAGGCGATGAACAAACGCCACAGCACCAAAGACACGAGGTGGCAGTGAGAAGAGCTCTTTATCAGGAAAGATAAGAGAGATGGGTATCTTCTCTCCAAGGACAGAGGAGGGCATTCGATTGACCAGATAGCATGCAGTAAGAACAGCATCCCCCCAGAAGGGAATAGGAGCACAACTTTGAATCAATAAGGTACGAGTGATGTCCAAGAGATGGCGATGCTTTCTTTCCGCCACACCATTTTGTTGGGATGTATATGCACAGGTGGTTTGATGAATAATTCCCTTTGATGATAGAAATTGAGAAAGAGAACGTGTACAAAATTCCAGCGCATTATCCGTCCGAACATATTTGACTGAAGAAGAAAAAACATTCTGCACTTCATTAATCAAATTTTTAATAACATCTCCTGCTTCAGACTTATTCTTCAGTAGAAAAACCCAAGAGACACGAGAAAAATCATCTACGACCACAAGATAGAACCTGTGTCCCTGGTGATCGGGAACACGACTCGGACCCCATATATCTATATGTAACAACTCGAAAGGGGAGCTACTGCTCCGACTCTGACGACCTGGAAAGCTCGACCTGTGATGCTTTCCTAACTGACAGGTTTCACAACGAAACGACGAACTTGGCGAGATCTGAGGCAGAAGATGGCGCATTTTCTGGAGTGGAAGGTGACCAAAACGAAGGTGCCAAATGTAAGGTGAGACTGGACCAGCAGAGTGAGCGGAGATGCCAGCATAAGATTCCCGGACCAACCGATATAGACCGTTCTGCTCAGAGCCACAGCCAATCACCTTGCCCGTGAGTATGTCCTGAAAAATGAGAGAAGACGGGTCAAATATAGCTCGACAATTCAAATCCTTTGTAATCTGACTAATAGACAACAAATTCAGTGAGAATTCAGGAGCATGTAAGACATTCTGTAGCTGCATAGCGGAGGTTAAGAAAACCTCCCCCTGACCAACAAGGGGCGAATAGGAACCATCTGCTATCTGCACTGAGCGACCTGGAGGAATAGCCCTGTAGGCCTGTAATCTACCTTTATCTCGACACAGATGATGTGTAGCTCCTGAATCTATAACCCAGTCAGATATATCATGTGAAGGAATGATCGCTGAAGATCTACCTGAGGAACTGGCAGCGGCGGAAGAACTGGCTGAGGCTGTGGCAGCAATATCAGATGAGCCACCAGATGAATCACCAGAAGACTGTGGCATAATATCACGGAGACGGGCCACGAGTTCGTCAAATCTATGATCTGCAGTAGACGGTAATGGAGACTGTGAATGCTCTGCAACCCGTGCCGATGCTGGGAACCCATGCTTTGAGTAGCATGTCTCCTCTGAGTGTCCAGGTCTGTGACAATATGAGCACGTCTGACTAGGTCGACCGCCTCTTCCCTGAGAGCCACGGCCACGTCCACGGCCACGCCAAGAGGATGGTCCACCTCTCCCACGCGAAGCTGCCATCGCAGATGGGGGTGGAGTAGAAGAGCTGGAGGAAACTGGGATACGGCTGAGCCTCCTGTATACATCCTCCACGGGAGGAATGACTGCATCTGCTAAGATCTGTGACCGTGCTGCGTCATACTCAGGGTCTAGGGCAGCAAGTAAAACACCCACCATGGTGGCGTTCCGGAATGTCTTCTGCTGCTCTGGAGTAGCAGTCAAAGGGATGGTACTGTAGAGCTTCTCAAACATCCCTCTCAGGGATGTGTATAGAGAGTGGAGCGGTCTGCCGGCCTGCTTCATCGTAAAGATGTCATGCTGAAGCTGCAACATCTTTGTCTCATTTCGCACCTGCGAATATGTAGCAGCAAGAATGTCCCACATCGCCTTAGCAGTGGGCTGATGGAGGACATCATTAGCTATCTCCATCGTCAGCGTACCCGATAACCAAACCTTTGCATAAGCATCATCGGCCTCCCATGAGGCGTAGATCCCTGTCTTCTCCGCAGGCTCATCCTCGGTAAGAATGTGTTTCTTACCATTTGATTTCATGAGGCTCATGAATTGCATGGCCCATAACTCATAGTTAGACCCGTCCATCTTCACTATCGGCGCCGGACCTTTGAATGCGCCGGTGGAGGGCAAATCGACTTTCGATTATGACATACTGCTGCCGGAAGAAGACAAAGGGAGAATAGACAATGTGATGAATGTCTACACCCACTGCATCGGATTTGAGTGCGTGTGTAGACCTTTACGCACTCAAATCCATAAAGCCGAGGAAGAAAGGTCTAGGGCACGCTTCCAAGGAAGCAAAATAGCCCTTGAACGGCCTCGAGAACGACGCCTAAGTGCTGATGAAGTCCACGGAACCCCTACGGCGGCTGATGGAGTTGCCGCTGGGGCTCTAGGTGCGGCAGGGGGTGCCGCTAGATGGCCTGGCTGGCGCTGGGGGGGTCCCGGCGGTGCCGCAGGAGGGCTGGGGAGGCCGCAGGAGCGGCTAGCGGCACCGCAGGAGCGGCTGGGAGGGCTGGCGGCGCCGCAGCAGCGGCTGGGAGGGGCCGGCGGTGCCGCAGGGGCGGCTGGCGGCGCCGCTCGGGAGGAGAGAAGGTGTGGGCGGCGGGTGGGGGGTTAGGGAAAGAGCCCTAGGGTGGCTCTGATACCATGTTAGACGAAAGGGAGTCTTTGTTATGATGAATAAGAAAACCCTAGGCTCTCTTATATAGGGAGAAGCCTTAAGGGTAAATTACATGGATGTCCAAATAGAAGAATGAAATAGAAACACAATACGTAAACAAATAATAATAATAGAAACTCTCTCTACAGTAACCCTTCAGGTTCCGTAACCCTTCGGGGGTATTTATGTATTTTCCTCTTGTACTAGGGTTTTCTCTCCATATAATAGATTCTAACCCTATGGAATAAACACCTCAATCGTTTCTCTTCTCCACACCCCTAAACCTAGAGCATGGAATGTCCACCTTGGACATCATACACAAGTTGAGTATGAATATCGAATATACTCTCAAACTCTCAATTGCATCTTTTCATGCTTGCAATCCGGAGAACTTGTAATTGTTGCCGCTAGGCTCTTAAATGCACTGGATACAGAAAACTGCAAAGGTTCTCTCCAATGGAGACCTCTATGAGTAATGCCACCATACAAAGATGTGAACAAAGGACTTATAACATTAAGCCACTATAATGGGTCTCTCTCAATGAGAGCCTCAAACTAGGCCTCTCCTACACTAGCTCAGTTATTGTGATCTCTACTCCGAAGTCTCCAATGATCTTTTTGTATCGAGCCTTTACCATGGATATCTAACATACGGGGTCTACATTAAATCTCTATGCCTAAATGATGAGTATTAAATAAATGATCCCATATATTGGTCTCATAAAAAAACGAGGTTGATCCCATGTGCAAGTAGGAGACAAATTCATCAAAGTTTTCACCCTAATTTTCTCTTTCTTCAATCACATTTCCTTCTCCTTTTTTATAACACTAGTGTATTTGTCCGCGCTTTACGACGGGTTGAAGAAAATACATTTATTTTTAATATTTTTAAAATTGTAAAAATTAAGCAAGATATCATATTACATGTTTTCTACAAAATAGATAAGTGAATAAAACATCTTTGGACCATTCTTATTGATATCGTTAAACATCAACTCGCAAAGAACAAATATTAATCATTGATTATAAAACAACCAGTTTACGTTTATCGAAAAACTATATCTTCTAAAAAGATGTATATGCTAGCATTACTAAATAAGACTTTTGCTAAGAAATTAGAATTATTCAGCTGCATTATAGGCACAATTTATTTCAAGTATAAACCACGCGAGAACTAATATACATCGAACATTATGAGATTTATATAATTTTTAGAAAAATATTTATAAAGTTAAAACATTTATTCATTATTAAATATATTTTATATATTTCACATTACTTTTATCTACGTTGCTATTTGTACCCAAATTCTATGATCATGGATTGTCAAAATATACTTTAAAAATCCATAAGAATTATAATCGATAATAATAATATGTAAAAAATATAGATATAAGATTAATTCAATTGATAGATATAAATAAAATGAAATTTATTGTCTATATATCTCATTGATCTCATAGCATGATGAAAAAAAGTCAAATATGTGTACATGTATTATATTTTAAAATTAATTTAAATTCTAAATTTTAAGTTAATTTAAAATACATTATTATTAAAATATTTAAATATTTGATACTATATCACGTATATCACGTATGATGATGATACTGATGAGGTTGACAGGAGAAGATACATGGAGCTGATGGGAAAGCTTCTTTATGTTACCATTACCAGACTCGATATTTCATTGTTGTCAGTCGAGTGAGCCGGTTCATGGAACAACCTCATCAGGTACATATGGATGCTATACAAATGATATTAATGTATCTTAAATCATCTCCATGTGCAAGGCAGCTATTTAAAAGAGGTGGCACCATCACTATCTCAACATGCACAGATGCAGATTATGCAGGATGCTCCAAAGACATGAAGTCCACAACAGGATTCGTTATATTTGTTGGAGATTCACTTGTCTCGTGAAAAGTAAGAAGCAAACTGTAGTTGCTAGATATAATGCTGAATCTGAGTATAGGCCTATGACACAAGCATGTACAGAGATGATATGGTTTCGAACAGTCCTTACAGATCTACGTATATACGTTCCTATTATCATGTCGCTAAAATGAGACAATCAGGTTGCCCTATTCATTGCTAATAATCCTGCATTCCACGAAAGGACAAAACACATTGAGGTCGACTGCCATTATATACGTGACATGATTAAGGAGGGCTTCATTTCCACATCCCATGTCAGCTCAGGGGACCATACAATAGACATTTTCACCAAGGCCTTGCTTATTAGAGGATCATTTCAAAAGTGTTCATCCAAGATGAGCATGATAGATATCTATGCTCCATCTTGAGGGGGAGTGTAGATATATGTTTCTATATTTATGTACTCTTTTATCTATTCCTTTTCTTTTGTATGTATTATGTAATTTGCCCATAGGCCTCTCCTCTATATAAGAGAGCCTAAGGCTCAAGGAATAAACAAGACTCTTATTTTCCCAACACTTCCCAAGCTGGCAAGCCTCGCACTGGAAGGAAGATCAGGTGGAGATCTGTGAGAGGACATGACATAGCTACTGTAGAGTAGAGGAAGGTGGCCAAAATGAAGGTGCCACAGGTACTGTGAGATTGCTCCAGTAGGAATAGTAGATGTACCAGCATGAGGAGGCTAGACCAGTTTGTAGAGCCCACACTGTTCAATACTACATCCAATCACCATGCCCGTGAGGATGTCCTGAAGCACAAGAGAAGAGGGGTCAAAATGGCATGACAATGCAGATACTTTGTAATTTGACTAATAGAAAGCAAGTTCATCTAAAAATCAGGAGCATATAAAACATTCTGCAAATGTATGGATGGCGTCAAATGCACCTTCCCCTGTCATGTGATGGGTAAGTGAGCCCCATTCGCAATGACGACCCATTAGTACCAGGGGGTATAGACATGTAAGACCTGAACTGGGCTCTGTCTCTACACAAATGGTGAGAAGCACCCGAGTCCATGGTCCACTCTGTCATATTTGCACTGCTACAACCAGTAAAAGTGTATGCGATATATGAAGAGCTCGAAAAGGCTCTAGTTGCAACTGCAGTATTTGGATCCTGTAGTAGTAGTGCCAGCCATTGGAGTCATGATCTCCCAAATACGAAAGACAATGTCATCAAGGCGTGGATCTACCAGAGGAGCTATTGTGTCCGAAGGCTCAATCTGCTCTACTACTCGAGTAGATGCGGGGTATCCATGCTTCTGAAAGCATGTGTCCTCAGAGTGTCCTGGATGACTACAATAGGTGTAGGGACCACGCTGATGTCCACCACCTCTACCATGGGGACTACACCCTCTAAACTAAGTAGAGCCTCGTTTGTCGCGAGAAGCAGCAATCGTTGCGGAAGGTTGTGTGGTGCCAACAAGTGGAATAAGAAGCATGTTGAAACGACTGTAAGCCTCCACCATGGGAGGTATGGTCGCCCCAATACAGAGCTGTGCTCGTGCTGCCTCATACTCTAGGTCAAGCACAAACAAGAAAACTCCAACCATAGTGGAGTTCTTGTATGCCATCTGCTACTCTCTGGATGTCATAATCGGCATGAAGCCGTGAAGCTTCTCGAACATATCATGAAGCGAGGAGTAGAATGTGTGCAGTGAGCGACCATTCTACTTTGCCATGTATATATCAAAATGAAGCTGAAGAATCTTGGCCTCATTCTTTGCTTGGGCATAAGTGGATAATAGAATATCCCACATCGCCTTGGTGGTGGGCTAGTTGACAACATCATTGGCTATCTCTATGGTGAGGGTCCCAGAGAGCCAAATATAGATACACGTCACCTTGCTTCCATGAAGCATTGTCCCAATGTTGTCCGTCAGCTCTGGCATTATCAGAATGTACTCATTGTTGTTGCACTGCAAAAGGGTCAAAACTACATAGATCACAACTCATAGTTGGTCACATCCATCTTCACGATGGGAGCCAGACCCTTGAAGGCACTAGATGAAGAGAAGGCATCACCCTTGTTTTCTGACATGATGAAAGAAGGTTGAAAAACAGAACTCGAATGGGGAAGTAGATCGAATCGACCAAGTCTACAAGATCATATGAAAGATTGGTTTTATGTGTAGACTTACACAACCATCCTTGTTAGTCCTTAAGCCGTGTTAGGGCCAAAAAAAGAGATTGATCGGTCTGAAATCTTGTTTTCCGATCAAAATCAGACTATTTCAGAGTGTAGTTTGGCGACGGATGAGAGAAAACCACCACAGAGGCCATTGACAGCGTATAGAGTTGTGCGAGGAGTCGCTACAGTACGTAACAACAGGCCGACGATGGTGCGTGGAGGTGTGGCGGCATGATGGGGACCTCTGTAGTTGTACAGAGGAAGGACGACACGTTGGGTTGCTCGCATTGCCGTGGGCAGCCTCCGAGGGGGAGGCGGCGACTCACGATGCGGCTGCGAACGACAAGAAAGAGGTGGCAGGTGGGGTCTAGGGCACAGTAGGGTACGACAACTCCAGTCAAGCACCGTCAATCTAATACCATGTTGAGGGAAAATAAAGAATTGCATTCTCATGAGGTCCTGGGGTTATAAGATGTGAACCCCTCAGGATCCGGGTACACGTTAATCACACATTCGCACTATTATTCACATGAGATCGCATGAAGTTGTAGAAAAGCAGGGAAAAATTACGCACGGCTAATTATCCACATGACAATCACATCCACAACATAACCAAAAAGTAAAAGAGATACAAATGGCACCAAAATTCCTTTTTATTAATATTCATATCCATTTACAACTTGCACAAGCATCTTCCATATTACAACATATATCCCAAGTGATACAAAAGAGATAGCATTTACATCATTATCTGAACAAAAACTGTGACAAGTAATTCATACCGTCTAGTGTATACTCTGTCTCCAGGAAGCATGTATATCTACTGAGCTGCTACTAAACTGCAGGCTGTTTGCCTACCAAACACGTTAGGAAAGAAGAGGCGTCAGCCATTGCTAGTACCTCCCAAAAACTTATAAAAAAATTAGACATTTAATATGTGCAAAAGAAAGCAAGTAGAAAGGTGGAAAGTAAAGTTTACATCTATTTGCGTAAGTAAAAAGGTCTTTCAAGTTGTTTGTAATGCATCTCTAATGATTTCCCCAGAACCCGATATTTTCCCACATATGACACATTTACATTATAGTTGAATATTCATAAGTATAAGAGTATAAACTTATATATTATTTTCTAGTAATCTCAACTTTTGATCATAACCTCTCCAAATCTTAACTTCAATTGATTCAGATATAACTCCAGATGATGTAGATATAGATATGGATGATCTAGATGTAGAATCGCCATGTCTGTTGGCGAAGTAACTCAAGCGGTGAAGAAGCCTACAAATGGCTCTTCCGTCTCGCCCTCTAATTGGAAGCACGGTCCAATAGAGGGATAGGTCTACTCCCCAACTACGCCACTGAGACGGGTGAGAGAGACTCCCTAGAAAAGTCGCTCTAGAAAACTGCCTGACTAGTACGGGCGAACGAGCTCGTACGTAAAACTGAAAACCAAGGATCCCCGCCTGGGTATCCTAAAAGACAGGGTCAGCGGAACTGGTCTAAAGTCTGGATCCCAACGAGGGCGTAAAAACACTGCGAGCTCGCGTAAAACCGTGTAAAAGACTGGGATCCTAGACCCGCGCACTTGGCAGCCGCTGCCCTAACTGAGCTTCCTATTCTCCCGCCCAGTTGAGGGTCACCGCGCCCTCGCACGATCATGGTTAAGGTCACCATGATCGGCACTCATAATTATCGTATCTGATTAACTACTACCTACTTGATTGCAACATCCTTGTATAATAACTTGGGTGGTTAACTTTACCAAATCCTGATTTTTGTCGAACTTATTCCACAACTCTTTTTCTATTTTTATGTGGTTATCTTTACGGATTTAAGCCTTTTAAATTGAATATCTTATTAAATAATGATCCAAAATAATGAGTCATAGCTAACTGCTTGATCACAACTATTCTCAGAAGGTATGTAGATGTTGGTGCGGTTATACTTGCAAACATAAATGGAGCTATTAATAATGATTTATGTATTATACATAGTCAATATGGTTATTACTAACATAAGCACATCTAAAATATCTATTTCGAATGTATTTATCGCCAAAAGTAGATTCAAGCGCATTAGCGGTCTCTTTCTACTAAGTCCATATCTAATTGGTAATTGTATAAATTAATTTTTTTTCTTCTAACGTACACTTAAATCTTAGTAATATGATTTGACTTCCAAGTCAAGTTAATATGTAACAACATATACATCTATTTATATGTCCAACCATTTTTTTTACTATAAAGTACATGACAGGAATCGACCAGTTGTAAATATATAAAAAAACAGGCTTTTATTTAAGTAGATAACACATAATAGTTGAATTTATTAATCATCAAAAAGTCTCATTAAATTAGAATTTATTCTGGAAATACATATGAATCAGTTTACATGCATGTATATAAAACAGGTTACTCTCATTCCATTTCACTCGTACCATTCATTGAATGGTATTACATTTTCATGATCGTTCTTTTTATCATATTTACAAAGTAATGGAATATTATTTATTAGTGAACAAGAATTAAGACCAGATTTAAATCGGGACCTACGCAATTACACATTTTACATTTAATGAAAAATCTGTATGCGGAATTTACATAATGATATAATTCAAAACAAGCATTTTGCAGACAATTAGGTTCCATAATGTTTGAAGCCATTTTAACATTTCATTCTCCAGTAATGGCTAAACAACAACTGATGATCTATTTATCAAGTAAGAAAGTTTTATATAAACATATTAAAAGATTTGCAGATGTATCTATTAGATACAACTATAATATCAATAGGGAAGTCAAAGTGAAATAATAAGGAAACAAGGTGAATTATCTAAAATGATAGCCAACAGGAATCTATCAAGATACAATATCTATAATGAATTAGTTATCTTATAAGAAATCAAGATTTCTCCCATAAGTATTTCCAGTTTCTGCCCAATTGATATTGTATTCAACAGTTACAACAGAAAATAACATAGTCCAAATTATGAAAAGATTGGAGTTGGATCAAGTATGGATGTAGATAGGTTGATGTCATGATTTGAAAACAGGAGTTCTAAAGATTTACATCTAGATAATAACCTTTAATCAAAGAGACAACAAGAGTGGTTTTATAGTTGTGTAAGGTTGTAGATAGCAGAAAAAAATGGATAAATGTACATGCATGACAGCAATAGATTGGAGATTGGAAATGTACCTCTTGGATCCTATTTGGGAGATTAGCACATGCATGAAACTGCAATTCCAGGTGCAGTTTTGGCTGTAGCAGGAACCTCCAGGGGGTTTGGACAATAATTGCTACAACAACAAGGTCTCCAGCATGATGAGCATGACTGCAACAAGGCTTGGAGTGTGAAGAATTCCAGCCGAGAGAGATGTAGTTGTAGTTGCTGCAACCTTATCTTCAGAACAAAAATGTGCTGGATGGGTTCTACGGCTGGAACTTTGGAAACATGGGGTTTTAGGGAGAATTTTTTTTTTTGAAGAGAAGGGACTGCCGTAGGAATTTGGGAGGGGAATTAGGAGAGGGTTGTGGTTTATATATAACAAGGGATAGTCCTTGTTATTGGACAAGTGTAATTAGCCATAGACCATGTGGAAAGAGATGGAAAAGACAAGTGGAGTTGCTGGAATTTCCAGCAGCAGTCTGCTTAAATATTTTTTTAAAAAAACCAAAACTCTCATTATTTGTGATACTAAAAATTGACCGTAAACGCGCATCGGACCTCGGATTTCGATGCACAATATCTTGAATTGATCGTATCGAGACGACGATCGATTTGAGTACAATGTTGATATACTTTTGATCAGGTTTGGATGCCCGAAATTTTCGTGATACGATTTCGGTTTGAGGTTAAATTTTACGGTTTTAAAATATCAAACGGCCTCCGATTGACGAACGGTCGATTCCGTTAGTTTTGTATCGTCAAATCGGATCTAATGATGGTTTCGGTTCATTTTGCGGTTTCCGAATTTGCGTCGCGGCTTTTTCGGACACGCATTACGATGCGACCGATTTTTGGTCGATTTCACCCGAACGACTTTTGATTCATAATAAATTGACCGTTTTAGGTTGTTTGGCATTGACCAACAACGTTTTTGGGTTCATTGGATCCAAAATCGGACGAGTTCGGGTTTGTTAGAATATGGATGTTACATAAGATGTAGAGATATATGTTATGCTATTTTGTACCATTTCATATTTTCTCTTTTCTTTTTGGACTCTAGATGTAATTTACCCATAGGCTACTCTCCTATATAAGAGAGCCTAGAGCGTATGGAATAAACTACTCTCTTATTTTTTCCTAACATGGTATCAGAGCGACGGTCCTAGACCAGAGTTCTCGAACCAAACCCTAACCCTAGCCTCCACCTTCGACCCCTCCGCACGCGCCGCCTCCCAGGCCCCAGCCCCGTGCTCGCGTCGCCCCCACTCCGCTGCCGCTCGGCCCCGCGCTCGGCCCTGCGCCGCCCCCAACACCGCGCTTGGCCCGCCGCCCGATCCCAGCCCCGTTCAGCGCTGCCAGCCCTAGTCTCGCATCGGTCCCGTGCGTGTACGGCCCCAGCCTCAATCCCGTACGCGTACCGCTCCAGCCTTGATCTTGTGCACGTACGGCTCCAGCCCTAGTCCCGCACGCGTGCAGTGTCCATCCACCGTGCGCCTTCACCGGGTGGTGTGCACTACTTCTAGCGCATCTCGGCCCTCCTAGGATTTGCGAGGAGTTCCACATCCTAGGGTTCGTCTAACCCTAGGGTACTTTCGTGATAGAGGAGACTCTCGCTCGTGTTTCCAAGTTAATGGGTTTGGTTGCTTGAGTCTACACATGCAACTAAACCCGTGAATGTCACGTAGACGATCATATCTTCAGTCTACTACCCTAGTCTTTTATTATCATCATGTCAGAAAGCAAGGCAAATATCCCATCTACAGGCGCCTTCAAAGATCTAGCGTCTATTGTGAAGATGGACGGATCATATTACGAACTGTGGGCAATGCAGTTCATGAGTATTATGAAGTCGACCGGTAAGAAGCACATTCTTACATAGGAAGAGCCTGCTGAGAAGTCTGGGGTCAACGCCTCATGGGAGGCAGATGATGCATATGCCAAGGTTTGGCTATCAGGAACTCTAGCAATTGAGATTGCCAATGATATTCTCCATCAGCCCACTGCAAAAGCAACGAGGGATATTCTGGCTGCTACATATTCACAGGCAAAGAATGAGACGAAGATTCTGCAACTCCAGCATGACATCTTCACAATCAAACAGAATGGTCGGCCTTTACACTCATTATACACGTCTTTACGTGGAATGTTCGAGAAGCTCTACAGCTTCATGCCTCTCACAGCCACTCCTGAGCAACAGAAGACGTACCGGAATGCCACTATGGTTGGTGTATTCCTAGCTGCCCTTGATCCAGAGCACGGGGCAACACGTTCTCAGATCTTGGCAGATTCCACTATTCCTCCAATGGAGGAAGCCTTTCACAAACGTGAGTCGCATTACTGTTCCTTCATATATTGCCAATCAGATTGCTTCCGCTATGGTAGCTTCTCGAGGTCGTGGGGCCATCATCAGTTTCGTGGCCATCATTAGTTTCGTAGTCGTGGACCACGAGACAGAGGAGGTCGTGTTCGACCATCATGCACCTTCTACCACCGTTCTGGACATACAAAAGACACATGCTATTCCAAGCATGGATTTCCTGCTTCTGCACGAGTAGCTGAACAGATTGAACCTCCATCTGCTTTATCTTTGGATCAGCGCTTTGATGATCTTGTAGCTCGTCTGAGGGGCGTTATTCCTCCATTTGGTCTCGTTGCACCAGCGCCTGCCTCTGAGAGTCATTCTGACGTTGCTGCTTCTGCCTCCACCAGTACCTCAGGTAGCACTTATGCATTCACTACCAGTAGTGGATCTGATACTTTAGAGTGGATTATGGACTCTGGTGCCACACATCATCTGTGTGGTGAACAAGGTCTACTTACAGCCTACCGACAGGTTCCTCCAGGCCGTACTGTGGTTATTGCTAATGGGACACACTCCCCGATTACTGGTCAGGGGGAGATTAGCCTGATATCCTTTATGCACCTCAAGAACGTGTTGCATGCACATGACTTTTCTATGAATTTGTTGTTGTTGACGCATATGCTTTATTTGTACCGTTTTGTTATTTTATTTTTCTTGTCATTCTCTTTATGTAATTTACCCATAAGCTACTCTCCTATATAAGAGAGCCTAGGGCTATGGAATAGACAATCAACTTCACGTTTCCCAACATGGTATCAGAGCGACGGTCCTAGACCGGAGTTCTCGAAACCCTAACCCTAACCCGCCCCACCCGCCGGCTTCTCCTCTCTTCTCTCTCTTCTCTCGGCGATCGCCTCTCCCCCGATCGCCCATAGGCGCAGCCCCCAGCCCCGATCGCCTCTCCAGTGCTTAGGGCTTCTCGCCGTGGGGTCGGCTTCTCGCTGATCGCCGTGGTGCAAGCCCCACAGCGTTGGCTTCTCGCTGAACGAAGATCGCCTGGCGCCTCTCGATCGCCTGGCGCCTCTCAATCACCACAGCGAGCCCTAGAGCCGATCGCCTAGCGCTCCTTGCGCTACTCGCCGATTGCTGCGCTGCATAGCGCGCATCCTGTGCGCCTCCTAGTGCGGTGCACCTCCTGTTCTGTGCACCTCCTGTGCGGTGCGCCTCCTGTGCTGCCTGCTGTCCTGTGCACCATCCTGTGCGGCACCATCTCCTGTGGGGCAAGCGTGCTCTAGGGTTTCTACAGTAGAAACCGGTACGTGTGCGGATCGTAGCGCGCGTAGGTCCATGGGGATAGTTGCTTGAGGTCTACACATGCAACTCATCCCGTCTATGTCATTGTAGACAAATATTATCTGTTGCAGGTCGCTCCAGTCTTCCGTATCCAGTATGTCAGAAAGCAAGGCAGATATTCCATCCATGGGTGCATTTCGTGGTCCAGCGCCCATTGTCAAGATGGATGGCACGAATTATGAACTGTGGGCAATGCAGTTCATGAGTATGATGAAGTCCACGGGCAAGAAGCATATTCTCACAGAGCCCGAGCCTGCAGAGAAGACTGGAGTCCATGCCTCATGGGAGGCTGACGATGCATATGCAAAGGTGTGGCTATCTGGCACATTGGCTATTGAAATCGCCAATGACATTCTTCATCAGCCCACAACCAAAGACATGTGGGATATCCTAGCAGCGACATATTCTCAAGCGAGGAATGAGACGAAGATCCTGCAACTTCAACATGATATATTCACAATTAAACAGAATGGCCGCCCATTACATTCTCTCTATACATCTTTGAGAGGAATGTTTGAGAAGCTCCATAGCTTCATGCCTCTTACCGCCACACCTGAACAGCAAAAGACATACAGGAATGCGACAATGGTGGGTGTGTTTCTCGCAGCACTCGATCCAGAGTATGAGGCGGCACGTTCACAGATTTTGGCGGACTCGACTATTCCTCCCATGGAGGAAGCTTTTCACAGATTGAGCAGGATTACTGTACCTTCAGCAGCCACTAGTCAGAATCCCTCAGCCATGGCAGCCAACAGGGGCCGTGGTTCTCAATACCAGGGTCGTGGACGTATTCCCCGTGGAAGGGGTGGCCGCACTAGGCCAACATGCTCATATTGTCACAGAGTCGGCCATACTGAAGACACATGCTACTCAAAGCATGGATTTCCTGCATCTGCACGAGCTGCTGAGCAGATAGAGCCCCCGTCTGCATCTACACTGGATCAACGATTTGATGATCTGGTTGCCCGTCTTAGGGGCATTATACCACCATCTGGCCCAGCACCGCCGACAGAGAATCATACAGATGCCGCTGCTTCTGCTTCTGCCTCTACGAGTACTTCAGGTAGTACACTTGCTCTTCACAGTAGTAGATCATATACATTGCCGTGGATCATGGACTCGGGCGCTACACATCACCTATGTGGCGACCAGAGTCTACTTACAGGATATACTCAGATTCCTCCAGGACAGACAGTAGTGATTGCCAATGGCACTCATTCCCCTATCACGGGTCAGGGGGAGATTAGATTGACATCCTCGATGCAGCTCAAGAATGTTTTGCACGCACCGCATTTTTCCATGAATCTGTTGTCGATTAGTCAGATTACGAAGGATCTCCATTGTCGAGCTATTTTTGATTCATCTTCTTTGATTTTTCAGGACATCCATACGGGCAACGTAATTGGTCATGGCTATGAGCAAGGAGGCCTTTATCGTCTGAACCAGACCCAGTTTGCCGGAATCACAGCCTCTCCCGCAGAACAAGTATCTCCTCTCCTGTGGCATCTACGCTTCGGTCATTTACCGCTTCATAAGTTGCGTCTAATCCTACCCTATAGTCTGTCTCACACAACTGTCCAGTGTGAGGCGTGTCAGTTGGGAAAACATCACAGGTCTTCTTTTCCCAGTAGTCAAGGTCGGAGTAGTAACTCCAAGTTTGAGTTGTTTCATGTCGACGTCTGGGGTCCGAGTCGTGTTCCCGATCATCAGGGGCACAGGTTTTATATTGTATTTGTGGATGATTTTTCTAGAGCATCATGGGTTTTTCTAATGAAAAATAAGTCTGAAGCTGGAGATATTATTATTCACTTTCTAAATGAGATTCAGAATGTCTTTTCCACAACGGTCAAAATTATGAGAACTGACAATGCCTTAGAGTTGTGCACCAACAATCTAGCCAAATACTATTCCTCAAAAGGGATTGTTCACCAAACATCCTGTGCTCATACGTCTCAACAAAATGGGGTTGCAGAAAGAAAACACCGTCATCTTCTTGACGTTACAAGGTCTCTTCTCATTCAGAGTCATGTCCCGTATACCTACTGGGGTGATGCAGTCCTTACTGCATGTTACCTTATAAATCGTATGCCCTCGTCTGTCTTGAATGAACAGGTTCCTTTCTCACTCATATATCCTGACAAGGAGCCGTTCACTCTTACCCCTCGTGTCTTTGGGTCTGTCGCTTTTGTCCATCAGTTGTCGCCCGGTTCTGACAAGCTCTCTCCTAGGGCTGTCAAGTGCGTCTTTGTGGGGTACTCCAGAACTCAAAAGGGGTACAAGTGTTTTGACCCTGTGCGTCGGCGGTATATGATCAGTGCACATGTTACATTCTTTGAATCTATCATGTATTTTTCAGAATCCGGGAACATGCAGCCACCACCATTGTCTCCTGATACCGTATTCATGTCACCACCAACATCACAGTCGTCACCTCCAGTACCACCACCACCACCACCGCCACCAATAATATCCCCCGTTACCATTCCATTACACCCGACGGCCGAATCAAGCTCATGGCCCTGACCAGTCAACTAGCTCGCCTATGGTATGTAATGAAAATATTAATGTTGATGGATCTGACGACATTTCTCAGCAGGATGCAGTACAGGAGCAGGGTGCTACTACAGAGGATCTGGATGTCCCAATCGCTCTACGAAAGCAGAAGAGAAGCTGTGCCAAGTATCCAGTATCAGTTGCGGTATCGTTTGAGAGGCTATCTGGACCATTCAGGACGTTTGCATTGGCACTCTCAGCTACAGATATTCCACGGAACCACCATGAGGCTTTGCAGAATTCTAGATGGCGGCTAGCAATGGAGGAAGAGATGGCGGCTCTTCAGTCTCGAGGTACATGGAGCTTGGTTACCATACCTCCAGATGTCACCCCAGTGAGTTGCAGATGGGTGTTTACAGTGAAACATAATGCAGATGGCTCTATTGACAGGTACAAGGCACGCTTAGTTGCAAGAGGATTCACACAGACATATGGGGTAGATTACCTTGACACGTTCTCCCTGTAGCTCGTCATTCCACTCTGCGGATACTCTTATCAGTTGCAGTTACTAGAGACTGGCCGCTCTATCAACTGGATGTGAAGAATGCTTTTCTGTATGGTGATCTGCAGGAGGAAGTCTATATGCAACAGCCACCAGGTTTTGCTGTTGAGGGGAGTGTTCCAAGGTTTGCAGATTACATAAGGCCATCTACGGCCTTAAGCAGAGCCCCAGAGCATGGTTCCAGAAGCTGTCAGACCTCTTTGAGAAACAAGATATAAACGCTCCAATGCTGATCATTCCTTGTTCGTGCAGAAGATGGCGAGAGGTATTACTGTATTCATGGTTTATGTTGATGATATCTTGATTACAGGTGATGATGACCAAGGCATTAAGCAGGCAAAAGAAAAGCTGGGGACTGAGTTTGTCACCAAGGACTTGGGAGTCCTTAGATATTTTCTGGGGCTGGAATTTGCTAGAAATCCTCATGGGTTAGTCATGACACAGAGGAAGTATGTCACAGATCTACTGAATGAGACAGGTATGCTAGGATGTCGGCCTGCTACGACACCAATGGATCCTAGCATGAAGTTGTATGATGATGACACAGAAGAGGTCGACAAGCGAAGGTACAGAGAACTGGTAGGCAAATTACTGTATGTCACGATCACTAGACCTGATATATCGTTTGCAGTGAGTCGTGTGAGCCAGTTCATGGAGCAACCACGTCAGGTCCATATGGATGCAATACACATGATTCTGAGATATTTAAATCATCTCCAGGTGCAGGCCTGCTATTTAAGAAAGGAAAGGAGATTTCTATCACAGCATGTGCGGATGCAGATTACGCAGGATGCCCCAAGCACAGGAAGTCAACATCAGGATTTGCAGTCTATGTTGAAGATGCTATAGTTTCGTGGAAGAGCAAGAAGCAGACAGTAGTAGCCAGATCCAGTGCTGAATCAGATATAGGGCTATGGCCCAGGCTACCACAGAAATGATGTGGGTGAAATCCTTACTTGCAGATCTATGCCTTGACATACCTCTTCCTATGATGTTGGAATGTGACAATCAGGCCGCCTTATTCATTGCAAATAACCCAGCGTTTCATGAAAGGACCAAACATATTGAGGTCGACTGTCATTACATACGTGATATGATTCAGAAGGGGTTCATTGCTACATCTCACGTCACATCAGAGAATCAGACTGCTGATATCTTCACCAAGGCACTACTTAGAGGCCCATTCCAGAAGTGCGCGTCCAAGCTGAGCATGATTGATATCTATGCTCCATCTTGAGGGGGAGTGTTGACGCATATGCTTTATTTGTACCGTTTTGTTATTTTATTTTTCTTGTCATTCTCTTTATGTAATTTACCCATAGGCTACTCTCCTATATAAGAGAGCCTAGGGCTATGGAATAGACAATCAACTTCACGTTTCCCAACAGTTGTCCATTAGCCAACTTACAATGGATTTACATTGTCGAGCAATTTTTGATCCATCTTCTCTCATTTTTCAGGACATCCTTACGGGCAACGTGATTGGGCATGGCTATGAGCAGGGCGGCCTATATCGTCTCAGTCGAACCCCATATGCCGGAGTCTCCTCTCTTCCTGCTGGATCTGTCTCTCCTTCCTGTGGCACTTGCGCCTTGGCCATCTACCGCTTCAGAAATTGTGTCGCGTGTTACCCCAGGTTTCACCTCACACGTCCATCCAATGTGAGGCTTGTCAGTTGGGAAAGCATCATCGGTCTACCTTTCCCAATCGTCAGAGTCGGAGCAGTATCTCCAAGTTTGAGTTGTTTCATGTCGACATCTGGGGTCCTAGTCGTGTTCCTGATCATTAGGGACACAGGTTTTATATGGTTATTGTGGATGATTTTTCTCGTGTGTCTTGAGTCCTTTTGTTTAGGAATAAATCTGAAGCTGGAATATTATCATAAATTTTATCAAGGAAGTTCGTAATGTTTTTTCTGCATCTGTTAAGATCGTGAGAAGTGATAATGCCTTGGAATTTTGTACCCATAATTTGTATAACTATTTTTCAAAACAGGGGATTATCCACCAAACATCATGTGCTTATACTTCCCAACGAAATGGAGTTGCAGAAAGGAAACATCATCATTTACTTGATGTCACCAGGTCGCTTCTCATACAAAGTCATGCTCCTCATTCTTTCTGCGGTGATGCTGTCCTCACGGCATGTTATCTCATTAATCGTATGCCGTCGTCTGTCTTAGGTGAGAAGATTCCTTTCTCCCTAGTCTTTCTTGAAAAAGAATTGTTCTCCCTCACTCCACGCGTGTTTGGCTCGGTGGTCTTTGTTCACTAGTTGTCTCCAGGTATTGACAAGCTCTCTCCCAGGGCTGTCAAGTGTGTTTTCGTCGGGTACTCCAGAACACAAAAGGGGTACAGGTGTTATGATCCATTACGCAGGAAATATTTTGTTAGTGCTGATGTTACCTTTTTCGAGTCTCCTATGTACTTCTCTTCTACAGGTGACCAGTTGGTATCCTCAGGCACTGATGAAGCCATATACATGCCACCACCATTCCCACCTCCACCACTACCTACATCTCCTACACCTCCTGTTACACTTCTTGTTCCCCCATTACCACTCCACTATACCCGTCGGCCTGCTTCTCCTCATGGTCACAGCTCATCATCTAGCTCGCCTGAGGTATGTTCTGAGAATATAATCAATATTGATGAATCTAACGATTTACCTAAGCAGGATGTGTTACAGAGGCCAGATGAGGATGCAGGTGATTTGGATCTACCTATTGCACTCCGGAAGCAGAAGCGCAGCTGCGCGTCATATCCTATAGCATCCACCGTCTTTTTTTATCGTTTATCTGGGGACTTCAGGAGCTTTGTCATTGCACTATCGGCGGTGGATATTCCACGGAATTACCAAAATGCATTGAAGGACAGTAGATGGCGTCTAGCCATGGAAGAAGAGATGGCTGCTCTTCAGTCGAGAGGTACCTGGAGCCTTGTCCCTGCACCTACCGATGTGTCTACACTGAGCTGCAAGTAGGTCTTCACAGTTAAACAGAGAGCAGATGGCAGCATTGACAGATACAAGGCACGCCTGGTTGCTCGTGGACTTACACAGACATATGGGGTTGATTATTTTGATACATTCTCGCTGGTTACTCGTCATTCCACCCTACGGATCCTTCTTTCTGTTGCGATTACTCGTGATTGGCCACTATTCCAATTAGATGTGAAGAATGCATTTTTATATGGTGACTTGCAGGAGGAAGTCTACATGCAACAGCCACCTGGTTTTGCTGTTGAGGGGGAGTGTTGTAAGGTGTGTAGACTTCATAAGGCCATCTATGGCCTTAAGCAGAGCCCCAGAGCTTGTTTCCAGAAGCTCTCAGACTTGTTTGAAAAACAGGGATACAGATGCTCCAATGCAGATCATTCTCTGTTCACACAGAAGACATCCAGAGGTATCATTGCAATCATGGTGTATGTAGATGATATCTTGATTAAAGGTGATGATGAACAAGAAATTCAGAGGGCGAAAGAAATGTTGGGTCATGAATTTGTCACCAAGGATCTTGGAGCTCTTAGATATTTTCTGGGACTGGAGTTTGCCAGAAACCCTCATGGACTGGTAATGACCCAGAGGAAATATGTCATTGACCTGTTGAGTGAAACAAGAATGCTTGGTTGCTGACCTGCCACTACACCCATGAATTCGAGTATGAAATTATATGATGACGACACTAATGAGGTGGATAGGAGGAGATACAGAGAACTGGTGGGCAAGCTTCTCTATTACTATTACCAGACCCGATATCTCATTTGTTGTTATTCGGGTGAGCCAGTTCATGGAGTAAGCATGTCAGGTACATATGGATGCTATACATATGATACTCAAGTATCTTAAGTCATCTCCAGGTGCATATCTGTTGTTCAAGAAAGACAAGGAGATTACTATTTCAGCATGTGCAGATGCAGATTACGCAGGATGTCCCAAGGATAGGAAGTCCACCACTGGATTTGTTGTGTATGTCGGAAACTCTCCGGTCTCATGGAGAAGCAAGAAGCAAACGATTGTAGCCAGATCCATTGCTGAGTCTGAATATAGGCTATGGCCCAGGTCAGTACAGAAATGATGTGGGGGAAAGCTGTTCTTACAGATCTATATATAGATGTCCCACTTCCTATGGCTCTGGAATGTGACAATCAAGATGCTATATTTATTGCAAATAATCCATCATTTCATGAACGAACCAAGCACAATGAGGTTGATTGTCACCTTATACGAGATATGATTCGGAAGGGTTTTATTTCTACATCCCATGTTAGCTCAGGGGACCAAACTGCAGACATCTTTACCAAGGCGTTACTTAGAGGGCCATTCCAGAAGTGCTTGTCCAAGCTGAGCATGATCGACATCTATGCTCCACCTTGAGGGGGAGTATAGAGATATATGTTATGCTATTTTGTACCGTTTCATATTTTCTCTTTTCTTTTGGACTCTTGATGTAATTTACCCATAGGCTACTCTCCTATATAAGAGAGCCTAGGGCGTATGGAATAAACTCTCTTATTTTTTCCCAACATAAGAGGAGAGACCCATTGGGTAAATTGCATAATGAAGACAGAAAGAATAGAAAATACATAAAAGAGATAAAAGATAGAAAATATCTCAACAACTACATTGCCCATAATTCGTATTCATCCCGTCCGTCCTCACAATTGGCAATGGACCTCAAAAAGCACTTGTGGTAGGGATATCAACTTTACTTTCTGACATATTGCCGGATCCAAATACTGGGATTTATAGACCAAAAGAGTTTGTCTACACAGACATGTAGCGAAGTGGTTGCAAGTGTAAACTCAAAGTTCATACATTCCCTTCAATCTTTGATGTGCCTTGTACGATGGGTGATATATCGATCTGAAATCACCCAAGAATCACTAAAACCAGATCGACGTGATCACATGATCACACTCTTGGTACCCTAAGCGAGAGGAAATACACCACAAGTGGCAGCCTAGAGGGTGGCAGTAGCCACCAGAGCCCCTGGAGCGGCAACACCAGCTGATGCGGCAACAACATCAACCGCATGTGGCACTGCTGTAGCAATGGTTACAAGGCGATGACAACAACTGCTAGAGGGAAGAGAGGCAATGCCGCTGGAGGAAGAAGGAGATGGGGCATGCGAGTGGGGTAGTGTTTCTAAGGTACATGAGCTTCGGTTTAGAACCGTCGCTCTAACACCATATTGGAAGAAAATACAAAAATGTATTTTCCAAGAAGCCCTAGGCCTCTCTTATATAGGGAGAGACCAAAGGGTAAATTATATAATGTAGATGAAAGAAATAGAAAATACATAAACCATATTATAACATAAAAATATCTCTACATCTTCTTCGTCCTTCCCAGACCCCTCACGTTCTAGGATAAGATGTTCATTTGGTCATAACTTTAGCTCTCGATGGTGGAATAATGCCAAGACAATCTGTCAACTCGCGGTCAATCATGGTCTCCATCGTCACCCTAACTGGGGAGGTCGGAGTTTCTTCGGTTGACAAGCTTTCCTTCTACATGATAGCCCCATTTACAACCTCCAGGGGCTAAATCGAAGGCCTAAGGATCCAGAAATAAAGGCAATGATCCTGATGTTTCTTCGTGACCGTTCCAGAGCATCACATACTGCCATTCCCCATCTTCTCCTATATTTGGAGGCGAATCTGAGGTACATCTTCCCATATTGCTAAGGTGGAGAGAGCTTGAGGGACGAAGCCCCCCCATTGTCCGTAACCACTCTGGCACGTGACTCCGGAGTAAGTACAGAAATGATGTGGGTTCGAGCAGTGTTAGCAGATTTGCACATAGATGTTCCTCTACCCATGCAGTTACAATGTGATAATCAAGCTGCCCTATTCATTGCAAACAACCTTGCATTCCATGAGAGAACAAAACATATTGAGGTAGATTGCCATTACACTAGAGATATGATTCAGAAGGATTTGATATCTACCTCTCATGTCAGCTCAAGAGAGCAAACATCAGATATCTTTACCAAGGCATTGCTCAGAGGACCATTCCTGAAGTGTTCGTCCAAGCTGAGCATGATTGACATCTATGCTCCATCTTGAGGGGGAGTGTAGAGATATTTATATATTTCCATATTCTCTATGTACATTTTTCTTTATTTTATTTCTTTGTATCCATCTTATGTAATTTACCCATAGGTCTCTCCTATATATAAGAGAGCCTAGGGTTCTCAGAAATATACAACGTGCTCATTTCTTCCAACAAACCTAAATCGATTTGCTATGGTATTAGAAGGCAAAATTATACAAAAATTTGTAATATTAACATTATTGTAAATTTGGCCTCTCCACCCTATTAGTTGCCGTGAGTATGAGACTTCCACCTTCCCAAGTATTACACCAGTTTTCCTCTGCCTGAAACCCTAAACTTCCCAGCATGCATCAACTGCAATTAATCAAATAAGACTTTTGAAATGGAGCTTATATGAACATTAAAATAAACTCTAAAGAAATTTAAGTGACCCTTATTTAAACTTGGTAATAAACAAATAGTAAACGATTTTTAAACGAGCTAAGCCGTACTCCTGTGCATATATAAATCTTAACAAGCGGAATAGGGTCTTTAGGTTAGTCCATCTACACCCCTACATACAAACTAAAATGCGGTCAAAAGAAGCATTCTGTAGCCCAGATGGGAATTAAGCATACTCTAGCAAAAGGTTAAGTCTCATGGAACAAGGCAAAATGGATGTTCATGGACTAGAAAGACAAACCTCCAAGCACTCATTTAAAGAACCTAGCATGCTTATGGAAATTTCTGTCTCAGGTTCCTGCTCATCAGTCATAACCAAAACCATAAAACGTTACGAGGAAAGCATGTAGGAAAAACAATTAAAATAGCCAAAGATCTGCGACGACAAAAGAACCTTATGCAATGCTTTAACCAGAGAAGGAATAATAAAGTCAGTCAACTTTTTAACATGTGAGTCATTATTGAATTCATAAGGTTGAGATACTCCCTTCTCAACAGCTAGCTTGGCAGCACGTAACAACTTCGGCATGCCTGCAAACAAACAACAGTTTAGTTTTCATGTTAAATATTAGCTTCAAAATACAGTTGCTACAGATAACAAACATAAAGATGCAATCATACAAAGGATTAACAAGGTTCACAGGAAATGAGGCTGTCTTTGGATGGTCGCACTTTGTTCTCCACTATGAAGAAAATTGGAGAGATTATCGAGGAAAGCTCACATCCTTCTTTATCTGTGTCGAGATATTTGTATCCCTTATTATTTATTTCTCATTTCTATTTCTTTTATGTACCTCTCATGTAATTAATCCAGGGCTTTTCTCCTATATAAGAGAGCCTAGGGTCTCTTATATGCTATGCAATTCGTTTCTCCCAACATGCTATCGGTGCAACGGTCTTAGACCGATGTTCCCATATCCCACCAACCCTAATCCTACACGCTCCTCAGCACCCCCCCTGGCGCGCGCCGCCGGGCCTTACCGACCAGTCGCCTGCAGATCCTTTGCCCACTGCCGGCAGCCGCACCTCCCTCCGGCGGGCCGCTGTCCAGCAGCCGTCGCAGCCTGCTAAACCGGCCTCCCCTGCGCCGGTTTCCTCCCCTTTACGGCCTTGCTGCCCGTCACTGCCTCGTGGGTCGTTCCACAAACTTCGGGGTGCAGTTTGGACGTTTCTGCAGGTCTATATGGTCTGACTTTGTTTGGATTTCGTGATTTTGAACCTATAATCATGTCTTCCGACCCTAAACTACAACAAGGATTGGCGAGGATGGTTGTATGAGCCTACACGTGCAACCAATCCTTCATATGATTGTGTAGACTCGCTCAGAGTAGTCTACTCCTCAGTTTTGTTCCGAATTGTCGACGTTCTTTTTACCATGTTAGAGAACATGGGCGATATTTTTTCATCATTTAGCGCCTTCAAGAGCTCGGCTCCCACCGTGAAGATGGATGGGACCAACTACGAGTTGTGGTCCATGCAGTTTGGCACCCTTATGCAGTGTCATAACAAGGAGCACATTCTGACGGATTCAGAGCCGGCGAACAAGACTGGGGCTACTGCTTCTTGGAAGCAAGATGATGTCTATACTCGGATTTGATTCTCCAGGACACTCACCACAGAGATTGCCAATGACATCGTCAATCAACCCACAACGAAAGCTATGTGTGACATCTTAGCAGACACATGGGCAGGACAAGAATAAGAGCAAGATTCTACAATTGCAGTATGATATTTTTTCGACCAAGCAGAATGATCGCCCCTCCATGCCCACTTCTCGCATCTTAGAGGCATGTTTGAGCGTCTGCATAGCTTTATGCCCATTACTACCAGCACTGAGCAACAACAGGCATATCGGAATGCCACTATGACAGGAGTTTTTCTGTCATCCCTTGACTCTGAGTATGACGCATCACGTACTCAACTACTTACTGGAGAGACGATACCTCTAATGGAGGAGGTCTACAAGAGGCTGAGCAGGATCATTACTTCATCGACTACCATGGCCCAGACTCCATCTATTATGGCTGCTTCTCGTAGCAGAGGGGGTACTTCACAGTTTCACGGGCGCGGACCACGTGGTCGAAGAGGAGGACGTCAACATGGACTATGCTCACATTGACACCTTTCAGATCATTCGGAGGAGACATGCTATCTGAAGCATGGGTATCCTGCGTCTGCCCATGTTGCAGAGCAAACAGAGTTTACTTCAGCTCCTGCTCATGATGTGCGATTTGATGATATTGTTTCCAGACTGAGAGAGATGATGACTACTCCAACCACTTCAGCTGCAAGTTCTTCATATGTCGCAGTTGCTGCTAGAGCTTCTTCGAGTTCGTCAGGTATTGCTTATGCACTTACCAGCTGTAACACTTTAGATTTGACTGATTGGATCATGGACTTTGGAGCATCTCATCATATATGTGGCGATCGAGCATAGTTCAGTTCTTACATGTCTATCCCTCCTGGTAGATCAGTGATGATTGCTAATGGGGTTCATCTACCCATTGCTGGTAAGGGGGAGATTGTTCTAGCTCCCTCGATGTGTCTACAGAATGTTTTACATGCTCCAGCATTTCCGATGAATCTTTTGTCTATTAGCCAGATTACAAAAGATTTACATTGTTGTACCCTATTTAATCCATCTTCTCTTGTGCTTCAGGAGATACTCATGGGCAGGGTGATTGGATGTGGTCGTGAGCATAGAGGACTTTACAGGCTTGTCCAGCCTCCGTGTGCTAGTGCTGCTACCATTCCTTCTGGATCTGTTTCTCCTTTCATGTGGCATCTTCGCTTTTGACACCTTCCTTTACAGAAGATGTGCCATATTCTCCCTCAGATCTCTACTTGTACTACCTTAGAGTGTGAGGCATGTCAGCTTGGGAAGCATCATCATTCTTATTTTCCGAGTCGCCGGAGTCGTCACAATAGTCAGTCATTTGGGTTGTTTTATTTTGATATCTGGGGTCCTTGTCGTGTTCCCGATCATCCGGGATATCGGTTCTATATGGTTGTTGTGAATGATTATTCTAGATTATCTTGCATGTTCTTGTTCAAAAATAAGTCTGAAGCTGGTCTTGTCATTAAATCATTTCTTATTTAAGAACATTTTTCTACTAATGTGAAGTTTATTCGTACTGACAATGCCTTGGAGTTTTCCAGTTTATAGCTATATGATTTTCTCAGATCTCTTGATATTGTTCATCAAACTTCTTGTGCTTACACTTCACAGCAGAATGGTGTTGTTGGATGTAAACACCGTCATCTGCCGGATATCACGAGGAATCTTTTGATTCAGAGTCGAGCTCCTCATTCGTTCTGGGGTGATGTTCTCACTTCTTGCTACTTGGTGAACCGCAAGCCTTCCATTATTCTTAGAGAAAATGTTCCTTTCTCGATTGTGTTTCCTGAGAAGGACCTATTCTCCATTACTCCCAGGATTTTTGAGTCTGTGGCTTTGTCCACAGTTTTATTCCTGGTCGTGACAAGCTCTCTCCTAGAGCTGTCAAACGTGTGTTTATAGGCTATTCTCGTACCCAAAAAGGGTATATATGTTTTGATCCTGTAGAGAGAAAGTATTATCTTAGTGTTGATGTCACATTTTTTTAGTCTATTATGTATTTTTCTACTACATGTGATATGTTGTCTAACACTGATTCTAGCGAGTGTATCTTTGTTCCACCACCTCCGTTATCTCCACCAACTACACCTTATGTTGAGTCTCAGTCATCTCCACCTCCACCTCTGTCTACCCTTACACAGGTCCTACCATGGTTTTACATTCGTAGCTCCTCTACTCGCCCCTCTGCTCATGCGCCTTCTCTGTCATCCAGCATGCCTTAGTTATGTAAGGAACACATTGTTTCTACTTATGGCACTGGTGATTTGCATGTTCCACAGGATAATGTACAAGAGGAGCTGATACCATAGAATAGAGAGGCTGATGATCTGGATGTACCAATTGCCTTGAGGAAGACGCGCCGTAACTGTGCCACTTATCCTCTAGCTATGCATGTTTCCTTGGACCATCTTTCAGAGGAGTACATGAAGTTTGTTGTGGGACTCTCTGTTGTTACTATCCCGCGAACATGTCAGGAGGCCATACAGGATAGTAGTTGACGACTTGCCATGGAGGAAGAGATGGTTGCTTTGCAGTCTCGTGGTACCTGGAGTGTTGTTTCTGCTCTTATGGGTGCCTCTGTTGTGGGGTGCAAATGAGTCTTTACGGTGAAGCAACAGGCATATGGCAGTGTAGATCGCTACAAGGCAAGGCTTGTACAACGTGGGTTTACCCAGACTTATGGGGTGGACTATCAGGATACATTCTCTCTGGTGGCTAGACATTCGACTCTGCGCATTCTTCTATCAGTTCTTGTTTCACGGGAGTGGCCTCTTTACCAACTTGATGTAAATAATGTATTTCTATATGGCGTTCTACAGGAGGAGGTATATATACAGCAACCACCAGGGTTTGCAGCTGAGGGGGGGTCTCAGAAGCTGTAGAAGTTCCACAAGGAGATTTACGGCCTGAAGCAGAGTCCGAGAGCTTGGTACCCAAAGCTTTCATAGTTGATAGAGCACCAGTAGTTTGCATGGTCCATTGCGGATTACTCGCTTTTCGTTTAGAGGACACAAAGATACTGCTGATATTCTTGCCTATGTTGATGATATTATTGTCACGGGTGATGATGAGCAGGGCATTCAGGTTGCCAAGGAGTTCCTAGTTCAACAGTTTGTGACTAAGGACCTTGGCAATCTTCGATACTTCCTTGGATTAGAGTTCGCTAGGAACCAACATGGTTTTGTGATGACCTAAAGGAAGTTTATGACTGATCTTCTACTAGAGACAGACATGACAGGGTGCAAGCCTACTACTACCCCTATGGCTTCGACTATGAGATTATATGATGATGACATAGAGGAGGTAGATAAGAGGAGATATAGGGAGCTTGTTGGGAAGTTCCTATATGCTACCATCACCAGGCCAGAAATATCCTTTGCTGTTAGAAAGGTGAGCATGTTCATGGAGCAACCCAGGAAGGTTTATATGGATCATGTCTATATGATTGAGATATTTGAAGACTTCACCTGGTATTGGTCTTATATTCAGCAGAGATACATCTCTTGAGGTGACAATTTATGCAGATGCAGATTACGCAGGATGCCCTAGAGACAGGAAGTCAACTTTTGGCTTTGTTATTTTTGTTGGGAGCTCTCTCGTGTCATGGAAAAGCAAGAAGCAAACCGTGGTTGCTAGATCCAGTGCAGAATCTGAGTACAGGGCAATGGCACAGGGGAGTACAGAGATGATCTTGTTGTAGAGGTTCCTCTTCCCATGCAGCTTTTATGTGATAATCAAGCATCTTTATTTATTGCCAATAATCCTGCATTTTATGAACGAACAAAGCTTGTAGAGGTGGATTGCAATTATACCAGAGACATGATTTAGAAGGGTCTCATATCCACCTCCCATGTTTCTACTGGAGATCAGACAACTGATATTTTCACCAAGACCTTGGTAGAGGTCCTTTTCAGAGATGTTGTTCCAAGCTGAGCATGATAAACATATATGCTCCAGCTTGAGGGGGAGTGTTGAGATATTTGGATCTCTTATTATTTATTTCTCATTTCTATTTTCCCTATGTACCTCTCATGTAATTAACCCAGAGATTGTTTCATATATAGGAGAGCCCTAGGATCAGTTCCATGGTATGCTATTCTTTTCTCCCAACAATCTGCAAATGCATGATGTCCTAAGCAACAAGCCTCTATTCCATCTCCATTATCCATTAAGCCCCATCTTAATCTCTCTTTCGTTGAATTATGATCAATGTAATTTTTTAGAAATTTTGGACCAAGCTTTTGGTAATTTCCTCTCTTCCTATCCTACGTCCCAAAGAGTGTAGAATGTAATTTTTTTAACATAGAGTCTAGAATGTAATATGTAATATATTGAAATGTGAACACATTACCTCTTTTGTTAGGATGCGATCATTAGAATTACGAGTTTATGAATATTTATGCATTTTCTTGCATGTATTGACTCGAACTCTACCCTCTATAAAATGAGGAATAGGGTAGAAAATTCAAAATATCAAGTCCCTCATTCTCGCCTCCTATTCTCTCCCGACGAGAGCAAATCCTCCCTCACATTCTTTATACTGCACAAATTATCAAAGCATGGGTCCTTGATCGGTGTGATGTAAATCACGTTACTCTACAGCTTCTGCAATCGATAGGGACACTGCTTATAGCGGTTTCCACCTCTAGCAACTGTTGTTAACTGTCACCATCGCCTAGAAGCCTATTGTCAAAATTGTCGCAGGTCATTAGCATCGCTTTTTTGCCAGTTCTTGTGCTACTAGCACTAAGTACCAGCAACATTCAGGCCCATAATGTGGCTCTCTGTGTGGCTTTAAGTTCGACCTACAGGACAAAACTGCTTAGGGCCACTCCATCGTAATGTAAGTTGTCAGATGGCTCATCACCGCCATCAAATAGATATTGATCATCATAGTGTTGCAAAGTGTACCGCTTTTCGCTGCCACGACCAATTGAAAATATAGCCAACATGATTTAAATGGCATTTTGTTTATATGAGATTATGTTATAGCTCGATCGAGAAGATGTGTGAAAGATTTGAACTTTGGACACGTCATAATTATGACATCTACAAGTAGCACACGACACTAATTTTATGGTCATATCATCAAGCTAGACAAAAACATTCAGATTGATGGTAGAGCAATGTAGCTACCACCCAAAAGACCAGGTTCAAATCCTCCCTTGTAGAGGGTTGCGTTAGGTATCTGACAATCAACATAAAAAACAATCGGATCTATTAACATGGATTTGATAAGAATCCATGTAGCGGACCCTATTTAAAAGAGGAGAAGGCTTTGCCATTTTTTAATCATCAATCTTGATGAACCAAATTACACCACAAATCTTCCAAATATTAGACAGGGGAAGCAGACCCCTAGAGCCAAGATCGAAAGATAGGACAACTTGTTAGGCACATGTCCCACAGTAAGCCACTATGCAATAAATGCTATTAAAAATTATATCATTCGATTCAACAACAACAACAACAAAGCCTTTTCCCACAATTAAGTAGGGTCGGCTACATGGATTCTTCGCCTCCATTCAGATCTATCTTGGGTCAATCTCGGACTTATATCCAAAAAACTAAGATCCCTTCGTATAGTCTCTTTCCAACACTTCTTGGGCCGTCCTCGCCCTCTCTTAGCCGGCTCAACATCCCAACACTCGCATCTCCTAACCGGTGCATCAGTTGACCTTCTTTGCAAATGACCAAACCATCTTAAGCGGTTTCTCGCATCTTATCCTCGATCGGAGCTACACCAACTTTCTTTCTGATTGCATCATTCCGAATCTGATCTTTACGTGTATGTCCACACATCCATCTTAGCATTTTCATTTCTGCTACAACCATTCTCTGCACATGTCTATGGTTCACAGGCCAAAATTATATCATTCGATTACATGAAATAAAATATATTTAAAATTTGCATTGATAAGGTCCCTCTGTACAAATTGAGTTATATATCATGGCCATCTTGATATCATACAAGTGTTTATTTAAAGAGTTAGACCACATATGTCAATGCATGGTTGTAGATATAAAAAGTTAATCAAGGGCACATTTTACATCATCAAGTGATATTCAAGAAGGATCTCCAGTCTGAGAAGAGATGACAATCTTCTCCAAAGATTGATACCTGACAGTTACTCTTAAGGCAAGCCCTCTCCATAGGAATAGAGATTCGCATCTGTTAGACGAGTCGCATGAAAGAACTAACTTGACCAGTTTAAGATAATAAAGAAAATATCATATATTGTCACGAACATGCATGCATACATCCTTTGACCGAGGATATATATATATATATATTTGAGTATGTACACTTGACAGACTAATAGGTTGGTGGCTTAAAAAGGTATATATATACCTAGAGATGGTATGCATATAAGGAACGATGATATATATTATCCGTGGTTTGAAATACTATGATAGAACGTCGATATATCGATCACTAAAAGGGAGGTTCCGATATTCTGGTGTAGATATCAATTTCCAAGATAGTGCATGATATCTCTCGAGATATCAATGTGGTATCAATAATTCGTCACATATCGGTTAAAAATGAATATTTCAGTACGCAATTTCTCAGATAACACACGAGGTCTTCGTGGATGCAGATGAAAGAACAATGATCTTATTGAGTCTGTGGTATGTTCCTCCATGGGAAGTATGGTAGCATCCATCCACAAGTAACTCGAACTGTGCAGCATCATACTTAGGATCAATAGCCGGCGAAAAGACACCAACTACGGTGGCATTCCTGTACGCCTTCCCTTGTTGCGATGTCGCAACAAGGGGCTTGAAGTTGTATAGCTTCTCAAACAGGCATCGGAAAGATATGTATAAGGTATAAAGGGGCAACCACTCTACTTGATCGTAAACATGTCATATTTGAGCTGCAATATCTTTGTCTCATTCATGGCCTGTGACGGCGAGGATGTCCCACATCACCTTGGTTGTGGACAGCTGCAAGATATCATTGGCTATCTTCACAACCAAGGTATCGAATAGCCACACATGCACGCATACGTCATCTGCCTCCCAAGAGGCATTATGCCCAGTATTGTCTGTCAGCTCATCATGTGTCAAAATGTGCTTCTTCCCATTGCACTACATACGGCTCATGAGCTGCATGTGCATGGCCAACAACTCGTAGTTGGTACCATCCATCTTGACAACGGACATTAGACCTATGAAGGAGTTGAAAGATGGGATGTCGACCTTGTTCTCTGACATGATGCAGGAAAGAGACGAAAACTAGGGTTGTAGACTAAAACAACGAATTTATATGAACATACAAGAAATCGATTTTGTATACAGACTCATGACACAACCATTTCCATCAACTATGGCGGTGCCCAAGTACAGATGGGGTGATTTGTATGTCTAAAATCAACCCCAAAACTTCAAAGTCAGACAATTGGATAAGCCACATGCTCGGGTGTGGGACTACTTAAGGCGATCTAGGAGTTGTGCAATGACACCTGGATATCCGCATGAATTGTTGGAGATCGTGAAGACTAGCTGGAAACAAATTGTGGAGCGGTACCTGCACCTAAAGCGCTCGGCAACACTGGGCAGGTATCGCGCGATGGGCAATGATGTCCGATGAACCCGCTAGGGTGGTTGCACATGTCGCATAGTGGATGGGATGCCATGTGAGGGTTCTGAGTGATACATGGGGTTGTAAGTGTCGCGGGAGGATCCTCTAAGCGGCGGTGGCGACAGAGGTATGTGGGTAGAAGAGGGGACTAGGGCAACAGGGCTCATGTCTAGTACAGTCCCTTTGATACTATGTGGAAAGGAAATACAGAATCATTTATTATTCTATCCCTGGAGTTCTTTTATATATAAAGGAGAAACCCTGTTGGGAAAATTACAGAATAGAGACTGAAAGAAAACAAAATACATAAAACATGACTTTTAGAAAGCACGTAATTGATATTGTCACCTAATGATCAAATGAGAAATCTATTGACAAACCATCGAAGAAGATAGTCAAATAAAAAATGGGATTGAACTTCAGGTTTATTCAATATCTTATAATATGTAAAATATAAGTATTGGAAATACTCTAGGTTGATGCAATCATAATGGATTATATACGATGACTCTTCCATTCTAAAGGAATGACGAAATCAAGTGGATTTATTGACTCCGCTTTGAGTCTAAATGAATGGAATTAAGTGGATTAAATCTCAATTCATAAAACTAATTGCTAGATCTAAAGAGTTAGAAAATTATCTAAAAGATATCAAAGTCCAATAGAGAAATTGGTTCAATGTCTGATTAAATAAGATAACTCAAAATAGTATTGTTCTTGCTTGCTTCATTTCAAGGTTCAGGAATGTGGTATGCGTATGTGTTCGGACCGGTCACTGAATAGCGATTAAGCGGTATATGGGGGCATATGCGGGGTATATGTGGCTCTACGCAGTTTCCTAATTTTTTATTTAAAAATAAATAAATAAATACAAAATTGAGTACAACTGAACTAAATTTATGTATAATTATGATCCAACAGAAGATCTAAGAAAAATGACTTTCATATATAACTCAAAACAATCTCAATCAATCAAATATCAATACTTCAATAGAAAAGTTATCACACATAATAATTGACAATAATCACCAAAATATGCAAGTATCCAAAAGAAAATTAAAATTTAACACTAATAACATTAGTAATGTACTAATTAAAATAGTATAAGAAAACATAAATGTTCAAGCGACAATATTTTAACTGATAAACTCCAATATGTGGAGGTGAGACTTGTAACTATGTATATTTACTAATATTCATGATACGATGATATGATGTCCTTAATAATAAATTAAGTGGACTGACTTTTCTTGCAACTTGTATACCAATATATGTGAATATATATTTGTATAAAAGCCTCTATTGTTGAATTATAATGTCATTTATCTCTATCATTATATTTATTACTGATTCTCCATCAAAAGTACCAAACTCTATATATACCAATATATTGCATTCAAAATAAGTATTAGTTGACTAAATTAGTTTGCTAAATTATTGGTACTGCGGAGAAGAGAGACAAATGGGATAACTATTCCATAGGGCTAGGGTCTCTTGTATAGAGAGAAAACCCTAGAGTACAAGAGGAAAAATACATAAATACCCCTGAGGGGTTATGGAACCCGAAGGGTTACAAACATAATTGTAATATAATAATTCTAACACTCCCCCTCAAGTTGGAGCATATCTGTCGATCATGCCCAACTTGGATACTAAGTACATGAGGCACTTCCTTGGAAGAGCCTTTGTGAGGATGTCTGCAAGTTGAAGTTCAGTGGAGATGTGTGGAGTGTTGATTCGTCCTCCTCGTACTGCATCACAAAAAAAATGGCAATCAACTTCAATCTGTTTTGTCCGCTCATGGAAAACTGGATTGGTGGCGATGTACGTGGCAGACTTATTGTCACAGTATAAGGGTACATGAGTGGCGACTGACATGCCAAGTTCTGTTAGGAAATTAACAAGCCATGTGATCTCACATGTTGCCTGAGCCATTGCCCTGTATTCTGCTTCCGCATTGGATCTGGATACCACTGTATGCTTCTTGCTTCGTCAAGTGACAAGGTTATCCCCAACAAACATGGCGTATCCTGTAGTGGATCGGCGGTCCTCAGGAGAGCTAGCACAGTCAGAATCTGTATAGGCGGAGATATGAGTGTGTCCATTCACCCCATAGAAAAGTCCACCACCTCCGGGAGCCTTCAAATATCGAAGGATCAAAAGAACATACTACCAGTGACTGTAAAGAGGCTTCTCCATATGTTGACTGGCTCTACGCACAACATATGATATATCTGGCCTAGTAACAGTGAGATACAATAATTTTCCCACTAAGCTTCTATATCATGTTGCATCCTCAAAAGCTGGATCAGTAAATGCTGAATATTTTCTCACTTCTGCAGGGATGCCACATGGCAAACTCCGGGGGGGGGGGGCACGGCACAAGATCCCACGTGCCCCGGGAGGTAAGTGCATCCATCTCCTCATCCATGGTACGTCACCAACCATCATCCTGCATTGCACTGAAATGATCTCTTGAAACGGTAATAGCATTCAGAGCATCTGCAAATCTCTTGACACATCTAGATAAACCATCTGTAGAAGTAAAATGTGACATGGGGTGATACGTACATTTCCTTTTTTGCTTGCGTAGAGCTATAGGAAGCTCCCCAGGTACATCCGGGACAACAGTGATGGGAGCACTCGAAGTGTCATATCATCATGCATAAAAGGGATAGGCAAAGGTACATACACTGGTGTAGAAGGTATGTAGGTATGCTGGCGAGTATAGACAATTGGTGGAGGAGGGAGGTCCAGAGGAATGTCACTCACAGTCTGTGTGAAATAACTTGGTTGCTTAAAGAAGGTGACATCAGCAGACACATAGCATCGATGTCTAACAGGATCATAGCAACGATAGCCTTTCTGGGTACGAGAGTACCCAAGAAAGACGCATTTGATGGTACGGGAGGATAATTTGTCAATTGCATGAAAGTTATGAACAAAGGCAATACAACCAAAAATTCACAGAGGTATGGGAAAAGGAGACTTAGTAGGGTAAAGTAAGGAAAATGGAGTTGCCCTTTGAGAACAGATAAAGGAACACGGTTGATGACATACACTGCAAGAAGGATAGCATCTCCCTAATATTGTTTAGGAACACTCATTTGACTAAGAAGAGATCTGGCAACATTTAGCAAGTGTCGGAGTTTCCTCTCAGCTATACCATTCTGTTGTGAGGTATATGGACATGATGTTTGGTGAACAGTTCCCTGGGATGCAAAGGAATAGGTCAAGTCATGTTGGGTTAACTCAAGAGCATTGTCGGTACGAATGATCTTAATAATGCTAGAAAAGTACGTTTTAATATATTGAAAGAAATTTCTGACAATTTGATTAATCTCCGAACGCTCCTTTATTAGATATACCCAAGAAGATCGACTATAATCATCAACGAAAACTATAAAATAGCGATGACCACTTAATGTGCGGATCGGACAAGATCCCCAAACATCACAATGAACAAGATGAAAAGCAACAGTACTACGAGACTCAGTACGAACAAGAAACGAAGTTCGAGTGTTTCCCGAACTCACATGTCTCGCACTGAAAGGGCTTCAGAGCAGAGAGTTCAGGAAACATCATAGAGATGGCCTTGGCAGAGGGATGCCCAAGGCGCAGATGCCACAAGAGAGGATCTTCGGAGATAGATGCAGCACGAACAAAATTAGAGTCTGAGCGTATGTCAAGGTAATATAGGTCGTTCTTCTCATGATCCCCACCAAAAATCTGCCTCATCCGAATGTCCTGAAAATAACAACAAGACTCATCAAATATCACACGACAATGAAGCTCAACACAAAGCTTGTGAACTGACAGCAAGCTAAGAGGAAAATCAGGAGCACAGTGAACCCCGAAAGTCAGAGCTTGGAAGAGAATTCCATAGTTCCGACAGTAATAATCTGTGATTGAGTCCCATTAGCGACTCGAACTGACTTCACAGAGGTAGATGATATGGAAGAGGTGAGCAGACTACCTTCTCTAGTGAGATGAGTAGAAGCACCTGAATCAATAATCCAAGCCGGAGTAGGAGTGATAGCAGAGCTGGCTATTGTACCTGAAGGAGTAGCCAGAGCAACAATTGTAGTCTTACTAGTGGTGGTAAGCCCTGGAGTCTGAAGGATCTGCATTAGGCGGGAGTAATCTGCATCATTAAGATGAACCGTCTTGCCACTGGAGGTAGGCGATGCCTCTTCTACATCATAGGCATCCTCGTAAGCATTATTGGCATGATAAGAAGGTACATCAAACTTCTATCATCATCGTTCAGTTGGGTGGTTCCACCTACCACAGTGAGGGCATGGGGCAGTAGAGTCTCGCCCACGACCACAACCAAAGTCACGGCCTCGTCCAGATTCCCGTCCGCGGCCACGACTTGGATCACGACCGCGTCCTCCTCGCAAGTCGTATCTACCTCCTCGCCCAGATGAGGCGATGTGTGCAAAGTTCTCTGTTGAAGGTAAGACGGGAGGCCGGGCAGCGGTTGTCTCGAGCTCCTCAAGTCGGCCAAAGATGGCCTTCATTGTTGGCAGTGTGTCTGATATAAGAAATTACTCCTTCTCTGCATGGTATCTAGAATGTAGGCCATCAAGGAAGCGGTATGCCAGTCAGAACACTCTTGTATCTGTTTGGTGCAACATGAGGGCTGGAATATTGCAAGCTCCTCATACAGGCTGGATAGATGCCTGTAGTACTCGACGAGGGTGGAATCACCATGAGATGCCGACCAGATTCGCCTGCAAATGTCTGGAAGGCGTGACTTCGTCTTCTTATGGGAGTATGTTTGCTCGAGATCCTCCCACATTTCTTTGGTCGTATTTTTGTAAAGAAGATTTGAGGCAATGCCTCAACACTGTTGGTCATCCAGTTGATAACCAAATAGTTGTCAGTCTGTCAGTTATCATACCCTTTGTCCTTTTCATCTAAAGGATCTTTAGTCAAAATGTGGAGTTTCCTCTGACCACCAATGAACACCATAAAAGATCGAGGCCAGAGCACGTAATTTTCTGTGCCCTTGAGTTTGATAGTAATATCTTATGCCATAATATTCGTGGCCAATGGCTTTGTCTCAGTAGAAGAAGGCACCATGGTAGTCATAAAATAGAAAGAAGATCCTGTGATCAACTAAGGATGCACATAAGAGCTAAAAAATTACCCTAGAACTCACGTTTGCCCTTGAAGAAGGGCTGAAAACCCTCAACGGACAACCGATCTGAATTCTTGGAAGCGGTCCGTGATGAGTTTTGGATCTCCAAAGAGTCCTACGGCACCCGTGGAGGGTAGCTGTGGTGCTGACAACCTTCGTAGGAGGTCCTGAAAGCGTAGGGTAGCGCTAGCGGGAGGGTTGTTGCACTGGAGGCGATTGGAGGGCCTTGTGTGGGGCCCTAATTTAGGGAAGAGGGCCCGCGCAGGCTTTTGCGAGGCTTGAAGGTGGCGGTGGGGATTTTAGATCAGAACCCCAGTCTAGGACCGTTGCTATGATACCATGTGGAGAAGAGAGACAAATGGGATATCTATTCCATAGGGCTAGGGTCTCTTATATATAGAGAAAACCCTACATAGTACCAGAGCAAAAATATATAAATACCCCTGAGGGGTTACGGAACCCGAAGGGTTAAGGGTTATGCTATGGAACCCGAAAGGTTACAAACATAATTGTAATATAATAATTCTAACAGGTACAATATTCTTTTTCTTCCACATGCATTTCCTCATACAATAAAAAACATGGCACAAATAATAAACATGACACAAATCATACTATAACATACTTCATACACACATTTGACACATTTCAGAACAATAACATGAAATAGGTGGCTTAAAAAATCATATATAAAGAATCACATATAAAAAATCACAATAAAAAATTACATATAAAAAAACAAATTTAATACAAAGCGGGAGCACAGAGGGCATATGCAGTCGCACAACACGCATGTGCGGCCCGCATAGGCGTCATGGGCGCATAATGGAGGGCTTCATGAAATCAGTGCACTGAAGGTGCCACACACTTATATGCGGCCGCATAGACCGATTTCGTAAACACTGCTTCATTTCTAAGGCATGCCTCTGGCCTCTAAGTATTCCATTATTGCAAGTATGTGTTCCAAATGATCGTACAAAGATATCTTAACCATGACATGGTGCTTGCAAATCTTCGAACTCAAAGGTATCAAATTTTTAAGAATTTTCTTCTTTCCATTCGATAAGGCATCAATGGAAGGTATTATTTTCGGAGTCGAAACATACTAAAAAATTGCATCTTCTCTAACATCAAAATCATCAGAAATTATTTCTTTATGTATATGACTCCTACTCGAGGAAAATTCTGAAAAGAAAATTATACGTTTTCAAAGAAAAGTGCTTTGTCTGCAGCAAGATCAAGTGTCGGTCATCGCTCTCTTACATACTTGATTGGACACCATTGCTCCATAGACTGCTTTTTGTGATTTTTCTTTTTTTATTTTTTAATTTTTTGAGGATTCAAATCCTTTTCTTCATATAAATGGTGCACATCCTTATCAATTAGATCCATCTCCTCACGCGCACTTGAAATTGTATCTCTCACAACCCAATCAGGTGTCCCAACAGTTTTCCGTTTAACTTAATTTCTTCTCTAATATCTGTTTATAAAAAATCAATAGAAAAATATAAATATAACTTAAGCCAAAATATCAATAAATCCCGAAGCCACGAAGCCGTAACCTAAATTTTCCGGACCTCATAATTCGATCATATGTACTACGAATCGGGCATAGTCACTTTTACCACTCCTAAGAGAAATATGATTATGTAAATCATTTATTGTTGTATCATATGGTATATGGGTGCCATCTGTGAAGTATACTTGATTGAGTATGAGATGACACTTGACATTATTCGGATTTACCTATGTCTGAGTGGTGATGGTCATCTTTGGCTTGGTCATCACATCAAGACATTGTACGATCCTAGACAAGACTACATTATACCCGTCTGGCTCTACATGATAATTTTAAAGCATGTTGGCAATAATCTGGAGATCAGTGGACCAAATGTAGATACCCATGGTAGTTCAACCTCTAAGAGTGGACCCATCAAGCGGTAGATGAGCCCTACTCCGTTGCTACACCTGAGATAACAGTTGTTGAGGAAACTATTGGTTTAGAGACTCTCCCCACTGTTCCATTTCCCGCTTCCATGGGAAATGACTTCTCATATGATCCTGAGACATATGCATGGGCGCATCCTGAGTCGGTTGAAATCTCCTCTGACCACTTTCATCAAATCAACCTGACACAAGAATGCACCAACATCAAGTCTATTAAGAACGAATATGTGGGACGTGCACTAACTAGTAGTTCATAGACTGTCCCCACTGTTCCATTTCTCGCTGCTCACACCATGGGAAAGGATTTCTATTATGATCCTGAGACATATACATGGTTGCATCTTGAGTCGGCTGAAATCTTCTCTGACCACCTTGACCAATTCAATCCAACTCAGGAGTGCACCAATATTAAGACAACATGAAATAAAATGACTGCTCCTTCATCTAAAAAGAAAGTCGCCTTTGACATGCCAAACAAGAATCGTCTGATGATACCTCATCAGGTCTGGACAAGGTAATTTACATGACTGAGGTATGTTTGACAATTCTAAAACCCTATCTACGCAAGGATCTAAACACCAATTCCCCTTGGTCTACTCATGTTCCTCACTATTATTCATCCAAAGATGATTCTCCTGTTCTCATTAAATATACTGGAATAATCTCTTATGCTCATACTGAGATTGTCGCTTCTGAATATTCATCCGAGGATGAATCACTTGACATGTTTTTTTACCTGTGTACTGTAGAAGTGTCGCATTCTAAAGATGCAAGACACCCGAATAAATTTTTTTACCTGAATACTACAGGCGTAGTGCAGCTTAAGAATGCGACATTGGTATCGCAAACCCAAGATGCGATATAGCTATAATAGCATTCGCTTTATGTGATATCCAATAAAATCCCTAGACTCTTAACCTAATCAATCCCATTTCGTCTGTTCCTCCGCCACTTCTCCTCTTACTGCTCGATCCTCCTCGACCTCGACGACCCTTTCAGCGACCTCGTGTCTCCGCTCCACCGCCGCCTCATCGGTGGTCTTCCTGCGCCGACGCCTCCGCGTCATTGGTGGTCTTCCTGCGCCACCACCTCTCCTCCCGAGTTCTCCATTTTTCTCGAAAGATTAAGTAAAGTCCACGAACTTTTAAATTATTAGGTTTAGGATATATCATACACGATTTTTTTCCCAATTTCATGTTCCAATAACATTGAGTTATATGTGCCCTCACGTATTAGGTCAAAATGGAGTCAATTTATTGCATGTTCCATTTGAAGGGTTCAATTATTGGTTCTTCGACGACCAATGTACATGATTTTGGGTTAATGCCGACCATGACCTTCGACGAGTTGTTGTACTTAGTCCACCGGAAGTTCAACCTGGACAAGAACAATCATAAAATCAAACTATCACATCACATTCAAGCAGGGCAGGCGAAGAGCCTATGTTGTCGTCTATCACGTGGGACAGGTCTTGCGTGGATTTAGGGTTTCAATAGAGAAACCCTAACTGTGACATGATGGAGATAAAATGCCTACCAGCAGAGGTTGTTGCATCTTTGATTAAGGTTTCACCAGAAACCCTAGAACTTGAACGAATCACAAACAAAATCTTCAAGAATAAAATACCAAAATTGAATCTCGAACAAATGATGAACATAAAATCCTCGAGAATCGAACCCGCTCTGATACCATGTTCGAAATATGAAATGCGGAAACATAATCAGAGAAAAAGAATAAACATTATGGAAAACCAGGATTTTTACGTGGAACCCTACTCCCTAAGGAGCAAGATGAAACAACGTGAGAATGCCTAAAAGGGTTGATTGTTTTATTCAACTCTTTCATTTGATGCAGGAAGTTTGGGGCTTCTTATATAGCATCCACAAACCCTCCAAGTCTCACCACTGGTAGATGTGAGACTAAATACTAGATGTGGTTATTTGACCCTGGAGGGATCCAATTACCCATCTACCACATAAGTGACACATACTCTAATAGGTCTCTCAGAGTTGGAGGTTCAGAACGCGACAACAGTGTTGGGATGTCCAACTGCTGCTTTACCGATTTCATATCAGGGGTTACTGTTTGGTGGCGGGTAGACCAAAATCTAAAGACGGGAGAGCATTACTGGAAAGATTGGTGGGGAGGTTGCCAGGTTGGAAGGCAACACTGCTTTTGAAGGGTGGAAGTTGCTTCTTCTGAAGCATGCTCTTTCGGTTTTCCCAGTCTTCTTATGCTCCACGAGGATGTTGCTTGCGGGGGGTATGCACGAGGATCGAGGCTCTAATGAGAAGGTTCTTGTCAGATGGGAGACAGGCGAGGAGGGTCTTCAACTTGGTGGATTGGAACAAGGTGACATCGTCGATGAAGAAGGGTGGGCTGGGAGTTCTGCGGGTGGAAGCGATGAATAAGGCTTTCATGGCGAAATGGGTGGTTCGTCTCTGGGAGAAATCTGAAGACTTGGCGTGTGACGAGTCCGAAATAGCCGATGTTAAATATATATCATAGATTATCCTTCACTAAAAATTAATATGTCGTTTCATTGTAGGCAGGCAATCGGAATTGGTCAAGAAATAACCACACAAAATTTAGTCAATTTTTAATCACGTGGTTTTATGTTTATTTTACTTGGGCAAGTCCCAACGTCGAACACAAGGAGGCAAAGGAACAACCTAGAATTTTGTCTATCAAAGTTCGTGCACGGTTTTCGAGGCGGTCTTTTGTTGTAATTTTTAATGCAATTTTGGGATGTGAAATACAACTTTGGCCGATTTTAGGGACTAAAAGGAATATCAGTCAAACGATGTCCGAAAAATATGAAACTTGGCCAAGATGACAATAATGATGAAATGAGTGTATTTAATTTTTTTGGAATTTTTGGATGCAATATAATTTTTTTATGAATTTTTGAATGCAAACAAAGTGAATTTCAATAATTAATTATAATAAATATTAAACCTAACTATTTTTAAGGAATAAAATTATCCAAGATCTATCATTAGGTGATTGATCTCACAAAAATCCTAAATCTCAAAAATACAAGATTCAAGACCTATTAAAAATTAAATATTGAAATATACAAAATGATTTTTACAAGGCAAACTATGCATGCAAATGCAATTCTTTTTTGGTACAATGTAACATACAATTGATTCTATAATATGTGAATTTTCGGCAATTTTTAGAGCATTAATTACTTGGAAATTTCAGAGCACAAAATGGGCAAAATATGCAATTTTCCACAAAACAATTAATTAATAATTAACCACTGATTACAAAAATATCAAGCATATGCCAGAATGTAGAGAATTAGTTGACGAATATCATGCTATTTTTTATAAATAAAATAATGCAAGGAAGAGGTTCGAAACAACTGGGGAACACAGGGGAATTTCTGCAATAACAATAATTAAAATAATGCAGGGAAGGTTGATTTGTAATTACCGATAATTGTGGGGGATTGGCTGCAAAATTCCCAAGGGGCACGTGCTACGCAAATATATAGCACTCCGGGGGTATGATTGCAAAAGTACCAAGGGGCACGTGCGGATGGCTGGGACGCTTCTGCAAAGGACTGCGTCCTGAGGGGTATCGTATGCAAAGTTCCCCCTCAGCACGTGCCCTACACGTGGAAGGGGGTCTCGGGTTGGCCTGGCGACTGGAGCGGCAGTCGAGAGGCAGAGAAGCGTAGGGGGACCGGTGCTGCGTCTGGTGGACGGTGGAGGGCGGGGTATGGGCCAAGGCGGAGTACGGCCGTGGTGGAGCGGAGTAGTTGTGGCATGGACTCCAAGGCGGACTTGCGAAGCGTGGCTGCTGTGCGAGGGATGCTCCGGCTATCGCGTTCGCCAGGATGGCTGGAGGCGAGGCGAGCGTCCAGCATCGATGAAGCTACTAAAGACGAGGACGGGAATGCAATCGAAGCACCTGGAAGAGGTGCTTTGGCTGGCCGTTGTTGATGTGTCGGAGAAGCCTGCGGCGGAAGAGGCTCATGCCCGATGACCGGAGCAGCTGGGGGCGTTGGTGAAATAGGCTGAGCGTCGTTGAAGATGACGTTTGCTGCAGAGGACGCTCCTGGGTCGAAGGCGATGGCGGGATAGCAGTGATGAAGGGGTCGTGGGCTCGACAGCGGTGCCGGAGCAAGGCGGTTGCACGGCGGGGAAGCTCGCGAGCTGCGACGGCCAGGGATGGCCGGATCTCGCCGGAGAAGACGACGTGGTGCTGTCACCACAGCGAGGTGCTCCTTGGTGCAGTCGGCAGATGGGGGAGAAGGTCAGGGGTGACAGAGCTTTTATAGGGTCGAGGTATGGTGGAAGGCGGCCGGAGATCACGGGCATTGAAGATTTGATGGGGATGCGGCGAGATTTGAAGAGATCGCAGACGAGGGATTCGCGGGCGTGGGATGATTGGGGATCTGAGGAGATTGGCGGCGAAAATTGATGAGGGAGACGAGATTTGATGGAGGTAGGATGGCGGTGCAAGCCGAGAATCGCGGGGGGGGGGGGGGGGGGGGGCAAATCGCAGGCGGCGCCGGCAGAGGTTTCGTGAAAGAAGGGAGGAAGACAAAGGTCCAGGGGCCGTCCGATCGGCCGAGATCGGACGGCCCTGCTCTTGCCACGTGGCGGCTAGTGGGGAGTGCAGGCGGAGCACGTGCAGGGCACGTGCGGTGCTTTAATTTTTTTTAAAACGAAAATAAATAAGGCCCAAAATTGGGTGACACGTGGCCGCTCCAGGAGCTACCACGTGTCAACCCCACAAAAATCAGAGAATAAATAGCTTAATAAATATGCAAAAAATAGAAAATACCTCGGATCGAAAGAGTTTCTTCACGAAAATTGCTCGTCTCGATGAGATCTACAACTTTCATGAAGACATCAAAATCGATAAATTGCACAAAGTGATATTTTTGGGGTATCCCATGTATATAGAATACCTTGATTTTTGGATTTTATAATTTTTTGTCTTTTTTAAATCAGATAAAAATCCGGAAAAAATATGATAAAATCAAAGATAAATATTTACACATTAATCTAATTTTTTTATTTTTATTAAGTAAGAAAAAAATGAAATAAAATAAAAGACGAAAATTATAATTTTTTACAGACAGTTAGTGAAGACTCGGACTCAGTTAGTTTCTTTAATTTCAAGCTCAGTTTGGATTTGGATTTTTGCGTATTTTAATAAAACTTTCATCAAAGAAGACAAATGAAAAAGAAACAAAATAAAATAGATTAATTATATACATAGAATAATAGGTCAAAAACTGCTAAAATACAAAATGTACAAAAAGAGGCCCAAAACCCAACTTTCACATATGAGCTCTGATTCACTTGAACTTGGTCTTGTTTTGAAGGTAATTGAATGTACATTAGTTCAAAAGTGATTAGGATCAAATCGAACATTGGATGGGGAAGATGTTGAGGTTTTAGTCCGGAAATCCTAGAACTAGGGTTTGGGTTTTTGGTCCACTTATTTGGGTTAGTGATTTTTTTGTATTTTTCATTTATTCTTGTTAGTGATATGTACACAGTGGAGGTGGTTTTGGATCAATTAGAGTTAGCATGAATTTGTTAAAATTGGGGAAGTTAGGCTATTTACAGGTTAATTTTGGCTGGGATTTTTGGCTTCTTATTTTGTACAAAAATAAGTTAATGCAATTCTTATCAAAACATGCGTGAACGCTAATTATGCAGAATAAATAAAGAAATGCCAATGATTTTGAGGGATTTGAGCTTAATTAATTAGTTTTAGAGTGATGAATCTGAGATTCATTAGCGTGCCGTCTAATGAGGAAGATTTACGGGATATCCATGTCGTTAGAGGTCGTACCGGGTCGTTTACCATCTTCTTTGTGGAAGGGGATTACCAAAAAAATCCCAGAGATAGCGATCAAGTTGAGACATGTACCTGGGAGTGGAGTTGGCTTCTGTTTTTTGGTGGATGATTGGACGGGGGAAAGGGGTGGTGGGTGTGTTACCAATGCTTATTGCAGTTGGCGAGTAACAGGGAGGAAGCATGTGTGGGACCATGGGTCGTCGTCACCGGTATTCATCTCAGAATTATCAGATCAAAGAGTGGAAGAGTTCATGAATCTCTAGATGGAGCTGACATAGATAGAGGGTCCGGCGTCAGGTAGAGATCACTTTGTTTGAGGAGATGGAAAGTTTTCGGTGAAGAAAGCATACCAAGTTTTCGTGGAGGATGGAAAGATGTGGAATAAGAGGTAGGTGTTGACATGCAGATGATTTGGATAAGTAATGTGACAAATCGAATCAAGGTGTTTCTTTGGTTGTTCATGCTTGGTAGGATTCTCACAAAGGGGCGCCAGGGTCAGCTGCTGGGAATGGAGGATGCTACATGTGATAGGCGTGGGGTGGCAGTGGAGGATGTGGAGCATATGTGTTTCTCTTGCCCTTCCGTGGCTCAAATGTAGAGCGGGGCCAATATTGCTTGGCTAGCCACGGAGGATTGTCCCAGCTTATTGGGAGCTATTAGATCGATGTGTGGTTATGGACATGAAAACAACATTTATCCTTTTGCGGTTGTTTGGGCGATTTGGTGCGCCAGGTACAATGTCATTTTTTAGAGCATACTTTTTATACCAAGAATGTAATTGAAAATTGTAGGGCAGTTTGTATATCATGGTGTTAGAAATCGAGAATGCGAAAGAGTAATGTCAGAGATAAAGAATAAACACAAAGAAGAACATCGAGATTTTACGTTGAACCCTACTCCGTGAGGAGCGGGATGAAAACACGGGAGAACACCTTGGGATGATGTTTCTATTAAACTTTCTCATTTGATACAATGGGTGTGAATCTTCTTATATAGCCCCCACCGAGTCTCCAAGTCCTATAAATAGTAGATGTGGGACTAAAGCATTGAATGTGATAATTGGACCCTGGAGGGATCCAATAACCCATCTACACCTGACACATATATTCCAGCCCCCTCCCCACTCAAGATGGAGCATGTAATGCTCAGTTTAGACAAATAGAAAGAAATCTCAAACTCACAATACAAGGCACTACAGACAATATCAGCTCAACACATACTCTAGGGTCGGTTGCTGTCGAGGACGCTGCTTCTCATGCCATGCATGTGAGAAGGAACAAAAGGGCTTGAGTGTGAGTGGAACCAGGTCTCCATTTCGGAGAACATGTGCTATGTATTGTGCCTGTCAAAGTCACTAAAACTGGAATGAGTCCCCTTATCGAGGTACTTTGGCCCGCCATGTTGGACATGCGAGCCCACGACGAGCCATTATGCAATAAATGTTATTCCAATTCACTCCTTAATCTGAAATAAAGAGTACATAATTTGCATAATAGGTCCCTTAGTACAATTAGGGTTATGTACCATGGCCATCTTAATGATCATACAGCTGTTGATTCAATTATTGAATCATAGAGGCCGGTGCTTAGATGAATATCTAATGAGTTAGATTGAGGACTCATCAAGAACCGTCAAATGATTATTAAGAGATGATCTCCAGCCTGAGTAGGAGACGGCAATCCTTTTCTCAGTTAGGCTGATATCTGACCGACTTCTTGATGCAGGTCCTCTGCATAGGAATAGAGATTCAGAGGTGCCAGATTAGTTAGGTCAAAGAGTTGACTTAACGAGATCGAGATAACCAAAGTCCTATATCATATGCTGTCATGATATAGGCACACATCCTCTGACCGGAGACAGATGTGTTACTATATGTCTGAGTATGTACATTTGGCAGCCCAATAGGTTGATGACCTAATCAAGGTCTATACACCGATGCGCTGGTGTGCATATAAGGGCATATGAGTAATACGATCTCTCAAAGGGATCATACAGGTTCACTACTGAACCGGAAGACATGAGCTCACTCATGAGATATTGGGAAGAATCAAATTCCGTGCGCACGGTCGTCTCGCTTTGGAAGCTTGACTGAATTTGTAGGTTTGATATATACTTTTGGAAAGTATATGATCAAGACCTAGGTATGATATATGCTTTTGGAAAGTATATGATCAATACCGACTCCCAATGATCGAATGAGAAACTGACTGATAAAACCATGAAGTAGACAGTATAAAGTTGATCCAATACTTCAGGTTTAATCTGAGTCTTCCAGTATGCAGGATGTACAGGTATTAGGAATACCTGAGGGTGATGTGATCATAAACGATTGTATAACCATGACGCTTCCATTCCTAGGGAGTGATGAAACGGGTCTGGATTTTAGTGACTCCTCTCAATAGAGAAGTAATCTTATCTTAGTCCAATTATTGGACATTGATCTGAATATGATTCAGATGCAATGAGAAGATTAGATTTGCGGTCTTGACTTAATCAAGCATCTATGGGAGGCCCGCGATCTGGATTTGAGATATGATCTCAATATCCATGTCACTATACGTAGAACAATACAATCGCCCTGTCCTTATCTCCAAGTATTCGCGGAGAAAGCGCATTGTCCTTGAAAGAGTTAATTGATAATTCTATTGTTGATATATGTATCCGAGCATTGAGAAAATGGATAATTAAATGTGATTTAATTATCATGAATAATATGAATTTGATTCATATTATAAGGAGAGTTATCTTAGATAATTAAATGTGATTTGATTATCAAAGATGTGAATAATGTGAATTTAATTCATATTATTTGAACACATGAGATAAAGAGATCCAAGACGATTAAATATGATTTAATTATCAAGGATAAGAATAATGTGGATAATAATATCCAATTATCCATAATATATTATAAATGTGATTTATAATGTATTGGAGAGAGTTAAATATAATTTATATTAGTAGATTAATTATTAATGTGTATTGGATACACATTGTCTAATTAATTGAAAATGTAAATTACATTTGGTTTTGGGTTGTGAATATGATTCACAATATTCCAATGTCAAGATTGCAATATTCTCAAAATTAATTGAGAATTATTTTGGTGAATTAAAATACCAACAAATTGTTGTTGGAAAATAAGTAGAGAGAAATTCAAGGAGATGTGCAATCTCATGGATTGCCATGAGATTGCCCTCCCTTTTGGAAAGAGGGGGCGGCACCAATTTCCTTGTGAAATTGGGGCCGTCCCCCCCCTCCAAAGAGGAAGGTTGATCTCTCTTTATTCCTCTCTCCTTATTTGATTGATTTAATATGGTATTAATATTTATTTGATTTATCAAATATATTTTTATCAAATTAAATTACAAGTTGTTGGTTTTTACCAACAACAATCTTGACCATTGGATTGACATAAATCAATCTCATCCATTGATTTTATATGTCACATGGATTGAGATCCATGGATCCCAAAATCCTATAAATAGAGAGGCATACCATGCTCTCTATTTTACACACACAATGCTTGAGAAGCATCTCTCTCTCTCTCTTTCTCTATAGACGTCAGCCCTCTCTCTCTCCCTCTCATGGTCGTCCACCATGGATGCCATGGAGAGGTTCTCCATCGCCGCGGCATCGTCGTTATGCTGCCCGTTCTTCTGCTCGTGGATTTCCGTCTCCTTCGGTGCGCCTCGCTCGTGAAGAAGACGTCGGATCTCGTGTGTCGAGATCAGGAGATCCACCGCTTGGATCATCAACATGGATTGCGAGAAGCACGCGGTTCATCCCCTCGCTCGCAAGCGTCTCCTCCGTCGGATCGGACTTGAGACAGGAGGTCTCTTCGTTTAGAGACTCGATCGCAACCACGCTTCAAGAGGTAATCCTATTACTTGTTTGTGGTTTAGACGAGACGATTCGAGAAGTGTTCTTGGATCATGTGGTTTCGTTGTATAAAAAATTTTAAATTCCGTTGCATCAAGCAACTAGTCCGACTAGTCGCTCCTCGTCGTATTCGATACGACGCTCACGCTTCCGTGATGCGCTTGAGGATCTAACCATATCCTTCACGCCACATGTAGAAAATTGTGCATGATGTGGACAATTGCTCCATCTCTGAAGGGCCGAACTAAAAAAGTCGTGGAAACATTCTCGTCAGAGTCCACGGTCGCTGGAGAATGGAGTCTGAAACTCTCCTCATCGGAGAACTGGATCTCTCCCATACTGGCTCAGAGAATGGGATCTCTACTCTGAAGTCCATATGAAACCACATGAAAACTCTAGCCCACAATGTCATAGAGAATGTGATCTCCACTTTGAAGTTTCTATGGATCACATGAAAACTCTAGACCAAAAACAAAGATAGAGACCACACAAATAATGATCGCATACAAGTGCGCATCAAACTGTAGACTCTGAACCAATCTGAACGTCAAGTCTGAATCTGAACTATAGAGTCTGACAACTGGCATGGCATCTAGACTGGAGAATCTGAATATAAGTCACATAACTCTACACAATACTCCCACTTTCTCCCATACTTGTCAGAAAACATTGACATCAACAAAGATAGGAGAAGTAATGAAAAAGAAGGGGAGAATCCAATAAATCACATAGTCAATTTTAAAAAAATCAGCTTTTCTTCTCGCATTTTTTTTGTTATTCCTTTTATTTAGCCTTCTCCTTCTTTTTTTCCGTGTATGCTTTATTTGTACGCATCTTTTTCCAAAATAAATCACCTTTTTTAACTTTTGAAACATGGGCCAAATAGGACCAAAAATACAGCAACCTAAATGGGTCTTCTCTTTCCCTCTCTTCTTTATTTTTAATTCAAATTCATGGCCCACACAGAATTTCTCTCTCTCTTTTATACAAGGCATGTTGGGCCTGAAATATTTGCACTCCTGTTTGTATTTAGGGTTCCCAGAGTGAAAACCCCTCTCATACAAGAGCCGCTCCTCCCAATAATGGAGCTCCTTGCGTCGCCGCCGGTACTTGCGTGTAGAGAAGGAGAGGGTCTCCTGGAATCTCTTGAGTAAAAGTCTAGATGGACGTGATCCCAACCGCTACTATGTAACTGCGACGGTTGGATGACATGTTGCTTGGCACATCGAGGTATAAATCTGACGGTGGACAGCCTCAGTACTTGCGTGCCTATAACCCAGTGCTTCGAGAGTATGCTGAGTAGTCATGGTTGGTGGTCTAGTGTTTCGTTTGTATACTTAGAGTTAACACTAGTGTATTGGCCCGTGTATGCCACATTGGTTAGTATTCCGGGTGGGAGCGTTGAGCGGGGAGTTCCGGTAAACGTGGTAAATGAAGTTGGGAATGCGATACAAGTCTCATGTGCATAAGGAGGATCGAATTAGTCACGGTGATTTGAAATACGGTAGGAATGATCTTGGTAATCTATGGCATGACTCGTGCCCTACGCCACAATGGACTTTTACACGCAGCTAATGGACTTGGGCGATTCACGATGATTCGTGAGTTCAAACTTAAATTGGGAATCAGACCTATAGTTGGTAAAGTAGAGCTAAGTGGCCGTATTGGAAACTTAGATAGGATGCATTGTACCCCACTGCATGCCTACGGAAGCATCCCAACCCTAATGCCTTATTTTTGTCTTAGAGTCATACTATGAGGTCTCATACGGACTAAGACTAGAGACTATAAATGAAGCTCGTGTTACTCATATTTAATGAAATGATTAGAGTTGTATTTTCTTATGAGGATAGTTTACCCGGTTATTTCTTTTGCACACTTCTTTAGTACATTGTTTGTTATAAATTTTATATCATACTAGACAACTTTGCTCAAAACGTACCTAAGTGTCGGATCCACAGGTTCTCAGAAGCAGCCGCAACAGTGAGTGGTCATTGTTGGCTTGGAGTTATTTCTTTTGTGTAGATACACGGTTTACCCGTGGTACAATACTTGTAGTTTTTATTGTTCTTATTTTACTTATAGCATTTTGAGAGACATGCGATGTACCATGTATGTATGGTAAGTTTTTAAAATGCATACATGTAATATTCTGTGGACTGCAAATGAATGGAAGCAAAATATAATTTCCAATCTTATGCAAATTTCTACTGCTTATATTATATCATGTGTTTCAAATATAAAAACGTATGTACATGGAATCGATTTGTCGAGTACCCCGATCCTAGGGGGACGGTCGTCGTACGTCACGACATTCAAAGATGTGTGTCAAGTAGTCTTGTTTAAGCTTTCAAATATAAAATTAACACGAGTGGCTAATAAGGGTAAATCACTTAAATTGATTACTCGTATTGGTTATAGGAAGGGAATTCTGAGATGTTGATAGCAAAGGAATTGTGCTTACCGATTTGCCCCGTTTCCAGAGAAAAATGGAAGGTAGTTATAGATTTTCCGACTACAATTAGAGGGTGGTGAATCAGATCCTTAATAACAGATCCTTACTTGAGTTGTGTCGATTGTCAACTACTCTTATCGACATGTAATGGTTTTTCCGAGTAGGTTGCATTGGTCGATTATATCCTACTTATCATATGATAAACGAGAATTGTTATATGAGAAATCAAGTTGATATATCTGAAAAATGATTACATTGAAATCCGGTGGACTCATCTGAACAATAAAAGTGGCGAACAGAGTAGCTTGTAAGGATAGAAAAGGAAAGTGTTGGAAATCTAATTAAGATGCATCTACTTCACCGCATGACTACGGAGACACCCAGACCCTAAGACATTTCGTATCTTAGAGTCATAGTATGAGGACTCTATGGTCAAGACCATAAACTATTTCCTTCACTAAAAAATGATGAATGGTGGTAGTAAAGATAACGGTAGTAAAAACTGTTGGAAGAAAAAGAAGAGATGTTTATTTCTTGTAACCCTAGATTCTCTTATATAGGGGAGAGGCTTATGGGTAAATTACATAAGATAGACATAAAGAAATAAAATAACTGGAAAGATACACGGAATATAGAAATATCACAACACTCCCCCTCAAAATGGAGCATAGATGTCAATCATGCTCAGCTTGGACGAACACTTCTGAAATGGCCCCTTGAGTAATGCCTTGGTAAAGATATCTGTTGTTTGCTCTCCTGAGCTAACACGAGAAGTAGAAATCAGACCCTTCTGAATCATATCTCTAGTATAATGGCAGTCTACCTCAATATGTTTCGTTCTCTCATGGAATGCGGAGTTGTTGACAATAAAAAGAGCAGCCTGATTGTCATATTGGAGGTGCATGAGAAGTGGCACCTCTAGAGTCAGGTCAGTAAGAATAGATCCGACCCACATCATCTCCGTGGTAGCTTGTGCCATAGCCCTGTATTCTGACTCAGCATTCGATATGGCAACCCTAGTCTGCTTCTTGCTCTTCCATGAAATTAAGGAATTCCCTATAAGCACATCAAACCCCGAGGTAGACTTTCTATCCTTTGGACATCCAGCATAATCTGCATCTGCACACGCTATAACTTGTTGTAACTAAGAGAGATGTGACGCTGCTGAAAAGAAGTCTCGTACAAGGTGAAGTCTTCAGATTTCTCAGAATCATATGGATTGCATCCATATGTGCCTGTCTGGGCTGCTCCATAAACTGACTTACTTTGCTTACAGAAAAGGATATGTCGGACCTGGTGATGGCCACATATAGTAGCTTGCCAACAAGCTCTTTGTACCTCCTCTTGTCGACATCCTCAGTGTCATCATCATATATCTTCATGCTCAGATCAATAGGAGTAGTGGCAGGTCTGCAATGTGCCATGCATGTCTCTGAAAGAAGATCTGCAACATACTTCCTCTGGGTCATCACAAGACCTCGTTGATTCCTTGCAAATTCCAACCACAAGGAAGTAACGTAGATGTCCAAGATCCTTGGTCACAAACTGCTGACCTAGGAAGTGCTTGGCGCCCTGAATGCCCTGCTTGTCATTTCCTGTAACAATAATGCCATCAAGTACACAAGAATGACAATAATACCTCTCTGGGTCTTCTGCACAAACAAGGTGTGATCGACAGTCGACCGTACAATCCATGTTTCTCCATCAGGTCCGAGAGCTTCTGGAACCTTACTCTTGGACTCTACTTAAGGCCATAAATAGCATTGTGTAGCCTGCACACCTTCTGACACTCCCCCTCAACAGCAAACCCATGTGGTTGCTACATATAGACCTCCTCATGTAGATCACCATAAAGGAAGGCATTCTTCACATCAACCCGATACAGGGGCCAATCTCGTGTCATAGCAATTAAAAGAAGAATACGCAGAGTAGAATGCCTGGCCACAAGAGAGAAAGTATCCTGATAGTCCACCCCATATGTCTGGATGAACCCACGTACCACAAGTCTCGCCTTATAGCGATCCACACTGCCATCTGCACGATGTTTCACAGTGAACACCCATTTACATCCCACAACGGACGCGCCAACAGGAGCAGAAACCAGACTCCACGTACCACGTGACTGTAGCGCGGACATCTCATCCTCCATAGCCAAATGCCAACGACTATCCTTCAATGCCTCCTCATAATTCCGTGGAATTTCCACGACAGATAGAGCAGCTGCAAATTTCTGAAAATCCCTTGCTAGATGATGAAAGGAGACCTGAGAAGCCAGGAGGTAGGAAACACAGGATCGCTTCTGCTTTCGAACTGCAATAGGAATATCCAGGACAGAAGGAACATCATCCATCTGTGTGCTAAGTTCCTGCAAAGATTCCTGCACAGATACATCTCCAGACCCATCGTTAGAAGCTATGTTATCAAAACAAACCTAGGGCTTCGTGGATGATGGGCGATGACTATGAGTAGAAGTAGTCTGACGAGTGTTGAACTCAGGTAGAGATGGAACAAGTGGGGCATGAGACTGGGTAGTAGGAGGGGGTGGTGGAGGGGTTGGAGATGGTGGTGGTGGTGGAGTAGGTGAGACAACAGGCACGGGAGGAGGTGGCATGTAAACTTCATCATCAGAGTTCGATGAAGCCAACCTATTACTTGTAAGAGAGAAGTACATCACAACCTCAAAAAATGTGACATCAGCACTGATATAGTATTTCCTGCGCAGAGGATCATAACACTGATATCCCATTTGAGTCCTGGAGCATCCAACAAACACACATTTGACAGCTCTAGGAGCGAGCTTGTGAAGACCAGGAGTCAACTGGTTAACAAAAGAGATCCGAATACGCGAGTGACTGAGAATAACTCCTTCTCAGGAAAAGCTATGGAGAAAGGAATTTTCTCACCCAAGACAGATGACGACATACGATTTACCAAATAGCATGCTGTGAGAACTGCATCAGCCCAAAACGAATGTGGTGCACGACTCTGAATGAGAAGAGTTCGAGTGACATCAAGAAGATGACGATGCTTTCTATCAACAACACTATTTTGCTGAGAGGTGTAAGGACAAGATGTTTGATGAATAATCCCTCTCGATGAAAGAAAATGAGATAGATCACGAGTACAAAATTCCAACGCATTATCAGTTCGCACAAGCTTTACAAAGGTTGAGAAAACATTTTGCACTTCAGTGATAAAAATTTTGATCACATCCCCTGCTTCAGATTTATTTTTCAAAAGAAACACCCATAATAATCGTGAAAAATCATCTACAGCTACAAGATAAAATATTTGTTCCTGGTGATCAGGCACACGACTTCGACCCCAGATGTCAACATGAAATAACTCAAAAAGGGAGCTAGTGCTCCGACTATGACGACTGGGAAAGGCAGACTGATGATGCTTTCCCAACAGACAAGCTTCGTACTGAAAGGAAGAAATAGGTGAAATCTGCGGCAGCATATGATACATCTTCTGAAAAGGGAGATGACCAAACTGGAGGTGCCAATTAAACGGAGAGACTGATCCAGATGAATGAGAAGATAAGCCTGCATATGGAGTCCGAACCAGGCGATAGAGACCACCCTGCTCATGACCACACCCAGTCACTTTGCGCATAAGAATGCTATGAAAAACAATAGACGATGGGTCAAAAATAGCTTGGCAGTGCAAATCCCTTTGTAATCTGACTAATAGAAAGCAAATTCATTGAGAAATCTGGAGCATGTAACACATTCTGAAGACGCATCGAAGGCGTCAAAGTGATCTCCCCCTGTCCTGTGATCGGGGAATGAGTCCCATCAGGTATCACAACTATTCTCCCTGGCGTAACCTATCTATATGACGTAAATTGATGTATGTCTCCACATAGATGATGTGTCGCGCCGGAGTCCATAAACCACTCTGTAATGTCAGATCCATGACAAGATGTACAAGCATAAGTACCTGAGGTGCTGGCTGTAGCAGAGGTACTGGCACACGTTGAGGCTGCCACATCTAAGTGATCTCCTGAGGATGGTGAAGCGGAAAGGGGTATAATATCTCTCAGTCTAGCTACGAGGTGATCAAACCTCTAATCTAGAGTAAAAGCAACAGGAGACTCAATCTGCTCTACAAAGCGGGATGATGCCAGGAACCCATGTTTGGAATAACATGTCTCCTCGGTATGACATGGGCAGTGACAGAAAGTACAAGGCTGATGAGTGCAACCTCCTCTACCACGAGGTTCGCGTCCACGGAATGTAGAATGGCCTCCTCTTCCTCGAGAGGCTGCCATGGTCGAGGATGTCTGACTAGAGATTGTAGAGGGAATAGTAATCCTATTGAGCCTGCGGAACACTTCCTCCATGGGGGGAATAGTGGCATCTGCTAGAATCTGAGAGCGAACAACATCATATTCATGGTCAAAGGCTGCTAGGAATACTCCTACAATGGTAGCATTCCTATATGTCTTCTGTTGCTCTGGAGTTGCCGTTAGAGGCATGAAACTGTGAAGCTTCTCAAACATCCCACGCAATGATGTATACAATGAATGTAGAGGATGTCTGTTCTGCTTGATAGTGAATATGTCATGCTGAAGTTGGAGGATCTTCGTCCCGTTCCTCGCTTGAGAATATGTTGTCGCGAGGATATCCCACATCGCCTTAGCAGTAGGCTGATGTAACACATCATTGGTAATGTCAATCGCCAATGTTCCTGAAAGCCAAACTTTGGCATATGTGTCATCCACCTCCCATGAGGCGTTTACCCCAGTCTTCTCAACCGGCTCCTCCTCGGTAAGAATGTGTTTCTTACCATTTGACTTCATAAGGCTCACGAACCGCATAGCCTAGAGCTCATAATTTGTCTCGTCCATCTTGACAATAGGTGTTGGACCTCTGAATGCGCCTGTAGAGGGTACATTAACTTTGTTCTCAGATATCAAGCCGGATGTAGAAACAAAAGAGTGATTGTCTATACAAACATATGTGAATTTGGGTGCATATGTAGACTTATGCCCCTAAATCCATCAATGAAATGAAGCGGACGATGCCGACACGTCGAGGCACAGCACGCGGAGGAGCCACGCGCGAAGGACGACGCATACGGTGATGGCGCAGGAAACGCGCTAGGCGGTGCACGTGTAGGCGCGCATGGTGGTGCGCGTGAAGGCGCACGTCCGTGAGGAGCGGGATGAAACCACGGGAGAAGCCCTCTACGGGGCGTGTTTGTCTATTGACTTTCTCATCTGTTACAGGAGGCATGGGGCTCCTTACATAGCCTCCACAGGGCCTCCAAGTCCCACCACTGGACGATGTGGGACAAAACTCAGTGGTGGGGTAAATGGATCTTGGAGGGATCCATTTACCCACCTATTACATAAGTGACGCAAGCCCCAAATACTCTAACACTCCCACTCAAGCTGGATCATGCAATGCTCAGCTTGGACAAACAGAAAGAAACTCAACTCACAATACATGACACTACAGACAATATCAACCCAACGCGCACAGCTGCTGCAGTCGAGGACGTTGCTTCTCATGGCGTGCATGTGAGGAGGACGAACGGGCTGGAGTGTGAAACTGGATCTATCTGGCTCAGAGAATGGCACTCTACTCTGGAGTCCCTATGATACCACATAAAAACCCTTGTCCTTAATGGCATAGGGAATAGTCCTCTGCTCTGGAGTCCCTATGGCTCACATGAAAGCTCTGGCTGACCAACAAGAATGACAAATGATTGGCATGCGTCATCGTTGAGTCTGAGTCTGAAAAATGTAGAGTCTGAACATCTGATCGGTCTGGAAAATCTGATATCTGAATCTTAGAACAAGACCTGTGACTCTACATATACTCCTCCTTTCTCCCATACTAGCCGGAATGACATTGTTGACCACGTTGGGAGAAGATAAGATAATACATAAATCAGGGCAAAACATGAATATTCTCAAAAGATTCCTTACGGCTTTTCTTCATCATTTTTTTTAAATAAGTCGTCCATTTTTTTAAAGCATTTTTTATGTCGTTTTAACCTTTTTTTACGGCTCTCCTTTTTTTTGAATTTGCATATGGCTTTTTCTAGATGTACGCGCCTTTTTTTCTGATTTTTTTTGAAAAAATTGCAACCTCCTCTTTTTTTTTCGAGGCCTCTCAATTTTTTTCTGAATAGTGAACAACCCCCTCTCCTTTTTTTATACAGCAACCTGCCCCCCCCCCACAAAATATATTTTAAAAAAAAAATAATGCAGGCGCTCCTTTTTAGGGTTCGCACGGGGGAAACCCTTCTCTTTAAAAGTCGCCACCCCTGATGGGGTGTTCAACTCGACGCCGCCGCTTGTCGATGTCTGGAGCGCCGCCAGAGCGAGGAGCGGGGGAAACCCTTCTCTTTAAAAGTCTCTTTCCAACACTTCTTGGGTCGTCCTCACCCTCTCTTAGCCGGCTCAACATCCCAACATTCGCATCTCCTAACTGGTGCATCCGCTGATCTTCTTTGCAAATGACCAAACCATCTTAAGCGATTTTCTCGCATCTTATCCTCGATCGGAGCTAGACCAACTTTCTTCCTGATTGCATTATTCCGAATCCGATCTTTACGTGTGTGTCCATACATCCACCTTAGCATTTTCATTTCTGCTACAACCATTCTCTGCACATGTCTATGGTTCACAGGCCAACATTCAGATCCATAGAGCATAGCAGGTCTTACGGCTGCTTTGTAAAACTTTCCTTTAATTTTTAAAGGAATTTTCTTATCACAGAGAACAGCAGAGGCTCCTCTCCTCTTTAGCCAGCATGTATTTATTCTATTAGTAACATCTCCATCGCTTTCCCCATCCTGTTGCGAAATAGATCACAGATATCTAAAAGAATCTCTCTTCCGAATGTTATTATCACCAATCTTCACCTCAATTCCTTCATCGTTACTTCCATCAAAGGTGCATTCCATATATTCCATCTTAGTCCTACTTATACGAAATCCTTTAGTCTCCAATGCATGTCTCCAAACCTCAAGCTTCTCATTTACTCCATCTCTAGTCTCGTCAATCAACACATCATCGACAAATAACATACACCAAGGTAATTCATCCCGAATGTGACTTGTCAACTCGTCCATAATCAAAGAAAAAAAGAAATGGACTCAAAGCTGAACCTTGATGCAAACCAATGTTGATGTCAAAATATTCAGTCTTCCCAGACAGGGTCCTTACACAAGATAAATCCCTATCATACATGTCCTTTATGAGGTAATGTATATGACAGGTACTTGTCTCTTCTCCAAAACTCTCCACAATATCTCTCGTGCGACAGAATCATAAGCCTTCTCCAAATCAATAAAGATCATATGGAGGTTCTTCCTTTTAGCTCTACAAATCTCCATTGTTCTCCTCAGCAAATGGATGGCTTCAATAGTTGAGCGACCTGGCATGAATCCGAATTGATTTTCTTTTACATTGGAAACTTGCCTCAGCCTTCTTTCGATCACACGTTCCCAAATTTTCATAGTGTGACTCATCAGCTTGATACCTTTGTAATTTGAACAATTTTGAATGTCTCCTTTATTCTTATAAAGAGGCACCACAATACCCCTCCAATCTTCAGGCATTTTCTTGCTTCGCGAAATAACATTGAATAGATTCGTAAGCCAAGTCAAACCGCACTCAATTAAAACTCTCCATACTTCTACAGGGATGTCATCCGATCCTACACCTTTCCCAGGTCTCATAACCTTCAAAGCCTCCTCTACTTCCTTTCTATGTATTCGTCTATAGCTTGCATGATTCAAGTAACTTTCACGGCAAGCTAGATCACCTGAAGTGATCTCTCTATTTCCTTCCCCAATGAAAAGTTTATGGTAAATTACATAAGATAGACGTAAAGAAATAAAATAACTGGAAAGATACACGGAATGTAGAAATATATCAACAATAAAAAATGTACTAAGCATTCTCCCACTATAAGTAGGGTCGGCTACATGGATTCTTGCTCAAATCCATGTTGAAAGATTCGACTATTTTTTACGTTGGCCGTCGACTACCTAACGCAACCCATGCAAAAGTGGGATTTGAACCCTGATCTTTTGTGTGGTAGACACACTGTACTACCATTAGACCATTAAGTGGGTAAAAATATATCAACAAAAACAATGATAATTATAAACTTAAAGAGATATAATAACATAAGTGTTAGAATTCACTAGTAGAGTTCCCTTGTAAGAGGGTTTCCACGTTTCTTGTGTACTTGCTTCTAGTTTGTCATGTCAGTTTCAACTTCAATTACTGTAGTTATCACTGCTAGAAACTTCTTTACATGTGATGTTATTGTTTTACCTCTTAATAGAATAAATCTGTATAGAGCAATTGCTCATAACAAACTTCTCTCCTGTGTAGTCTAATAGGTTCTTCAGATCCGCTGCCACAATAATAGTGGCTTCTATTTGAGGAGCTTTCAGGACCATTCCGCACTAGAGATGGTGAGTGTTACATTTTGGTAGTTTTACTTATATTATTTTTACTTCCACTTTATTTTTTTTACTCGTGAGAGATAGTTATGATACATGTATTCTGTTATACTCTGAAAGGCATATTTGTATCTATGGACACAGTTGTTGGATTTTGTGATATATCAATGAGAAGTGAATGCCACAAATTTACTTGCTTTTTTACTTTTCTTATTCCCCAGTCATATTTTGAATGTAAATCTGGTGTTATGTAAGTTGGTTGCTAAGTATCGAGGTCCTAAAGGGGGGCGTCGCAAGTATGTTCCATGTAAAATCCATGTTTTTTTTCTTCATTGTGTTTTTTATCTTTCATATTTTCAACATTGTGATGACAAAGGTTGCTTTAACAAGAACTTATTTGTCAAAGCATATACAAACTTTTAAGCTTCAACCACAAACCTGATGTAGATTCTCTTTTTGCAACTTGAGTCATATGGAGACAATATGATCTTCTAGTACACCTTTTCCTCTTGCATCACTAAGTAGACGGGATGTTAGGATCTATCTTTTTCGATTTTCCACTCAAATCCTCTCTCATCCTTACAAACGGTATCCAAATTCAATGTTGCTTTAAAAGCGTTCATGTCTTGATCTTCCCACGGCCTTAATTTGTTATTGTCAATGAACTTCTCGATTTTTCAATTCCTACGACAAGTTGATGCTTGTAAATGGATCTCATATGAAACTAAAGGATCTAATACCAGTTTGTAATGGATACGTAAAGATGTAATCATGCATGAACACAAGATTTACAAGATTCACCTATAATTCAGTTACATCCTTGGAGGATGGCATTCATTCTTTTCTACGTCGAAAAGTATGAGAGTATAAAGGAAAAAGGATGGCATCAAAACCTGTTGAGATATTTGTATTTCTCGGAGGTTTATTTATATTTCTTATTTATCTTGTCTTCTATATGTAATTTCCCATAGAGCTTTTCTCTTGTATAAGAGAGCTCTAGGGCTTTGTGGAATAAACAATTCTATTTTCCTTTCCACACGGTATCAGAGCGACGATCCTAGGCTGGAGCATGTGCCCTAGATAACCCTCCCCACCAAAAACCCTAACGCGAGCACCGCCAAGAGGAAGAGGGCGTCAACGACCACCACTGTCGTTGTTGCATCTCGCGCAGCAGCGGCGGCTGACGCCACCATCGTCGCACGTAGCAGCAGTCAGGGTTGTTGTCGTCGGTCCCTGGAATGACAGCCTAGGGCTGCTAGTCGTCCATGCCCTTCATCTAGCGGACTCCATCGTCCTAGGTGTCCTTGTTCCACAGTTTTGAGGTTTGATCCTTGGGTTTTCAGGGTTGATTTAATCATCTAAAATCATCCTAGTTACCTAGAGAGACCTCAAACGGATGGAAGAGGTTGTCGTATGAGCATACACCCACAACTGTCTTCCTATGTGATTGTATAGACGCAATCAATCTTGTCAACAACCTCAGACTTTGTTATTGGTGTCATCATGTCAGATAACATAGTTGATTCCAAAGCCGATGCCTCTTCCCCAGGTGCCTTTAAAGGTTTGACACCCATTGTCAAGATGGATGGGACAAATTATGATATTTGGGTCATGCAATTTATGAGCCTAATGCAGTATAATGACAAGAAACACATCCTCGCATAGAATGAACCTAGTGACAAGACTGGGATTGATGCCTCATGGGAGGCAGATGATGCCTATGCGCGTGCATGGCTATCTGGGACTATGTCAATGGAGATAACTAATGATATTCTGAGTCAGCCTACTGCAAAGTCTATGTAGGACATTCTCGCCACCACGTATTCCCCGGCGAAAAATGAATCGAAAATACTGCAGCTCCAACATGATTATCTTCACTTTGAAGCAGAATGGACGTCATCTACATACCCTCTATACCTCTCTAAGGAGTATGTTTGAGAAGCTTCATGGTTTCATCCCCTTGACTGCTACGCTAGAACAACTCAAGGCGTATAGGAATTCAATGATAACTGGAGTGTTTCCAACAGCTCTTGATCCTGAGTACGACGCTGCTCGAACGCAGATCCATACAAATGCCACCATACCTCCGATGGAGGAGGCATATAGTAGACTGAGCAGGATTTCTATATCTTCTGGCGGTGTTACTCGACAGCATCAGACTTCCTCTGCTATGGCTGCATCTAGTGGTAGAGGAAGCCTAACACAGTACTGTGGTCGTGGCAACCATGGTAGGGGAGGAGGAAGTCGACCCCGTCAGCCTTGTACTTACTGCCACATGTCTGGACACTCTGAGGATACATGCTATTCTAAGTATGGCTTTCCTTCTTCAGCACGTGTTGTGGAACAAACTGAGCATGTTAGTATTCCTCATGCTTTTGATCAGAGGTTCGATGATCTTGTAGCTCGTTTGAGAGAGGTCATGCCTATATCAAGCCCATCAAGTGCTCCTCCTGGATCCTCAAAGTAGCCGCCTCAGCATCTGCATCAGTATCAAGTACAACATATGCTCTTACTAGTTGTTACAGGGCAGACTTATCCGAATGGATCATGGATTCAGAAGCTTCACACCATTTTGCAGTGATAGAAGACAGTTTAATAAATACAGGTCAACTCATCCATGTAGATCTGTTGTCATAACAGATGGAACCCACTCTCCTATTACTGGTAAGGGGGAGGTGCAACTGACTTCAGGGATGCGTCTACAAAATGTCCTTTAAGTTCCTGATTTTTCTATGAATTTATTATCCATTAGTCAGATCACCAAAGATTTACATTGGTGTGCCATATTTGATCCTCCATCTCTTGTGTTTTAGGACATTCTTACGATCATGGTGATTGGATATGGCCGTGAGCAAGGAGGATTGTATAGACTGGTCCATTCTCCATATGTTGGTACTTCATCTCTGCACAATGGATCAGTCTCTCTATATGTGTGGCACCTCCGTTTTGGTCATCTTCCTCTACAAAAGTTGTGTCACGTTCTTCCTCAGATCTCCCCTCATGCCACTTTTCAATGCGAGGCATGCCAGCTTGGGAAGCATCACCGGTCTACTTTCCAGAGTCGTCAGGGTCATAGTAGTAACGGTATTTTTGAGTTAATACATTTTCATATTTGGGGTCCGAGTCGCTTCCCAGACCATCAAGGGCATAGATTTTATCTTATTGTCGTGGATGATTTTTCTAGGTTGTTTTGGGACTTTCTGCTTAAAAACAAGTCTGATGATGGTCATGTTATTCAGTCATTTATTAATGAAATAAAGAATGTCTTTTCTGCGAATGTCAAGTATATCCGTTCTGACAATGCTTTAGAAAATTTGTAATCGTCAACTCTTGCAGTTTCTCAAAACCCTTGGCATTGTTCATCAGACTTTGTGTGCTTATACTTCCCAACATAATGAAGTGGTTGAGCGCAAACATCATCATCTTTTAGATGTTACCAGGACCCTTTTTATCCAGAGCCATGCTCCTCATTCATATTGGGGAGATGCGGTTCTAACAACTTGTTATCTGGTGAATCGTATGCCCTCGTTTGTGCTGGGAGAGAAGATCTCGTTCTCGATTGTGTTTCCCGAGAAGTATCTTTTCTCCCTCAGTCCTCGTGTTTTTGGGTCAGTTGCTTTCGTACATCATACGTCCCCTGGTCAGGACAAGCTCTCTCCTAGAGCTATCAAGTGTATCTTTGTGGGGTATTCCAGGACTTAGGATACCGTTATTTTGACCATGTTTGTAGGAAGTATCGTGTTAATGCTGATGTCACCTTCTTTGAGTCCATTATGTTCTTCCCTCCTACAGGTGATAAGCTGAGTTCTTCGGAGTCTAGAGAAGAGGTATACATGCCTTTACCTCCAAATGTTTCTACACCGAACTCTACTTCCTCAACACCTTCGTCATCATCTCCACCTCCACCACTTCCATCCACTTCATCTGCTGCACCCCCATACTTTCCACAGGTTTACCAGCACCGACCCCGTGCTCCTGTGCATCCTCCAACATCCAGCACGCCCCAAGTATATTCTGAACACTTGGTTTTTACTGATGACACTTGTGATTTGCATTTACAGTAGGATAAACAGGAGGTTATAGATGTGACTATCACTGAGAAGGCTGAGAACCTTGATATGCCCATTGCACTACGGAAGCAAAGGCGTACATGCACTTTGTATCCCCTTGCTTCCCATGTCTCTCCTACACGCATTTCAGAGGAGTTTCAGTGGTTTGTTATGGGTTTGTCTGCAGTGGAGATATTGACGTCCTACCAGGAAGCATTGCAAGTTAGTTAGTGGCATCTTGCTATGTAGGAAAAGATGGCAGCGTTGCAATCTCGAGGCACATGGAGTGTTGTTGATGTTTCCCCTGGTGCATCTGCTGTGGGGAGCAAGCGGGTATTTACAGTGAAGCACCATGCTGATGGTACAATGGACAGATGCAAGGCCAGACTAGTTGCTTGTGGATTCACCCAGACGCATGAGGTGGATTACCAAGATACGTTTTCCCCTATTACCTGCCACTCTACTCTACAGATCATGATTTATGTCGTTGTGGTACGTGACTGGCCTCTATTTCAGTTGGATGTCAAGAATGCCTTCTTGTATGGTGACTTGCAGGAGGATGTCCACATGTAGCAACCACCATGGTTTGCTGCTGAGGGGGGAGTCGCATGTGGTATGTAGACTTCACAAGGCGATTTATGGTCTTAAATAGAGTCCGAGAGCTTGGTTTCAAAAGCTCTCAGAATTGATTGAACAACAGGGGTTTATTAGATCTATTGCAGATCACTCTCTTTTTGTAAAGAGATCCCAGAGAGGTATTGTTGCTATATTGGTCTATGTGGATGACATCATTGTTACGGGTGATGACGAACAGGAGATTCAGACAGCTAAGGATTTCCTTGGATAACAATTTGTGACCAAGGATCTTGGCAATCTTCGTTATTTTCTTGGTCTTGAATTTGCAAGGAATCAGTGGGGCATGGTCATGACGCAACGAAAATATGTTACTGGTCTCCTAACTGAAACGGGCATGACAGGATGTAGGCATGCTACCACTTCTATGGATCCTAATACTAAGCTCTATGATTCTGAAGAAGTTGACAAAAGAAGATATAGAGAGCTAGCAGAGAAGCTGTTATATGTCACAATCACCGGGCATGATATATCATTTGCAGTTAGTAGAGTCAGCCAGTTTATGGAGCAGTCTAGGCAGGTCTATATGGATGCAGTAAATATGATCTTGAGATATCTGAAGTCCTCTTCAGGCGTAGGACTCTTGTTCAGAAGAGATACATCTCTTACAGTGATAGGGTGTGCTGATGCAGACTATGCAGGGTGCCCTAAGGACAGGAAGTCCACATCACGTTTCACTGTATTTGTAGGGAGCTCACTGGTTTCATGGAAGAGTAAGAAACAGACAGCGGTGGCGAGATCTAGTGGTAAATCAAAGTATAGAGCTATGAAACAAGGGAGCACAGAGATGATGTGGGTCAAATCCGTCATAACTGACCTAACTATTGAGGTGCCTCTTCCCATGCATCTCCAATGCGATAACCAAGTTGCTCTATTTATAGCCAATAATCCAGCTCCATGAAAGAACCACGCACATCGAGGTAGATTATCATTACACTCAAGATCTAATTCAGAAGAGACTCAATTCCACGTCTCATGTTGCGTTAGGTGACCAGATTGCAGATATGTTCACCAAAACCCTTGCTAGAGGTCCTTTTCATCACTGATATTCCAAGCTGAGCATGATATACATATATACTTCAGCTTGAGGGGGAGTGTTGAGATATTTGTATCTCTCGGAGGTTTATTTATATTTCTTATTTATCTTGTCTTCATTCTGTAATTTTCCCATAGAGCTTTTCTCCTATATAAAAGATCTCTAGGACTTCGCGGAATAAACAATTTTATTTTCCTTTCCACAAAACCTAAGCCCAAAGTTAAGGAGTTTATATAGTTACTCCTAGTATAAACCGGTTTAGGTACATATTTGACTTGAACAAATAAACAGATTTCAACAAAGGTCCCCTGTTTTCCCACAAGAGGCCCTGCCCTCCTAATTGAGGAGATCGACCATTTCTGCAACTATTGATTCAATACATACATACAATAATAAACAAACAAAAGAAAGATTATATTGAATACCTGAAACAGCAGCCTTTCTCACTTCTTCATGAAAATAAAATTTGAGCAGAGGGACTAAAATAGAGGTGACCTGCACTAGGAGGAAAGACAGTAGCCTGTAAGAAATCACCACCTGTGAAGACGTATTAGTCTCTAACCTACCAACGCAGTCCAAGGAAAGAACCCCTCTTTCATCTCGTCAGCATAACAACAAAGCATATTACAAGCAGTTGCCTTCTCCTCCAAAACACTCGTCTTTACAACATTTCTCTCGTCACTAAGCCTGATGGTCCCAATGCTGTACACAGTCCAAAGTCGACATTATTGAAGAGAAAGAGCAATTTATAAAAACTTGTAAAAGATCTGAATAGGTGAAACAAAAAATGTGAATATACACAAAACTGCATTTTCCAAGGGAAGACAAGGACATCTTCACGAAACCATATTAAATATAAGTCTACATACACATCATTGGCACTTATTTTATATTATTTATTACAAATTAGCATGGCAGCAAAAATAACAGAGACAAAAAAATCGGAATGACTAGTTTTCTTTGAATACATCTCCCATAAGAACTCAGAATCTTCAATTCATTATATGAAGCACAGCTTAGAGAAACTGTTTCTTTTCACAAAATAAGTCGGGTTGACTATAAATCATGTCAGTGCCACCATTATATCTTATTGGGATCATACCAGACTTAGAAAAAAGAAAAGAGAAGGGGTCAAATCAAATGCATTAAAAAAACAACGTTCGAACTTTACTTTGGAAGCCTTAATTTATTCCCTCAGCTATAGCTCCGTTTTACTTAGCGACTTCACCTTAAAATGGATCAAAAAACAGCATATAGGGTTTATCACCATCTGTTAGTGGATGGAGCGCGGTGGAGGAGGTATGAAATCTCGGGGCGTAGGAGTGGATGGTCGTCGAGCAACGACATAGACAACAACATTCAAGCTGGGGGCTAGACCGGGGAAGCCTTCTCCCAGTGGTGGTATGAGATTCATTGGTGTGTGCGAGTGCATACCAGGATCTGGTGAAATGTTTTGCCTGCGGAAAGAATGGTCACCGCCAGAACATGCTCTGAAAAACAAAGTTGGAGACCTAAAAAGCTCGGTGCTGGTACTGTGGAGGTAAATGTTAACCATGTTATCCTAGGAGTTTGCAAGAGGGAGGATAATTGCCTGCAGATGCCGAGGATATTGGTAAGGCCATTGGTTGTTCGTTCCCGGTGATGTTATCAAGATGGGCAGCCCAATGGCTTGTGCATGCAGACTCTCTGTGAGTGACGTTGAGAAGATGCTTGATTTTAGCCACAATGCCATTAGAAAGATTCACTGGAGGAAGCCAAGGAGGCAGGATGGAGCTTTGGACATGCATGATTTCAAGACTCTTCAGATCATGTCGTTGGCAAGTTGTAGAAATCGATAGTTGGTACTCTGTCAGTTAAGTCACTAACTAAAGATTAATCGACAGTCGAACGGCTCATCAGATTTAGTCGAATTTGAATTTTTCAATTATTTTACATATATAAATATTTTTATACATATGTTCTTATATGTTTATATAAGATTCATATATTTTATTTACTATCATAACGAATCAAAAGAAGTAATTGAATTTAAATAAAACGTTAAGCACATTAGAATAAGTTTGCTTTTAAAAAGGTATAAAAAATAAAAAAATTATGGCATCTCCAAGCTAAAATCAGCCTACTAGTTTGCCTAGCTAGTCGACTAATCAGGTTAAGTATCCGGCTAACAAACAATTGACCCATTAGTTAATAGACAGTCGGGCACCCCATCAGCTCAACTAGTCAGACCGGGTAGTCGGGCTAGTCGACAAACTTTTACAACATTGGTCGCTAGTGTTCAGAAGTCTAGAGGTTGTTCATGCGGTGATGGAGTCGGCTGGACACATTCAAAGTCACATCCGCCCTTATTTCGATGTTTTCCTGTGGAAGGACGATGGTGTCAGGTTTATTATTACCATTGTGTATGGGTCGTGCAATGGTGTAAACATTTCTAAGCTAATTGACGATCTGCACATGGTGCGTACGAGGTTCCCCTCTGTTGCATGGATTATTGCTGGGGATTTCAGAGTAACTCATGACAGGATTGCATGGAAGATCAGATGCGGTGTCAGAGGAGCTTTCTATCTTGATTGATGATGTTGGTTTTCATATTGTGGATGCCTCTGACTGTCTATATGCATGGAGAAACTCTACATCAAAGTCGTGTATTGACGGTTTCTGGGATCTACCAAGGCTTTGGATCTATTTCTGTAGGCTAGGTTTTGGGCTCTCCTGAGAGCACATTCGGACCATACACCCTTGTTTTGGGCTTTGGGGGAGGATATTCGAGCTAGAAAGTTCTTTCGTTTTGAGCATGTGTGGCTTCTAAAGGACAGCTTTCGTAAGATGGTTGCTGAATTTTGGATAGGTTGTCATCCGGATGGATTGAAAACGACATATTTGGCAATCAAGCTGGTCGAGCTTCATAAGCATTTGATGGCATATAATAAAAACAACTAGATGCAATGGTAAAGCAATCGAACACGAGCTCAAGAGGTGTGCAGATTGGACTGGATGGAGGATGAACGAGAGTTGACGGTAGAAGAGATGAATGAAAGGGTGAAACACCTTGATGCGATTCACTTGGAGGATAGGAAGGTGGAAGTTGCAAGGAGCCAGAGATCCATGCAACGTTGGCTGAGAAAAGGATATGCAAAGGCGTGGTTCTTCCACTCCATGGCAAGCGGATGGAGGTGCAGAAACCTCATCCACCCTATTACAGTCGAGGGAATTACGTTTCAGGGTGACCTGAAGGCAGGCGCAATGGTTCGCTCCCATTTTCATGCCTTTAGCAAGAGGCGCACCCGAGCTGGTTGAGGGTGGCAAGGTAGGCGTATCATGGGGATCTCACAGAGGTGGAGGCCAAGGAGGCAGTGTTTAATCTGAATGTTGAGGGGGTATATTGTCCTGATGGATTACCAGTGTAGTTCTATAGGGAGTTTTGGGAGGTGATTAAGAGTGATGTAATGGGAAATCTATAGGAATTTCAAAGCATTAATCAAGGGTCTAAACAGTTGAAAAGCTCTTCTATTGCCAAAGTTGGAGATGCCGAGCAAGGTGGAATATTACAAGCCTATTGTGCTCTATAATACAATCAACCTCATCATTGCCAATCTCATTCAGGGGGATTTGCCTAGTATTATATAACCAGAGAAACCGCTTTTGTATCCGCCAAACACATGGCTTATGGGTTGATATGGCGTCAGATATGGTGTTGGACCAGGAGAGTAGGGCAAAAGGTCTGCTCTGGAAAGTCGATTTCTATAAGGCTTATGGTTGTGTGGACTGGTGCTTCCTCTAGGCTTCCTTGGAAAAGAGGAGATTCCCTGACATGTAGAACTTCTGGATTAAGAAGTGCATCACGACTGCATCATACGCGGTGCACGTGAATGGAAAAACGAAGGGGGTTTTACCAAGCCATGACAGGATGCTCGATAGAGATGTGTACTAGATCCCTTATTATTTGTGATTGTTGCAGATGCATTGGCTATTATGATGTGTCAATTTACTGAATATGGGAAAACATTTGTATTTCTCATTGAATATGACTCACTTATATAGAGGGGATTCTAGGGTTTATTGAAACAATTAAAAGCACGCCCTCATATACCAAAAAACTTTTTGTACAGCCAAATACTTCAATACTCCGCCTCAAGTCGGAGCATAGATGCCCATTATGCTCAGTTTGTAATATATATGGTGAATAGGGACCGAATGAGCGGCTTTGTGAAAAAATCAGTTGTTTCTTCCTCTGAAGTGATTGAATATGTCTTGTTGTTTCCTTGTTGAATCATATCCCTTATATAATGGTTGTCTATCTCCACTTGTTTGGTGCGCTCATAGAAGGTAGTATTGTTTGCATGAACATTGCAACCGCATTATCATAGGGCTCGGATCTGGTAAGTATAAATCATTGAGAACCGACTTGATCCATATTAATTCAGTGGTGTCTTAGCCCATTGCTCTGTATACAGATTCTGAATTGGATTTGGCAACTATTTCTTGCTTCTTGCTTCTCCATGTGACTAGGTTACTACCAAGATAGGTGCAGTAACTGGTAGTAGACTTCATGTCACTAGGACAGCCTGCATAGTCGGCATTAGAATAAGCCATAATATAAAGTTTCTTTCTACAAGCAATTAACATGCATATCCCTGGAGTAGATTTCAAGTATCTTAAAATCATCAAAAGTGCCTCCCAGTGCACTTGGCGTGGTTTGGCCACGACCCGACTTCCCCGATTAACAACAAATGAGATATCATGCCTAGTAAAGGTAACATAAAGGAGCTTTCCCACTAGGCACTTGCATTATTTTGCATCACCATACATAGTTGAGTCTTCATATGTTTGTGCACTGGGGTCCAAAGGAATAGATGATGGCTTAGCTCCTACCATTTATGTCTCATGTAGAAATCCATAACATATTTCCTCTATGCAAGAATCAGGCCACCAATATTCCTTGCGACTTTGATGCGCAAGAAATAATGAAGCTCCCCTAAGTCTTTGGTGACAAAATGTTCAGCAAGATACCGTTTAGTATCTATTATGCCACTAGTATCATATCCACTTAGTATTATGTCATCAACATATACCAACATAGCAGCTGCCCCTTCTCTATTTTGTTGACAAATAGAGAATGATCTACCGCAGAGCGAATGAAACCAACCTCGGACACAATGGCAGATAACTTTTGAAACCATGCTCTGGGGCTTTTTTGAGATCATATATTCCTTTGTAGAGTCTGCATACTTCTATACTTCCCATTGGTCTCAAACTCAGGTGGTTGTTGCATATATGCTTCTTCATTTAGATCATCATACAGAAAAGCATTTTTCACATCCAGTTGGTAGAGTGTCCATGAGAGCTGGAATGCAATAGAGATAAGAATCTGCATCATAAGAAGAAAAGCCGCTAGTGAAAAGCGTCAAGGTAGTCCAAGCCATAGGTTTGAGTGCACCCCTATGCTACCAATCTCGCCTTATAATGTTCCACAGAATTATCTGGAAGATGTTTGGTGGTAAATACCCACATGTTGCCAACTACAGTTGCATCCTTTAAATGATCAGCTAGCTTCTATGTACCTCTAGACAGGAGAGTCTCCATTTCTTCTTTCATGCTCGCATTCCATTAAGGAACTAATAATGCATATTGATAAGTGGAAGGAATTGTAACACTCAATAGCCCAACCAGAAAAGTCTTGTACTGCGCAAACAGTCTTTTGGTGGACACATGGTTGGAGATAGGATGCATTGTGCATGTATCGTTTCACTTTTGAAGAGATGTGGCAGATCATAAAGATCTTGGGAGTCTTGAACTTCCTCCTTAGTAGCATCCTCTCATGTATATGTAATTTCCCCAAACACAATCTCATCAGTGTTCTTATTGTGACATACCATGGGATCATATGCTGGTGTGATAAGAGGGGGTGCCATCCGACGAGCATACACTAAATGAAATGGGTGACTATCATCGACATGAGTATCCTGAGTTGGAGACCCACTTTAAGGAGATGGCATAGGGAGACTGACAATCCCTATGCCATTAGGAGACACAACCCAAGAACCGAAGCTGGAATAGTACGGTATACACTCAAAGAAGGTCACATCCACACTAACATGATGACGACGATGCACCGGATCATAACACCAGTACTCCTTCTGGGTAGGGAGTAGCTGACAAAGACACATTTCACAGCTCGCAGAGAGAGTTTGTCGCGGCCAGCAAAATGAATATGGACAAAAGAGGTGCACCCAAAGATTTTAGGTAAAATATGGAATAGGTTCTTGTCAGGGAAGAGTAGAGAATACGGTGTTCGCTCTTATAACATGGTTGATGGCATACGGTTTATTAGGTATGTGGCTTTGAGAACAACATCACCCCCAAAAGGTGAGAGGGGTTGTACTTTGAACAAGTAAAGTGCGAGCCACATCAAGTATATGGCAGTGCTTAATTTCGACCACGTCATTCTATTAGGATGTATATGTGCACGATATTTGGTGGATGATCCCATGCTCAGTCAGAAAAGAGCAAAGATATTGATTGCAAAAATCAAGAGTATTATCGATACGAATAGTCTTGACATAAAAAACAAACATATTTTTTATTTTCATAAATAAATTTTTCATAACAGTACTGACTTTGACTTCAGATTTAGACTTCAAAAGAAAGACCCACAAAACTCAGGTAAAATCATTGACAGCGATAAGATTCAATCTATGTCATGAATGATCTGAGACTCGACTAGACCCACACACATCAAAATGTACTAAATCAAAAAGAGACTTGATAACATGGTCAAGATGAAATTGAAATGTAATTATGTGATGCTAACAAGCTTCACAATGGAGTTGTGCAGAAACAGGAATTTGAAGTAGGATTCTTCTTAATTTGGTAGAGGTAAATGACCCAGATGCAAGTGTCATGTGTAGGCCATGACCCGTAAACGAAGATAACATCAAGTAGTACACATCCCCTTCTTCACGGCCACAACCAATCACCTGGTCCATCAGCATATCTTGAAATACAAGAGACACTGGATCAAAAATGGCTCGATAATTAAGCTCCTTGGTAATTCTGGATACAGATAAAAGACTCATAGGAAATTCAGGAGCTAGAAGATCTTTAGTTAGCTTCATGTTTGGAGTCACTTGAACTTCCCCTTGACCAACAATATGGGATGATCTTCCATCTTCCACCACAATAGTACGTCCTGGTGCGACCTCTCGAAGTGTAGTGAATTGATGCTTGTTGCCACTAATGTGTCGTGATGCACCCGAGTCTACCAACCAATCAGAAGAACTAGATGAATTCCTACAAGCATAGTGTTAGAATACTCAGTTGATTATTCCATAGAGCCCTTGGGTCTCTTATATAGGGAGAGAGCCCTTGGGTAAATTACATGAGAGGTACATAAAGAAACTAAAATAATAAATAACATCAAAGACTAATAACTATCTCTACACTCCCCCTCAAGATGGAGCATAGATATCTATCATGCTCAGCTTGGAAGAACATCTCTGGAAAGGTCCTCTGAGCAATGGCTTCGTGAATATGTCTGCTGTCTGGTCCTCTGAACTGACGTGGGACGTGGAGATGAAGCCCTTCTGAATCATGTCCCTAGTGTAATGACAATCCACCTCTATAGTTTTGTTCTCTCATGGAAGGCTGGATTGTTGGCAATGAATAACGCTGCCTGATTGTCACATTGCAGGTTCATAGGCAAGGGAACTTCAACATTCAGATCTTCTAGGACTGCTTTAACCCACATCATTTCTGTGCTTTCCTGTGCCATGGCCCTGTACTCGGATTCGGCACTGGATCTTGCCACAACAGTCTGCTTCTTGCTTTTCCAGGAGACTAAAGAGCTTCCTACAAAGATAGCAAATCCAGAAGTCGACTTACGATCCCGTGGACATCCTGCATAATCCGCATCTGCACAGGCTGAAATAGACAAATCTGTGGCTTTCTTGAACATCAACCCTGCGCCTGGAGAAGACTTCAGATATCTCAATATCATGTACAATGCATCCATATGTACTTGCCTCGGCTGCTCCATAAATTGACTCACCCGGTTTACTGCAAGTGCAATATCCGGTCGAGTTATAGTGATGTATAAGAGCTTGCCCACCATTTCTCTGTACCTTCTCTTGTCCACCTCCTCAGTGTCCTCATCGTACAGCTTCATACTTGGGTCCATAGGTGTACTTGAAGGTCTGCATCCAGTCATTCCTGTTTCAATCAGCAAATCTGTGACATATTTTCTCTGATTCATCACCATTCCTTGTGCATTTCTTGCAAATTCTATCCCCAGAAAATACCGTATTGTGCCTAGATCCTTTGTAGTGAACTGGCTGCCCAACATTGACTTGGTTATCTCAACCCCTTGTGCATCATCTCCAGTAACCAATATGTCATCAACATATACCATAACAACGATGGTACCTCTAGGAGTCTTCCGGACAAACAGTGAGTGATCCGCATTTGATCTTCTGAAACCCTGTCGTTCAATAAGCTGGGAGAGCTTCTGGAACCATGCACGAGGACTCTGCTTAAGGCCATAGATAGCCTTATGAAGTCTACACACCTTCTGAGACTCCCCCTCAGCAGCAAACCCGGGTGGCTGCTGCATGTAGACTTCTTCCTGTAGATCACCATACAAGAAAGCATTCTTAACATCAAGCTGGAATATGGGCCAGTCACGTACCACTGCAACCGATAGAAGAATGCGAAGGGTAGAATGTCTCGCCACCGGTGAAAAAGTGTCCAAGTAGTCTACCCCATATGTCTGTGTAAACCCTCGTGCTACAAGCCTGGCCTTGTATCTGTCAAGACGACCATCTGCATGATATTTGACCGTAAAAACCCACTTGCAGCTCACCACAGACGCTCCTGGAGGAATAGGGACTAGAGACCAAGTCCCTCTGGATTGCAATGCACGCATCTCCTCTTCCATTGCTAAACGCCAGCATTCAGTCTTCATGGCATCCTGATATGTCCGTGGAATCTCAACGGACGATACAACTGCGGCAAACTTCTGGAAATCCCCAGTGAGTCGATGAAAGGATACATGAGAGGCTAGGGGATATGATGCACACTGTCTTCGCTGTTTCCTATGAGCAATGGGCCGGTCCAAGTCATCCAAACCACTGCTGACCGGTTGGTCATCCTCCTGTGGTAAAAGCTCCTGCACATTTGCATTATTTAACCCATCATTAATATCAGAACATACCTGAGGCGTGCTGGATGGTTGAGATGTAGCTTGAGCAGGGCCTGTGCGTCTCGTATAGAACTTAGTGAAAGGTACAACTGGGGGTGGTGGTGGTGGTGGTGGCGGCGGAGATGGTGGTGGTGGTGTTGATATTGGTGACGATGGAGTAGAGTACGGACCCAGGCTTGGAGGTGGTGGAACATAGATTTGGGAGTCTGATGATGTGGAGGAGACCAATCTGTCACCTGCAGGGGAGAAGTACATGACCGGTTCGAAAAAGGTAACATCTGCACTCACATAGTACTTGTCATTGACAGGATCATAGCAACGGTACCCCTTCTGTGTCCTGGAGTAACCCACGAAAACACACTTGATAGCCCTAGGGGATAGCTTATCAAGCCCCGGAGATAAGCGGTGAACAAAAGCGACAGTGCCAAATACCTGAGGTGTCAGTGTAAACAAGTCTCTGTCAGGAAAGAGAACAGAGATTGGAGACTTTTCCCCAAGAACAGTTGTAGGCATTCGATTGACCAGATAACACGCAGTAAGTATAGCATCACCCCAGAAGGTTAATGGGGCACAACTCTGAATAAGTAAAGTGCGAGCAATGTCAAGAAAGTGTCGATGTTTTCGTTCGGCAACCCCATTTTGTTGAGAGGTGTAGGCACATGTTGTTTGGTGAACAATGCCTTTAGATGAAAGGAAGCTAGCAAGAGAGCGAGTGCAGAACTCCAAGGCATTGTCTGTACGCACATACTTAACAGTAGATGAAAAAACATTCTGAACTTCATTGATTAGATTTTGGAGAACATGTCCTGCTTCGGATTTATTTTTGAGAAGAAAAGTCCACGACACTCTAGAAAAATCATCAACTACAACTAGATAGAACCTGTGCCCCTGGTGATCCGGGACACGACTTGGACCCCAAATATCTATATGAAATAATTCAAACGGGGAGCTACTGCTCTGACTCTGACGACCGGGGAAGCTAGACCGATGGTGCTTCCCTAACTGACAAGCTTCACACCGAAACGAGGAACTCGGAGATATCTGAGGTAGGAGGTGACGCATCTTCTGCAGTGGTAGATGACCGAACCGAAGATGCCAGGTGTACAGAGAAACAGAGGCCTGGTTATGCAAGGAGATGCCAGCGTAGGAGTTACGAACGAGATGATAAAGGCCATTGTGCTCAGAACCACAGCCAATCACCCTGCCCGTCAGTATGTCCTGAAAAATAACAGACGATAGATCAAAAATAGCACGACAGTGCAAATCACGTGTAATCTGACTAATAGATAAGAGGTTCATAGAGAATTCTGGAGCATGTAGCACATTCTGTAAGTGCATAGAAGGTAGCAAAGCTGTCTCCCCCTGACCAATGATAGGGGACTGAGTGCCGTCAGCAATGAGTACAGAGCGACCTGGCTGAACAGCTCTGTAGGACTGCAGAATGTCTTTCTCACGGCATAGATGATGGGTAGCTCCAGAGTCGACAATCCATCCTGTGAGGTCATGACTATGAAGTGAGGCTGAAGAACTACCTGAGGCACTGGCTGAGGCCGATGTACTGGCTGATGCCGAAGCCGCAACATCAGAAACGTCTGCACCTTCTGATGAAGAAGATTGTGGCATAATATCCCGAAGTCGTGCCACCAACTCTTCGAACCTGTGATCTGGAGTAGGTGCGGGTGGACCCTGAACATGATCAGCTACTCGTGCAGAAGGAGGGAAACCATGCTTGGAATAGCATGTATCCTCCGAATGACCAGTGCGGCGGCAGTACGAGCACGTAGAGCGTATGCGGCCTCCGCAGCCACGTCCACCACTTCCCCTGCCACGAAACGGGGACGAACCACCACGTCCCCTGGAAACTGCCATTGCTGACGGAGTCGCAGTCGCTGTACTGGATGGAACGGGTACACGACTGAGCCTTCTGTATACCTCTTCCATCGGTGGGATGGTGGCATCTGCTAGTATCTGAGCACGTGCTGCCTCGTACTCCGGATCTAGGGCAGCGAGTAATACGCCAACCATAGTGGCGTTGCGGAACGTCTTCTGCTGTTCCGGTGTGGCTGTAAGCGGAATGGTGCTGTAGAGCTTCTCGAACATGCCACGAAGCGACGTGTATAGGGAATGAAGAGGCTTCCCATTTTGCTTCGTGGTAAATATATCATGCTGCAACTGGAGCATCTTCGTCTCATTGCGGACCTGAGAATACGTCATAGCCAAAATGTCCCACATCGCCTTAGCGGTGGGCTGGTGAAGGACATCATTCGCTATCTCCGTCGTGAGCGTACCTGAGAGCCACACCTTGGCGTACGCATCGTCCGCCTCCCATGAGGCATAGATTCCTGTCTTCTCCGGCGGTTCATCCTCGGTAAGAATATGTTTCTTACCACACGACTTCATGAGACTGAGGAACTGCATCGCCCACAGTTCGTAGTTCGTCCCGTCCATCTTGACGATTGGTGCCGAACCTTTGAAGGCACCTATGGCGGGCATATCTATCTTCTGATCTGACATGATGCCGGAGAAGAGCAACTACTGATAGACCAAGAAAATAATGTCTACCAAGACCTTATAGGATTCAAGTGCATAGGTAGACGATTATGCACTTGAATCAAACATGAGGCCGAGTCCTAGGAAGAACGCGGCACACCGGCAACGAGTAGAGGCTTTGGAAGCCTCTACTTGGCAAAGACGGCGTCTGACAGGTGACGCTAGCGGCTGTGGGGGAGGTGCCCGGCGACGGTTGGGGACCCTGGCAGTGGCTGGCGGCGGCGTAGGGAGGGTCCCGGTGAAGGAGAGAGGGCTGTGGCGGTGGCGGGAGGCTGTGAGCCCGAGGGAGGTGGCGCCGAAACCCTAGAAGGGGGGGGGGGGCGCCGAAACCCTAGAAGGGGGGGGGGCGAAACCCTAGGGGGGGGGCGGCGGTGGAAACCCTAGGTTAGGGTCATGGCTCTGATACCATGTTAGAATACTCAGTTGATTATTCCATAGAGCCCTTGGGTCTCTTATATAGGGAGAGAGCCCTTGGGTAAATTACATGAGAGGTACATAAAGAAACTAAAATAATAAATAACATCAAAGACTAATAACTATCTCTACACATAGCATAATGTAGATATACCGAGGGATCAGCAAATGCTGCAATATCAGTAGATGCAGTGGCCTTCTACAAATCCATTCTATTGTGGCGTATCTATGTCTATGTAGTATCTAACAACACCCTCTGTGCAAAACTCGTTGACAAAACTTCAACCCGATATCAGTACGTAGATGCTTGACCTTCTTAAAAGTCCGGATCTCCGTCAATTCCTTGCTCTTATACTTTATCATGAACACCCAAACCATCCTAAAATAGTCAACAATAATACATAAAAACTACACAACAACTCCAAAAATTGAACCCTGGAAGGGCCTAACAGTTGACATGAATGTAATCTAGCGTCTCTTTCGTTTTGTGAATTGTTTTGTTGAACTACTTATTGTGTTGTCACCCAAACACGCAATGCTCGCATAACTCTAACTTGGATCCCTTGAAATCCCTGATGAGACTCTTCTAACTGAGAATGTTCATCCCCATCTGACTCATATGCCCCAACCACATATGCTACATCGGTGATTCAGATTTCACGACTAGGGATGCCACTTCAACAGAACCGGTAACTGTAGACTGATGCATGACATATGGGATCTTTTGAACGTTGTCTGATGACAACCACCCTAACTTTGGCAAAACCTCCACCTTTAACATTGTATTTATATATTTTAAAGTTCAAGACTACAAGGGATATCATGTTCTTTCTCATATCAGGAACAAGGTAAACTCTTGTCACCGACCTCGTGACTCCATCGTGCATTTTGATCTTCACAAAGTCAATCCCTACAATTCTGCAAGTTGCATCATTCTCCATGATGAAGTTTCTACCATATATCTTCGCATAGGTGCAGAACCAATCTTCATTGAGAGATATGACAAGAACAGACTGAATCAAGAATCCATGTGCTATTTTTTTATCTGTGATGGAGACAGCCATATCATCTTCAGAATCTCCGCCTCCTTGAGCCACTGCAACAACTGTGGCATTCCTTTTCTTCTTCAGACAGTCTTTCTTCCAATATCTAAGTTCCTATCACAATTCCAGATTTCATTAAAATTGTGTTTCCTTGACATGGACTTCAGCTTTCCTTTTTTTCAGAACTAGCATGAGTTTTTTCATGGTTCATAACTAAACCTGCAGCTTAAGAGGCATGCTTACCACTATCCATATGTCGAAGTTGACACGTATGTAGACTCATGCGAACATCCTCTAGGATTATCTTTTCTCTTTGTATAATAAATGACTAAACAAAATTCCTTATATGATAAAGAAAGAGAAACCAACAAAATCAATGCAGCATTCACATCTTCAATCTCAGCATCTACAAATTTTAAATCCATCAAATGCGTATTTAAGGGATGTAAATGTCCTTTAAGAGATGTGTTGCTAAACGTGGAAGCGGAACACGCATAAATAATTAAGCAAGCAAGCTCAAAGACATACGGATTTACAAGGTTCACCCGTAACTGGGATACATCCTTGGATGGTGACGATCGGTTTTCACTGTGGAAAAAGAACATATGATATTGAGAGCCCTAACCCTAAGGGAGTTTATATATTACTCTCGTATATATGGATCCCTGATACAAACGGATGGATTACCCGAACAGAAATAGAACTACTAACAAAACTTTCATCGAGGGCGCTACCCCCACACCCCTGCAAGGGAGAGGAATGCACCACCCCAGGCTTTATGACCGAACAGCGAGACCTTCGTCCTGCTAGGGTATGGAGGCATGGGGAGGGGGCATTTGACGATTCTCCAACTAGGTTCATCTAAGCAAATGATTTGGATTCAAGGCATATCAACAAGATGTACCTTCCTGCATACGGAGAGAGAACGTGCGTTGCTTCAACAATAACTTGTCATTCAGAGGATTTGTTATGTACAGACTTTCGAGTCTCAACCATAGACCGATCGTGGTCATCTCATTGACGACTTCTACGATGATCGTCGAATGTACTTTCTCTTCCTAGATCATCAACTCATAGGGATCGAATGCCTTCGCCCGCTCCTGCTCCAATGACGCTCAAATGCCATGCTGCTTCAGAAGGGAACACATCTTGTTCTGCCATAAACTAAATTCGTACATCCCTGTGAATTTCTCGATCTTCAGATTGTGTAATGGGATCTGCTTAATGAACCTGACAAAACATGATGCTTTGATACCAGTTTGTTGCGAATTGCAAAAACCAATATGCGCAAATACATGGATTTACAAGGTTCGCCCATAATCAAACTACGTCCTTGGGTGATGGCGATCGATTTTCACTATGTAGAGAAGATTATACATAGGATACGGAGAGCCCTAACCTAGGATATGGAGAGCCCTAACCCTATGGAGTTTATATGATACTCTTGGTACATATGGATCCCTAATACAAATGGGTCTAAATACCCAAATAGAAAAGAATCCCCTAAAAATATTTCAGCTAGGGCGTTGGGGGAGGGGGGGAGTACAACGGTTCTCCAACTGGGTCCAACAGAACAAATGGTTAGGATTCAAGGCATATCAACAAGTTTTTTTAAAGAGTGGTCCTTGAATGAGTAAGAAGAGAGCCAGCATGGCAAACACATAGTCGAAAGTTCTTTTTTATTTTTCTAAAAGAAGTTCATTTCAGTACTCAGTTTTCTAGTGTACTTCCTCCAATAGTTTACTTTATAGCTGCCAACAAGATTCATCTGCTCTGCAGAACAGATGGGATTTCTAATCATTCAAATAACCCCTTGATGATAGAGGATTCCCTTCCCGAACTGGTAGAAAAATTGAATAGAAAACAGACGATACAAACTTCATGAGGTACTATGTTTCTTCTTTCGCATCAAAGTCCAATAAGTAATAAAAAACTCCTCAAACATAGCATCTACAAGCCTTAGAGTTCATATCCTAGCTCCAAAGTTGTTGGAACATAAAAATAAACTTTTAGTATGAATCTGGAAAAAGACACAAATTTCTTGCAAACATGAAACTGCATAGATCCTTTATCATATACATATGCACATTTCATTTCTGGTTCCATTCAAAACGTATTACATAAACCTTACCCGTTTATTTCTGTGTGTAAACGGATCTTATTTCTAATTTTTTTAAAAAGCAATGCTTCAAAAGTACACAGTGTAGACAGATAATATATAACCATATCTGCTAGAAACCCACTTGATCCTTTTTTCTGTATCAGGAATCAAGCATCTATAAACAAGGTGAGTTGACTAACCAATTACTCAGGAGAAGCTGATGACGTTAAATTCAGTCAAAAAGAATAAATATTTTCCAAAAGAAGGCAGCGACAACACTAACACTCAATAAGTCATAACTACTACCAATCTTTTCACCGGAATATTTTAGGAAAAAATACAAAGAAAACTGACCCTTCAACGTCAGATTCAATAATCTCGCCATTTGATGTTGCAAAGGTAAGAGCGACATCTGGTTTTAACTGAGCCGAAGAAAGTAATCGTGGCATGACAACAGTCATGCAAGGGAGAAAATCTTGCCCCAGACACTTGCAAAGTTTATCCCATGTCTAAACAAAATGCCAAATCTAGTTAGGAATAATAAAAAAATTACAAAGTCGAATGCCATCCATAATGGATTTTGAATGTCATGACAAACCTGTGGCACGAAATTCAAAATCGGATCATCTACCTCCATATGAGACCCTTGAAGAGTCATTAGCACTTCTATAACCTGTAAAAGAAACAACTACAATGTGAACCATGGAGCATGACCTCAAAAATTTCGAGGAGCTTCACCAACATCGCCGGAAACAAAATAAATAGAATTAAAGCCTCTTTTTTAAAGATAAAGGTTTCCAATATTATTTAATTAATAAATAAGATAGAAATGGGCATTTGTTTGCAAAAGAAAGATGTATTTATGATATTTTAACTTAAGTCCCGTTAGATACCACATGTTGAAATATATATATATGAGGAGTGATCCTATGAGAGGCAAAACCTGTGAGAGCATGAGAACATGCATTGTGGACCACATGATTCAACCAAGAGAGAGAAGACCAGGAGAGAAAAGATAGAATCTAGTGGTCCAGAATGCATGCTCTCATGCTCTCACATTTTTTTGCTCTCATAGGATCACTCCTATATATATATATATGGGTTAAATGGGGTTGCCCCCTGGGGGAGCTAACTTGGCTCCCCCACCCCATTTCGCCCGGTTTTTTTATTTTTTTTTTTGAAAATTTCTTATGTGAATATTCATCACTATATCCCTATATTATGCTATTAAAATTTCGTGCGAAACAGAGACTCCTACGGCCTCCATCCAGACAGTCATTTTTTAACGGTAACAGAATTGCTAAAAACAACCCTTATGGATGGAGGCCGTTGGAGTCTCTGTTTTGCGCAAAATTTTAATGACATAATATAGGGATATATTGATGAAAATCCACGGAAGAAATTTCCAAAAATAAAAAATAAAAAAACCGGGCGAAATGGGGCAGGGGGAGCCAAGTTAGCTCCCCCCATGGGGGCAGCCCCATTTTACCCTATATATATATATATTATACAGTAAACACGGAGGAGGTAAGAACTTAGCTACGAAAAGATGGAAGATAGTCCTGCCAACCACATGCATTGCTTAAAAAGCCGAGGTAGACTACATCAATGTCCATTCGCAGCGACAGCCCATCCAAGACAAACTCAACCACCTTCCCCACATCAAGGTCCCCTCGTACAATTAAGGTTAGAGATATTTACACCCATAACTCAGGGTAGTTTCGTAATTACACCAAGAACCCTCAATAATTCATAATTACACCCAGAACCCTGAATATTGTTTAACCGTTACATGACATAACCATGTGTTAAGTTCCATCTATTTCCACCATTAGATTTGGCGGATCCCATCAGTTTTGGACAATTTTACCCCTCGAACAAAATCAAATTTCCTAAAGATGCCCCCCTCCCATCTTTTGTCCTCTCGCTGCCACTGAAGGGGGTCTCGACCACGATTAACGCAACTCTCATAAGATGGCTACAACGTAGATGCGACTTCGATGGAGACTTTGAACCTGGAACGGATGTGCGAGCATCAGTGAATGCATGTAACTCCCTCTCTCTCATGTACTTTCAGTAAATGTCCGTGAACATGAACAGGCAGAAGGGAACCGCCGCTAGGAAGGGCTTGAGGACGTTGCGGGTCACGACCACCAGCCCCTTCCAGAGGCCCTCGAGCCTCAGGAGGGTCAACAGCAATCATCACCTTTGCGCCCGCCATGTACCCCAGAGCCACCCACTGCAATGCTTGCCCAGCAGATTCGAGGTCAAGATCGAGGTAGAGATGTAGAAGTTGTACAAATTATCAAAGGCACAATCACTCTGTTGACAACGAAAAATCAACACCAATTTAGAACAGGCAAAAGCAAAGTCTTGACATCTTTATCAAATTAGATTGTCTCCAACAATGTAGCAGGAAAATACAATCTTGCAAATCCGAGCAACAATTTGACATAGAATAAAATGGGCACAGCCCATCGTCCTCCTCCATTGAGCACCAATACCTGCTCCAACCCACCATCATAGGATACCGCCAATTGATGTGGAGGTGATCGCGGAGGAAGGGGGAGGGGTTGGAGGAGGAAGAGGGTAGTTGTCAGCGGAGGAACAATGAGAGGCTGGAGGAGGAAAGGGGAGAGGTGGTCGATGGAGGAAGGGGGAGGGGTTGGAGAAGTAGGAGAGGGAAGGTGGTCTGCGGGCTGCAGGAAGAGGAAGGGGGAAGGGGATGGAGGAAGACAGGGGAGGTAGTCAGCGGGCTGTGGGCAGAGGAAGGGGTTGGATAAGGAAGAGAGGGGAGGTGGTCGACAAGTTGTGGCGAAGGAAGGGGGTGGAGGAGGAAGAGAGGGGAGGTGGTCGGCAAGCTGTGGGCGAGGGATGGAGAAGGAAGAGAGGGGAGGTGGTCGGTGGGCCTGAAGGCAGGTGAGGCGGGTGGGTAAGGGGAGAGGGGGCGCTGGAGGAGGAAAGGAAGGAGGGGGTGGGGGGTTTTGGGTTTTTCCCTTTTTGTATTTTTGGTTTAATTTCAACCGTTGAATGAGGATAGGTTAGATTAACTCAAATGTCAAGTTGAGGTAATGGTTAAAGTAACGGAGAGCTATGAGTGTAGGATGGAACATTTATTCAAGGCTCTCTGTGTAATTATGAATTATCGAGGGTACCTAGGATAATTACGAAACTACTCAGGGTTATGGGTGTAAATATCAATTAAAGTTACGTACGATGGTTATCTTGATATTATACAACTGTTGATCCAAATGTTGGATCATAGAGGCTGGTGCAACATTAAATACCTAAGGGATAGATTGAGGACTCAACTGCAATGTCAGGTGATTATCAAGATAGGATCTCCAGCCTGAGAAGGAGATGACAATCCTTATTCCAAAGGTGATATCGGACCGACCTCTTGATGCATGTCCTCTGCATCGAAGTAGTGATTCGAATGTATCGGATCAGTTAAGTCAAAGAGTTGACTTAGCGAGATCGAGATAACCAAAACCTACATCGTATACTGTAGAGATATGTTTCTATATTTCTGCACTCCTTTATCTATTCCTTTTCCTTTTGTTTGTTTTATGTAATTTGCCTATAGACACCTCCTTCATATAAGAGAGCCTAGGGCTCAAGGAATAAACAAATCTCTTATTTTTCCCAACAGGGTATTAGAGCAGCGGTCTTAGACCAGAGCTCTAGTACCTGAAACCCTAACCCTAGTCCCCACCTCTGGCCCTCTCGGGCATGTCGCCTGCAGCTAGTGTCGCAGCACCATACTCGGTTGTGTCGCTGCACCCGTCCCCTACAACTAACCGTCCCATGCAGCTGGTCATGTCGATCATCCATCCCCTGCAGTCGGCCATGTCGTTGCACCTCTTCTCCCTCTGATGGTGCCATCACAACTCACTCTCTTGCCAGTGTTGTCGCACCCCTCTTGTTCACAGTCGTACCTGTTGCCTTCCTTGGTGCCCGCACAAGGGTCCTTTTTATTTGATGAGGTTGGTTGCATTATGAGTCTACACATGCAACCAACTTCCCATATGTCAGTGTAGACGATACGTTCTCCTGTCTACTACCCTATTCTTCCTCGTCAGGTAACATGTCAAAAATCAAGGTAGATGTCCCCACTACATGCGCCTTCAGAGGTCCTGTGTCGATAGTAAAGATGGATGGGTCTAACTACGAGTTGTGGGTCATGTAGTTCATGAGCCTAATGAAGTCAATGGGTAAGAAGCATATTCTTATCGAGGAAGAACCGACGAAGAAGACAGCGTTGTATGCCTCATGGGAGGCCGGTGACGTGTATGCTTAGGTCTGGTTGTCTAGTACCTTAATACTAGAAACTCCAAATGATGTCATTCACCAGCCCACTGCCAAAGCCATGTGGAACATTCTTGCTGCCATGTATTCACAGGCCAAGAATGAGATATTCTACAGCTTCAGCATGACATTTTCACTATAAAGCAGAATGCTCGACCCCTGCATGCCCACTCTAATGCTTTGCGCTAGCTTCATGCCTTTCACGGCTACTCCAGAGCAGTTGAAGACATACTGGAATGCTACGATGGTTGGATTCTTCCTGACCTCTCTTGACTCATGAGGTCGTTTCCTCCCATATACCGGCCGATGCTATATCCTATGGAGGAGGCCTTCTGTAGATTGAGTCGGATCAATATTTCAGCTTTTGCACCAGTGTTGAATTCCTCTACCATGGTGGCCTCTCATGGAAGAGGCGGTTCATCTCAGTTCCGTGGACGGGGATCACGTGGTAGAGGTGGACGTGGTCATAGACCACCATATAGCTATTGTCAGCGATCTGGTTATACAGATGATACATGCTACTCCAAGCATAACAGAGCAGGTTCAGCATTATGTCGCTCCACCCACATCAGATCAGCGATATAATGAGCTTGTGTCACGACGGGAGACATCATTCCCCCAGCTAGTACCCCTTCACCTGCTTCAGAGAACAGCTCAGATATTGTTGCTACTGCAGAAGCTAGTACCTCAGGTAGTGTTCATACTCTTATCATGGTTCAGATATCTCAGAATGGATTTATAGATTCTAGTGCAACACATCAATTGTGTGGAGATAAAGATCAGCTCATAGCCTACAGGCAAGTTTCTCCAAGAAGGACTGTGGTCATTGCAGATGGGACTCATTCCCCAATCACAGGACAAATGGAGATCATCTTGACGCCCTCTATAAAGTTGTACAATGTGTTGCATGCTCCTGGTTTCTCAATGGATTGATTGTCTATTAGTCAGATTACTAAGGATTTAAATTATCGAGCAATATTTGACCCATCATCTCTTGTGTTATAAGCCATTCTTATGGGCAGGATGATTGGTTGTGGCCGTGAGAATGGCGGCTCTATCGACTTGTCCAAGCACCGTATGCTGGACTATCCTCCCATTCCCCTGGACCATGGAAGGCCGTATCGATATCGATATCGTTTCGGTCCGCCCGGAAATGGATATATCGGGACATATCGATGATATATCGATGATATCGGTGGAAATGTCGAAAATGGCGCAAAAAAACCAATTTTTTTGGCATTTTTCAGAAATTAAGGTCATCCAAGATATTAAAACAACAAATAACATACAAATATACACTTATATCACACATATCGGTCTATTTATAGACCATATATTGCACATATCGGTATCGCACATATCGGTCATATCGAACATATCGATATTAGTATTGATTCTTGACTTATAAATATTGGAAATGGATTTCATTCAAGTTCTTATAACATGAAATAATACAAATATACACCTAGAAAATACATATAGATCATTTATGAGGACTATGATCCTTATAGTGCACATATCGGTCATATCGAACATATCGCTGATATTGTTAGTTGTTGGCATACTATATATATTGAAAATGGAGTTCATCCAAGTACTGTGATCACTAAATAATTTACAAATGTACTCTTACTCTCTTAGATAACACATATCGATCATCTATGAATCTTATATCGCATATATCGATACGGTTTTACTGTTAGTTGTTGACCTATATATATATTGAAAATGGAGTTCATCCAAGTTCTTAGATCACTAAATAACTTACAAATATACTCTTAGATCATACATATCGATCATCTATAAAGCTTATATTGCATATATCGATAATTTCGAACATATTGATATTAATGTTGATTCGTGACTTATAGATTTTTTTTGAAGAATTGACTTATAGATATTGGAAATGGATTTTATTCAAGTTTTACAACATGAAATAACATGTAAATACACACCAAGTTGAAGAACCATTGTATGCACCCTCCTGTCGCACCATACCCTACCGGAACAAAGTATATAAATCATAGATTGTTTTAATACTAGGTGTAGCTAGATAGGTAGTGGAATCAAGCTTGCATGAATAATAACATTTATATATAGGGATATCGACGAAATATCGGCGATATCGGTCGATATCTTGTATTTTTTGTACTGAATCCATTCATTTCTGACCGATATGAGCCGATACGGCGATATATCGCCGATATATCGGCGATATATCGCCGATATCCCTGTAAAAAGATATACACTATGATTTCGATACCCCCAACCTCTCGATACCGATATATCGGCGATATATCGTCGGTATATCGCCGATACGGCCTTCCATGCCCTGGACTGGTCTCTCCCTTCCTATGTCATATGTGCTTTGGTCATCTTCCACTTCAGAAATTGCGTCAAGTCCTTCCCAAGATTTCACCCCGCTCGCCATTCAACTATGAGACATGTCAGTTAGGGATGCATCGTCAGTCTGTCTTCCCTAGTCCTCAGAGTCGAAGCAGTAGCTCCTTTTTTGAGTTTTTACATGTAAACATTTGGGGTCCAAGTCGTGTTCTTGATCATCAAGGACAGATTTTATTTAGTTGTGGTGGATGATTTTAGTCATCTGTCTTGAGTTTTCTTGTTGAAGAATAAGTCGGAAGCTGGAAATGCTATAATAAATTTCATTAAAGAAGTGCAGAATGCTTTTTCCACCTCTATCAAAATAGTAAGGATTAATAATGCACTGGAATTTTGTACTCATGTGCTCTCACAATTCTTATCATCTCATTGTATTCTTCATCAAACATCATATGTATATACGTCTCAACAGAATGGTGTTGCTGAAAGAAAGCATCGTCACCTTCTTGATGCCACTCGTACCCTCCTGATCCAGAGTTGTGGACCTCAATCATTCTGGGGAGATGCGGTTCTCGCCGCTTGTTATATCATTAAACGTATACATTCGTCGGTGCTGGGAGAGAAGATTCTTTTTTCACTTGTTTTCCCTATCAATGAGTTGTTCTCTCTTACTACTCACGTTTTTGGATCTGTTGTATTTGTCCATCCGTTGTTTCCAGAGATTGACAAGTTTTTTCCTAGGGCTGTCAAATATGTCTTTGTCGGGTACTCCAGAACTCAAAAGGGTTATTATCTGTTACGCAGGAGATATTTTGTCCGTGCAGATTGTTGGAGTATTTGTATGTGCGCCTATTGAGTTGTAGCAGGGTAAATGGATCTTGGAGGAGATCCATTTACCACATCCAGTGTTTAGTCCCACATCGTCCAGTGGTGGGACTTGGAGGCTCTGGAGAGGCTATATAAGGAGCCCCAGACCTCTTGTACTCATTGAGAAAGTCAATAAACAAACATGCCCGGTTGAGGGCTTCTCCCGTGGTTTTATCCCGCTCCTCACGGAGTAGGGTTCCACGTTAAAATCCCGCGTTCATATTTTGTTTATCTTTTATCCATGTTTCGCTTCCGCTTCCGATTTTTCTAACATGGTATCAGAGCGGGTTCGATTCTCGAGGTTTTTCATTTTTGTATTGATTCGAGATTCGATTGTCAGTTTAATTTTCGATTTGAAGATCATTATTCTGGTCAAGATTCGGTTCTAGGGTTCAATTTCTTGAACCCTATTTTCAGTCAGAAATTCCTGCAAGTATTGGCTTGCGACAGATTTTATTCTTGAGTTTTTTTTCTAGGGTTCCAATCAGAAGCCCTAATCTCTGGTCATCGACAGCCCACAACTCCAGGAAGCCTCCAGCGTGGAGGAGCACATCTTCGGAAACCACACAGGCATCCAGGACTGTGATTCCAGATGCAGATCCAACGCGCAGATCCAACAAAGGCCCTCGCACAGGCGCATGGGAACCCAATCTCCAACAAACCCGCACAGGCGCCCAGGTCACTCACGCGGCATCTCCTCTCCGCTCGCATACACGTACAGATGCGGAAGCCCCTGCACGCATCCTTTGAATGAGGAAGCAGTCCTATGACCCTAGAATGATGCTCCAGAACACCTCTACAGATCCTCCAGTTTTGAAGAAAAGCTCCAGGCGGCGGAGTCACCCACTGGCAGGGCTCCAAGCCCCGACTCCACTCGCCTTCACACCTCCAGGCGGAGGCGCCTCCTCGCTCGGCGCAGCAGAAGCGTCGTGATCTCCCATCTGCGCGTGACCCCAGGCGCGATATACGTGGGCTTCTCCAGCGCGAGCAAGCATTGCGCAACCCCAATAGTACCCAGGCGGCAACATCTGGCGCGTGAAGCCTCCCTTCAAACCCGCGCGATCCAGTCCTCCCGCAGGCATGCTCCCCTAATCGCGCCCAGAGATTCCCGGTGCTCAGGCGGCAGACGCAAAGTTCAGGCGACGCGCGAGAGCTCCGTTCCTCCTGGCGACGTGTGGAGCCCGCTTCTCGCGCAACCTCACCCAGGTCGCCCTCTCAGGCGACACGGATGTAGGCGACGCCTTCTGGCTGCCGCTCTCCGACTCCTGCTCCATCAGGCGGTGCCCCCAGTCCGTACCCTTCGGCGGCACCGCCCCTCCCGCTTCTCCGACGGCCGTTTGTAATACGAAAGAAAAAAAGGGGTTCCACTTTGGGAACCCTAAACAAGAGTAGTGGGCCTGTTGTAAAAAAATTGATGAAAAAAAGGAAGGAGGCCTGGTCAAAAAAAAAGGAAAGAAAAAAAAAGAAAAAAATAAATACAGTTATGTAAAGCTCAATGGGCTGTATGTTCAAAAAAAAAGGAGGGGTGTAATTTACGAAAAAAAATTAACGAAAAAAAAGACACGTACATTTGAAAAGCCGTACGCATAAAAAAAAGAAGGAAGAGAGCCGTAAAAAAGGTGTCAACGGCCAAAAAAAATGTTTCCAAAAAAATGTGACGGCTTGAAAAAAATGATGATGAAAAGCCGCAAGGATTTCTTTCCGAGAATTATTCATGTAGTGTATACCCCCAATCTCTTTGTCTTCTCCCAACTTGGTCGATGTCATGTTTTCCGATAAGTATGGGAGAAAGGGGGAGTATATGTAGAGTCACAGGTCTGTTCATAATCCAAGTTCCAGATTCAGATGACAGTCTCCAGACCAGCCTGTTGATCAGACTCTACAGTTCGATTTCAGACTCGACGATGACGCATGCCAATCATCTGTCATTCTTGTTGTTGTTCGGCCAGAGTTTTCATGTGAGCCATAGGGACTCCAGAGCAGAGGACCATTCCCTATGCCATTGAGGGCAAGGGTTTTCATGTGGTATCATAGGTACACCAGAGCAGTGCACCATTCTCTGAGCCAGATGGGAGAGACCCAGTTCTCCGACGAGGAGACTTCAGGCGCAGTTTCAGACTCGATGGTCAGATTCCGAGTCTTCAGTTGACTCACACTCCAGCCCGTTCATCCTCCTCACCTGCACGGCATGAGAAGCAACGTCCTCGACTGCAGCAATGTGTGCGTCGGGTTGATATTGTCCGTAGTGTCCTGTAGCGTTGAGTTGAGTTTCTTTCTGTTTGTCCAAGCTGAGCATTGCATGCTCCAGCTTGAGGGGGAGTGTTGGAGTATTTGTATGTGCGCTTATTGAGTTGTAGCAGGGTAAATGGATCTTGGAGGAGATCCATTTACCCCATCCAGTGTTTAGTCCCACATCGTCCAGTGGTGGGACTTGGAGGCTCTGGAGAGGCTATATAAGGAGCCCCAGACCTCCTGTACTCATTGAGAAAGTCAATAGACAAACATGCCCCGTTGAGGGCTTCTCCCGTGGTTTCATCCTGCTCCTCACGGAGTAGGGTTCCACATTAAAATCCCGCGTTCATATTTTGTTTATCTTTTATCCATGTTTCGCTTCCACTTCTGACTTTTCTAACACAGATGTCACGAGTCTGTCATGTACTTCTCTCCTACATGTGACAGGTTGACACCTTCATTTTCGGATGATGAGGTCTGTTGGAGTATTTGGTTGTGCGCCATATGAGTTGTAGGAGTGTAAATGGATCTCTCCAGGATCTATTTACCCCACCCATATGTTTAGTCCCACATCTACCAGTGGTGGGACTTGGAGGCTCTGTGAAGGCTATATAAGGAGCCCCAGACCTCCTGTATCCAATGAGAGAAAAAGGAATGCAATATCCGCCCCTTTGAGAGCTTCTCCCGTGATTTCATACCGCTCCTTAGGGAGTAGGGTTCCACGTTAAAATCTTTGGCTTCCATGTTTATCTTTCTGTTATTATGCTATGTTTATCAATTTCTCTTCCGCTTCCTATTTTCTAACATGGTATCAGAGCGGGTTCGATTCTCGAGGAGTTGTTCTTGATTTTTTTTTTGAGATTCGATTGTGATGTTGTTCTTGAAGATCATGTATGTTCTGCCTTTTTTTATTTTAAAACCCTAATTTCTGGAGTTCTTCGCCGCAATCCTTCATCCATGGATCCATGCGGTCGCGTTGAACCCTGGCCACCCTTCCTGCGGTTGGTAGCATCCTTGTATGAAGGAGGATGACCTCCTGCACTCCTCCAGGCGATATGCGTCACAGGCGGCGCACAGACTGCAGCAAATTTCCTCCCAAGCGAGCCCCATGCGTGGTTGTTCCCAGTCGAGGGAACCCTAGGCGTCGCACAATCAGCATGCTGCTCCACCAGCCCTATCGCGCACCATCAACCCTTTGATCGAGCCCCCAGTCCGACGAAGCCCTCGATCCCGAAGCAACTTCGACACCGCACCGCACCTCGATTCCAGGTGGGTTGCACACAAGATGCCTCGCCCAAGCCCTAGCCGCAGTTCCACTCGCGCGAACAGTACAGCATCTCGAGCGGGCTTCTGCGCTCCGTGCGCAAGAAAAGATCGCACGAAACAGTCCTTGCAGGCGGCGGGATGCCATAGCGAGGCCTCGCGCCTCTCTCTCTCTCCCCCCCGATCTCGAGTTGGTGATTCCACAGCAACATAGCTCCTAGCGGAAGCCTCAGGAGCCTCCAGCAGCACGAATCTCGCGCGCAGGCGAAACCCGCTCCCAATCTTTCGCAAGAGTGCACGCGAGCAGCCTCCCCTTCTCCCGATCATGTGCAGGCGGAGGCGACCTCTCCCAGGCACGAGATCCTGTCCAGGCGCAGCAATCTCCGCCTCTCCCCTCATCTCCTCCTATGGCCATGGCCTCAAATTTCAGCGAAATTCGATCGAATTTATGTCAAATATCGATATCCAGTCGAAATCGAAATTCGACCGAAATGACCGAAATGACCGAAATATGGGGGTCCTAGTACAAAAAATGACTGAAATGACCGAAATTTCGGTTGAAATTCCATCGAAATTCTGTTTTGGTCGATACCGAAATGGTGACGGAAACCGACATTTAAGGCCTTGCCTATGGCAGCGGCAGGAGTAGAGTCCCATTGGGGCGACAGGATCGAAGAGAATAGGGTTCACTGGAACCCTACGGTGCACAGCTTCCGCAAGGGTCCCGAACGGGCCCGATGGCCTAGTTTATTAAAAAATGTAAGGCCGAGCCAGGTCGTGTATAAAAAAATAGTGGGGGGTTGAGTTCAAGAGCCCCAATGAGGATGTATGACATTAGTGTTTAACAAAAAGCGCGTACAAATACAAAATCCGTACGCATTAAAAAATAATAAAGAAGAAGAAGAGGCGTGTACAATTAGAAAATTAAAAGCCGTACGCAATTTTAAAAAAATGTTTTGGAAAAAAATGATGATGAATGTTTGGAAATAGCCGAAAAAAATGTTTGTACGACTTACAAAAAATGAATGATAAAGAGAAAAAAACAAGAAATTTTTGAATATACATGTTTTTTCCCATTATTTTGTCTTCTCCCAACTTGGTCGACGTCCATGTTTTCCGACAAGTATGGGAGAAAGGGGGAGTATTATGTAGAGTCACAGGTCTTGATCATATTCAGAGGTCAGATTCGGATATCCAGACCAGTCAGCTTTCAGACTCTACAGTTTTTCAGATGAAGAATTTTCATGCGCAATTCCAAACTCGATGTTGAGATTCTGAGTCCCAGTTTGATGCGCGGTTTCAGACTCGACGATCATGGTTTCCGAGTTAGTATCAGACACGCATATGGATGCGGTCTTCTTTCAGATGAGCATATGTTTTCCATCTTTTGTCGTGGTCCCCATCATTCTTCTTGTGTTGTCAGGCCAGAGTTTTCATGTGAGCCATAGGGACTCCAGAGCAGAGCATTATTCCCTATTCCATGTGGGCAAGGGTTTTCATGTGATATCATAGGGACTCCAGAGTAGGGTACCATTCTCTGTGCCAGATGGGAGAGACCAAGTTCTCCGATGAGGAGACTTCTTCAGACTCCATTCTCCAGCGATCGTGGACTCCGACGAGGATTGCACTTCCAAAACCCTTTTCAATTCGGCCCTTTTTCAGAGATGGAGCAGTTGTCCACATGTGGTGGGCCAGAGTACTCCGACGAGGAAACTCATTTCCAGTTATAGTGACTCTGACAGGCGCAGTTCAGAACGCATGCTCTCCGACGAGGAGATTCAGTTGACTCACACTCCAGCCCATTCATCCTCCTCACCTGCACGGCATGAGAAACGTCCTCGACAGCAGCCGACTGTTGTGCACATTGAGTTGATATTGTCCATAGTGTCCTATAGCGTGAGTTGAGTTTCTTTCCGTTTGTCCAAGCTAAGCATTGCATGCTCCAGCTTGAGGGGGAGTGTTGGAGTATTTGGTTGTACGCCATATGAGTTGTAGGAGGGTAAATGGATCTCTCCAGGATCCATTTACCCCATCCATATTTTTAGTCCCACATCTACCAGTGGTGGAACTTGGAGGCTCTGTGGAGGCTATATAAGGAGCCCCAGACCTCATGTATCCATTGAGAGAAAAAAGAATGCAATATCCGCCCCTTTAAGGGCTTCTCCCGTGGTTTCATCCCGCTCCTTAGGGAGTAAGGTTCCACGTTAAAATCTTTGGATTCCATGTTTATCTTTCTGTTATTATGCTCTGTTTATCAATTTCTCTTCTGCTTCCTATTTTCTAACAAAGTCTATATTCCACCTCCACCCATGTGCCAACCACCTTCTTCACCATCTCCACTGCCACCTCCAGCACCACCATCAGCCTCATCCCATCCCATTGTTCTGGTTCCATCACTACTACATCACTGCAGCCGACGGCCTGCTCCTGCTCATGCTCATGGTCTATCATCCAGCACATCCCAGGTTTGTTCTACAACAACAATAAAGCTTTTTCCCACAATAAAGTAGGGTCGGCTACATGGATTCTTCGCCTCCATTCAGATCTATCTTGGGTCAATCCCGGGCTTATATCCAAAAGACTAATATCCCTTCGTATAGTCTCTTTCCAACACTTCTTGGGTTGTCCTCGCCCTCTCTTAGTCGGATCAACATCCTAACACTCGCATCTCCTAACTGGTGCATCCGTTGATCTTCTTTGCAAATAACCAAACCATCTTAAGTGGTTTTCTCGCAGCTACACCAACTTTCTTTCTGATTACATCATTCCGAATCCAATCTTTTACGTGTGTGTCCACACATCCACCTTAGCATTTTCATCTCTGGTACAGTCATTCTCTGCACATGTCTATGGTTCACGGGCCAACATTCAGATCCATAGAGCATAGCAGGTATCACGATTGCTTTGTAAAACTTTTCTTTAATTTTTAAAGGAATTTTCTTATCACAGAGAACAACAGAGGCTCTTCTCCACTTTAGCCAGCCTGCATTTATTCTATTAGTAACATCTCCATCAATTTCCCCATCCTGTTGCAAAATAGATCCCAGATATCTAAAAGAATCTCTCTTCCAAATGTTATTATCACCAATCTTCACCTCAATTCCTTCACCATTGCTTCCATCAAAGGTGTACTCCATATATTCCGTCATAGCCCTTCTTATACGAAATCCTTTAGTCTCCAATGCATGTCTCCAGACCTCAAGCTTCTCATTTACTCCATCTCTAGTCTCGTCAATCAACACAATATCATCAACAAATAACATACACCAAGGTAACTCATCATGAATGTGACTTGTAAACTCGTCCATAATCAAAGTAAAAAGAAATGGACTCAAAGCTGAACTTTGATGTAAACCAATGTTGATGTCAAAATAGTCAGTCTTCCTAGACGGGGTTCTTATACAAGATAAAGCCCTATCATACATGTCCTTTATGAGGTTAATGTATAGGACATGTACTTGTCTCTTCTCCAAAACTCTCCACAATATCTCTCGTGGGACAGAATCATAAGCCTTCTCCAAATCAATAAAGATCATATGGAGGTTCTTCCTTTTAGCTCTATAAATATCCATTGTTCTCCTCAACAAATGGATGGCTTCAATAGTTGAGCGACCTGGCATGAATCCGAATTGATTTGCTTTTACGTTGGAAACATTCCTCAGCCTTCTTTCGATCACACGTTCCCAAATTTTCAAAGTGTGACTCATCAGCTTGATACCTCTGTAATTGGAAAAATTTTGAATGTCTCCTTTATTCTTATAAAGAGGCACCACGATACTCCTCCTCCAATCTTCAGGCATTTTCTTGCTTCGCCAAATAACATTGAATAGATTCGTATGCGAAGTCAAACCGCGCACACCTAAAACTCTCCATACTTCAACAGGGATGTCATCCGGTCCTACACCCTTCCTAGGTCTCATAACCTTCAAAGCCCTCTACTTCCTTTCTTTATATTCGTCTATAGCTTGCACGATTCAAGTAACGTTCACTACTAGCTAGATCAACCAAAGTCTATTTCATTCTCCAATGAAAAGTTTATGGAAGTACTGCTCCCATCTAGTCTTTACGTCCTTCTGAGTAACAAGCACGTGACCTTCCTCGTCCTTAATGCATCTCACTTGAGAAAGGTCTTTGGTCTTTCTTTCTCTTGCTTTGGCCAACCTGAATATATCCTTCTGGCCCTCCTTAGAGTCGAGATTTTTATAAAAAAAAAAAATCATAAGCTTTTGACTTAACTTCGTTTACAGCCTCCTTTGCTTCTTTCTTCGCTATTTTGTAGTTTGGACAGTTTCCGTTGTTCAATCCTTAGACATAGCTTTAAAGCAAGCTCTTTTAATTTTTAGCTTCTCTTACACCCCTTCACTCCACCACCAAGCCTCCATTTGACCTGGAGCTCCTCCCTTCGACTCGCCTAGTATCTCTTTGGATACCTTTCGAATACAAGATGCTACTGCCTCCCACATCTCGTTTGCACTTCCACTACAATCCCAGGATAAGTCTTCTAAAACCTTCTCCCTGAAGGTCGATTGCTTCAGTGGAAGATTCCACCATTTAGTTTTAGTAATCTTAGGAACCCTCCTTTCTTTACCAGGCCTTTTATTTTGCACATCCAAGACTAACAAGCGATGTTGTGTTGTCAAACTCTCTCCTGGGATTACTTTGTAGTCTTTACAACACAACCGATCTCTTCTCCTCAACGCAAAGTAATCTATCTGTGTTCTAGTTGGCCCACTCTTATAAGTAATTAAATGCTCCTCCCACTTCTTGAAGAGAGTGTTTGCTATGGAAGATCATATGTCATCACATAATCCAGAATGACTTTTCCCTCTTCATTTCTATCCCTAAAACCATGTCCTCCATGAACACTAGCATACCCTGAAGCATCTTCTCCCACATGTCCATTAAGAACTCCACCTATGCAAATCATCTCTTTTTGTGGGATTCCTTGTAAAATCTTATCCAGATCTTCCCAAAACGCTTGTTTAGTCCTGTCATCTAAACCAATTTGTGGTGCATAAAGTGAGATGATATTCAAAACTTCTTCTTCAAGCACCAATTTTAGCAAAATAATCCGATCCCCGAATCTTTGCACCTCAACCACACAATCCTTCAAATCCTTATGAATAACCACTCCAACACCGTTTCTACCCTTATCTTTAGCTGAATACCAAAGTTTAAATCATGTCTTCTCGATCTCTCTTGCTTTCTCTCTAAACCATTTAATCTCTTGAAGACATAGTATATGAATCTTCCTTCTTTCCATCGTTTTTACTATCTCCATCAATTTTCCAGTTAAAGTGCCAACATTCCAACTACCAATCCGCAACTAAATGATGGGACTGATATTGTTTCTCAGCAGGGGTTATCTCAGAGGCTGATAATCAGGTCGGTGGCAGGGATGTTGATGATCTTGATTTACCTATTGCTATTAGGAAGCAGAAGCGTTCATGTGCTTCATATCTGATTGCTTATCAGGTCACCTTCGAGCGTCTGACGGGTGATTTCAGGAGGTTTGATGTTGCTTTGTCCACTGTGGCCATACCAAGGACTTACCATGAGACATTGTTGGATAGCCGGTGGTGTCTAGCCATGGAGGAGGAAATGGCAGCTCTTCAGTGCATAGGTACTTGGTGTCTGGTCCCAGCCTCCATTGGGGCGTCTATGTAAGTTGCAAATGGGTATTTACAGTGAAGCAAAATGCAGATGGCAGTATTGATCGGTACAAGGCTCGACTAGTAGCATGTGGCTTTACTCAGACGTATGAGGTGGATTATCTTGACACCTCTCAGTTGCTCGTCATTCTATCCTACGGGTTCTTTTATCAGTTGTTGTAGTTCGAGATTGACCTCTGTAGAGATATATTTCTTATTTATGTATTTCCTTTTTCTTTTGTCTCTTTATGTAATTTGCCCATAGGGCTCTCCCTATATAAGAGAGCCTAGGGCTCAAGGAATAAACAAGTTTTTTTTCTTTTCCCAACATGGTATCGGAGCGACGATCCTAGACCGGAGCTTCTGAACCTAATCCCTAACCCTAATCCCCTACCTCAAGCCCTCAAGCCCTCTCGTGTCGTCACCTGGGGAGCCACCACCTCGGGTCTCGGGCCCTACTGCTTAGCCGCCTCTCGCCCTGGGCACCGCCACTTCGGGCTACTGCGCCTCGGGACCTCTCGCCCTGGCCACCGCCTAGCCTGCTAATGTTGGTGTGCCTCGCTGAGGGCCCCGCTGCCCCTCTCCTCTCCGTTGCTGCCTCTCTACAGAAGGCGCCACTGCCGCCAACTCCTTATCTAGGAGTGTTGCCGTCAACCCCTCTCTCTACAGGGGGGTCGCCGCTGACTTCTCTCTCTCGATGAGACTGGTTGCTTGAGTCTACACATGCAACCAAGTCTCTCTATGTCAGTGTAGACAAAACACTTGTCTAGTCTTCAACCCTAGTCTTCTCTAGCCACCATGTCAGAAAGCAAGGTAGATATCCCCACCACAGGCTCCTTCAGAGGTCTTGCACCTATAGTAAAGATAGATGGGTCGAATTATGAACTGTAGGCCATGCAGTTCATGAGCATGATGGATTTGGTAAAAAGAATTGGAAGTACTTCGTTATGAAGTCTACGGGTAAGAAATACATTCTTACAGAGGAAGAACTGGCTGAGAAGACTGGGGTAAACACCTCATGGGAGGCGGATGATGCATATGTCAAGGTCTGGCTTTCAGGTACAATGGCAATAGAGATCGCCAACGATAAACTCCAGCAACCCACAGCCAAGGCAATGTGGGATATTCTCGCTGCTACTTATTCAGAGGCAAAGAATGAGACAAAGATTCTACAGCTCTAGCATGGTATCTTTATTATCAAGCAGAATGGACGGCCCCTCCATTCGTTATATACATCCTTGCGAGGAATCTTCGAGAAACTCTAGAGTTTCATGCCTCTCACATCTACTTCTGAGCATTAGAAGATTTATAGGAATGCCACCATGGTTGGTATATTCCAGGTAGCCCTTGATCTTGATTATGAGGCTGCTCGTTCCCAAATTTTGGCAGACACCATTATTCCTCCCATGGAGGAAGCCTTTCGCAGGCTCACTCGGATCACTGTCCCATCTAATACTACCAGTCAGACCTCTTCAGCGATTGCTGCCTCCCGAGGTCGAGGAGACTCTTCTCAGTTTCGTGGACGTGGACCTCGTGGTAGAGGAGGTCGTATTCATCAGCCCTATACTTTTTGCTATCGTTTGAGACATACATAGGATACATGTTATTCCAAGCATGGATTTCCTGCTTATGCTTGAGTGGCTGAACAGATTGAGCCCCCGGTTGCTTCCTCTTTAGATCAACGATTTGATGACCTTGTAGTACGATTGAGGGGCAGTATACCTCTTGCCGGTCCCGTTACGTCTTCATCGGTCTCCGGGAGTCATTCAGATGTGGCTACTTCAGCCTCCTCCAGTACCTCAGGTAGTACTTAGGCACTTACTAGTTGTAGTGGATCTGATGCTATAGAATGGATTATGGACTCCGGTGCCACACATCGCTTGTGTGGACACAGAGATCAACTTACAGCATACAGACAGGTTCCTCCAGGACGAACTGTGGGTATTGCAGATGGGACACATTCCCCAATCACTGGACATGGGGAGATTAGCTTGACGCCCTCTATGCATCTACAAAATGTGTTGCATGCACCTGACTTCTCTATGAACTTGTTATCTATTAGTCAGATTACGAAGGATCTACATTGTCGAGCTATTTTTGACCCATCTTCTCTTGTATTTCAGGACATCCTTACGGGCAAGGTGATTGGGTGTAGTTGTGAGCAGGACGGTCTCTATCGCTTAGTTCGAACTCCTTATGCTGGAATTTCCTCTCATTCTCTGGACGTGTCTCACCCTCCACGTGGCATATGCGCTTTGATCATCTCCCGCTCTAGAAAATGTGACGTGTTCTGCCTCAGATCTCTCCTCACTCGTCCTTTCAATGTGAGGCATGTCAGTTGGGATAGCATCATCAGTATGCCTTCCCTAGTCATCAGAGTCGGAGCAGTAGCTCTATTTTTGAGTTGTTTCATATAGATATTTGGGGTCCCAGTCGTGTTCATGATCACTAGGGACATATGTTTTATCTTGTTGCCGTTGATGATTTCTCTCGTCTGTACTGGGTCTTTTTATTAAAGAATAAATCTAAAGACGGAGATGTTATCAAAACTTTTCTAACTGAAGTGAAAAATGTGTTTTCTACTTCTGTGAAATTTGTGAGAACTGATAATGTCTTGGAATTATGTACTCATACTCTTTCCAATTATTTTTCATCCCAAGGTATTATTCATCAAACATCATGTGCCTATATTTCCCAACAAAATGGTGTTGCAGAGAGGATGCATCGCCATTTGCTTGATGTTTTTTTTTGAGGCTCCAAAAAAGGGGGACACACTCGAAGGTGCTCACCCCAATGCATTAAAAAGAGAAAGAGATACTTACAAGGGGGAATGGAAGATCAGAAAACAAAAAAAAACAAGGTTACAGGGGGTAAGCAAAGGGCGTTACCCCCGCAACAAAAACATCATATTACATTGAGGTCCAATCAAGTAGGAAACCCGAGGCCGAAAAGCGAATATTCTCCAGATAGAACCGCTGCCCCGCAAAGATAGCTTCATTTCGTCCCAACCAAAGGCTCCAAAGCCGCGCAATTGGGTCCAGCAGCGATAACCGCGGTCGCCCCCTACCACAGAACAAGCTATGACAGAAAGATACAAAAGAGGACAGATCCAGCCAACCCAAGTCATCCCACATGGCACAAACACAGCTGCAATGAAGGAATAGGTGATCAATACTTTCCGTCTCCAGGCCACAGAGGCCACAGGTAGGCGATGAATTCGGAAACATCCTAGCACAGCGATCACGAGTTAACAATCTTCCCCGACGTAGTAGCCAAAGGAAAATACCAATGCGCTCAGGTAGCTTGAGCCCCCACAAGAATCTGCAGTCTCTCAAGAAAATGGCATCATCCCTTGAGTAGTTAGGCAAGATAGCCTTATAAGCTTCACGGGTAGAGAAGGATCCATCCTTCCAAGCCAAATAGTCACGACCCAGAGAAGGCACGGGGGCTTCAACAAGAGCGGATATGAGAGAGATATAATAGAGCGTCCGCTGTTCCGACAAGAGTTCAGTAATTGGAGGGCACCAAGCACGCCCATCCCAGCAGCAGGCCACCGTGACATCCTTGTTGGTCACCAATGCGTAAAGGCGGGAGAAGAGATTCCGTAAGGGCCCCCTTCCCGTGCAGTCGTCCTCCCAGAAACGAATCAAATTTCCATCACCGAGCTTAATAGCAAATAAAGAGCGATTGCGGTTAAGGGCGTCCATCACCCCACGCCAAAAAGATGATAGCTGACCCTGATAGTTGCCACGAAAAGCGGAAACAAATCCATCCCCAGCCGCAACCCTCAAACAGTTTAACAAGAAATTGTCCTCCCTACCCCAAATTCTCGCCGCCCATTTGAGCAAGAGAGCATCATTCACCGTCGCCAGGCGCCTCAAGCCCAGCCCCCCCTCCTTCTTAGGCCGCGTGACCTCCTCCCAGCCCACCAGGTGCACGCTCTTCCCCCCTCCCCCCTTCTTCCCCCACAAGAATCCCCGCATACACTTCTCCAATCGCGAACGAACTCCCTTTGGCATCCCACGCACAGAGAGGAAGTAAATAGGGATGGAAGATAAAACCGATTAGAGAAGCACTAACCGCCCACCACAGGAGAGAATAGCCGCGCGCCACCCAGCCAAGCGATGCTCCATCCTTTCGACAATTGACTTCCAATCACGAATGCGCGCGCGGCCCACCGTCAGAGGTAGACCCAAGTAATCAAAGGGGAGATCGGAGGCAGGGGAGTCCAGCATTCGCGAGCACTCTGCAACCTCCGCCGCGGACATGGAGAAAGGGACAATCTTGGATTTGTTGCCATTGATTTGAAGACCCGAAAGCTCGCTGAAAAGTTGTAGAGTAGTAGCCATAGGGGAAACATTCGAAGAACCACCCTCGATGAAGCAAATGGTATCGTCAGCAAATTGAATAAGTGGAACGTGGTAAGGGCCAAAGGAGCACCCTCGAGACAGCCCAGCCGCAACAACACCCTCGATCATGCGCGGCAAAACATCAACCGCCAAAACGAATAGGAGTGGAGCAAGGGGACACCCCTGACGAATCCCCCTGCGAGGTTGGAAAGTGCCCCCAGCCGTATGACCATTGAGCAGAAGAGAAAGGGATGCCGTTGAAACACAACGCCGCATCCACGAAATCCAGGTCGAAGGGAACCCCCGTCTCCAAAGAATGGACCACAAAAACCGCCAATCAAGAGTATCATAAGCCTTCGCAAAATCAATTTTCCAAAGAATCCCCTTTGAGTCATTCTTTCGCCACGCCGCAATGATCTTCGAAACAACCGCATAACAATCTGAAATCTGCCTCCCACGAACGAAAGCGGCCTGCGCAGGCGAAATCAGCGAATCAAGGAGCGGGGCCAGGCACCGCGCCAGGGCCTTGGCGATGATTAAGTAAATCGCATTAGAGATGGAAATAGGCCGGAAGTCCTCAATCCGAGTAGCCGAGATGGATTTTGGTATAAGAACAATATGAGACCGATTGAGTTTATCGAAGCCATCGTTCCCCTCGCAGAAGTCCCGCGCCACATCCAAAACATCGTTGGCAAGAACATCCCAGAAATCCTTGTAAAAACACACCGGGAAGCCATCAGGCCCCGGCGCAGCATCAGAGTTGAGGTCCCAAACGGCCCCCTTGAGTTCCTCCAAAGAGAGCGGACGGATAAGCGCCTCCGCGGCAGACGCCGGGAGAGCTGGAGCCCCTTGGCCCGACCACCGCCACCGTCGCGGAGCCGGGGACCCAAACGCGGCTCGAAAATAATTCCCCACAGCCACCCCCACATCCTTCTCCCCCTCAAAAAGCGCACCGCTGATGGAAATAGATGTATTAGTATTGGAGCGGCGGCGGCCACTCGCCACCATGTGGAAGTACGCAGAATTGGTGTCCCCCTCCTTGAGCCACCTCACCCGTGAGCGTTGACGCCATTCGATCGCTCTCTTTCTATCCTCCAGCCGAGCCGTCTCAACGGCGGCAGCGCGCTCAGCCAACTCCCCCGTAGTCAAATCCCTTTCGTTCTCGAGAAGGTCAAGCCTCAAAATCTCAGCATCAGCCGTCAAGCGAGCACAGATACGAGCCTGCCGCGTCTCCTGTTTGAAGGAAGCCAGGACCGCTCTCAAGGAAGAGATTTTATGGTCAAAGCGACGAGCGGCAGATCCCACAAAAGAGGTCTGGGCCCAATGATACCGAACAAGATCCTTGAACCCCGGTTCGAGGAGCCAACAATGCTCATAGCGGAAGAGCCCACGAGAATGCAGATCATCCCCGGAATCCCAAATGATGGGATTGTGATCAGAGAAGGAGCGAGGACGAGAACTGACCGCACAAAGGGGAATTGCCTCCATCATGCAAACATTAGCCAAGAAGCGATCAATCCGCGATCGTGAAGAATTCGATCTCCAAGTGTAAGAGATATCATTTGGCACAAGCCCCTCCAGGGCCAAATCACGAATGAAGTCCAAAAAGTCACCAGAACCGGAGTCGCTGCCCCCACGAGCACGGGGACGATCCTGCGAGAGCAACGTGACATTAAAGTCACCCCCCAAAAGCCAAGGCAAATCACCAAAAGCAAGCGCGTCCTCCCGAAGGTCCTCCTAAAGATCCCTGCGGGCGATGTGAGAATTTGGCCCATAAACACAAGTGAAGGCGGCTCGCATATTAGTTTCAGATAAAGTCAGCACCACGGAAAGGGAGTGACGCCCGATCCTCATGGATGAGAAAGAGAGGCGCGAAGAGCGCCACGCCACAAATAAACCGCCGCTCGCGCCGTTCGCGTCCAACGAGCGAAACGCGTCCAACCCACCAGCACCAAAGGACCGCCATAAATCATCATTCAGCACAGCCAGCTTGGATTCTTGTATAAAAGCGACGTCGCAACCCCACTCCAAAAGACGAGCACCCAGAATTCGGCGACGGTGGAGGTCGCAAAGGCCACGCACATTCCAAGACAAAATCTTCATTAACAACAACGGGGAGCCCAGGAAATCAAGCCAGTATCAATTGCCTCGCCAAACGAATTAAGCCTGAAGCAATTTGCTTGATGTTACGAGGACTCTTCTCATTCAGATCCGTGCTCCGCATTCTTTTTGGGGCGATGTTGTTCTTACGGCATGCTATCTTATTAATCGCATGCCCTCATCGGTCTTGGGTGAGAAAATTCCCTTCTCTCTTCCTTTTCCTAAAAAGGAATTATTCTCACTTACTCCTCGTGTATTTGGCTCAGTTGCCTTTGTCCACCAGTTGTCTCCAAGGATTGATAAGCTCTCTCTTAGAGCTGTCAAGTGTGTCTTTGTAGGGTACTCCAGGACACAAAAAGGGTACAGATGTTATGATCCAATGCGCGGGAAGTATTACGTTAGTGTCGATATCACCTTTTTCGAGCCCGTCATGTACTTTTCTCCTACAGGTGATCGGTTGACTTCCTCAAACTCTAATGATGAAATATACATGCCACTGCCACCATCATCACCTCCTTCACCTCCACCATCATCACTACCGTCACCACCATCACTGCCACCTCCACCAAACCTATGGTCCCAGTCCCACCATTGTCGCATCACTATACCCGTCGGACTGTTTTTGCTCATGGTCACCGCTCATCATCTAGCACGCATGAGGTATGTTCTGAATACACATTTTCTAACGATGGGTCTGATGGTATACCCGAGCAGGGTTCTCTACAGGGGACAGACGTGGAGGTTGTTCTAGACTTACCTATTATACTTTGGAAACAGAAGCGTAGCTGTGTGTCATATCCTTTCGCATCCATGGTCTCCTTTGATCGATTCACTGAAGAATTCAGGAAATTTGCAGTTGCATTGTCTGTCATGGTCATTCTACGAAGTTATCAAGAGGTTTTGAAGGATGGGTCGGTGGCGATTAGCTATGGAAGAAGAGATGGCTGCCCTTTGATCAAGAGGTACTTGGAGCCTTGTTCCAGCTCCCATTGGGGCGTCTATAGTAAGTTGCACATGGGTGATGGGTATTTACAGTGAAGAAAAATGCAGACGATACCATTGATAGGTACAAGGCCCGACAAGTTGCCCATGGGTTTACTCAGACATACGGGGTGGATTATCTTGACATGTTCTCCCCTTTTGCTCGCCATTCTACCTTACGGATTCTTTTATCTATTGTCGTGGTTCGAGATTGGCCCATGTTTCAGTTGGATGTCAAGAACGCCTTTCTGTATGGTGATCTTCAGGAGGAATTCTACATGCAACAACCGCCAGGGTTTGCTGTTGAGGGGGAGTGTTCACAGGTGTGTAGACTTCATAAGGCAATTTATGTCCTTAAGCAGAGCCCGAGAGCTTGGTTCCAGAAGCTCTCAGATTTTTTTGAGAAACAGGGGTTTAAATGGTCGAACGCAGATCACTCTCTTTTTGTACAGAGGACCTCCAGAGGTATGACTGCTATTATGGTGTATGTTGATGATATACTCATTACAGGAGATAATATGCATGGAATAAAGAGGGCGAAAGAATTTCTAGGTCGTGAATTTGTTACCAAGGATCTAGGAGATCTTAGATACTTTCTGGGATTGGAGTTTGCCAGAAATCAACAAGGGCTTGTGATGACTCAGATAAAATATGTCGCTGACTTGTTAAGTGACACGGGTATGCTTGGATGTCGACCTGCGACTACACCCATAGATCCAAGCATGAAGCTCTGTGATGATGATACTGATGAGGTTGATAGGAGAAGATACAAGGAGCTGGTGGGAAAGCTTCTTTATGTTACCATTACCAGACCCGATATCTCATTTGCAGTCAGTCGGGTGAGCCAATTCATGGAACAACCTCGTCAGGTACATATTGGTGCTATACAGATGATACTAAGGTCTCTTAAATCATCTCCAGGTGCAGGACTGCTATTTAAAAGGGATGGCACTATTACTATCTCAGCGTGTGCAGATGCAGACCATGCAGGGTGCCCCAAGGACAGGAATTCCATATCAGGATTTGCCATATTTGTTGGAGATTCACTCGTCTCGTGGAAAAGTAAGAAGCAGACTGTTGTTTCTACATCTAGTGTTGAATCTAAGTATAGAGTATGGCACAAGCATGTGCAGAATTGATGTGGTTTCGAGCAGTCCTAATAGATCTACATATAGATGTTCCTCTTCCCATGTCGTTGGAATGCAACAATTAGGCCGCCTTATTCACTACTAATAATTATGCATTCCACGAGTGGACAAAGCACATTGAGGTTGATTGCCATTATATACGTGACATGATCCAGAATGGCTTCATTTCTATATTCCATATCAGTTCAGGGGATCAGACGGCAGACATTTTCACCAAGGCCCTACTTAGAGGTCCCTTCCAGAAGTATTCATCCAAACTGAGCATGATAGATATCTATGCTCCATCTTGAGGGGAGTGTAAAGATATATTTCTTATTTATGCATCGTTTATATATTTTCCTTTTCTTCTGTCTCTTTATGTAATTTGCCCATAGGCCTCTCCCTATATAAGAGAGCATAGGGCTCAAGGAATAAACAAGTTTTTCTCTTTTCCCAACAACCTATGTTTTAACTTGAGTCAACATGAAAGTTGTAGATCTTGATGAGATCTACAAGCCTCGAGCGACGCTTTAGATGTTGCTGGAGGTGGCAGATGGTACTGCTGGGAACTCGAACTATCTTGAGCGAGACTATCGAATCCATGAGCGACACAGGAGGTCCAGCCCTCTCTCCTTATCGGCGGAGAGAGGGCTGGTGGTGGCGGCGGATTTAGGGTATTAGACTTCGATCTAGGACCGTCGCTCTGATACCATGTTGAGAAGAGAGACGAATGCGATGTTTATTCCATAGCGCACGGGCGGCAGGAGTACGTCAACGCGAGGCGCCGCTGCAGGTCGCTGGCGCGGTTGCGGCGAGGAGGCGCGGGTCACGGGAAGGCAGCAGCGGAGTCGGAGGAAGAGGACAAGCGCGGGTCGATCGCCGCGGGTGGCGGCGAATAGAGCGGGACGACATAGGAGGGCGGCCGAGGGCTGGTTGATGGAGGTTGGGGTTCGCTGAGGCGCTGGCGGCGTCAAGCCGCGGTGGTGCTGGTCTGGTCACCCGCGGGTTGGCCAACAGGAGTCCTCCTCGCGAGCTACTGAAGATCGGGGAAGAATCGCCTCGGGCTCCCGCGTCTAATGGGGTCCTCTGATGGCTCGACAGAGCTCCTGGGAACTCAGGCGAGGCCGGCGATGGGTTGAGGCCATCCCCGCCCGAGCTGCAGATACTAAAACTGTGTGTAAATCGTCGTGGGCTCGCATGTCCAACAGAAACAGGTCTAGATTTTACCTACTCCTCTCATAGAGAAGTAATATGATCCTAGTCCAAATGTTGGACATTGATAAGAATGTGATTCAGATGTAATGAGAGGGTTAGATTTGCAGTCTTGATTTAATCAAGTCTGCTTAATGTTTTGGAGAAAAATCGCAAGGCTATAGGCTGGAGATTGTCTGATCTCCCAGGGATATACCCAGCCCTGTGCTCACACCATATTTACCTGGAAGATAATGCTAAACTCTCCCGTGAATGCCAACGTAGATTTCTCCATGTGCGATTAAATGTGTTTTTATGGGTTATTCTCTTTGTGGTTTTTATGGGCTAAAAACCTCGGTGTTACCGTGAGATGGAGGTTGTATTGGTATGAGGGCTGGAAGGGTCTCCCACCCTGCTGCTGCCGGTGATGGGGCATGTTGCCCATGTTCTGACCCTGAGGATGTCCCTGAGGACGGGTCAGTTGCGCTTCATTGTTCCATACGCCATTGATCTCATGTATCAGTGGTGGGGGTGGAGAGAGCTGCTCAGAGTAAGCAGGCTGGGACTCTGGTTGATATACAACCATCTGTGTCTGGGGCTGGCAGGATCTGAGCGGGTATGGCAGCCTTGCCCTTGATGATCTCCCTCATCTCATGGTGCAACTCGTCCATCTCCCGACATAATTTAGCCTGTTGATCGGAAAGAAGGCTGGCTAGGTCGTCGAGTGCTGGGTTCTCATAGGCTGGCCAATGAGAATCGGACAGGTTGCCTCTCCCGCCCCATTTTTGGGCAAATTTTTTAATTTTTTTTGAAAAATATCGTCATGTATATTGATCCCTATATCCCTCTTATATGCCATTCGAATTTCATTAGAAACAGAGACTTCTACGGCCTCCATCCAGATGTCATATTTTTAACGGGCGCAGGATTTTTTAAATCGATCCGGGTGTTAAAGACCGAATTGGGAGATGCAAGTTGGACTTGCAAGGTGAATGTGTTCTCGCTTCTCTTTATCAGATTTACAAGTTGTCATATTATTGGGATGTGACGAAGGTAAAGAGGAGATCCCAGTTCTTGCTAGAGATATAGAATTGTTCCAGGAAGTTTCGCACATAGCGCATGTTAAACATGCGCTATGTGAGGATCTTCCTGGAACAATTGCAGACTATATTTGTTGGAGATTCACTTTTCTCGTGGAAAAACAAGAAGCAAACTGTACTTGCGAGATCTAGCGCTGAATCTGAGTATAGGGCTATGGCACAAGCATGCACAAAAATGGCGTGGGTTCGAGCAGTCCTCACAGATCTACATAATGATGTTCCTATTCCCATGTCGCTGAAATGCGACAATCAGGTTGTCCTATTTATTGCTAATAATCATGCATTCCACGAAAGGACAAAGCACATTGAGGTTGATTGCCATTATATATGTGGCATGATTCAGAAGGGCTTCATTTCAACATCTCATGTCAGCTCAGGGGACCAGACGACAGATTTTTCACAAAATCCTTACTTAGAGGATAATTTCAAAAGTGCTCATCCAAGCTAAGCATGATAGATATCTATAATCCCTCTTGAGCGGGGAGTGTAGAGATATGTTTCTATATTTCTGTACTCTTTCATCGATTCCTTTTCCTTTTATTCCTTTTATGTAATTTGCTCATAGGCCTCTCCACTATATAAGAGAGCCTAGGGCTCAAGGAATAAACAAGTCTCTTATTTTTCCCAGCATATATTGTCACGATATAGGCATGTATCCTCTAATCGAAGAAAGATGTATTACTATATGTCTTAATACGTACATTTGGCATATCATTAGGTTAGTGACCCAATCAAGTTCTATACACCAGCGCGTTGGTGTACGTATAAGAGCATATGAATAATACGATCTCTCAAATATACCATACAGGTTCACTACATGACCAGAAGATATGAGCGCTCTCATGAGATATTGGACAAACCAAATTCTATCGATGGTCGTCTTGTTTTGGAAACATGACATGATTTGTAGGTCTGATATATTCTTAGCATATGATCAATACCAAACTCCTAATGATCGAATAAGAAACTTAACGATAAACCATAAAGGAAATGTTTCAAATGAGATCCAAATTTCAAGATTAATCACGATCTCCAATATGCAAGATGTGTGGGTATTAAGAGTACTCGAGGGTAATGTTATCTTAATCGATTGTATACCACGACGCTTCCATTATGAGAAAGTGATAAAACAGGTTTGGATTTTAGTGATTCCACTCAGTAGACTAGTTATACAATCTTAGTCCAAATGTTGCATATTGTTGAGATATTTGTTTCCATTTTTATTGTTTTGCTTACTTTCTATTTCTTTTGTCCTCGTCTTGTAATTTGCCCAATAGGTTCCTCTCCTATATAAGAGAACCCTAGGGCCTCTCATTAATGAATCTCAATTCCATTCCTTCTACATGGTATCGGAGCGACGGTCCTAGTCCGAAGTTCCCGAAACCCACCCTAACCCTACCTGCCCCCCCTTCCCTGCCGACGATCGCCCTCCTCCGGCAGCCACCCTAATCGTTGTCCCTCCCTCCGGCAGCCCCCAGGCGACCGCCCAGGCGGCTGTCCAGCCACTCCGGCTGCTGCCCAGGTCGCAGATCGACCACTCCGGCTGCTGCCCAAGACGCCCACAGGCTGCACAGGCCACCCCCGGCCATCCCAGGCCGCCGTCAGCCCATCCGTGCACCTCTGTGGTTCCATCTACAGTCTGATTCAGTCTGATTTTGACCGGGAAATGCGATTTCAGACCTCTAAATCGTATTTTCCGACCTTAGAAAGCAGCAAAGATTGATGAGGATAGTTGTATGAGTCTACACGTACAACCAATCCTCTGTATGGTCGTGTAGACTCGTTCATATCGGTCTACTCCCCAGTTGAGTTCTGTTGTTCGGTCGTTTTCCATCATGTCAGAGAACAAGGGTGATATTTTTTCGTCCAGAGCCTTCAAGGGTCCGGTCCCCATTGTTAAGATGGATGGGACCAACTATGAGTTGTGGTCTGTTGAGATAATTGTACCTCATTGGTGATATTTCTTATTTTATTTTCTTTATGTACCTCTCTTGCAATTTACCCAGGGCTTTCTCCTATATAAGAGAGCCCGGGGTCTCATGAATAAATAAGTCATTCATTTTTCCTCCAACATGGTATCAGAGCAACGGTCCTAGACAGGGGTTCCCGTACCTACCAACCCTAACCCTACACGCCCACCCCCCTCCCGTCACCGCGTCGTCAGCCCGCACATCGCCCCTCCCCCTTTCGGCGGCAAACCCCTTGTGTGGCACCCCTCTCGTGTGGCAGTACGCACCCCCCCTTGTACGGCAGGACGCCACGCTCCCGCGCCCCTACGCTCCCGCGTGTCTGCGCCCATGTGCCACCGCGCACCTGCGTCCTTGCGCCCACGTGGAACTGCGCCCATGCGCCCCTGCGCTCACGCGCCCTTGCGCCTACGCGCAACTGCGCCCTTGCGCACCTGCAGTCTGGAGTTTGATCGTGAATACAGGGAGATACGGTCAGATTTTGCTCGGTTTTTCGTGACGTGTCTTACGACTCTAGCCTACAACATCAAGAGATGAGGATGGTTGTATGAGTCTACAGATACAACCAATCCTCTATATGATTGTGTAGACTCTATCAGAGCAGTCTACTCAGTTTTGTTCCGGATATCGGCGTCCTTGTTACCATGTCAGAAAAATAAGGGTGATGTTTTTTCATCTTCTCGTGCCTTAAAGGGCTCGGCTCCCATCGTAAAAATGGATGGAACTAACTACGAGTTGTGGTCCATGCAGTTTCGCACCCCGATGCAGTGCCATAACAAGGAGCACATCCTGACGGATTCAGAGCCGGAGGACAAAACTGAGGCTAATGCTTCTTGGAAGTAAGATGATGCCTATGCTCGCATTTGGCTCTCCAGGACGCTCACCGCAAAGATTGCCAATGATATTGTCAATCAACCCATAGCAAAGGCTATGCGGGACATCTTAGCAGACACTTATGGGTAGGTAAAGAATGAGAACAAAATTCTACCGTTGCAGTTTGATATTTTTTCGATCAAGTAGAATAGTCGACCTCTTCATGCACACTTCTCGCATCTTAGAGACATGTTTGAATGTCTGCATAGCTTCATACATATTACTACCAACACCGAGCAGCAGCAGGCATATCGGAATGCCATTATGACAGGAGTCTTTCTGTCATCTCTTGACTCCAACATGCAGTAAAAGTTGAGTACGATACAACACATACTCAACTTCTTACTGGACATACGATACCTCCAATGGAGGAGGTCTACAAGAGGTTGAGCAGAATCACTACTTCATCTACTACCATGACTCAGACTCCCTCTGCTATAGCAGCCTCTTCTGGCAGAGGGGGCACTTCACAATTTCACGGCCGAGGACCACGTGGTCGTGGAGGAGGACATCAGCGTGGCCCATGCTCACATTGCCACCGTCTTGGTCATTCTGAGACATGCTATCAGAAGCATGGGTATCTTGCATCTGCCCGAGTTGCTGAGCAGACCGAGCCTACTCCTACTCCTGCTCCGGCTCATGATGCACGTTTTGATGATATTGTTTTCAGACTGAGAGAGATGATGACTACTCATACCCCTTCGACTGCAGGATCTTCGGATGTCGTACACGCTGCTAGAGCCTTTTCAAGTTCATCGGTTATTTCTTATCCACTTATCGATAGTAGCAGTTCAGATTTGTCTGATTGGATCATGGACTCTGGAGCATCTTATCATATGTATGTTGATCGAGCACAGTTTACTTCTTACAAATCTATCCTTCCTGGTAGATCAGTTGTGATTGCAAATGGGGTTCATCTACCGATTGTTGGACAGGGGGAGATTGTTCTAGCTACCTCAATGCGTCTGCAGAATGTCTTACATGCTCCAGCATTTCAGATGAATCTTTTGTCTATTAACCAGATTACAAACGATTTACATAGTCGTGCCATATTTGATCCTTCTTCTCTTGTGTTTCAGGACATACTCACAGGCAGGATGATTGGATGTGATCGTGAGCAGAGAAGAGTTTACAGACATGTCCATCCTTCGTGTGCCGGTGCTGCTACTATCCCTTCTGGATATGTTTCTCCTTTCATGTGGCATCTTCGCTTTGGACACCTTCCCGTGCAGAAGTTGTGCCATGTCCTCCCATAACTACCTTGGAGTGTGAGGCATGCCAGCTTGGGAAGCACCATCGTTCCTCTTTTCCGAGTCGTCACAATAGTCAGTTGGTTCACTTTGATATATGGGGTCCTAGTTGTGTTCCTGATCATCCGGGACATCGGTTCTATATGGTTGTTGTGGATAATTTCTCTAGATTATCTTGGATCTTCCTGTTAAAAAACAAGTCTGAAGCTGATCATGTTATTAAATCATGTCTTATTGAGATTAAGAATGTTTTTCTGCTAATGTAAAATTTATTCTCACTGACAATGCCTTGGAGTTTTCTACTTTACAGTTGTCTGACTTTCTCAGATCTATTGGTGTTGTTCATCAGACTTCGTGTGTTTACACTTCGCAGCAGAATGGTGTTGCTGAACGCAAACAACGTCATCTTTTGGATGTCACGCGGACTCTTTTGATTCAGAGTTAAGCTCCTCATTCGTTCTGGGGTGATGCAGTTCTCACTGCATGTTACTTGGTGAACCGCATGCCGTCTACCATCATTGGAGAAAAAGTTCCTTTCTTGATTGTGTTTCCCGAGATTGACTTATTCTCCCTTACCCCCAGAGTCTTTGGATTTGTAGCTTTTGTCCATAATTTTACTCCCGATCGTGACAAGCTCTCTCCTAGAGCTATCAAATGTGTGTTCATTGGTTATTCGCATACTCAAAAAGGGTATAGATGTTTTGATCCTGTTGGGAGAAAACGTTATGTGAGTGTTGATGTCGCGTTTTTTGAGTCTATTATGTATTTTTCTCCTACAGGTGATAGGTTGTCTAATGTTGACTCTGGTGAGGATATCTTTGTTCCTCCACCTCCGGTATCTCCACCAACAAGTCCTCATGTTGAGTCTCAGTCACCTCCACCTTCGTCTACACCGACTCATTTCCTACCTCAGTTTTACATTCTCAGGTCCTCTACTCGCCCCTCTGCTCCTACGCCTTCCCCGTCATCCAGCACACCTCAGGTATGTAGTGAACACATTGATTCTACATATGGCACAGGTGCTATGCTTGATCCACACAATACTACATAGGAGGAGCTGATACCAGAGAACAGAGAGGTTGATGACCTCGATGTACCCATTGCCTTGAGGAAGCCACGTGGCAACTGTGCTACATATCCTCTAGTTGTACATGTTTCCTTTGACCATCTTTCAGAGGAGTACAAGAGGTTTGTTATGGGTCTCTCAACTATTACTATCCCACGAACATATCAGGAGGCCATACAGGATAGCAGTTGGCGACTTGCCATGGAGGAGGAGATGGTCGCTTTGCAGTCTCGTAGAACCTGGAGTGTTATTGATGCCCCTTCAGGTGCATCTGTTGTGGGGATGCAAATGGATCTCTACGGTGAAGCAGCGGTCAGATGGCAGTTGGATCGCTACAAGGCAAGGCTTGCACATGGATTCACCCAGACTTATGGGGTGGATTATCAGAATACCTTCTCTCCAATGGTCAGATACTCGACATTACGCATTCTCCTAGCAGTTGCAGTTTCACGGGACTGACCTCTTTACCAACTTGATGTGAAAAATGTGTTTCTTTATAGAGATCTACATGAAGAGGTTTATATGCAGCAGCCACGAGGGTTTGCTGCTGAGGGGAAGTCTCAGAAGGTGTGTAGGCTCCACAAGGCGATTTATGGCCTGAAACAGAGTCCGAGAGCTTGGTACCAGAAGCTCTCAGAGTTGATAGAGCATCAAGGATTTGCTCGGTCCACTGCGGATTACTCACTTTTTGTTCAGAGGATACAGAGAGGTATTCTTATCATTCTCGTCTATGTTGATGATATTATTGTCGCAGGTGATGATGAGCAGGGCATTCAGGCGGCCAAGGAGTTCCTAGGTCAACAGTTTGTGACCAAGGACCTTGGCAATCTTCGATACTTCCTTGCATCAGAGTTTGCTATGAACCAACGTGGTCTTGTGATGACCCAGGAGAAGTCTATTATTGATCTTCTACTAGAGACAGGTATGACAGGGTACAAGCCTGCTACTACTCATATGGATCCAAGTATGAGATTATATGATGATGACGTTGAGGAGATAGATAAGAGGAGATACAGGGAGCTGGTTGGGAAGCTCCTATACGCTACCGTCACCAGGTCAGATGTATCCTTTGTTGTGAGCAAGGCGAGCCAGTTCATGGAGCTGTCCAGGAAGGTTCATATGGATGTTATCTATATAATTTTGAGATATTTGAAGTCTTCGCTAGGTACTGGTCTTATATTCAACAGGGACACTTCACTTGATGTGATAGCCTGTGTAGAAGCAGATTATGCAGAATGCCATAGGGACAGGAAGTCTACTTCTGATTTCGTTTTTTTGTTGACAGCTAGCTCACTCTTGTCATGGAAGAGTAAGAAGTAGCCAGTGGTTGCTAGATCTAGTGTAGAGTCCGAATACAGGGCCATGGTTCAGGGAAGCACAGAGATGATGTGGGTAAGGCCGGTTTTGACTGACCTTGCAATTGATGTACCTATTCCTATGCAGTTTCTATGTGACAATCAGGCAACACTTTTTATTGCAAATAATCATGCATTCCATGAACGTGCAAATCATATAGAGATGGATTGTCACTATATCAGAGACATGATCCATAAGGGTCTCATACTCACCTCTCATGTTTCTACTAGAGATCAGACTGTTGATATATTCACCAAAGCTCTTACTAGAGGCCCTTTCCAAAGATGTACTTCCAAGCTGAGCATGATAGATATATATGCTCCAGCTTGAGGGGCAGCGTTGAGATAGTTGTACCTCTTTGGTGATATTTCTTATTTTATTTTCTTTATGTACCTCTCTTGCAATTTACCCAGGGCTTTTCTCTTATATAAGAGAGCCATGGGGTCTGATGAATAAATAAGTCATTCATTTTTCCTCCAACATGGTCCATGCAGTTTCTCACCCTCATGCAGTGCAACAACAAGGAGTACATCCTGACAAATCCAGAGCCAACGGAAAAGACTAGAGCAAATGCTTCTTAGAAGAAAGATGATGTGTATACGCGTGTTTGTCTTTGTGGGACCCTTACCACAGAAATAGCAAATTAATATTCTGACTCAGTCCACCACCAAGGCAATGTGGGACACTTTGGCATCCACCTATACTCAAGCGAAGAATGAGGACAAGATTCTTCAGCTCCAGTTTGATATCTACAATGCCAAGCAGAATGGTCGCCACATGCATGTTTACTACTCTTCGCTTCGCGGCATGTTTGAGAAGCTTCATACCTACATGCCTATTACGACATCTACCGAGCAACAGAAGATGTATAGGAACTGCACGATGGTTGGAGTCTTCATGGCTGGACTTGATACAGAGTACGATGTTGCGTGCACTCAGCTTCATACTAGAGCCACCATACCTTCCATAGAGGAGGCCTATAGTCGTCTCAACCGGATCATCATGCCTTCGACTGTCACTTCGCCCACTTCAGCGATGGCCGCTTCTCGTGGCCGAGGAGGTGACCCAATCCAGAGTACGCACCCTCGAGACAGAGGCGGTGGTCGCCAATGTGGTACTTGCACCTATTGTCGCAAGCCTGGACATGCAGAGGATACATGTTACCAGAAGCATGGATATCTTGTTTCTGGTCGAGTAGCAGAGCAGTTTCTGTCTTTAGAGACATCAGCTCCTCAGGTCGATCCTCGCCTTGATGATATTGTCTCTCGTATTCGAGAGCTCAAGACTCTTACTATTAATACCGCCAGTACAGATACCGCAACCACAGCCAGAGACTCTTCGAGCTCCTCGGGTATCGCCTATGCTTTTACTGGTAGTACTGATGCTGACATGACAGAGTGGATTATGGATTCTAGTTCTTCTCACCATCTATGTGGAGACAGAGTGCAACTGCGATCCTACAAGACTATACCACTTGACAGATGGGTTGTCATTGCTAATGACGATCACTTACCCGTTACAGGACAGAGGGAGGTGCATTTGACACCGTCCATGCGCTTCAGTATATTTTATATGCTCCTGCCTTTCAGATGAGTTTACTTTCCATTAGTCAGATCACTAAGGATCTGCATTGTCGTGCCATCTTTGACCCTTCGTCTCTTGTGTTTCAGGACATACTCACGGGCTGAGTGATTGAATGTCGTCGTGAGTAGCAGGGGCTCTACAAACTGGTCCAACCTCCTCATGCTGGTGTTTCTACTATACCTACTGGACCAGTCTCTTCATATATGTGGCATCTTTGTTTTGGTCGCCTTCCTCTGTAGAAGCTATGTCATGTTCTCCCTCAGATTGCTACGAGATCCTCCTTTTAGTATGAGACATGCCAGCTTGGGAAGCATCATTGTTCCTCCTTTCCATCCCGTCAGAGTCAGAGCAGTTCTCAGTTATTTGAGATCCTTCATTTAGACATTTGGGGTTCGAGTCATGTTCCTGATCACCAAGACGCCACTTTTATCTTGTTGCTATCGATGATTTTTCTAGACTTTCTTGGGTCTTTTTATTAAAGAATAAGTCTGAGGCTGGAAACAGTAGTCGGTAGAAAGCAGTAGTCGGTACTCGGTCGGTGGGGTCACTGACTAAGGATTAATCGGCAGTCGGGCGACTAATCGGATTTAGTCGGTTTTGAATTTTTTATTATTTTAAATATATAACTCAGTTTTTATACACATAGTCTTATATATTTACATTGATTTGTACATTTTCTATATTATTGCAATTAAATAAAGGGATTTTATCACTTGTGTCCCTCCGAGATATCGAAATATCAGTTAAACCCCTATCTTTTTGGTAATATCAGTTGTGCCCCTCACTTCGTGCTCCGTCATCAGTTGTGCCCTTCCGTCAGATTGACCGTCCAAAAGTTGACTTAACCATGGTTTTTTTAAACCTTGGTACAGTTAATAGGGGTATTATTGTCCAGACCTTGGTACAAGCATAAGAAAACGTGTATACGATATTTCTAACGATGGTATCAAGTTAGATAGGCCCCGAAGTATCCCTACTCAATTTACCGAAACAATGAGAAAACAGGAACTAGTTGCCAGATAACTTGGTTACGGTTTATCCTGTTACTTAAGAATCCACCTGAAATGGTACAAGATTTATTTATTTTGAAGCTTAGAAACTTGGGAATACTTAAGTGTCTGTCAGGCATTTCGTCGAGCAGGTGGGGATCAAGCAGAGCAGATCTCCCTCAGCCTCTCCCCAGCAGAATGATCCACCGAGTACTGCAACAACACAAAGATGTAGCGGAAGAAGAAGAGAAAAAATAGAAGTGAGGAAGGAGAAAGAAGAGCGGGTAGTGGCCACCACCTTGGAGAGGACCCAATTGGCGTGGGTGTAGGCCCTTCGGAGGAGCTCTTGGACGACGGCGTGGTCGGAGTCGTGGCGGTAGTTGACGAAGTTCTCGCGCGCGTACTTGGCGTAGTAAGGTCTCGTCTCCGGCGGGAGCCTCCGCACGAGCCTCAGCACCTCCGCCGGGGGTGCGGGAGGAAGGGGAGGTGCAGGGGGCGGAGGAGGGATGTGCCGGGGGCAGAGGGGGGCTGTGCGGGGGGTTGCGGAGGGTAGAGTGGGGCTGTGCGGGAGGCGGAGGGGGGCTGTGCGGGGAGAAGGGGAGGTGCAGGGGGCGGAGGGAGGCTGTGCGGGGGGTGCGGGGGCTGCGGGAGGCGGTAGGGGTTGTGCGGGGGGTTGCGGGGGGCGGAGGGGGGCTGTGCGTGAGGCGGAAGGGGGCTGTGCGGGGAGAAGGCGAGGTGCAGGGGGTTGCGGGGGGCTGTGCGCGGGGTGCGGGGGGGATGCGGGGGGGCTGTGCGGGAGGCGGAGGGGGGTTGTGCGGGGGGCGGAGGGGGGCTGTGCGGGGAGAAGGGGAGGTGCAGGGGGCGGAGGGGGACAGTGCCGGGGGCGCAGGGGAGGTGCAGGGGGCGGAGCGGGGGGCGGAGGAGGAGGATGGCAACGGAGGAGGCTGCCGGAGAGCTCAAGGAGGAGGAGGGAAGAGCTGTGAAGGAGGAAGAGAAGGGAGGAAGAGGAAGAAGATGGGATAGGAGGAAGAGCACCGAGGAAGAAGAAGGGGGAGGATGACTTTTCTATCCTTTTTTTTTAATTTAATTCCATTTGTATCCTTGAAGTTAACGGCCGTTTGTGTTGATTATGGACGGTCACTAACTCGAGGGGTACAAGTGATAGATTAGCAAGAAGTGAGGGGCACAACTGATATTATCAAAAAGATAGGGGCATAACTGATATTGCGATATCTCAGAGGGGCACAACTCATAAAATCCCTTAAATAAAAGAAGTAGTTGTCTTTAAATATAACATTAAACATATTAGAATAAGTTTGCTTTAAAAAAATGAAAAAATAAAAAAATAAAAAATCTCTATGCAAAAATCGGCGGCCTGATTAGTCGGGTTGACCGACTAATGGCCGAATAGGCCTAGTCGAGTCGGCTACCCCCTCCCCCAACTTGACTAGTTGGGCCGACTAATCGGCCTAGTCGGCCGACTTTTACAACAGTGCATGCTCCTGTGGTTCAGTTTTTGCCACGTGTTCTTACTCGCAGGCCTCGCTCAGTTCCCCCTGCTCACAGATCTTGCCCATCATCCAACACGCCTTATGTATGTAATGAGCATATTGTTTCTACTGATGGCACTACTGAATTGTCTGTACAGCATGATTCTAGACAGGATGAGCAGGTGCCCTCTCCAGAGGGAAACTTACAAGCTCCGAACTTGGCAGATGATCTTGATCTGCCGATTACTCTGCGAAAGCAGAAACGTACGTATGCTATCTACCCTCTTACAGCCCAGGTTTCCTAGAGCAGGTTGTCAGAGGATTTCATGAGGTTTACCTTGGCACTATTAGCGTGGAGATACCACGGAAATATCAGGAGGCTCTTCGAGACAGTCAGTGGAGGTTGGCTATGGAAGAAGAGATGGTTGCGCTACAGTCACGTGGTACGTGGAGCCTTGTTTCTACTCCAGTTGACGCATCTGTGGTGGGATGCAAATGGGTGTTCACTGTGAAACGTGATGCAGATGGCAGTGTGGATCGCTATAAGGCGAGACTTGTGGCACGAGGGTTCACCTAGACATACGGGGTGGATTATCAAGATACATTCTCCCCAGCTGCTAGACATTCTATTCTGCGTATTCTACTTTATGTTGTTGTGACACGAGATCAACCCCAAAAAATGCCTTCCTCTATGGTGATTTACAGGAGGAGGTCTATATGCAGCAGCCACATGGGTTTGCTGCTGGGGGGGTGGGGTCAGAAGGTTTGCAGGCTACACAAGGCTATCTATGGCCTTAAGCAGAGTCCAAAAGCATGGTTCCAGAAGCTCTTGGACTTGATAGAGCAGCGAGGGATTGTGTGATCGAATGTTGATCATTCCTTGTTTGTGCAGAGGACTCAGAGAGGTACCATTGTCATTCTTGTTTATGTTGATCACATTATTGTTAAAGGGGATGACAAGGGCATTCAGGGTGCCAAGGACTTTCTAGGTCAGCGGTTTGTGACCAAGGATCTTGGACATTTATGTTACTTCCTTGAACTGGAGTTTGCAAGGAATCAGCGTGGTCTTGTCATGACCTAGAGGAAGTACGCAACAGACTTTCTTTCAGAAATAGGCATGGCAGATTGCAAACCTGCCACTACTTCTATTGACCCGAGTACGAAGCTCTATGATGAAGACAGTGAGGAGGTCGACAAGAGGAGGTACAGGGAACTTGTTGGCAAGCTACTATATGTGACCATTACCATGCCCGACATATCCTTTGTCGTGAGCAAAGTGAGTCAGTTTATGGAGCATCCCAGTCAGGCACATATGAATGCAGTCCATATGATTCTGAGATATCTAAAGACCTCACCTAGTAAAGGACTCATTTTCAGTAAAGGCACATCTCTTTCAGTTATCGCATGTGTAGATGCAGATTATGCTGGGCGTCCAAAGGATAGGAAGTCTACATCACACTTTGTTGTATTTATAGAGAATTCTCTGATTTCATGGAAGAGCAAGAAGCAAATTGTGGTTGCCAAATCGAGTGCTGACTCAGAGTACAGGGCCATGGCGCAGGCTAGCACAGAGATGATGCAGGTAATATATGTTCTTACTGACCTGACCATAGAGGTGCCTCTTCCCATGCACCTCCAATGTGATAATCAGGTTGATGTCTTTATTGCCAACAACCCAGCCTTTCATGAGAGGACGAAGCATATAGAGGTGGATTGTCACTACACTCGTGACATGATACAGAAGGGTCTTATCGCCACTATGTGCATCAGCTCTGGAGACCAGACAGCAGATGTTCTTACTAAGGCTCTAGCCAGAGGGCCTTATCAGAGATGTTGTTCCAAGCTAAGTCTGACTGATATCTACACTCCAGCTTGAGGGGGAGTGTTGAGATATTTGTTACCATTTTTATTGCTTTGCTTATTTTTTATTTCTTTTGTTCTCGTCTTGTAATTTGCCAATTAGGTTCCTCTCCTATATAAGAGAACCCTAGGGCCTCTCATGAAGTTCAATTCTATTACTTCTGCAGATATTAATCACTTGTTGAGCACATTTCTAAGCTCCAAATGGATTGGACTATGATTAGAAATGGAGTTGGAAGTTGAGTTCATCAATGTGCTCATTTATTGAACTCATGGAGAGTGTAATGTATTTCGTTAATCTCACTTAGAGTTAGGATTGGGCATTATTTGGGTCCACCCAAGTAACCCACCCAAACCTTTCAAAAATGGTTGAAATGGATTGGGTTATCTGGATTTTAGGTCGGGTTAAAATCGAAACCATAATATTTATTTGGTTTTTGCGTTGGGTGATGGATTCAAGATATTCGACCTGACCCACCCAAAAAGAATTACTAATTAGGTGATCGTTAATTTTAGTCTACCCGACTCAACCCAAAAAGCCATAGTCGTTTGTCATTTGTGTGCATGAAAGGTCATATCACGATATATTGGTAATATATCGTTATCGAGAGGTAGGGGATATCGATATCATGGTGCATATCCATTTACCAGGATTTCGGTGATATATGATCGATATATCGGCTCATATCGATAAAAAAGGATTCAGTACAAAAATTCCCAGATATCGATCGATTCCGCCGAAATTTCACCAATATCTATATATTGATGAAGAATACCTTGTAAGCTTGATTTCATTGCTTATTTTGCTATACATAGTATTAAAACACAGCGTGTTTTATATATTTTATTTCCAATCGGGGGCGCTGCCTCCGCACCACCGCAAGGGGGCCAACTTGCCCTCCCCCCGCCCCTCAGGCTCGCTGGCCAGGCAACGAGACCCACATCTGCCTCTGGTAGGGTATGGTGTGATAGGGGAGTGCATACAATGGTTCTTCACCTTGGGGTGCCCAATCGATTTTAAATCATCTTCTTTCACTTCCGAAAATATTATTATGAATTATGTCTCTTTTAAAAAATGTTATTATGCACTTTATTTGTTTGGTTCCAAAAATAGCTCAAATATTTTGTTTAATCATAATATGTGATGCAATATAAGTCTTGGATGAACTCTATTTCCAATATCTATAAGTCAGCAATCAATATTAACAATGATATGCTTAATATGATAGATATGTGCAATATAAGGGTCATAGATGATCGATATGTGTGATATAAGTCTATCACACATAATAAGGGTCATAGTTATTTAGTGTTATAAGAACTTGTATGGACTACATTTCCAATAATCCAATTCCACAAGTTAGCAATCAACAGTAACAATGATATGTTCGATATGACCGATATATGTGATATAAGGGTCATAGATGATCGATATGTGCGATCTAAGTGTCTATTTGTAAGTTATTTGGTGTTCTAAAACTTGGACGAACTCCATTTCCCATATCTATAGGTAAACAATTAACAGTACCAACGATATGTTCGATATGACCGATATGTAAGATATAAGGGTCATAGATGATCGATATGTATGATCTGAGAGTATATTTGTAAGTTATTTAGTGTTTAAAGAACTTGGACGAACTCCATTTCGAATATCTGTAGGTCGGGAATAAACATTAACATCAATATGTTCCAATTGATCGGTATGTGCGATATTTGGGGTATGAGTGTGTATTTGTAGGTTTTGTTGTTTTAATATCTTGGATGGTCCTAATTTCTAAAAACGACAAAAAATGCCATTTTTGAGCCATTTCGACATTTCCACCAATATCGTTGATATATCAGCAATATATCCTGATATATCCTTTTCCGAGCGAACCGATATGATATCGATATCGATATGGCCTTCTATGTTTGTGCGTGCCCCTTCATTTCCTTAGAGTAAATACCCTCCATCTACGGCTCTACACCTAAATTTGATGGTGAGACTACAAAAAAGATACCTATATTTTGGTTCACAATCTGCTTCATTTCTTTTTTTTATTGTGTGTTGGATTTTTCTTGTTATATAAGTTAATGTCATATTAAAAACATCTTGTGATGAACTACATGTTGATACAAGCTTATGAATTGTTCATATTCAGATATCATAATCTACAAACTTATGGACTGTGAGAAAAAAATAAATGAATAACATAAAACTAATATGAAATCTTAACACATCACAATTAAACTTCTAAAGATTAGTTTTGACCTAATCCAACCGGCCCAAATCCATAACCCAAATTACTTCACCTGGTTTAATTTAACTGGGTCATGGGTGGACATTTTTTAAACCCAAACCGAATACCACCTAAATTATATTGACACAAACCACCAAAACCGATCGAATGCACACCCCTACTTATAGTGTGAATCAATTCAGCTCGAGCTCAACATTTGTAAGTGGCGTATTTTTCCAAAAATGGTATAAGCCCTGAAATTGGATAGGTATCAAAATTTCAAGTCACTATACATAGATAATATGATCTCCCCGATATTATCTCCAAGTATCTGGGACATCTTCTTGCAAGTACTAATTGGATTAGAATTTTGGATAGGTATCCAAATTTCAAGTCACTATACATAGATAGTATGATCTCCCCGACATTATCTCCAAGTATCCGGGACATCTTCTTGCAAGTACTAATTGGATTAGAACTTGTACTAAATGATATCCATTAGAATTATTTATTATAATTATTTTAGTCTTTGAGCATTGTAGCCCTTCTGGGGGTATTCATGTAATTCGTACTACGACCACTAGGGTTTCATGCTATATAAGAAACCCCAATCCCAATGGAATATACAACTCTTCTTCTTTTCTTCACATGGTTTTAGAGCAACGGTCCTAGACAGGGGTCCCGACCTAATTCTCCTACCGCCATCTCAAGCCTCCATGTGCCCTTGTGTGGGCCCTTTCTCCTCGACCTAGGGCCCCGTGCAAGGCCCCCACTCTCCTCCGTGTGCCTGCACAACCACCATCGTTGCTCTCTCTCCCCATCGCTGGAAGGGTCTCGTTGACCCTCGTACGGACCCTCGTGCAAGACCTAGGCGGCACCGCCGCTGTTGGAGACCTGCAGCAAGGATCTCGCTGACCCTCGTATAGATTTGGGCAATGGGTCCTAAGATCATCAAGCCACTGCTAGGGCCCTAGAGACGTCATCTACATTCTGATCCCGGCTGGGATTGTTTTTCAAATGTGTTTCTTTGAGTGCATCCGGTACTAAAATCAGGTTATTTGTATCATTTCCGATGCTTGGTTGAAGAAATTTCATATTACATTTGAGTTTTTCAATCCCTCACCACGATGGTTATGACGTCTAGCGAGACAAAACCCCTCTCTTCGACATCTAATGTGATGATGTAGGGTATATCTATCAAACTGAAAGGTACTAACAATTGTGTGTTATGGTCTCGAGCGTTCAAAGTGTTCATCGAAGGTCAGATGAAGATTTCTATACTGACGAAGGAGCCTCTAAAAGAGGAAGACAAGGATTATGAGTCATGGTTTACAGACAACTACCAAGTCATGAATTGGATGACGAGTAGAGTGGAATCTCATATAGCGGCAAACATTATGTTCAAGGAGACAACCAAAGAGATGTGGGATGAGTTGGAGCAGACATACTCCCAACGAACGACGAAGGAGAATCTACCTTGGTATAATAGTACCGTCATCTCATGGGGATCTACGAGGAACTTGCCTTATTTCAGTCATATTGTTGCACTAAACAGGTGACTGAGAGATACAAGTGGCAAGTATACAAGTTTCTTGCTGGGTTACATCCCCGCTACCAAAATGTCAAAGAAATTTCTTACTTCTGATACTTTGCCATCGATTAAGATCATTTTCGGACGCCTGCAACAAATAAGTAACTCCGTTGTCAGAATCCAGTCTCAGCAGCCAATGGAGACCTCTGCCTTTCTTACCTCACAAGGACGACGAGTTCTTTTCAATTTCCGAGGAGCCCGGGGTTGATACTCTGGTCGTGGTCGAGGGCATCCTCCGTGCATCCAGTGTTAGAAGACAAATAATCCATCCAAGAAGTGTTGGATAAAATTTGGGGTGTCATCTCAAGCTTACTTGGCATCAAATTATGATAGAACAGCGTCAGAAGCCCCTATCCAAGAATCTACCAGACAAAATGTCCAACTTTCTGCATCTGAGTATTCTCGTTTGATGGAGATGTTACAGCGATCTGATGATACATCCAGTGAGGCCACTCAAATTGTTCATCTAGCCATTCCGTCAGATACCATTGCTAGTACTGCAACCAATAATGCTCCCACGTGGATCATTGACTCTGGAGCATCCACTCACATCACAGGAGAAGGTAGTCTTATTGATTTCGTCTCAACCTTCTTCTACATTGAAGTCGGTTAGAGTGTTCAATGGGGCACATTCACAAGTTACCTCTATTGGGACTATGGAGTTCTCTTCCAGACTCTGTTTTACAGAGGTCGTCCTCCGTACATTCATTGTTAGAAGACAAATAATCCATCCAAGAAGTGTTGGATACAATTTAGGATGCCATCTCAAGCTCACTTGACATCTGATTAGATAGCGCAGCGACAGAAGCCCCTGTCCAGAAATCTACCGGACAAAATGACCAACTTTCTGCATCTGAGTATTCTCGTTTGATGGAGATGTTACAGCGATCTAATGGTACATCCAGCGAGGCCACTCCAATTGCTCATCTAGCCATTCCGTCAGATAGCATTGCTAGTACTGCAACCGATAATGCTTCTACATGAATCATTGACTCTGGAGCATCCACTCACATCACTGGAGAAGGTAATCTATTGACTTCATCTCAACCTTCTTCCCCAGTGAAGTCGGTTAGAGTGGCCAATGGGGCATATTCACAAGTTACCTTTGTTGGGACTATGGAGTTCTCTTCCAGACTCTGTTTTACAGAGGTCCATTATGCCCCGGATTTTCCCTTGAGCTTACTGTATGCTCATAAGTTATGTATTGAACTACATTGTCGTGTGCTTTTTGATGAGCTATCTTATTATTTTAAGGGCATTCAGACGATGCAGATTTTTGGTGGGGGCATGAGAAGAATGGACTCTAATATCATGACATTCCTACAAACTTTACCTTTGTTGGTGTTGTGTCAATTTCTATTGATCCTCTGTTGTGGCGTCTTCGTCTTGGTCATACATCTGCTAAACCCCCCTCCATGATGTTCCTTGAACTTTCTTCACTGAAACCATTTGAATGTGAGGCATGTCAGTTCGGAAAACATCATAAGAAGTCCTTTCCTGCTAGAGTTGATCCACAGATATCTATTCCTTTTGCTTTGGTTCACTGTGACATCTGGAGACCTCGTCCGGTCCGTGCTATAGGTGATCACAAGTATTTTGTTGTCTTTGCGATGATTATAGAAGATGTTCTTGGGTCTAATTAATAAAGAAAAGATCAGAAATTCATAAAATTGTTAAGTCTTTCTTTCAATTCGTTAGTTATTGGGACGATGGGCCATTGGGACTGTGATATTAGTCGTTTATGTTGATGATATGGTGATTATAGACGGTGATGAAGCAGGAATTGCAGAGACCAAAGCATTCCTCCAGAAGGTGTTTGTCACCAAGGATCTTGGTCAGATACGCTACTTCTTGGGTATAAAGGCTATCCACACAACGGGAGGTTACATTTGTCACAAAGGAAATATTACATGGGTATTCTTACAGAAGCAGGTCTGCTTGGTTGCAAACCATCGAGTATTCCGGCAGACACAGAAGCATACTACCTCTTTTGATCTCGAGTTCAAGGATCGTACTAGATACAGAAGCCTTGTTGGCAAACTACTCTATCTCACTGTTACCAGGCCAAATATTTAATATGTTGTGAGTAGGGCAACAGTCATTGACAGGAGGTTCTTATGAAACTCTGTTATCTGAAGGGATCTCCAGGATGTGGCTTATTCTACAAATCCAACGGCCACACCAACATTATTGCTTATGCTGGCTCGGATTATGCTAGCTCTCATGAAGACAGACGCTCCATCACTAGATATGCAATGTTCGTTAGTGAAAAACTAGTTACCTGGCGTAGCAAGAAACAGGTTGTGGTGTCCAGGTCAAGTGTTGAAGTAGAATACAGGCAATGGCCCAAGCTAAATGCAAGATTACATGGTTGATATCTTTCTTGGGAAAAACTGATCTTCCTACAACTACTCATGTTCCACTACACTGTGACAACAAGTTTGCCATGAATATTGCCTCCAATCCAATACTTCATGAAAGAACCAAGCATATTGAAGTTGACTGCCATTTTATACATGATGTTGTACAAGAAGGAAAGATATGCATGCCATGCATATCCCCTGACTCTCAGATTGCAGACATCCTTACAAAGGTTCTACCCAAGAAACATGTTTCTCTACTTATTTACAAGTTGGGCATGATCGACGGATATGCTCCAACTTGAGGGGGGTGGGTCCCAATTTCTAGGACTCCACCCAGCTTACTTTTCAAAAAAAAACTTAAGGAGTGTTAGAATTACTTATTATAATTATTTTACTCTTTGAGCATTGTAGCCCTTCTGAGGGTATTCATGTAATTCATACTTATCGGCCTCTAGGGTTTCATACTATATAAGAAACCCCATGCCTAATGGAATAAACAACTCTTCTTCTTTTCTCCACAATATCAATGTTATGATAATAATTATTATCATCAGGGATAAATGTATTTATAGGGTTTTGTGGATATAGTCCACATCATATGTATTTAATTAATATGAATATTAATTCATAAGAATTAACATATATATATGATTCATATATTATTCCAAAGCATATTTGTGAATATGATTCACATTGGAAAATAAATGTAAATTGGATTTACATTTTATTATGGGTTCATGAAAAGATTCATAATTTATGAGGTATCTCTTATAAAATACCTAATTATAATTTTAATATTAAATCATAATAATGTTATGATAATTAAGAAGTTGCAACCAAAAAGAAGACAAGACCATGGAGTCCTAATGTGTTTAGAAGGCTCTTATTTTTTTAGTTATCTCTTACTTAATTTTGGATGACATTTAATAGGATTTTTTAGGGGAACGAGGGTGTATTCCCAAGATTGGAACCCACCGTAAATTTATTAAATCAAAACCATATATTACAACCAAATATTACCAGAAAATAGAAATTACATAGTAAGCCACAAAGACACCAGTGCCATGTAATCCCCGAAACCCTCTCACAGAGAAACGGACGCCCCTGAGAGATTTTTTCATTTCTAGTACACCAAATGGCCCAGAGTAGGACAAAAGGACCCGTTGCATCCTCCTGAGAACTTCCACACGCAGCTTTGGCCGAACTCTGATACGACGCGCTGTTCTCGAAGTGAAGTCATGGCACAGTCGCCCGCTCCTATATCGTAACTGAGGATACCGCGGGCAAAAAAAAGATGTTCGGAATCCTCCTGCTCAATCTGCATCTATCGTATAGGTTTTCCCTGTACCCAGCAGCCTTGCCCTGCGTGCCTTTGAAAGTAGTCGCATGCATCTCGCTAACCACATGAAGACCTTAATCCGCATTGGAATCTTGCTTGCCCAAATACTTCTGTAGTCCCAAGAGGACTCCTCCTAACAGCCCCACACGTCCTGACGAATGACCGATATGCCTTCTTCACCGAAAAACTCTCCTCCTTCCAAGCAAAATGGCTCATGCCCTCGTCGATGCTATCTACCTCCGTCAGATATCCCAAGAGGGACACGACCTCATTGCATCTCTTGTCTGACAAAGCAAAAGTGAAGGTTGGGCAGCAAGATCCCGCCGACCAAACCTGATGCACCATAGCATTCCTATCCCCCGCGATGGCGATATTTACTAGGATAATTAAGACTAATATATCTTGAAGACAAAGGATCAAATCCTTGTCCTTAGATGATCATCAAATGGCTCATATGGTAGATGTCCCCCTTTAGGAGAAGGGCTTCGAGGGGACATCCCCCACATGTATAAAAGAGAGGGCATGGACGCTCTCTTGACGGCATGATTTATTCCACCAATTCCATTGCCTTGAGAGAAGAGTCTTGAGTTTCTTGTACATGTCCACCCCTTCTCCTACCATACCCTATACGTCTACCAAGTTGTCTTCATCTTCTCTACATTGGCATAGGCCTTCGTCACAAAAGAATGCCTTCTTCCCAGTGCTTCTCGTATGTGAAGGAGGGATTGATTCCGTGCGACGAAATCAAAAGATTGAGATCATCTACATCTCATCCTTGTGTGGACAATGAAGTTCATGGGAAGCTATCCGAATCATCATCGCATCAGCGAGAGGAAAGTCTTCGGATTGGACTCTATTCGGGAGGTCTCTTCTCTTAGAGACTCATGCTTCAAGAGGTAACTCTAATCTCTTCCTAATATTCATGAGAATATGTAAAACTATTTATGGAAATCATTTCATTAATATCATGGTTTCGTTGTGCATAATATTTTTTGTTATGATGAAATCTGAGTTCATGTGATAATAGCAAAATTTGTTTGCTATTTTCTCTGTTTCCGTCGATAAAAATCTACAATGGCATAGATCACGCACATTGCTCACATTCCTAAATCAACGCCAAGTGGCCTAGAGATTTTACAATTACCACTATTTTCTTGGACTAATGAGAACTTGTACCAATCTTGTATGATCATCAAACATCTCATATTATATCATCAGATAGTCATATCTCTCATCTATCTCGTATTATATCATCATACATCTCATATCACCATACATTTCAATCCATATGATTCATACTTAGCTCTTTAAGTCAAACCACCCCTCATCAAGGTTCTGCACAATCCAATTAGTTGGTCATGTAGGACACTAATAATTATCCTCTCATGGTAGGTTCATTTACTTATCACACTTTAATCTCATGGATAGTTTGTGGTCTTGACTTGTGTTCGGGTCTCACGCTATAACTTCAAGGTACCTGGTACCTTACAGTTAGGGAGCCTCCGTAGGCATGCATTGAGGTGTGTGCATCCTAACTAAGTTCCAATCACCATTTTGTGTTTAATTAGTCATTCATTATTGTGATAAGTCTGCAGTCTTGGCCCATGTTGGGTATCACGCTATGACTCTAAAGTATTTGATACTTATAGAGTTGGGGTGCCTCCGTAGGCATGCATTTGGAGTATGTTTATCCTAACTAAGTTCCCAACACTCCCACTTGCATCCGCAATTCATACTTATACATATATATACATCTCTGTACTTGTGCTCCTGGCATGCTTAAGTACATAATAGTAATACTCACATTTCGACTCAGTGTCTCCTAAACTCATGAATTCACCGCATATAAATAGGTTATACTCCTATTATCCGGATTACTATCCACTATCAATCGTGAAAGGCTAACTATTGAAGGAATCATAGCGTACATTGTCAAACAAACGTCTCGATGTACTATCTCTCAAACACACACTTATTGCGGGAATTACATATGTGGCACACATTAAGATAAAATTCAAATTAAATGGATGATCACGGATATGGATATTGATGGATCATAAAGGTGTTTATACCATTCAAACAGTTGCAATATAACTCTCGTGATAATTGCTTGTATGAATCCATTTTCATCATATAATCACTTGCTAACAAATTTTTCATCAACTAATAATGTCACACGATATCCTACACATGTCAATCATAATTTCATTTCATTCTACATTTAAAACACTATTGGATCCAATTAGATCAGTATTGATCGATCAGTGCCTCTGGACCGAGTGAGTGGGTGCTCCGATTTGATGTCAAAAATTTTATCTCAAATTTGAAAATAAATTACAATCATAAATAGAGTTTTCAACCAGAATAAATCTGACATGAATTTTGTATTTTTCAGATCATGGAAACTATCAGAAAATGTAGTTAAATGTGGTGGATGCTCCGATTTCGTGTCCAATTTTTTGTCTCCGATTTTAAACAAATGACATGCGTGGATAGAGCATGAAACAAGGATAAATTTGGCTAAGTTTCATATTTTTCGAATGTCGCTCGACAGAGAGGAGGGTCTAGCGAAGGACCATAATGGCGTAGAAATCTCAGTGGAGGACCAAGCAACACCGTGCGGCGGTGAGAGGGCTTCAGCGGCAAGGTCTGATAGCATAGAGAGGCCTCCGACGATGAGACCTGATAGTGGAGAGGGCTGACAGTGAGGGTTGAATGCGAGGGCTCAGGCTTTGGTCTAGGACCATCGCTCCGATACCATGTAAAAATACAATAATAGAACAAGAGGACCTAGTGTTCTCTTATTTAGAAAGGAGAAACCCCGTTGGGAAAATTACAAAGTTGAGACAAAATAATAGAGAAATACATAAAATAGGAAAAGATAAAAATAACTCTCAATAGAGACTCAATGATAGAACGAAGCCTAATGAAGAGGGTCATGGAGCATTGCCGATAGGGATACCTCTCAGAGTAGTGGCACTGTGCTGCCACAAAACAAGCTTCGAGAACTCAAATGGACAAAAAGGAAAATCTAAAATATAATCGAGAATGTTGACAATAAAACGATCTGATATTTTTAATAAAAGTGGATGATATAATGATAAAACCAAGAACCTTGTCCAAGATCGATACCTCTGATCCCCTATAGAAATAATGTATGAAACGTAGAATCAAGATGCAGTAGAAGAAACATGATTTACATGAAATCTTACTCTATAAGGCGCAGAATAAAAACTACTAAGAAAGCCACTAAAGACTAGCTGTTGCACTATGTTTTTCTCTCAATAATTACAAGGGATGTGGGGCTCTTTATCCAGCTTCACCTACAAAGTCTCCATCAAGCAATAGACTATACAAAGAGCATTGTAATCGGATCTTGGAAAATCCAATTACTCATCTAAATACAAACGTCAACAAGAACTAAAGAGTGCAAACATCATATAATTAAAAAATTCCAAAACAACGGCTTCAAGATAACAGTGACGTGAAAAAAATAGTACCTGTCCTGCATCATTCTTGAACATTTCCTTGCCTACAGCCAACCCAACCAGACTAATACATTCCATAGATTTGGCACGAAGCATCCGATTGGATCTACCAGTTGCATTTACCAGAATAGCCTTCAGAAAGGGCATGACAGTATAATAATACTTCTGAAAGTATTCCTGCAGATCATCCGGTCTCATAGATAGAACAATAAATTCTATGAAAAAAGTTGGCAAGAAAAAAACCAATGTTATATACAATACCTGTGACGACTCTGCAACTGATGCTAAAGCAGTCAAAGCCCCTTCCTGAGCTAAGTATTTGCCATTCTGCAAAAAGTGCACATGACAACAGATGGTTACAACCTTCCTATAAATAGACAGAATGATATTATCGAAAAATATCAGTATATACCTGTACCAATGCGAGCAGCTTTGTAACCATGTCATCCAAATAAGGGGATAATATGTCTGGAGTGCAGTTTTTAGAGAATTTAAGAACTGCCGAAGTAGCATGAGCCTGCAAAAGTTTATTACACAATTAATAAACTTTCATGTTACCAACTCTATCGGATTTTTCATTACGCATAACAATGGAAAGTTATAATCTTCTTAAAGAATGGTAGAGGTTCTGCAGTAGATAAATCTGTATGAGTTCTCTAATTTAATTCGTATGTTGTTTACAAATATAGATAACCTTCGTAAGTACAGGAATTACAGTACTTTAAAGGATTGTTATCACTTGTGCATTTCTGAGCTATTGCAATATCAGCTATGCCCCTCCCTTTTTTCGAATATCAGGTTTGCCCCTGACTTCTTCCACAGTTATCACGTGTGCCCCTCGTGTTAGTCGTCATCCATCTATGTCCCAAGCAGACGTCAAATCTTGGGATATCTGCTTATTCGATCCAGAAGGGGCTTATTTCCATTTCTCATGTTGCTTCAGGCGATCAAATTGCAGATATGTTTACCAAAGCTCGTGCGAGGGGTCATTTTCACAGTTGTTGTTCCAAGCTGAGCATGATAGACATATATGCTCCAGATTGAGGGGGAAAGTTGGGATACTTATATCATGTTGGGGCTTCTGACGACGCAGCTTCACACCTGTTGGAGGGGGCCTCTGTGGCTTCTTTGGGGGCGCATTTTCTGTGGCTCATGGGCCTCACGACGGGACCGGGCGGAGGCTGGAGGTAGGCTAGTCGGGCGGGAGGGATCACGCGAAGGAACCCTTTGAAGCCCACGCGTTGATGTCGCACAGAGGTGACTCGCAGGTGAGGAGAAGGTTCGGGCGGCAGTATGCTTGCCGAGGGTTGGGGAAGCGAAAAGGGAGGAGGCGCATGGAGATATATCGAAGGCTGGAGGGAGCGGGCGATTGGAAGAGGCGGTGCAGAACACAATGGGGGAGATATCGGGGCAGCAAGAGGAGGTGCCATCGAGGAGACCAATCAATAAGGTGGTGGTGGGAGGCAGTGAAGAAGGAGACTACCCAGGGGATGAAGGCGAAGGGGGGCAATGGGGAAGGAGGCGAGATGGGAGAGTGGCCATGTGCAGGGCCGAAGGAGGAGGTGCGTGGGTATGGTGCCGCCAAGGGGGGTCTCCAATGTTGGTCAGTGAACAGTATCACATGGAATGTAAGAGGCATGGGGCATGCCGAAAAGAGGATGGTTGTGCATCAATTGATGATGGATCAAAAGGAGGATGTTGTATTGTTGCAGGAAATAAAATTCTTGCAGAATTTTGAGGTGGTATGGAAGGAGATTGGGGGTAGGAAACTCTCGGAGTTCAGAGCAATTGCTTCGGCTGGGGCTTCTGGCGGGATAATAAAGGGTTGGAGTGGTGATTTTTTTGCTACGGAGAGAGACAAGATGAGGGGAAGGCACTCGCTCACGATACCGCTGCAGTGCAAGGCTGATGGTCTGAGGTTGTTGGTTACTATGGTCCGTGCAATGGTGCAAACATTGCCCATCTAGCGGAGGACCTGATCATGGTCAGGGGGTGTACCACGATGCGGTCTGGATCATCGCTAATGACTTCAATGTGACTCTGCATCCAGATGATTGTCCCGGGGGCCGCGGTGGGAGAGATGTCGGCTCGGCAGAATTGATAAGGATGATGGATGAGCTCGGGCTTCAGATTGTGGACGCCGCTAGATGTATTTATACATGGCGGAACTCGAGATCTCGATCATGTATTGACAGATTTCTGTTGTTGCGTGGCGCACTAAGGATGTTCCCTTTGGCTGGGGCTCGGGCAGTGATAAGGCCGCATTCGGATCACACGCCAATGCTATGAAACTTGAAAAAAGGCATCCGCCCTCAGACTTTTTTCTACTTCTAGAGGTCTTGGCTATTGAAGGATGGTTTCCATGAAAATATTACGATGTTCTACGATGGCAAACCTAGTGGGTCGGCGATGTGGAGACTGGAAAGCAAGTTGGGTTTACTCAGAAGGCATCTGATGGAGTTTAACAAGGCAAACCGATCACAGCACAGATCTAAAAGATTGGTAGCCCAAGAGGAGGTGGTCACGCTGGAAAGATTGGAAGGTGAGAGATAGTTGACAGCGGAGGACTAGGCGGATACCTGGATGTGATTCTAGAGGACAAAAAGGTGGAGGTGGAGGTAGAGATCCAGGCAACAATGGTTAAGGGAGGGGGATACGAATACAAAGCTTTTATGTAATGGCAAGTAGGAGAAGGCGCAGAAATCTGATACATTCGGTCTCCATTGGCAGGGTGGTGGGGGAACCGAGATGTGGGGGTGGCATTGCGGTCACACTTTTAGAGTTTTGGCAGGCGGTCCGATCGATCAGGTTGGGGATGGCGGGAAAGAGGAGTCTCAAAAATCACTAAGGCGGATTCATTTGGAGAGGGATTTTCGGAGGCAGAAGCCAGGATGGCGCTTTTTCAGCTTAATGCGGACGAGGCACCGGGGTCGGACAGCTTTCCGGTATGTTTTATAAGGAATTCTGGGAGGGTGTCAAGCATGGCGTAATGGAGGTGCTAGAGGAATTTCGACAAGGAAACAAAGGATTTGAGAGACTGAACAAGGCGCTTATTTTTCTGCTACCAAAGAACGACACTTCGATCAAGGTGGACTACAGGCCTATTCCACTTTCAAATGATATCTATCTCTTGGTTGCAAAGATTCTTGCTAATAGATTGAGGGAGGTCCTACACAGGATCATTTCGCTTAAACAGATGATATTTGTACCTGGTAGAACTACGACGGATGGGGTGGTGATGGCAGCGGAGGTGATGACGGATTGGAAAAGAAGCAAGGCCAAAGGTGTGCTTTGGAAGGTTGACTTTTTCAAAGCTTATGACTGTGTTGATTGGAGGTTCTTGTGGGCATCACTGGAGAAGAGAGGATTCCTGGAGTGGTAGATTGCTTAGATCAAGCGGTGTGTTACAACTTTATCTCATGTTGTGCTTGTCAATGGCAAACTGGAAGGGGGTTTCTTCCAGCCGCAGAGGGGAATCAGACAGGGTTGTCTGTTGGCACCGCTTCTATTCATGGTTGTGGTCGATGCGTTAGCAGTGATGATGAGGTTGGCGATTAGGGATGATTGGTATCTGGATATAGGAAGGAGGAGATATTCATTCTGCTCTTGCAGTATGCTGATGACTGTTTTATTCCTGGTGGCTGAGGTGGACAAGATTCGTCGGGCATTACTTATCATGGAAATTTTTTGGGACGTGTTCGGGCTTCAAATCAATAGAGAAAAATTGGTAGTGGTTCCTTTTGGCCTTAATGAGCAAGAGTTGTGGAACGTGAGTCGGTGTTGGGTTGCCATGTTGTTGTGTTGCCGATTATGTACCTGGGGCTCCCTTAGTGGCAGGGAAACCAAAATCTGAGGATTGGAGGGAGTTGCTGGAGAAATTGGAGAGGACACTGGCGGGTTGGAAAGACGGCGTTACTCACAAAGGGAGGGAAGTTGGTGTTATTAAAGCATGTTCTATCGGCCATCTCGATCTTCTTCTGTTCCACGAGGTCATTTCCTATTGGGGTACATGCTAAGATTGAGGCTTTGATGAGAAGATTATTCTAGGCGGACGGGTGGCAGGTCAAGACAGGTGCGCACTTGGTGGACTGGACCAAGGTGGCGTCCGCAAATAAGAAGGGCGGCTTGGGTGTGCTGCGGATGGGAAAGATGAATAAGGCTTTTACGACGAAATGGATGGTTCGCCTATAGGGTAAATCAGAGGACATGATGTGCCATTTCTTGAGGAAGATATATGGTATGTCTATGTCATTGGACGTCGTCCCAAGGAGGCTACCGTCTTCATTGTGGAAGGGGATTACAGAGATTTTGCGGGATTTAGCTACTAAATTGAGTCCGGTGCTCGGGGACGGAGCAGGATTTCACTTTTGGCTGGACGACTGGATGAAGGATGGGGTGGTGGGGGAGCGTTACCCACGGCTCTTGAGTTTGGCAAGGGATAGCGAGGTGCCGGTGCAGCAGGTGTGGGACCGCAGGACGTGGTCCCTAGTGTTCTCTTCGGCCTTATGTGATCAAAGGGTGGAGGAGTTCATTGCACTGCAAACGGAACTGTTGTAGAGCAAGGGTCCGTCATCGAGTAGAGATAATTATGTTTGGGGATATGAGAGATTTACGGTGAAGAAAGCGTACCGTTTTTGGTAGAGGACGGGGAAGAGGTACAAGAGGTTGGAGTCGACACAGGTGTGATTTGGAGATGTAAAGTATCGAACCAAATTAAGGCCTTCCTTTGGTTGTTCAGGCTTGGGAGGATCCTAACCAAAGGTCGCATGGGGCAGATGCTGGGCATGGAGGATAGTTTGTGTGATAGATGTGGATCGGAAGTGGACGATGCGGATCATTTTTTTCTCGTGTCCGCTTTCAGCTGAGGTGTGGACCTGAGCCAATATCCCTTGGCTTGCACGACAGGATTGTCCCACTTTTTTGAAGAGATATTAGATCGGTCTGTGATTTTGGGCATGAGGACAGTATGTATCCATTTGCTTTGGTGTGGTCGATTTGGTGCGCCAGGAACATGGTCATTTTGGGAGGCAGTTGTTTTATACTGAGAATGTAATTGAACATTGTAGGATGCTTTGTATATCATGGCAAATGTAACTTGATGTAATACCTAACTTTTGACATATATATACATATATACTTAAACACGGTGGTGGATCCCAACTTGAGAGGTCACCCTTCATTTTTCAAAAAAAATTATAAAATAGTTACATAATTAGCAAATGTGTATACTTCATCTATTCCGAGGATGTGGAGGTGGCTGGGCCGTGACACGCGTACGGTGGCGGGCTCGCACGTTGACATGCTCGTTCGTGATGTCACTTTGGAGGAGCTCAAGGTGCGGTTTGGGAGTTAAATGTCGACGTGGCTCCTGGCTCTGACGGGCTCCCAGTGGCGTTCTACCGGGATTTTTGGGATCTACTCGGCCACGAGGTGTTGGAGGTGACCTCGGAGTTCCTGCAGGGGAACGCTGGCTTTGACAGGGTCAACCGTGCACTAATCATTTTATTGCCCAAGTCGTCGGCACCGGATAGCATCGACGACTTTCGCATATTGCGGTCTCCAACGCTATTTATCTTATTATTGCAAAGGTTCTAGCTATTCGCCTGGGCGGCATTCTTGACAGTGTTATCTCCCCGATGCAATCAGCTTTCATTCCTGGGAGACAGATTTCTGATTGTCTCACGCTTGCGTCGGAGATCATTGCGGATTGGAAAAGGAGGGACGTAAGTGGCGTCCTTTGGAAGGTGGACTTTAAGAAGGCTTACGACAACCTTGATTGGAGATTTCTCTGGTCGGTGCTTCGGAGGAAGGGTTTCCCGAAGCTGTGGATCTCTTGGATGAGGCGGTGCGTCACCACTGCCTCCTTCTCTTGTATGGTGAATGGCCGCATGGAGGGGGGGTTGGTTCAGCCTCGGAGGGAGGTACGCCAGGGGTGCCCTCTGGCACCCATGCTCTTTATCCAGTCGGCTGATGTTTTATCCGATTTTGCGACTCGTGTGGTCGGTGGGGCATATCGAGGGGATACTCCAGGGGGGATGTGATGGTACCTATCTTACAATGCGCGGATGATACGTTGTTCTTCATTGAAGGGGGGTTTGATGAGGCGAGGGGTATGGCCTTGGCTCTGGAGATCTTTGGCGAGTTGTCCGGGTTGTTCAAGAATGATTGCAAGTCCAAGTTCATCCCCTTCGGCCTTGCGGCTCAGAGCAGTGTCGAGTTTGCGGTGGCCTTGGGGTCGGTCTGCTCCTCTGTGCCAATGGACTACCTGGGGATGCCTCTGTGTGTAGGGAGGACACGGCTGAGGGATTGGCTGAGGGTGGTGGAGAAGGTGGAGGCGAGATTGGTTGGCTGGAAGTCCACGATTCTCTCGAGGGGTGGCCGGCTGGTCCTGCTGAAGGCGGCCCTTTCATCTATTCCGATTTATTTTCTGTCCAACCGGAGGATGCCTAAGGGGATCAGGGCTAGGCTGGAGAAACGTATGCGGGCGTCTTGTGGGGGGAGCAGGGGGGAGGGTCGAGGGGGATCCACTTGGTGGGGTGGGAGGATATTACTTGCAGAAAGGATCAGGGTGGGCTGGAGGTGAAGTCCATCAAGGATATGAACGACGCCTTTTGCTTAAGTGGGCGAGCAGGCTGTAGGGGCCGGGGGAGGATCTGTGCAGTACTATGGTGCAGAGGATCTATGACGTGGGGGGGGGGCCTTGCTTTCGCAGGTCTCCCGTGTGGCCTCTCCCACCCCTTTCTGGAGGGAGGTCGTGGACGTGTTCTTGAGGAATTCCACGCTTTTCAGGCCGGTCCTTGGTGGGGGAGAGTCTTTCTCCTTTTGGGCGGATGACTGAGCGGGGGGGGGGGGGGGGGGGGGGCGTTGTGCTCTCGCTTCCCGCGGCTCTTTGCTTTGGGTGAGGATAAGTCGTGCTCGATGGCGGCCTGCTGGAGTGATGGGAATTGGTGCCCCAGCTTTGCCGCAAATTTCTCTGATCGGAGGTTGGAGGAGTTCTTGGCTTTACTCGATGCTGTGAGGGAGGTGGGTCGCCCTCCGGGGGGGCGTGACCATTGGTGTTGGCGGGAGGCCCCGTTCTCGGTTAAGAAGGCTTTTGGGGCTATTTCTCGGCCGCCGTCATCACTGTCGGAGGCTGTTGTCCGGGATTGTGCTTTTATGTGGGCTCTTAGGCTTCCCGAGAGGGTTGGCTTCTTCTTGTGGCTGCTCAGGAGGCAGAGGCTCATGACGAGGGATCGGTGTGCCAGGCTTTTAGGTAGCATCTCCGATAGGTGCCTGCTTTGCAATGCGGCGATTGAATCCGCGGAGCACCTCTTCTTCTGGTGCTCCAGGGGTGTTGCAGGTGTGGCCAGAGGGCTGGGGTGGAGTGGTGCAAACACGAGCGATCTCCCGACTTTCTGGATCTCGCTTCAGGCAAACAAGGGGAGGCCGGTGAAGGAGGTGCTTTATCCGATCGCCATTTTGTGGGCGATTTGGAGGGGTAGGAATGATTTACTGTTCTCGGGCCAAAGGTTCTATCGGGAGAATGTGACAATTTTTGCTAAGAATCTGGTGGTCAATTGGGCGTTGTAAGGGCTTCGTTCTATCGGGGCGTGGCTGTTTTCTTTCACTTTCTTTTCTCCTTCTCCTATTGAATAAAATTTTTGGGGCATGCACCTACGAGTGTCTCCCCCTTGATTCCGGATTTCAAAAAAAATTAGCAAACTTATCTTTTAGTATACGTCCATATACTTTCCAAAGTCCATTATATAAAACGTGCTAGATGTCTCTTAAAAACTAATCTGCGTGCCAAATATCTCTTAAAAGAAATATATTAGTTTTCTAGGCATGTCACGTTGTGGGCAGACATATTTTCTCAAAATTTCCTTAAGTAGATCAACATATCATTTATAGTAGCTTCTAATTAAGAATCTATCAGAATTAATTCAGAGTCTAATAAGCATTTATATGTGGCTGTACAATTAAATCATTACAAAGCCACAAAGGTAAGTTGCAACCAGGGAAGCAGTGACCTTCCTATGGTCAATAAAACCTTCCAACATTCGAATAATGTCCTAAAGGGCCCCCAAACTAATCGAACATCATATTATCAAATTTTACGAATGTCAGATTTATAACTCACTCAATATATCAAATCCCCAACCCCGACAAGATGGATATGATAATCATTTCAATTGTCACTGACATATAACTCTATATTGTTCATACATTGCCAATGTATCGAGATAACTAAGGAAATTTGAGGGATTCATTTCTAGTATTTGTAGTTATTGCAGATAATATCCAACATCTTTTGCAACGATAGTATTGGCCCCTTCTAGGATATAATTTTATTTTTAATTCATTTACTTTAAATCCGGTTTACACACATGTTTTCCTCGTAGTCCCTCATCCAATTTTCATCAATCTCCAATCCAGGTAGCATAACTATGATTTTAACTTAGATCCAAACCATCCAATTAATCTCACTATGTAATCCATATCTTCAATCCATGTTCTGTAGCCCAGGTAATACTTTTCAAAGCCTTGATTTGTACAAATGGTAGCTGTTTATATGATATCCAATAGGGGTAATGCCTAATTCAGTCCAGTTAATATTTTTACAACTTTCGAACTAATTGTGAATTTCATATATATTCTAAGTTTGATTAGTATAACTAAAGTTTATTTTAATGCACTCCACCAATATATAAACTTCGAATAGTCGACACTTCTGTTTTATTTACTGATTAAGAAACTATGGTGACAATATTTTCTGATAAGATCTTGATTTTAAGCAATTGCCCACATCTGTTTTATTTACTGATTAAGAAACTACGGTGACAAGATCTCGCTTTTAAGCAGCTTTTGCAACTATCGGTGCTATGTCAACCATACATGCATATTATATCCATTTTTAAATTCAGAAGTAAAAGATAGATAGATTTTCGTAGCTCAGTGTTATATAAAAATATGTACATAATGTGTCCACTTTCAAATTTGGCAACACAAGATATATTTAATGAGTTGCCATGCATGATACATGAGATGATATAACACAAGATATATTTACTGACTTGCCATGCATGCTACATGAGAGATACTAGACTTGTAACAGTCAAGGTTCGAAATATCGATATCGTATCGGTCAGTCCGAAAGGGATATATCGGGGATATATCAATGATATTGTGGAAATCTTGGAGATGGCACAAAAAGGTAGTTTTTGCAAATTAAGATTATCCTACTTCTTAAAACCATAAATAACATACAAATGCACACTAACATGCAAGAATGAGGTGTATTTAGCACACCAATACGCATTATATCATACATATTACCATTGCCAATGCTGATGGTTGATGGTTGGGATATATTAGAAACATGGTTTAAAATTTCAAGAAATTTCGATGAAATTTTGCCAAAATTTCGGTTTCGAGAGATCATGGGTATCGAAATTCCTATATATGTCAATTTCCCGCACCACTTAGCGCATTCGAGGCAGTAGGAGAGTAGAAGATTCGATAGTCTACGAGATAAGGGCAGAGAGAAAATCAAAGAGGGAGTCAGGTACGCCTTTCTGCTGAAGCCTATGGGTGGAAGAGGATTGGACTCCACTAAATCCTTGAGAACATCGATGGCACTGCAATCTTCCTTACTTTGTCCCGTATTCATCACACGCCCTGACTTATTGGTTTGATTAGAGAGAGGGTCCATCTCTCTCCGAAAAGAGGTGGATTCCGAAGGAACTGTCGGCCTGCCTTCCTCTATGATATTGAAAGGGGGTCATCAAATAAAGGTTCTCAAGCGGCAAGAGGGGAACGACCTTTCTTGCTGTGTCACTCCTTTCATAGGGCCGAATTGGACGGATTCGGGCATGTAGTGTTGTTCACGAGGCCTTCTCCACTCTTCTGGAGTGGGGAGGGGGCAGGCGCGGAGAGGTTTCGATCGATATCTCGGTATACCAACCCATTTCGGTTGAAATTCATGGGTCTCAGTACAAAATTTCCTGGATTTCGATCGATGTCGGTGAAATTTCACCGATATCTATGCATATCGATGATATTATCTATGTGAGCTTGATTTTACTACTTTTTACCTATTATCGATATTAAAACGCATAATGATTTATATATTTTATTTCAGGTCGGGGGCGATGCCCACGTAGGGGGAGCGCATCTGCTCCCCCTAGACCTCCCAAGCTCGTTGACCGGGCATCGAGACCCTTGTCTGGTAGGTTATGGTGCGACAGGGGGGTACATACGACGATTCTTCAACTTTCTGGTAGGTTATGGTGCGACAGGGGGTACATACAACGATTCTTCAACTTGGGGAGCTTCTTCCCCTTTGGGTTGAAGCAATGGAGATGAAACAACTATGTAGCTTCTATTTATCCGATATAGCATGTTCATTTCATTCGTTTGTCATTTATCTTTGTAAATAGATGCATCTTTATTGTAAGTTTGTAATTAATTCTGTAATTCATTAGAACTTTGTCCACGACGTTATTTTTATGAACGAAACTTCTTTAATTAATCATTATCTACATTTTAGAATCAGATGCTCATCTATTTTTATGAACAAAAGGCATCTTCTAAAGTGTTGTTAACAGTTATTTTGATTTCTATTTCCAGTATCTATCAGTCACCTCAACAATATGTTTGATATGACCGATGTGGTGTGATATAAGGCGTACGAATGAGATATATGTGTGATATAAGTGTGCATTTTTTAAGCTATTGTTGTTTTAAGGTCTTGGATTGGATGATATCAATTTCCAGTATGTATGAGCCAAGAATCAACATTAACATCGATTTGGCCGATATGACCGATATGTGCAATATAAGAGGAATATATGAGTAATATCTGTGATATAAATGTGTATTGTAAGGTATTTATTGTTGTAATAACTTGGAAGATATTAATTTGCGAAAAATGGTCGAAAATGGCTCCTTTGAGCCATTTTCGACATTTCACCGAAACAGTCGAAATTTTCCGCGGTTTGTAAGGCACTGAAACGAATCGAAATCGAGAGTTCAAACCTTGATTCGAAAGGAACGGTGAAATTCAAAACAATAACTGCTTAGTGACATCAAAGAGGTGTATTTAGCACGTTAACTTTACATCACATCGCATATTATATATAAAAAAATGCCGACCTATATCAGATATCCTACAAACAAGCTAATGAGCATAATAACATATATGTATGCAAATATCCCTTAATCACTTTGGAATTGTTTCATCTCTTTCGTCAGAAGGGGACAAAGCACCCTTCAAAATGGGATTCTTAATCTGTTTTTAATGTCGGGAGTAGACACAAAAGCAAAATCCCAAACAATAGTTCAAAAGTGGGTGATATTGAGCAATAACATCCCCATATCGATGGTACCGGTCAATATCGGTCGATATCTGGGAAATTATGTACTGAAATCTTCAGTTTTTGACTGATACAAAATGAATTATATCTCGATGATATCTCGTGAGATGTCGGGCAATATCCTGGAATTCGGTATATATCTGAATATCGAAATCCAAGCAATATCCTGGAATGTTTAAGAGAAATAAAAAATCCACAATAATTATGAATAATATGAAAACTCAAAACCATATAAATCATAGCCTGATACTAGAAAAACTCAAGAACATGTAGTAGAGCACAAAATATACAAAACCCCTAAGAAAACCAGTTCTAAATACAATTAAATGACCTTAGGAAAGCCTTATTTAAAGCTAAGAAGTTGTATGCAAAAATAGCTCGATATGGTGAAATGGAAACTGGTCGATATGGGCGAAAAGTTGCATTTAAAACTTCAAGTTTTGATCGATACCCATAGATATCCAGATATATCAACGATATATCCATCGATATCATAAGAAAACGACAATGCATAGTATTATCGACATCGGTCGATATTTGATACCAGATATATCGTCGATATATCAACGATATATCCCAATATTTGAATCCTTGATAACTTTGATTACCCGTATACCCACTTCAGGCACTTAACCACTTTTTGCATGCATAATTTACATACACCTTCTTTCTCGTACATTTGGGACTACATAGGACCAAGGTTTTTATTCACTCCAAACGTGTTTCTTGCATCAGCATGTTGTCATTATGTCCAAAAGGGCAGCTCAGTGTATACGCTACCATTACTTGCTAATAAAAAAAGAAAGCTCTCTTCCTAAGAAGAGAAAAGCCAGAGAGATTCAAAAGAGATTGTTGAGTGGTAAGATACTACTTAAGAAAGGCAACTATGCTTCTTCAAGGTCCAACCAATTACCAATTGTTGCGATGTAAACTACGTCTACTACCTCACAAAGGTAGCTAGATCAGCTAGCTTTCTTCAATGTTCAATTAATCTATATTCAGATTTTTTAGAAGCATATTAAGGTCTTTACTATAGTCCGTCTGACCAAGAGCACTTTGTCCATATAATGGGTGTATAGAGTTTGGCATTAAAATAGAGAGAAAGAGGAAACCATGTAAACTTACTACTTCGGAATTCTCAATGTCCAATTAGCTTCGTAAATTTTTTAATGAATATTATCATCAGATGCCTCATTTCCATTTAGAAGATGTTATATAGCTACTGCATGAAACATACCAGCCTTGTACCTTCGAAATCTATGTCCAAAATTGAATGTGCGAAGAGAATAATGACAATCATTGTTCATTTCTGGCATCTTAAAAGTGACCAGACAGGCAAACGGATGAGAAAGGGGTAGACAGCACCATAATGAACACAAAGTGAATGTGGATTATAAAGATTCCTTACACAACAGAACTCATTTTCATATAAATAAGGATACATAGATCCTTATATACTTACAGATAAGGTTTCATGCACAACTTTACATATTTGTGATCCCTACGATCGTTATCAGTTCAAGAAATAATTTATAGCTACAAATGCATTCATAACCATACATAGTAACAATTTATACTTAAAGTTATTTGATGTGATCTGATTTGATAGCATAATCTACCTCTAATAGGGTATTTAGGACATATATTATAGTGCAGCAACTTAGCTACAGTGCCCAGCCTTTATCTTACAATCCTGTCTGCAAATACAACAAAGCCACAGGCAGTGCAGTGGTTTGGGAGTGGTTGGTTGTCCCTTTATAAGAAGAATGCCTATTCAAGTCTCGGTGAAAGCAGATTCACATTTCCATTTTTTCAAACTTATTTAATTCAAAATTTGGGAACGTATGATCTAAGGAAGGTTGAGGCAAGTTTCCAAAGTAAAAGAAATCAATTTGGATTCGTGTTAGGTCGCTCAACTATGAAGCCGTCCACTTGCTGAGGAGAACAATGGAGATTTATAGAGCTAAAAGGAAGAACCTCCATATGATTTTTATTTATTTGGAGAAGGCTTATGAGTATGTCCCACGGAAGATATTGTGGAGAGTTTTGGAGAAGAGACAAGTACATGTCATATACAAGAACCTCATAAAAGATATATATGATAGGGCTTCATCTTGTGTAAGGATCCAGTCTGGGAAGACTGACTATTTTGACATCAATATTAGTCTGCATCAAGGTTCAGCTTTGGAGTCCATTCCTTTTTACTTTGGTTATGGACGAGTTTACAAGTCACATTCAGGACAAGATACCTTGGTGTATGTTATTCATTGGTGATATTGTGTTGATTGATGAGACTAGAGATGGAGTAAATGAGAAGCTTGAGGTCTAGAGACATGCATTGGAGACTAAAGGATCTTGTATAAGTAGGGCTAAGACTGAGCAATGGTGAAGGAATCGAGGTGAAGATTGGTGATAGCATTTAGAAGAGAGATTCTTTTAGATACTTGGGATTTATTTTGCAACATGATGGGGAAAATTGATGGAGATGTTATTAATAGAATAAATGCAGATTGGCTAAAGTGGAGAGGAACCTCTATTGTTCTCTGTGATAAGAAAATCTTTTTTTTAAAAAAAATGTTATTTTATTACAGAAAAATTACATATTTTTTCATAGAAAAAATGTGATTCTCGTTCCTTGACATTATTTTTCCTCTTAGAGGACAGTTGTCAACCCTCCATATGTGTGTGTGCGCGCACGCGCTAAAATGAATCTAATCATGAGATAATTTATTTTTGACTCTATGAGATAATTTATTTTTAGTATAAATATGCTAAAACACATAGAAATTATACCAAGAATAGCATATTTAATTTGTTGAAAATATATACTTTTGTCTTATTAAGCTCGGTTACAATGAGAACTACCATCTACTTCTATTAGACCATTTACAAGCATCGTGTGTGCACAATGGCATACCACTTCAAATTTTTATTGCAATTAATCATCACTTAACAATTAATCAACGCTTATGACGAAATCAATATCCAATACCAACTCAAACTATTTACACGTAAATCTGTGTGCATGCAAACACATATGTATTCCTTTTTCAAAAGAATTTAACCATTAGGGTCTTATTTTGACTTTATGCGAAACATAAAACAGCCATCCCAAGAAAATAATTTTTCTGTTGTAAAGTGTGTGTGTGTGTGCCCATGCTTGTTTATTGATCCTGGTGCATTACAATAAGAATATAATCATTCATTTCTATTATTATGATTTTGTATTTTTAACTTTGAATGATGCATAAATGTTTACAAACATTGTGCATGAAATACACACGTTCATTAACACACATTTTCAGAATGAACTAATTCATATTTTTAGAACAATGCTAATACACATTTTTAGAACGATTTTGTGATATATACCTGAACAAATAACAATCAAATCAATATGCAATACCAACTCAATCTACCTACATACATGCAGATTTGCGTAGTTTTTTTGTGCGTGAGAGCATGTACATGCATGCCAGTATGTGCATGCAAAGTCATAAACAATTACACAGATAACGATACGAGAATAGATGTTAATTTGACAAAAGCATATAAACAGGCAGATTTTTTATGCTGCGGGTTTTCTATTCAAATGGATAAAATGGTGAAACCTTCTCCCAAGTAGGGTCGGCTACATGAATTCTTAATCAAATCCATGTTGAAAGATCCGAGTAATTTTCACACTGGTTTTCGGCTACCTAACACAAACCTCACAAGGAGGGATTGGAACCCAGGTCTTTTGGAAGTGGGTAATTTCTATTCATATGGATAATATTAAATATTACTAGGTATTAATATCTTTTTTATGTATATACATGTAATATAGACATCTCAAATTAGACTAATACCGTAGTTTTATTTGTATTTACATGGGCTTATTTGTATTTACAGGGTACCATCTCCGCACGTATGTTCCTCGGATTAAGTCTAGTAAAAAATTTGCAAATTTAAGCATGTATGCATGTGCGTGTATACATACGCACATAACTGTGTATGCGTGTATGTGATATTTTAATTTTGGGATCCAAACAATTTACAATTTAAGACAACCCACCCATAATAAGATTGTAATTATATTCTATTCTTTTCAAGTTTTTGTGTGCATTTTATCAAGTTAATGATTTAGAATCCATGACAACCTTAAAGAAGAGCAAGAAATGTGCATTTCTGGGCAATCTGGCTCACAATGGAGTTGTTTTTCGAGTGGGACGCTTTTATGTAGAAAAGTTCAATTTATGCTAAGACTCTACTTGAGTCATGGCTCATGTAATGTTTTTTAACATCTCTTAATTAATTTACTTGGAGCGGATACCTTTGTATGTTCCCCCATTTTTCCTAAAAAAAATTGTATCTATTGCTCTTAACATTGATAGTAAAAATATAAAGGATGTGTGCATGAATAAATCAAGAATAATTGGGGTGGGGGTGGGGTTTGCATGTGAAGAATCAAATATGACAATTTTTATTGCTTAATAAGGATGTCACAAAAAGCCTCATTATTTTGCAGCGGGTACTTGGCATTCTCACATGCAAAGCACAGGTTTGACACTGATATATATCATTTTCACCTTCCAAAAAAATATTATCATTTTCAGATAATATATCTGCAATGGACAACACCCCTTATCTATTTTTTTGGATATGGTAAGTGGTAGCAGATTTTATTGTATGTGCAACTATTATATTTGCATCCGGATTTAGAAAATGGAAAAAGATATGGTAATCCCATATCCACATCGGTATCCAAACAATTGCATATCCAAGCCATGTGCATGAGAAATAGAAGGGTTGATATTAGAAAAGTAATGGGATTCAACACGGATATATATCCAAATCAGATGCGCTATCAATATCCGCATGCATAAATATTGTACCCGATTCCTCTATTTATTGCAGCACGTGGCTTGGCATGCAAATGTTTTAATATATAGATTTTGACGTCAACATTCTGTATCCGTTTTGAAACAGACACAGGATTATACGAAGGGATCTTAATTTTTTGGATATAAGCTCGAGATTGATCTAAGATAGATCTGAATGGAGGCAAAGAATTCATGTAGCCGACCTTACTTTTTTTTAGATGAAAGGCGGTGTAGTCCCAAGATTGGAACCCACCACAATTTATTCAATCACAAGTAAAAAACGATTAGAACAGAAGGTTCAACAGAACCAAAGCCATTTAGTGGCCCAACAAGCTGCCACACGGGAAATACAATCTTGCCACAGGATGCACCAAACCACAACTAAAGGAACCAGAAACATGGAACTACAGGTCTTGCCATAGATGCACCAAAGCCATATGTGGCCCAACACGTTGTCACACAGGAACGAACGGTTCTGAAAAGATTGTCTTATTTCTCGAACACCAGATGGCCCAAAGTAAGGCAAAAGGAATAGTCGCGCTCTCCTGAGAGTTACCACAAGCCGCCCTCACCGAGCTCCAGTAGACCCGTATCCCCCGGCCTAAGCCAGGACACGTCTGCATGTTCCCAAACCGCGGCCGAAGAGTTGCACCCAAAGAAAGAATGCTCTAAATCCTCCTGCTCGACGTCGCGTGTGTCACATATGGTGTCCTTGGTACCAAGAATCCTCGTCCTGTGTTATCTTTCTGTAAGCAGACGTCCATGCCGAGCCAACCACATAAGTACCTTGATCTTCATTGGAACCTTGTTGGCCCATATAAGCCTTTAGATCTGATCTTCCTCCCACTGTTGCGGTCCCTGCAACCTGCAGAAAAAACTATACGCCTTTTTAACCGTAAAGTTCCCCTCTCCACACAAAATGGTCTCTGCCCCCACCAGGGCCCTCAAGATCCGTCAGGCCCCCTAAGAGCGCTACGACCTCCTCACACCTTTGTTCCGACAGCACAGTCACAAAATGTGGGGCCCCCAAGATCCTGTCGACCAGAGCTAGTGCACCAGGGCACCCTTGTCGGCCGCAATGGCATAGAGTCGCGGGTACTTATCCCTGAGAGGGCCCTCACCCACCCAGTCATCCTCCTAGAAAGCAAAAGCATGCCCATCCCCTAGCACATGTCTCACCATTACGTCCAGCTCCGGTAGCACTCTGGATATCCCTCTCCATAGAGACGACGGTCGCCTGCCAGACTCCCCTCTCCACGAAGGATGCAAAAAGCGGTATGTGGCAAAAAGCGGTATGTGGTATTCAGCGGTAGGGTCATTGATTACTGGACTAAACGGTATGCGGGAGTTTAAACGGAAATTAAACGGTTATGCAGTTTTGCATTTTTTATTAATAGAAAATTATTACATAAATATAATTAATTAAAATAATATAAATAAATAAGAAAAAATAATAACAAATTTACAATATAGATCAAATTTTGTCAAATTCAAGGAAATGTTTCATCTAAATGTCAAAATCGATAACATAAATGTTGGAAAAAATAAGCGTTGTGTTTATTCCTTAAGCCCTAGACTCTCTTATATAGGGAAAGGTCTATGGGTAAATTACATATGGTAGACAAACGAAAAGAACAATAAATAAAAGATACAAAAACATAAACTAAACTTCTAAACTCCCCCTCAAGATGGAGCATAGATATCTATCATGCTCATCTTGGATAAGCACTTCTGGAAGGAACCCCGAAGTAAAGCTTTGCTAAGAATATCTGTCGTTTGATCTCCTGAGCTGACATGGGTTGTAGAAATGAAACCTTTCTGGATCATATCACGGATATAATGGCAATCCACCTCAATGTGCTTTGTGCTCTCGTGAAATGCGGGGTTGTTTGCAATGAATAATGCAGCATGATTGTCATATTTTATTGACATGGGAAGAGGAACATCTATATGTGGATCTGTCAGAACTACGCGAACCCGCATCACTTCTGCACATGCTTGGGCCATAGCTCTATACTCCGATTCAACACTAGATCTCGCAACTACTGTTTGCTTCTTGCTCTTCCATGAGACAAGTGACTCCCCAACGAATATAGCAAAGCCTGATGTAGACTTCCTATCCTTCGGGCACCCTGCATAGTCTGCATATGTACATGTTGAGATAGTAATTGTGCCCTTCTTTCTAAACATCAATCTTGCACCCGGAGATGACTTAAGATACCTTAGTATCATGTGTATGGCATCTATGTGTACCTGGCGAAGTTGCTCCATAAACTGGCTCACTTTATTTACTGCAAACGTAATATCTGGTCTGGTAATAGTAACATAAAGAAGCCTCCCTACCAGTTCTCTGCACCATCTTTTGTCAACCTCCTCAGTGTCATCATCATGCATCTTCATGCTTGGATCCATGGGTGTAGAAGCAAGTCGACATCCAAGCATACATGTGTCACTTAGCAAATCAGTGACATATTTCCTCTGAGTCATCACAAGTCCTTGTTCATTTCTAGCAAACTCCAATCCAAGGAAATATCTAAGTACTCCTACATCCTTGGTAACGAATTCACGGCCCAAGAATTCTTTTGCTATTTTTATTCCCTGCATATCATCTCCTGTAATGAGTATATCGCCAACATACACCATAATGATAGTCATACCTCTGGATGTCCTCTGTACAAAGAGAGAATGGTATGCATTTGACCTTTTGAACCCTTGCTTCTCAAACAAATCTGAGAGCTTCTGGAACCAACCTCTTGGGCTCTGCTTTAGGCCATAGATCGCCTTATGAAGCCTGCATACCTATACACACTCCCCCTCAGCAGTAAACCCAGGTGGTTGCTGCATGTAAACTTCTTCCTGAAGATCACCATATAAAAATGCATTTTCGACATCTAATTGAAACAGGGGCCAATCTCGAATCACAGCAACAGATAAAAGAATCCGTAAGGTAGAGTGACGAGCAACAGGAGAAAACGTGTCAAGATAATCTACCACATACATTTGAGTAAAGCCCCGAGCAACCAGTCGAGCCTTATACCTATCAATACTGCCATCGGTATTATGCTTCACCGTAAACACCCACTTGCAACTCACAATAGATGCCCCAGTAGGAGCTGGAACAAGACTCCAAGTACCTCTCGACTGAAGGGTGGTCATCTCTTCCTCCATAGCCAGACGCCATCTACTATCAGCCAATGCTTGCTGGTGAGTCCTTGGAATATTCATAACAGATAAAGCGACTACAAATCTCCTGAAATCTCCTGCCATACGCTCAAGGGTAACATGAGAAGCAATCGGATATGAAGCGCATGACCTCTTCTGCTTCCTCAGTGCAATCGGCAAATCAAGATCTGCATCTGTTGTACCAACATCCGTGTCATCCCCTGCCTGCTCCTGCTGAGAAATGCCATCAGTCCCATCATTAGAAATAATGTTATCAGAACAAACTTGGGGCATGTTTGATGATTGACCATGATCATGAGCAAGGGTTGACCATCGACTGTAGTGGCTTGGTAAAGGAGGAACCAAAGATATGGAAGGTGGTAGAGGTGGTGGCGGTGGTGGAGATGGTGGTGGTGATGGGGATGACGATGGTGGAGATGTAGGAGCTTGTTGTTGTGCATACAAGGGTGGAGGAGGAATATAGATTTCATTATTTATATCTGATGGCACAAACCTGTCACCTGTAGGAGAGAAAAACATGACTGACTCAAAAAACGTAACATCTGCACTGCCATAATATCTTCGACGTAACGGATCATAGCCAAGGGTTTAAATATCAGTTTCGGATATCATATCGATACCCTGTCAATACGATATTTCGTCGAAATTTCGACGACATTTCGCCCATATCGACCACCATTTGCGAAGAAATTACCGAAACTGCCCTCACATCGCCATTTCGCTCGAGATTTCGGTTCTTTGTCGAAACCGAAATTTCGCCGAAATTTTGTTGAAATTTCGCAAAATCTGAAACCATGATCATAGCAACGATACCTCTTTTGAGTCCTGGAATACCCAACAAAAACACATTTGACAGCCCTAGGAGAGAGCTTGTCAACCCCTGGAGACAACTGATGAACGAATGCTATGGACCCAAAGACACGAGGAGTTAGAGAGAACAACTCCTTGTTAGGAAAAACGAGGGAGAAAGGTATCTTCTCCCCCAACACAGATGAGGGCATGCGGTTAATGAGATAACATGCAGTAAGAACCGCATCGCCCCAGAACGAGTGCGGAGCACAACTCTGGATAAGAAGCGTACGAGTGACATCAAGAAGGTGGCGGTGTTTTCTTTCCGTGACACCATTATGTTGGGATGTGTAGGCACAAGACGTTTGATGAAGAATGCCATGGGATGAAAGAAACTGAGATAATGTTCGAGTACAGAATTCAAGGGCATTATCAGTTCTCACAATCTTGATAGAAACAGAAAACACATTCTGCACTTCTTTAATAAAATTCATCATAGTGATGCCTGCTTAAGATTTATTCTTTAACAGAAAGACCCAAGACAAATGACTAAAATCATCCACAGCAACTGTTGGGAAAAATGAGCGAGTTGTTTATTCCATAAGCCCTAGGCTCTCTTATATAGGAGAGTAGCCTATGGGTAAATTACATAAAGCATACAATGAAAAATAAAATAGAGAAGGGGTACGGATACTACTACTATATGCGTTAACACTCCCCCTCAAGATGGAGCATAGATATCAATCATGCTCAGCTTGGACGCACACTTCTGGAATGGGCCTCATAGCAATGCTTTGGTGAATATATCTGCAGTCTGATTCTCTGAGGTAACATGAGACGTAGCAATGAACCCCTTCTGAATCATGTCACGTATGAAGTGACAGTCCACCTCAATGTGCTTGGTCCGCTCATGGAATGCTGGGTTGTTTGCAATGAACAAGGCAGCCTGATTATCACATTCCAAGTTCATAGGAAGTGGTACATCTAAACATAGGTCTGTAAGCACAGCTTTCACCCACATCATTTCTGTAGTAGCCTGGCCATAGCCCTATATTCGGATTCAGCACTAGATCTAGCTACCACCGTCTGTTTATTGCTTCTCCATGAGACTAGGGCATCTCCAACATAGACGGCATACCCTGAGGTGGACTTCCTGTCCTTGGGACATCCTGCATAGTCTGCATCTGCACATGCTGAGATAGAAATCCCCTTTCCTTTCTTGAATAGCAGACCTGCACCTGGAGAAGATTTGAGATATCTAAGAATCATGTGTATTGCATCCATATGCACCTGACGTGGTTGCTCCATGAACTGGCTCACGCGACTCACTGCAAATGATATTTGGTCTAGTGATTGTGACATACAACAGTTTGCCTACCAGTTCTCTGTATCTTCTCATGTCCACCTCCTCTGTGTTATCTTCATAAAGCTTCATGTTGGGATCCATTGGTGTCGTAGCAGGTCGACACCCAAGCATACTTGTTTCACTCAACAGATCTGTAACATATTTCCTTTGTGACATTACTAACCCATATGAATTTCTAGCAAATTCAAGCCCCAGAAAATATCTAAGGACATCAAGATCCTTAGTGACAAATTCACCACCCAGCATTTCTTTCGCCTGCTTTATGCCCTGCTCATCATCTCCTGTAATCAAGATGTCATCAACATAAACCATAATCACAATGATACCTCTAGCAGTCTTCTGTACAAACAAGGAATGATCAGCATTGGAGCGTTTGTATCCTTGTTTTCCGAAGAGATCTGAGAGCTTCTGAAACCATGCTCTGGGGCTCTGCTTAAGGCCATAGATAGCCTTATGTAACCTGCATACCTTGGAACACTCCCCCTCAACAGCAAAACCAGGTGGCTGTTGCATATAAACTTCCTCCTGCAAATCTCCATATAGGAATGCATTCTTCACGTCCAGCTGATGTAGCGGCCAGTCTTTAGCAACTGCAACTGACAACAAGATTCTTAGAGTGGAATGACGTGCCACAGGCGAGAATGTATCTAGGTAATCCGCCCCGTATGTATGTGTAAAGCCACGTGCAACAAGGCGCGCCTTGTACCTGTTAATGGAGCCATCTGCATTGTGCTTCACTGTAAACACCCACTTGCAGCTCACCGGGTTCACATCTGGAGGTATAGGAACCAAACTCCAAGTTCCTCTGGACTGAAGTGCCGCTATTTCCTCCTCCATCGCTAGCCGCCATCTACTATCCTGCAGAGCATCTTGATGATTGCGTGGAATATCCACAGCTGACAGTGCCACAACAAATGACCTGAAATCTCCAGATAGCCTGTCAAAGGACACGGATGCTGATAATGGATATGTAGCACAGCTCCTCTTCGACTTGCATAGAGCAATGGGAACATCTAAATCAGTTGTAGTCTCATCTGGCCCCTGCAACATATCCTGCTCAGAAATGTCGTCAGATTCATCAACAGTAATATTGTCATTACATATCATAGGCGAGCTAGTAGACGAGTCATGACCATGAGCGGGAGGAGGCCTGCGGGTATAATGGAACGGTAGCGGTGATATAGTTGGTGGTGGTGGCGGTGGTGGTGGTGGTGACGCCATCTGTGGTGGTGGTTCTGGTGACGGCATCTGAGGTGGTGGTGTCATATATATGGCATCAGTGGATAGAGGTGGTAGCTGCTTGTCTCCTGAGGCTGAAAAATACATAACATTTTCAAAAAATGTAACATCTGCACTGATCATATACCGCTGACGCAGAGGATCAAAACACTTGTACCCCTTTTGAGTTCTGGAGTACCCAACAAAAACACATTTGACAGCCCTAGGAGAGAGCTTGTCAGTACCAGGCGACAACTGATGGACAAATGCAACCGACCCAAACACACGAGGCGTAAGAGTAAACAAATCCTTGTCAGGATGAATGATGGAAAACGGAATCTGTCCATTCAAGACAGAAGAAGGCATGCGATTAATTAGGTAACATGCAGTGAGAACTGCATCACCCCAGTAGGAGTAGGGAACATGACTCTGTATAAGGAGTGATCTTGTGACATCAAGGAGGTGACGGTGTTTCCTTTCAGCAATTCCATTCTGTTGAGATGTATGAGCACAAGACGTTTGATGAACAATCCCTTTTGAGGAGTAATAATTGGCAAGAACATTGGTGCACAATTCTAAAGCATTATCACTTCTCACAAACTTCACCGATGTGGAGAAAACATTTTGTATTTCATTCAGAAAATGGATAATGATATTTCCTGCTTCAGATTTATTTTTCATCAGAAACACCCATGACACTCTTGAAAAATCATCCACAAATACTATATAAAATCTGTGTCCCTGATGATCAGGTACACGACTCGGACCCCAGACATCAATATGAAATAACTCAAACTTGGAGGTACTACTCCGACCTGGACGACTGGGAAAGGACGACCTGTGATGCTTTCCCAACTGACACGCCTTACAATGAATAGGTGTGTGAGGAAGACCATAAGGTAACACTTGACGCAACTTCTGAAGCGGTAAATGACCAAAGCGCATATGCCACAGTAAAGTAGATACTTGTCCAGTAGGAGAGAATGAGGTTCTAGCAAAGGGGGTCTGATTCAGGCGGTAGAGGCCTCCTTGCTCATAGCCACGACCAATCACGTTGCCCGTATGGATGTCCGGAAAAATCAAAGAAGATGGATCAAAAATTGCCCGACAATGTAGATCCTTCGTAATCTGACTAATTGACAACAAATTCATTGAAAAATCAGGTGCATGTAGCACATTCTTGAGCTGCATAGAAGATGTCAATCTAATCTCCCCCTGACCAGTGATGGGGGAATGTGTGCCATTGGCAATTACTACAGTCCGTCCTGGAGGGATCTGAGTGTATCCTGTAAGTAGACTCTGGTCGCCACATAGGTGATGTGTAGCGCCCGAGTCCATAATCCATGGCAATGTATCTGATCTACTACTGTGGAGTGCAGGTATACTACCTGAAGCACTGGTAGACGCAGAGGCAGAAGCAGCAGCATCAGAATGACTCTCTGTAGTCGGTGCTGGACCAGATGGTGGAATAATGCCCCTCAGACGGACAACTAGATCATCGAACCGTTGATCCAACGTAGCAGCAGATGGGGGCTCTATCTGCTCAGCAGCTCGTGCGGATGCAGGAAATCCATGCTTCGAGTAGCATGTGTCTTCATTGTGTCCAACTCGGTGACAGTAAGTACATGTTGGCCTAGTGCGACCACCTCTTCCACGAGGTCCACGTCCACGGCTCTGGTGATGAAACCCGCGACCTCTGTTGGCTGCCATGGCTGAAGAATTCTGACTCGCAGCTGTGGAAGGAACTGTGATCCGACTCAATCTATGAAAAGCTTCCTCCATGGGAGGAATAGTAGAGTCCGCCAAAATATGTGATCGTGCCGCCTCATACTCAGGATCAAGTGCAGCCAGGAACACACCCACCATAGTCGCGTTCCTGTATGTCTTCTGCTGTTCTGGCATAGCTGTAAGAGGCATGAAGCTATAGAGCTTCTCGAACATCCCTCTCAGTGATGTATAGAGAGAATGTAAAGGGCGACCATTCTGCTTTATTGTGAATATATCATGCTGAAGTTGCAGAATCTTCGTCTCGGTCTTCGCCTGAGAGTATGTAGCCGTCAGAATATCCCACATATCCTTGGTTGTGGGTTGGTGTAGGATGTCATTGGCAATTTCAATAGCCAATGTACCAGATAGCCAAACCTTGGCATATGCATCATCAGCCTCCCAAGAGGCATTGGTTCCAGTCTTCTCAGCAGGCTCTGGTTCGGTAAGAATGTGCTTCTTACCCGTTGACTTCATCATGCTCATGAACTGCATTGCCCACAGTTCATAGTTGGTACCGTCCATCTTTACAATAGGCGCTGGACCACGAAATGCGCCAATAGATGGGATATTTGCCTTGCTTTCTGACATACTGGATACTGAAGACTGGAACAATTGACAAAATATGTGATTTGTCTACAATGACATTGACGGGTTTAGTTGCACGTGTAGACCTCAAGCAACTAAACCCATGATGATGGTTTTCTGCGCTTTAAGACTTGGAAACGTGCACGCGTACGGTGGCTACACGCGCTGGCGCGCTGGATGCGCACTGGGCACGCGCACTGGTTGCACAGCCGCACAGGAGTTCACGCGCGCACTGGATGCACGCGCGCACAGGATGCGGGAGATCACACGTGCACAGTCTTGCGCACATCCCGCAGATCTTGTGCAGATCACGCACGCGATGGGAGAGGCCCGCAGATCACGCACTCGCTCGCGCGATCACGCGCAGGCGCGATGACAGATACGCGCAGGAGATGCGCGCTGGCATGAAGGGATGTGCCACCGGAGATGCGCACACTGGAGATGTGGTGTGCGGCGCCGATCGAAGAGGAGGAGCGCCGATCGAAGGGAGGGCGGCGCCGATCGGATGAAGAGAGAGAGAGAGAGAGAGAGAGAGAGGCCGGCGGGTGTGGTGGGGTAGGGTTAGGGTTTCGAGAACTCCAGTCTAGGACCGTCGCTCTGATACCATGTTGGGAAAAATGAGCGAGTTGTTTATTCCATAAGCCCTAGGCTCTCTTATATAGGAGAGTAGCCTATGGGTAAATTACATAAAGCATACAATGAAAAATAAAATAGAGAAGGGGTACGGATACTACTACTATATGCGTTAACAGCAACTAAATAGAACATGTGTCCCTGATGATCGGGAACACGACTTGGACCCTAAATATCAATATAAAAAAACTCAAATGAAGAGCTACTGCTCCGACTCTAATGACTAAGGAAGACAGACCGATGATGCTTCCCTAACTGACAAGCTTCACAATCAAACGACGAGCGGGGTGGGATCTGAGGAAGGACTTGACGCGGTTTCTGAAACGGAAGATGACTAAAGCGCAGATGCCATAACTAAGGAGAGACAGGTCCAGTGGAATGAAATGATGCTCCAGCATAAGGAATATGGACCAGTCGATACAGCCCGCCTTGCTCACAGCCATGTCCAATCATGTTGCCCGTGAGAATGTCCTGAAACACAAGAGATGATGGGTCAAATATAGCTCGACGGCGTAGATCCTTAGTAATCTGACTAATTGATAGTAAATTCATTGAGAAATTAGGAGCATGGAGAACATTCTGCAACTGCATAAAAGGTGTTAAGGTGATCTGTCCCTGTCCTGTGATGGGAGAATGAGTCCCATCTGCTATGACGACGGTATTTCCTGGGGAAACTTGCCTATATGATGTGAGTTGGTGTCTATCTCCACACAAATGATGTGTGGCACCTGAATCTACAATCCATTCTGAGGTACGTAAACACTGGTAGAAAGCAGAAGTATGAGCACTACCTGAGGAACTAGCTTCTGCAGTGCAACAACGTCCAAGCTGCTCTCTGAAACAGGTGGAGGAGTACTAGCTGGTTGCATGATATCACATAGACGAGACACTAGGTCATCATATCGTAGATCCGACGCCGGCGTAGCACCATGATGCTGGATCTGTTCTGCTGCACAGGCAGATGCTGGGAAACCATGCTTAGAGTAGCATGTGTCTTCTGTATGACTCATCCGACTACAATAAGTGCATTGTAATCCACAACCACGACCAACCCTACCACGTGGTCCTCGTCCACGAAAATGAGATGAGTTGCCACTTCCTCTAGAGGCTGCCATAGCAAAAGAATTTGCCACAGTAGTAGGGCTTGAGATGTTGATTCGGCTCAATCGTCGAAAGGCCTCCTCCATGGGAGGAATGGTAGTATCTGCCAGAATCTGAGAAGAAGAAGCTGCATACTGTGAGTCAAGAGAAGCTAGAAAGACTCCCACCATCGTAACATTCCGATATGTCTTCAATTGTTCTGGAGTAGCCGTAACAGGCATGAAACTGTGAAGCCTCTCAAATATTCCCCTCAATGCAGTGTAGTGAGCATGCAGGGGTCGACCATTCTGCTTTATCGTGAAGATGTCATGCTGGAGCTGTAGGATTTTTGTCTCATTCTTGGCTTGTGAGTACGTGGCAGCAAGAATGTTCCACATGGTTTTGGCAGTAGGTTGATGCAAGACATCATTAGCAATGTCTGGAATCAGAGTACCAGACAACCAGACCTGAACATATGCGTCATCAGCCTCCCATGAGGCATATAACCATGTTTTCTCCTCTGGCTCATCCTCGATAAGAATATGTTTCTTACCCATCGACGTCATTAGGCTCATGAATTGCATGGCCCATAACTCATAGTTGGATCCATCCATCTTCACAATAGGCGCAGGACCTTTGAAGGCGCATGTAGTGGGGATCTCGATCTTGCTTTCTAACATTTTGACTGGAGAAAACTAGGGTTACAGACAAGATAAGCCTTGATCTACAGTGACATGATTAGGTTTAGTTGCACGTGTATACCTCTATGCAACCAAACCCAACATCCTGGAAGCGAGAGGAGAGCCCCTTATAACGATGACAACCGAACCCTAGGGACAGTGAAACCCTAGGGACAGCCGGCGCATGTATTGGAGGGATATATTGATGAATATACATGGTGGTATTTTTCAAAAAAGTAAAAAAATGTGGAAGATATAAGCGCCGGTGCATGTAAAGTTACATGCACCTTGGTGCAAGCTCCCCATCCTCATATATATATATATATAGGATTTTTATCCAATGCGCACAGGGCTCATTAGCGTTTCAATGAGCACCCATTCTCGGCCATACACGTGTATTACTAATTAAGTTGTTCCCTATTTCGAAGGATGTTGTTTTTGGAAGGAGATTAATATGCAAAACGATTTAACAATAAGTGATATTCCAATTATATCGCGTCCTAAAAAATAGGAAGATCATTTTGGAAAGAAAATATTTGAATCGATGATTTCTTGCAGAAATTCGAGATCCAAATGCTCAGGTCAGTAATATATACACAATGAACAAGTAAGTGCTTGTTGTGAAGTCAGTAGTATCCAAACAACGGTCAGTAATGTACATTCATTTTATTACATGGTGCAGATTTCAGTAATATATACACAATGGACAAGTAAGTGCTTGTTGTGAAGTCAGTAAAACCATATGAAATGATCAGTAATTTCCATATATTTTATTACTTTGAACAGAATTTAGTAATTTAGATATGATACTCAAGTAATATATATACAGTTATCAAGTAAATTATTGTTTGTGTTCAGTAATGTATATATCTATGTGTTATACCACATGTTCAGTAATATGTGTACGATTCTCAAGTAATAGCTACTATGAGATCAGTAATAACAAAGTAGTAGTCAGTAAGTCATAGGCATTGCTCAAGTAATAACAAAGTAATGGTCAGTAAGTCATGGGCATTGCTCAAGTAAGAAAGTAACCATTTGTTAATGCAATGCACATTACATAGACATTGGTATTACTAACCACATGTTCAGTAATATGTGTGTGATTCTCAAGTAATAGCTACTATGAGATCAGTAATAACAAAGTAGTGGTCAGTAAGTCATGGGTATTGCTCAAGTAATAACAAAGTAATGGTCAGTAAGTCATGGGCATTGCTCAAGTAAGAAAGTAACCATTTGTTAATGCAATGCACATTACATAGACAATGGTATTACTAACCATTTTTTATGTTATTACTGATCTCACTACACACATTTACTTGACCATTTTATACATATTACTGAATTCTGTATAATGTAACTATTTGGATGTAAATTACTGACCATTGTTCTTGATATTACTGATCTCACAATAAGCATTTACTTGACCCAATTATATTTATTACTATCATAACATTCGGACCCTTAATCATCCGCGTGGAATCATTTATTTGAATCGTTTATTTCCAAAACCGTCTTCCAATTTTTAAGGACGTTATATAATAGGAAATATACGATTTTTTTAAATACGTGGTAGCCTATAATTAGAAATTAATACACGTGTATGGCCGAGAATGGGTGCTCATTGAAACGTTAATGAGCCCTGTGCGCAGTGGATAAGCCCTCATATATATATATATATATATATATATATATATATATATATCCAAAGCTTCTTCATATTTAACGGTTGCAATATCTAACAAATATATCTTCTGCAACTTAAGACCTTTCCACAAATTTCAAAGTTAGCGAAGCGTCTATGTCAAGTATCGTCTTGACATATCCTTATTAGACGCTCCATACAACCAAAAAACAATCAGGAATCTCGCAAAAAATCAAATTGTATATATGGAATCTGACAAGCTGGTTTCTCTAGCACAACCAATTTTGATGGATGTACCAAAACAATATTTAAGTGGCGATGCAGCCCAAATTTTAATGTATTCCATATTTTTTCCTATAGTAATCTATTTTTCAATTCCAAAGGCTGCAACCTCTTGTTGTCTCCTTTAGGTGAACTGATGTGTTTTTTAAATGAAAAGTTACGCCTTGTTAAGATATTTATGTTATTTATCTTTTTCCTATATTGGTTATTTATATTGTCATGTTTATGTAATTTACCCTTTGAGCTTTTCTCATATATAAGAGGGCTCTAGGATTAGATGGAATATAACTTTTTCTTTCCCTTCCACATGGTATCAGAGCGACGGTCCTAAACCGGAGCTTGTGTCCTTAGATCCAATCCCCCACCAAAAACCCTAGCCCCCCTTCCCCGCCGCCGCGGGCTTGACCCCCGCCGCTGCCGAAGGCTTCGCCCGCATCGGCCCACACTGCCGCTAGTGCACCACGCCGCCGCCAGTGTCCCGCGTCGCCGCCACCCGTGCGCCCTATCTCCCACGTGGCGCCACCCAAGCGCAGCTTCACCCCTTTGCAGGTCTCGTGTGCGAACGTGGGCGTGTTGACGCTTCATACCATGGACTTTTGGGTATCTAGGGTGTAACGTTAACATCTAGAAACACACTAGTTGCCCAAAGGACTCTCCAGAAGGATGGAAGAGGTTGTGGTATGAGTCTACACCCACAACCATCTTCCTGTATGTCAGTGTAGATGCTTGGTATCTCTTGTTGCTAGCCCAGTCTTGAAGATAGTTGTTATCATGTCTGACAACAAAGCAGAAGTCCCATCCCTGGGTGCCTAAACCAAGTATGAACTGTGGGCCATGTAGTTCATGAGTTTGATGCAATGTAACGGTAAGAAGCACATCCTCATGACAGAGGAGCCACGTGACAAGACTGGGACAAATGCCTCATGGGAGGCGGATGATGTGTATGCTCGTGTATGGCTATCTGGGACTGTATCCACGGAGATAGATAATGACATATTGAGTCAGCCTACTGCAAAGGCTATTTGGGACATTCTTGCCGCGACATACTCTCCGACGAAGAATGAGTTGAAGATACTTCAGCTCCAGAATGATATCTTCATATCGAAGCAGAATGGTCGCCCTCTTCACACACTCTATACTTCTTTGAGGGGTATGTTCGAGAAGTTACATGGCTACATACCCTTGACTGCTACACCTGAACAACTCAAGGCATATAGAGACTCTGTGATGACTGGAGTATTTCTAGCAGCCCTGGATCCGGAGTATGATGCAGCTCGTGCCCAGATCCTCATTGATGCTACTATACCTCCTATGGAGGAGGCGTATCGCAGATTGAGTAGACTATCTATATCCTCCGGTAGTACTGTACAGCACTAGACGTCTTCAACTATGGCGGCGTCACGTGGTAGAGACAGCCATACATTATATCGTGGTAAGGGAAGTCCCAACCACGGCAGAGGAGGGGGTGGTCGACCCCGTCAGTCGTGCACCTACTGCCACAGGACAGGTCACTCTAAGGAAACTTGCTATTCTAAGCATGGGTTTTCTGCGTCAGCCAGAGTTGCAGAGCAGACACAACAGACTGGGAGTCCATCACCCGCATCTGATCAGAGATTTGACGAGCTTGTAGCACGATTGAGAGAGATTATGCCTGGCATGACTGGATCCACTAGCTCTCCTTCGAGATCCTCAGAGGTTGTTGCCTCAGCATCTGCGTCTACATCAGGTATAGAATATACTTTTACTAGTTGTTACAGGGCTGACTTATCGGAATGGATCATGGATTCCGGTGCATCCCATCATCTCTGTGGTGACATAGGTCAGTTTAGTGTTTTTTGTCCTACTCAGCATGGACGATCAGTTGTGATAGCATATGGAACACATTCCCCCGTCACTGGTCAGGGGGAGGTGCAGTTGACTTCTACATTGAGGCTTCAGAATGTTCTCTATGCTCCTGACTTTTCTATTAATCTATTATCAATTCGTCAAATCACCAGAGATTTACATTGTCGTGCCATATTTGATCATTCTGCTCTTGTGTTTCAGGACATATTCACGGGCAGATTGATTGGAACTGGCCATGAGAAAGGGGGCCTTTACAGAGTAGTGCAGTCTCAGTATGTTGGCACTTCTTCTTCTCTCCGCACTGGATCGGTTTCTCCATATATGTGGCATTTGTGTTATGGTCAGTGTTGCAGAAGACGGTATTCGGTAATCAGTCGGAGGGGTCACTGAATAGAGAATAATCAGTATTCGGGCGACTATTCGGAATTATTCGGTTTTGTATTTTTCAATATAAAAATTATTTATAATACATATATTCTTATATTTTTATACATATATGGTCATTATTTAACATGAATCCAAGATAAAAGTACCAATCAATATAATAGACATATAGAATTTGACATTTGTGGCGATATCGTGGTAAAATGTAACCCATAAATATTGAAAATTGAAAATAAAAAAATAAAAATATGAAGAGTCAAACTCCAGTCGACCTCATAGTCGGGCCAGTCGGCCGACTATTCGGTCGGGCCGACTATTGCCCGACTGGAGGTCTGTTCAGTCGGGTACCCCACCGCACCGCATAGTCGGACCGACTATTCGGGATAGTCGGCCGACTATTGCAACACTGGTTTTGGTCATCTTCCTCTGCAAAAGCTGAGACATGTTCTTCCACAGATTTCTCCTCGCTCCACTTTTCAGTGCGAGGCTTGCCAGCTTGGGAAGCATCATCGCTCCACTTTCTAGAGTCGTCAGGGTCCAAGTAGTCATAGTCTGCTTGAGTTGCTTCATTTTGATATTTTTTTTTGAAGCTTCTTCATTTTGATATTTGGGGTCCTAGTCGTGTCCCAGATCATCAGGGACACAGATTTTATCTTGTTGCGGTTGATGAGTTTTCTCGATTGTCTTGGGTTTTTCTTCTTAAGAACAAGTCTGATGCTAGTCCTGTTATTCAGTCTTTTATTAATGAAATAAAGAACATTTTCTCTGCAAAAGTCAAGTTCATACGTTCTGATAATGCACTAGAATTTTGCAATTCTCATCTTTCTCAATTTCTAAGGTCTCATGGTATTGTGCATCAGACATCATGTGCATATACTTCCCAACAGAATGGAGTGGCCGAAAGGAAACACCGCCATCTTTTGGATGTTACCAGAACCCTTTTGATTCAGAGTCGTGCTCCTCATTCCTATTGGGGAGATGCGGTTCTAACTGCTTGTTACCTGGTAAATCGTATGCCTTCTTCGGTTCTGGGGGAAAAGATCCCGCTCTTGATTGTGTTTCCCAAAACGGATCTCTTCTCGCTTACGCCTCATGTTTTTGGTTCTGTAGCGTTTGTTCATCAACTCTCTCATGGTCTTGAAAAGCTCTCTCCCAGAGCTGTCAAATGTGTGTTTGTTGGGTATTCCAAAACCCAAAAGGGACATCGTTGTTTTGACCTTGTCCAACGCAGGTACTATGTCAGTGCTAATGTCACCTTCTTTGAGTCCATTATGTATTTCTCTCCCACAGGTGACAGGCTTACTCCTTCAGAGGATGGAGAAGAGATCTATATGCCTCCTCCTCCTCTGTCATTATCATGTTCTACTCCATCACCGCCTCCACCACCGACGCCACCACCAATGCCTCCGCCACCGTCTCCTATTTTCTTTCCTCAGGTCTACCAGCGAAGGCCCCATGCTCATGCGCCTCTTCCATCATCCATCATGCCCAAGGTATGTACTGAGCATTTGAGTTCTTCTGACGGCACGGGTGATTTGTCTGTACAGACTAAGGTACAGGGTGCAGATACTATCTTTACTACTCCTGTTGACGATCTGGATATGCCTATTGCACTTCGACGGCAGAAACGTGCACGCACAATGCACCCTATTGGTTCTCATGTTTCCTTGGAGCGTCTTTCTAAGGATTTTCAGCACTTTATTGTGGGGTTGTCAGCTGTAGAGATACCACGGTCATATCAGGAGGCACTGCAAAGCAGTCAGTGGCGTTTGGCTATGGAGAAGGAGATAGAAGCTTTACAGTCACGAGGTACGTGGAGTGTAGTCCATGCTCCACTAAGTACGTATGTTGTTGGGAGCAAGTGGGTATTTACTGTGAAGCATCGGGCCGATGGTACCGTAGACAGATACAAGGCCAAGCTGGTTGCTCGTGGGTTCACCTAGACCTATGGAGTGGATTATCAGGACAGCTTTTCTCCTGTAGCGCGTCATTCTACCTTGCATATTCTTATTGTTGTTGTTGTGGTGCGTGATTAGCCACTTTTCCAATTAGATGTCAAGAATGCTTTCTTATATGGTGATCTGCACGAAGAGGCTTACATGCAGCAGCTACCTGGGTTTGCTGCTGAGGGGGAGCCAGTATGGTGTGCCATCTTCATAAGACTATATATGGTCTTAAGCAGAGTCCGAGAGCTTGGTTTCAGAAGCTCTCAGAATTGATTGAACAAAAGGGATTTGTTAGATCTACTGCAGATCATACTCTCTTTGTAAAGAGAAACCAGAGCGGTATTGTAGTCATTTTGGTTTATGTTGATGACATTGTTATCACTGGCAGTGATGAACAGGGCATTCAAGCAGCTAAGGATTTCCTTGGACAGCGGTTTGTTAACAAGGACCTTGGTACGCTTCGTTACTTCCTTGACCTGGAGTTTGCACGAAATCAGCAGGGTATGGTTATGACACAAAGGAAGTATGTTACTGATCTTTTATCTGAGATAGGTATGACAGGATGTAGACCAGCTACTACCCCGATGGATCCTAATGCGAAGCTCCATGATGATGAATCTGAGGAGGTGGACAAGAGACGGTACAGAGAGCTGGTAGGAAAACTATTATATATAACTTTTACCATACCTGATATATCTTTCGTTGTGAGCAGAGTAAGCCAATTCATGGAGCAACCCAGGCAGGCGCACATGGATGCAGTGTTAATGATCTTGAGATATCTGAAGTCATCTCCAGGTGCAGGTCTTCCGTTTAAAAGAGATACATCTCTCTCAGTTACAGGGTGTGCAGATGCAGATTATGCTGGGTGTCCTAAGGACAGGAAGTCTACTTCAGGCTTCATTGTGTTTGTCGGCAGCTCATTGGTCTCATGGAAGAGTAAGAAACAAAATGTTGTTGCTCGATCTAGTGCGAAATCAGAATATAGGGCAATGGCCCAAGGTAGTACAGAGATGATGTGGGTCAAATCTGTCTTGATCGATTTAAAGATTGAAGTACCTCTTCCTATGCATCTCAAATGCGACAATCAGGCAGCCTTATTCATAGCGAATAATCCAGCATTTCATGAAAGGACAAAGCACATTGAGGTGGACTGCCACTATACTCGTGATTTGATCCAAAAGAGGCTTATCTCAACTTCTTATGTAGCGTCAGGAGATCAGATTGCACACATGTTTATTAAAGCTCTTGCTAGAGGCCCTTTTCATCACTGTTGTTCCAAGCTGAGCATGATAGATATATATGCTCCAGCTTGAGGGGGAGTGTTAAGATATTTATGTTATTTTGTCTTTTTCCTATATTGGTTATTTCTATTGTCCTGTTTATGTAATTTACCCTTTGAGCTTTTCTCCTATATAAGAGAGCTCTAGGGTTAGATGGAATATAACTTTTTCTTTCCCTTCCACACGCCTCTTGTATGATATTGACCCTCTATATCAGGAAGCCAACTGTTTGTAATGAGTAGACATGAATGGATGAAGTATGGTCCACTGCACCCAGGTCCTTTGTGTCAACTGCACCTCCCCCTAACCAGTAAAGGGGGAATGTGTACCATATGCTATCACAACTGACCGTCCAGGCTATACATGAGTAAAAACACTAAATCGACCTTTGTCACCACATAGATGGTGTGATGCACCTGAATCCATAATCCACTCGGACAAGTATGCCCTGTAACAAGTAGTAAAGGCATACTCTGTACCTGACGTAGACGCTGATGTTGAGGCAGCCACACCTGAAGATCCTGACGGAGATCCGGTCGAACTGGTCATGGGCATAATCTCCCTGACTCGAGCAACAAGCTCATCAAATCTCTGATCAGAAGCAGGTGAAGGGCTCTCAACTGGTTGTGTTTGCTCTGCAACCCGAGCTGAAGGAGGAAACCCATGCTTGGAATAGCATGTATCCTCAGAGTGGCCGAATCTATGACAGTAGGTGCACGACTAACAGGGTCGACCACCTCCTCTACCATGGTTAGAGCTCCCTCTACTACGATATGGTAAACGGCTTTCCCTACCACGAGAGGCTGCCATAGCTGAAGATGTCTGGGATTGCAGAGTACCTCCTGAGGATATGGATAGTCTACTCATTCTGCGATATGCCTCCTCCATTGGAGGTATGGTAGCATCAGTAAGGATCTGGGCACGAGCAGCATCATACTCAGAATCAAGAGCTGCTAGAAAAACTCCAGTTGCCTTGAGATACTCTGGCGTAGCAGTCAAGGGAATGTAACCATGCAACCTCTCAAGCATACACCTCAAGGAAGTATAGAGGGTATGAAGGGGACGACCATTCTGCTTAGATGTGAAGATATCGTGCTGGAGCTGGAGTATCTTCGACTCATTCTTCGCCGGTGAGTATATGGCGGCGAGAATGTCCCACATAACATTCGTCGTTGGCTGGCTCAAAATATCATTGGCTATCTCAAATGACACGGTCCAGACCGCCATACTCGTGCATAAGCATCATATGCCTCCCATGAGGCATTTGTCACAGTCTTGTCACTTGGTTCCTCCACTGTGAGGATGTGCTTCTTGCCATTACACTGCTTCAGACTCATGAACTACATGGCCCACAGCTCATAGTTGGTTCCATCCATTTTGACAATGGGTGCCGGACCTTTGAAGGTACCCAGGGATGAAACATCCACTTTGTTTTTTTTGTCGGACATGATGACAACTATCGTCAAGACTAGGCTGAGAAATAAGAAATACTGGCATCTACACTGACATACAGGAAGACGGTTGTGGGTGCAGACTCATACCACAATCTCTTCCATTCTTGGAAGAGTCCTTTAGGTAGCTAGGATGTTGCTAGAGCTTCACGTGTCCCTTTAGGTACCCAAAAGAGTAACACGCAGAACGGCTCACACGCGTGAAGATGAACAGGGCCGCGCGGCAGCAACGGAGAGGCAACTGCCGGGCTAGGCGGCTATGGCGACACCTGCAGGAGGGGAGCTAGGCGGCGGCCGCCGCCGCAGGAGAAGGGGAGGTTGGGTGGCGGTATTAGGGTTTTGGTGGGGACAGGGTTCTAGGGCACAGGCTCCGGTCTAGGACCATCGCTCTGATACCATGTTGAGAGGGAAAAAGAAAAGATAGCATTCATCTAACCCTAGAGCTCTCTTATATAGGAGAAAAGCTCTATGGGTAAATTACATAAACCGGACAATAAAAATAAACAATATAGGAAGGAACGACAAGATAACACGAGTATTGGAACAGTTATTAACCTTGGTTTCTCAACTCCTCCTTCCTATGAATCTTTTCTCCTAACATATCATGCATTCCCTTTCTTAATCCCTTGTCCCTTTTCATCATTCAGCTTGACAAGTTCATTCTACCCTCAACTCAAGTTTTTCATCATCACCCTTCAAGGTTCTTCCCTAAAAATTCATGAGTTAATTGGTATGAAAGAACAGCATCTAAGTTGTTCACGCAATTCAGCAATCTTACAAGATATTTGAATAATTAGACTAAAAGAAGTAAGCATTGTAAATCTCCTGATCTTCATTATCATTATTTGTGGCTAAATACATACTGATGAGTGTGAAAACAGAATGCAATGCTATTAAAGAGGAAAGTGTGTAAAGGAGAGCATCTCCAAATATGTTCAAGTTCTGCCTACTTCAGGGAGACCCAACCTTTTCACCACAATTGGTCCCCTTCATGAATCTTCTCTTGATATGCCATATATTACAGATCTGCAAGTAACCATATAGATCCATGTTAGCCTGCCTCAATGGTTGAATCACCACCAGCACTGTGGTGCCTTGTAAAACTAAATATCGGTGATGTCATCCTCGGCGTCATTGCATTGTTGCAACTCACTAGGTCCTCACTTATAGCTTTCCATCACTCTACAGCTCCAGAGTACCATTTTTTACATGGATTTTCTCACGTACATCCACATTCACACAAGGAATCTCATCACTATAATTGTGACCTGTCAAAGCTACGACAACACTCAGAAACACCACCTTCAGCAAGAACTCCAAGACTCCCAGCAAAATCGCATGCATCATATCTCAGCCTCTTATGTCATTACAGAAACCTCATTAGCATACCCATCCCTGACTGAAACCTGGGTTGCTCTCTGAATAGCAGCCGTCACACGGTCTCAGCTTTTCAAAGTGGGTCTAATAAGACCCCGATCCTTAGTAATTAAATTTATACAAGTAGTCAGAGATTCTAAAACTTCAATTAAAGACCCCTTGTAAGGGAACAATTTAGGGAGATTGACGCGTACAGATTTCAATATTTTATTTTACTCTACTAATTTCTATTTTTTCTCATTTCAAGGGTTGAGATCTTTGGATGTGTCCTTTAAGTGAAGCAATGCCATTTAAATGAAGAGGTGTGCCTCTTGGATGGCATTGGTTCTCTACATAAAGCCACGATCCATTTGTAACTAGGAGGAAATGATTGGATAAAATATCATTATTAGCATTTGGCTTCTTATCTCCCCCTTCCTATAAATTCTTTTTGTTCTCTTATGCTCTATTCCCCTTCTTAATCTCATGACTAATGTTAGAGATTGCAAAAGATTTCTTTATTTATATTCTATTGTAACTCCACGAGGGCTTTTATGTCTTTCTGTCTTCGTTAGCTCTCTAGGGTTTTGTCCTATATAAGGACCCGTAGACCTCTTGAAAAAACAACGAATCATCTTTTCTTATCATCCTTCCACATGGTATCAGAGCAGCGATCCTAGATCAGTGTTCTGACATAATCACCCCTCCGCCACCGCCAGCCCTTCGAGATCCTCTGCAGCCGCGCACTACCAAGGGTCCCTAGGCCCCATCAAGCCTCCTGTACATGCGAGGGGGCCGGGCTGAGCACCGCCAGGCTGGCCAGTGAAGTATATGGTTAGATCCTCAAGCGCATCACAGAAGCGTGAGCATCGTATCAAATACGACGAGGAACGACTAGTCGCACTAGTTGTTCTATGCAGCGGAAATTAAAAATTTTCATGCGACGAAACCACATGATCCAAGAACACTTCTCGGATCGTTTCGTCTAAACCACAAACAAGTAATAGGATTACCTCTTGAAGCATGGTTGCGATCGAGTCTCTAAACGAAGAGACCTCCTGTCTCAAGTCCGATCCGACGGAGGAGACGCTTGCGAGCGTGGGGATGAATCGTGTGCTTCTCGCAATCCATGTTAATGATCCAAGCGGCGGATCTCCTGATCTCGACACACGAGATCCGACGTCTTCTTTACGAGCGAGGCGCACCGAAGGAGACGGAGATCCACGAGCAAACGATCGGGCAAAATAACGACAACGTCGCAGCGATGGAGAACCTCTCTAGGGCATCCATGGTGGACGGCCACATGAGAGAAGAGAGGGCATGTAGAGAGAGAAAGAGAGAAAGAGACTTGTGTTCTCTTTTTTTATAAAGAAGAGCAAAGGGGTTGCCTCTCTTTTTATAATATTTTGGGATCCATGGATCTCAATCCATGGACAACACAAATCCAATGGCTCACATTGATTTGTGTTTCTTTTAATGGCTAAGATTTGTGTTGGTAAAAACCAACAACAATTAATTTAATTTAGATTAAATCTATATTGATAAATCAATATAAATCAATCCCAAATTAAATCAAGCAATCATGGAGATTATTGGAATGAAGATTGCCTCCTTCCATAATATGGGATTTGGTGGCAATCTCATGTAATCTCATGATATCTCATAAGATTACATTATTCCATGGAAATCTACAAGATTTACAACAACACTTGTTGTAAATTATTCAACAAAAATAATTCATAATTATTTTGTGAATATTGCAATCTTGCCATTGGAAAATTGTGAATCACATTCACAACCCAAAATAAAATGTGAATTACATTGTCAATTAATTGTCCAATGTGAATCCAATTCACATCAACATTTAATTAACAAATGTAAATTACAAATTGCTCGCTCTTATATATTATAAATCATATTTATAATATATATGATTAATATGGATAGTGTTATCCACATTATTCATATCTATGATAATTAAGTCACATTTAATCATCTTGGATCTCTATTCTCATGTGCCCAGATAATGTGAATCACATTCGCATTATTTATATCTTTGATAATTAAATCACATTTAATTATTATTTTGTTGAGGCTTAAAAAAGGGGGAGACACTCAACGGTGTTCGCCCCAGTATATTAAAAGGTTAAAATCACATTTAATTATCTAAGATAACTCTCTTTATAATATGAATCAAATTCATATTATTCATGATAATTAAATCACATTTAATTATCCATTTTCTCAATGCTCGGATACATATATCAACAATGAAATTATCCTGAACTCTTTCAAGGAAAATGCGCTTTCTCTGCGGATACTTGGAGATAAGGACAGGGCGATTGTATTGTTCCACGTATAGTGACTTGGATATTGAGATCACATCTCAAATCCAGATCTCGGGCCTCCCATAGATGCTTGATTAAATCAAGACCGCAAATCTAATCTTCTCATTGCATCTGAATCACATTCAGATCAATGTCCAACATTTGGATTAAGATCAGATTACTTCTCTACTGAGAGGAGTCACTAAAATCCAGACTCGTTTCATCACTCCCTAAGAATGGAAGCGTCATGGTTATACAACCGTTTATGATCACATCACCCTCAGGTATTCCCAATACATGTATCCTGCATACTGGAAGACTCAGAATAAACCCGAAGTATAAGATCAATTTTACATTGTCTACTTCAGAGGTTTTATCATTAAGTTTATCATTCGATCATTGGGAGTCGGTATCGATCATATGCTTTCCAAAAGCATATATCATACCCAGGTGTTGATCATATACTTTCCAAAAGCATATATCAAACCTACAAATTCAGTCAAACTTCCAAAGCGAGACGACCGTGCACGGAATTTGGTTTTCCCCAATATCCCATGAGTGAGCTCATGTCTTCTGATTCAGTAATGAACCTGTATGATCCTTTTGAGAGATCGTATTACTCATATGCCCTTGCATGCACACCAGCGCGTCGGTGTATAGACCTTGATTAGGTCATCAACCCATTGGTCTGTCAAATGTACATACTCAGACATATAGTAACACATCTGTCTCCGGTCAGAGGATGCGTGCCTATATCATGACAGCATACAACATAGGACTTTGGTTATCTCGATCTCGTTAAGTCAACTCTTTGACCTAACTTATCTAATACCTCCGAATCTCTATTCCTATGCAGAGGACCTGCATCAAGAGGTCGGTTAGATATCAGCCTAAATGAGAAAGGATTGACATCTCCTACTCAGACTGGAGATCATCTCTTAACAATCATTTGACGGTGCTTGATGAGTCCTCAATCTAACTTTTTAGATATTCATCCAAGCACCAGCCTCTATGATTCAATAATTAAATCAACAGTTGTATGATCATCAAGATGGCCATGGTACATAACCCTAATTGTACTAAGGGACCTATTATGCAAATTATTTATTCTTCATTTCAGATTAGGGAATGATATTCGCAATAACATTTATTGTATAATGGCTCGCCGTGGGCTTGCATGTCCAACAGCCAGGCCCGCCTCGCGCCTCCTCGCATTGCCAGGCACCTCCGCCAGGCCTCCCATGGCCTCCTTGCGCTGCCAGGCGCCTCCGTCAGGCCCCTCCAGGGGTCCGTTGTGCCGCCTCACACCACCCAGCGCCGTCAGGTGCCTCCACTAGGCAGGCCAGGCCTCCCAGGTCCTCCTTGCGTAGCCAGGCATCTCCGCCAAACCCCTCCAAAGCCATCTTTGTGCCGCCTCGCGCTGCCCAGCACCACCAAGCACCTCCGCGAGGAAGGTCGAGCCCTACTCACGTGAGGGGCCGATTCCGCCAGGCCCGCCAGGCTGCTCTTGTGCCATCGAACGATCATTGCCTCATCCTTCTTGTTCCTTGATGAGGTTTTAGACATTTGATGGTTAATTGAGGCAAGACATACTCTCTAGGTCACTTTTTCTCGACCTAAGCCGCCACAATGACGTCTGCCGAGATCAAGCCCACGTACCCTACTTCTTCTTTGCTGGTACAGGGCACTTCTATCAAGTTGAAGGGCTTCGAGAATTATGTTCTATGGTCTCAGTCTATCAAAGTATTCGTTGGTGGCCAACGCAAGAGCTATGTTCTTACAAAGGTTCCACTTGCGGAAACAGATAAGGATTATGAGACTTGGTTTGTTGATAATTACCAGGTTATCGCTTGGATGACGAATAGTGTCGACCGAAACATTGCCGCGAATCTTTTTTATAAAGACACCGCTAAGGCAATGTGGGAAAACCTTGAGCGCACATATTCTCAGAAGACAGCTAAATCTCGTCTATCTGACATATACACAAGGATTTGGTCTGCTACTCAGGGAGAATCAAGTCTTATCTAATACTACAGGCTTCTTACAAGCTCTTTTTAGGAACTCCTTATTTTTCAGCCTGCATGTTGTGATAAACAAGAAGGAGAACGTGTTGAATGGCAGGTTTACATATTTCTCTCAGGACTAAATCCAAAATATAAGTCTATAAAAGATCAGTTCATGATGGCTGATACTCTACCTACTCTTGAAACCATCTTCGGACGCCTACAGGAGCTAGAGGCTCCAATTCAGCACTCTACCACCCACACCCCTACAGAGACGATGGCCCACTATACTTCCTCAAGATACAGAGGGTGTCAGAACTATCAAGGAGGACGGGGTCGTGACTCAGGGCGTGGACATGGTCGTGAATCTGGACGCAGTCATGACTCTGGACGTGGACACGATCGTGGACGTGGTCGTGATTCTTCTGCTCGGTATCCAGCATGTGTACACTGTGGACATTGGAATCACCCTTCTGATCGCTGCTGGGCAACATTTGGGATGCAACCTAATGCCAACAATGCCTATGATGAAGTATCGTATGATGCAATTGCAGACACATCTACTCAGCAAACCAGCGGGGTACAAACACCATTCACTGCTTCTGAATATGCTCGCCTACGACAACTGCTGCAAAAATCTAGTCCTTCTGACAGTAATGCTTTTGCCCCTCCTGCTAGCCTAGCTACTACCTCATGTACAGTCGTAAACTCTGTTTCTGCCTTTAAGCATGCATGGATTATTGACTCTAGAGCCTCTACTCATCTGACGGGAGAAGGAAGTTTGCTAACTTCCTCCCAGCCGTCTTCCTCTGTGAAGATTGTTCGGTTTGCTAATGGGGATCATTCCCCGGTGACTGTTGTTGGTACTGTCAACTTTTCTTCTAAGCTGCATCTGATAGATGTTCATTGTGCCCATGTCTTTCCTCTCAGACTTCTATCCGTACAGAAGCTATGTCATCAGCTTAACTGTCGTGTTATTTTTGATGAGGTTTGTTGTTATTTTCAGGACATCCGGATGAGGAAGATTTTTGGTGGGGGTCATGAGAGGAACGGCCTCTATTACCTCGACATCCCTTCTGATTCCAACTTTACTGGTACGGTCTCCATCTCTGAAGATCCTTTTCTATGACACCTTTATCTTGGCCACCCTTCTGTTAAAGCTCTCTCAATGATGTTCCCTTAACTCTCTATGCTAAAACCCTTTGAGTGTGAAGCATGTCAGTTCGGGAAACATCATCGATCCTCCTTTCCTGCACGAACTGAGCCCTGCCGTACTCCTTTTGCACTTGTTCACTGTGATATCTAAGGACCTTGTCCGGTCCGAAGTCTAAGTGGTCATAAATATTCGGTTGTCTTTGTGGATGACTACAGTCGATCATCTTGGGTCTTCTTGTTAAAGGAACGTTCAGAAATTAACAATATTATCAAGAATATCTTTTATTATGTCAAAAACATCTTCTCCACTACTGTTAAGATCTTTCGTTCTGATAATGCATTGGAATTTACACAAAATGATTTGGCATCCTTCTTTGCTTCCCAAGGTGTTATCCATCAATCCTCTTGCCCATATACCTCCCAACAGAATGGGGTAGCCGAAAGGAAACTCCGACATCTCCTCGATATTGCCCGCTCTCTTCTTACTCAAATGAAGGTCCCCAAAACCTATTGGGCAGATGCCATACTCATTGTTGTCCATCTTATCAACAGAGTTCCCTCTGTCTCCCTAAATGGTTCCACACCATTTGCGTTATTATATCCAAATGACTCACCATTTCCTATACCTCTGCAGATTTTTGGATACACCGCCTTTGTTCACAACTTCAATACTGCAGACAAATTAGCTTCACGTGCAATTAAATGTGTTTTTCTTGGTTATTCACAAACAAAGAAAGGGTATAGATGCTATGATCCTTGTGGTAAACGCTATTATATATCAGCTGATGTCACCTTTTTCGAACAAATTCGCTTCTTCAATCAAGATGTGTCTGACATACCATTAGAACTTCATCATCCACCAATTGTGTATAAAAGAAAACATGTGTCCCCTCTTGTTCTGGTTCATCTACCTGTTCCTTTGTTGCAGGAAAATATGACGTCTCGACGTCTTCAAGTGCCCCCACCAACACTACCCCGGATGATCCTCAGGCGCTTCCCATTGCCCTACGCAGAACCAAGAGGCAATGCACTATTCATCCTATGTCTAATTTCACGTCCATTGATAGCCTATCATGTTCTGATAAAAGATATGCAGATGTTCTTATAACAATCTCTATTCCAAGGGACTATCACAGTGCATTGCAGGACCACAGGTGGCGACAAGCTATGAATGAAGAAATGGATGCTCTCAATTCCAGAGGAACATGGGATCTAATACATTGTCCCCAAGGTGTTAGGCTTGTTGCCTGCAGATGGATCTTTACAACGAAACATTCTCCAGATGATCCTATTGACAGACTGAAAGCAAGACTTGTGGCGAAAGGCTTTACACAAACATATGGAGTGGATTACTTAGAGACCTTTTCACCTGTTGCCAGGATGGGATCTATTCGCACTATCCTCTCTGTAGTCGTAAACAAAGGCTGGCCTATTTTTCAACTGGATGTCAAGAATGCATTTCTATATGGTGATCTTGAGGAAGAAGTTTATATGATGCAACCTCCAGGTTACGAAGTCGAGGGGGAGTATGTTTGCCGACTTCGCAAAGCAATTTATGGTCTAAAGCAAAGTCCAAGGGCATGGTTTGACAGACTTAGTTCAGAGATTAGCACTCTGGGCTTTCAGAGAACTACATCTGACCATTATGTCTTTGTCAGAAAACGATCAACAGGTACTGTCATACTAGTTGTATATGTGGACGACATGGTTGTTACAGGTGACGATGAGAAAGGAGTGCTAGAAGTGAAGACTTTTCTGCAAAAGGTTTTTTTCACCAAGGATCTGGGCAACTTCGTTATTTTCTGGGTATAGAAAAATTACGCACCAAGAAAGCCCTCTGGCATACCCGCAGAACCAAAGAAACGTTCTACATCAGATGATCCTGCCTTTGAAGATACTACCCGATACAGAAGCCTGGTTGGCAAACTTTTGTACCTTACTTTTACGAGGCCAAACATATCCTATACTGTGAACAGAGCTAGCCAATACATAGAGAAACCGTGCTATAGCCACTGGCAAGATGTTCTTCAGATCCTTTGCTACCTGGAGGAATCCTATGGTCGTGGCATATTCTATGGGGCAAATGGATGCACTAAGGTTGTTGCTTATGCTGATGCTGATTATGCAAGCTCACCTGAAGATCGTCGTTCGACGACGAGCTATGCGATGATGGTAGGAGGTAACCTTGTTAGTTGGAGGAGCAAGAAACAGACGGTGGTTTCCTGATCCAGTGCAGGGGCAGAATATAGGGCAATGGCCCAAGCTACATGCGAAATTACTTGGCTACTGTCTCTGTTGCAAGAACTCAATATTGCTATCACTACTCTTGTTCCTTTATAATGTGATAACAAATATGCCACTGATATTGCTACAAATCTTGTGCTCCATGAGAGAACCAAACACATTGAGATCGACTGTCATTTTGTTCGTGATGTTGTACGAGAAGGCGAGATTTCTACTCCACACATTAGTAGTTTCAACAAATTTACTGCAGAGTAAATCTTTCGATATCAAAGCACTGCTGATAAACGGTGAATTTATTTGAGTTGAAATGGGCTTTGATCTGTGAAATGGTTGTTATTTACGCTGTTTAACAAGCATATAAGCTGTAGGGTTCATTATATACATTCTATGCAATCATATCATTGATGGCCTATATCCAAGTTTAATTTGTGTCCATTCTGACTTCCATCAAGCTGTCACACCCAAGGTGAGCCCAAAATTAAATCGTGTCCAAGCAAGCAAGATGTTAAAACTTAAATAGAATAATACTCTTCATGCTTTGCAAATAATAAAAACTATATAATTATCCTGATACTTCAGATAGAAAGCAAGCTCCAACAATAATTAAACCACTAGAACTACTTGCCTGCACACGATAATTCAAGTAATCATCCATTGCAGACACTAGCGCAGGCAGTACTCTCTGATGATACTTGAGTTGAAGATCCGGACCAAGATAGGTAGACAGCTTCTCAATAGCATTAATTGCAGCCCAGCGTACACGTGGATGTATATCTCGAAATGAGTTCAAGGCCATGGTCACCACTTGCTCAGGGTTTTTAGTCATTACCTGGAGAAGAAAACGACAAACCAGTCAATAATGAAAGTACACCCACATCAAACAACAGATGGGAGCAAACAATATCCTTCACATGTCTCCTTTTTTGAACTATACACAACCACTTTGTCTCCCTATCCAAAAAAGACAATAGCCAAAAAAATAGTGCCAGATTAGGAGAACCTTTGCATCCTGCTCCCAAACATTTTAGATGACAAAATCAACAAAGCTACGTTGCTATAAATAAAACGCAGCATTATTGATTTCTAAAAAAAATCAAAGCAAAGAGCATCGTTATTTTTTCTGCAAACATACAGCAATCAAAAGGAGCATCAACCATGGGATCATAGAGTTCAACTAATGTGAACATGCTAAAAGAGAATAATTACCTTTGCACAACCTTCTGCAATCTGTGCAAGCGTGATCAGTGCTGCATGCCGTTTCTCCCACTCATTAGCAGATAAGCACGCAATCAACCGCTCGGATGCGATGGGCAGAATAGTATTTCCCCCAAGTGCAATCGAAATCCTATCCAGACACTCCTGTCCGACACTGTAACTGCTGGATTCTCCTGCGTTCTTGTGCTCCAGAATCGGACAGTGCCAGAAGGCGTCGTCCTTGATGTCGACAAGCATATTCATAAGCACAACCAAGAGTTGCTCGATTAACAGCGGGAGCTCCCTCATCATCCCGGGTCTCGTCTCCGCCAGTGTGACCAGTAACTCCATCGCGAGGTGCTTTGTCCCCTCCTCCACCCCGTCGGCCTCCACAACCTGCAACATCGATCTGATGACATCCGCAAGCTGCCTCCTGAAGAAGCCCGGATCGCTCCCCGCTAGCTCGATTAAAAGCTTGAGTGCATCCTGTGCGGTGGACTCCTGCCAGGAGTTGAGCGCCTGGGTGAATGTGCGGAACATCGGCACGAGAAGGTTCTGGAACTGGAGGTGGTCGGAGGGTATAACAACACAGTGGACAAAATTGACGGAAGCGCTAAGGGCGGCGATGCGCACTTCGAGTACGGGTGAGGAGAGGCAGCTGAGCAAGGCAGAGTGGAGGGTGGGGAGGAGGGAGTCGCCAACGTGCTGCATGATCTGCGCTAAAATCAAAAGACAGGATTCCTGGAGGTGCGGAGGGCCGGAAGTGACGGCTCGGAATAGGAAGGGGAGGAGCTCCGGCCACGCGTTGTCCGGGAGGAGGTTGGAGGCGAGCTGAGCGACGACGTCGCAGAGCTTCCTGGAGATGGACTTGTGGTCATCTTCGTGGTGGAGAGCGGAGATGAGAAGGGACTGGAGGGAGGACTGGGCGAAGGAGGAGAGACGGGGCCAGAGGTAGGGGGAAGGGGTGGAGGGGTCTTGGGAGCGAGACAGGAGCCTTCGGAGGAGGACGGCGGACATCGCGCGGGTAGCGGGAGGTGCGGGGGACCGGATGTGGCGGGCGAGCTTCAGGAGGAATGCGTCGGGACGGTAGTTACGGCAGGTGTTGAAGATGATCTCTGCCTTCACGCGGTGAACCTTGACGGGGGACATGAGTACGCTGATGAGGGCTTCAAAGAAGCCGGGGTCGGGGCCGAGCACGGCTCCCATCAGCCGCAGCCTATGCTGCTGCTGTTGCATGGATTGGGACATCATCCCGGGGTGTCAGGTGAGGGTCGAGGAGAGGGTGAAGGGAGCAACCGATGACGATGAGGAAGGAGATGGTACGAGAGACGGAGGGAGAGCGTCGGGGTCGCAGGGGAGGGGAGGTGAGGCACGGCCGGGACAAAGGAGCAACATCTTTATTGCGAGGGGGGGTTTGGAAGGGGTTTGAATTCGGTCTGGCTGGAATGGAACTTTGGAAGGTTCTTAAAAGGATTTGGTCTTTTGTTGTTTTTGTTTGTTTGACACTTTGACTTTACACGTTTCGTTCTCCTTTTTAATAATATTTTCACGTTTTCTGCCCCTATGATATATTGGAATTGCACTTGTGGCCCTGTCTTTTTCGTTTTAGCACAGTAACCCGTATAAACCTTTTAAATTAACACATTCAGTCATGTTGTCAAGTCTCGTTGGTAAAGGTGTAAATAAATCGTATTGGATCAGATTTTACCTTTACTTCATGTTCATTTTAATCTTAGAAGATTATAACTTTCTCGATCCGATTCATTAAATATCTAAATCCAAAATCTGATCCAATCCATTGGATTACGGATTGGATCGGATTAAATCTGATTTTTAATACATATATATTTTTTCCTCGTAATTTATCCTCGTGTTGGTAGCACTTAGCGTTTGGATTACTTATTGTGGAATTGACGTAAAAAGAGTATCCTCTATAATGGATTTAGTCCAATTACTAATTCAACTACATAAATTATAAATATTTTACATAAGAAAATAAGGAAAATTATTGTATTATTGATTTTTAAGTGAAGAATGTAACGGAACAGTAGCACATAACTAGGGAAAAAACTTGACTTAAAAGACAGTAATATCAACATCTGGTGTATGCTTTGCTTTTTGTGGCTAGAAAATGAGATGGGAAAGAGGATTGTAATCCGCATCTCTGGACAACGAAAGAGGTTAATGAATGTGGCCCTAGGGAATTAAGAGTAGAGCATATGTAATTGATCTAAGTTGAAGTAAGTTCCGCTTGAGAAGAAGATGCAAGGTCCAAATGCTTGCATTGTTAATTTGTGAGGTTAGCTTGTGGTAAGTAGATTAAGATGGTTGGATTTTTTATATTTTAATCTTAAAGTTATTTTCTTTTTATTCCTAACATGACGTTATATATTAAATTAAAACTAAAATACCACTAACTAAAGGATGTGAGTGTACTTCATAAAGTATGATATGAAAGAAGGTTGTAAATGTTATTAGTTATCATATATAATATTAACATATTGATGGATCAAATTTGATCGGATTTTGATAGTGATACAAGCCGATCCATAACTTAACGGATTTTCAAAATCTCGATACAATCCAATCCATTATGATAAAACCAAACTAAATCAAATCCAACCACATCGGATTGGATAAGATTATGGATTTTATCCAATACATGTGCACCCCTACCGTTGGGTGTTCGAAAACCCGCTCCACTTATAATTGACCCATTCCAAACCATGACATCAGCTCAATAGGTCAACACGCTCCAATCAAACCGGTTATCCATTAGATTGGATACCCATTTTGTGAAATGGATATGGGATTACCCACAGTTGTCTGTGGATCCAAAACAATTAGATACATGCCAAACAAATTTATTTGGCATGTATTGAAACGGAAGCATAAACAAATAAGGAAACAGATGTGAAACGGAAAGAAATGAGGATGCGGATACGGAAACGGATGCGGATATAGATACAGAAATTGAAACGGATACCGAAACAATTAGATTGGATACACATTCGCAATCCATCACATTTAGTATACGATGCGGGTATAGAAACAGATAAAAAATGAAAGTAGGAACAGAAACAGATACAGATGCATATACGGATACGAATATGATATATCTACATTTAGTATTATTTCATATCACGTGTATTCCATCCAATACATGCATGTTTAAGCTAATATATGGAGTATTTATAATATTGTTCGTGTCGATTACTATTCGTTTTACATCCATATCCGTTTTTAAGGATATGGTAACATAGATTTCATAATCTGTCAATATCCATATCGACATCCATAGTCGTATTTCAAAACGGATAAGGATGTGGTAACACCTACATCAGTAGCAATTTCTATTATATAAATACTAATTAAATTGTAATTAAATAGATATGTAACAAAAATAATATTTAATAAAATAGGTATCAAACGACACCTCAGATGTCTATTCGGAGAAGATCTACCTGATGCATATGAGCGTGCACATTCAGACAAGCCCCGTGAACATGAACGTGCAAGGAGACAGATACATGCCAAGCATATGCATTTGTACGTATACATTTGGACATTCATCAATCGTTTCCATGTAGGATATTTGGATGGATATTAATATAAATTTTGTGTGCATATTCATGATGATGTAGCATACCAAATCGTACCTCAGATGCTGATTTGGAAGGATCCATCCAAATCAGCACATGAGAAGTCGATTTTGGTGTGTCTCTTCCAAATTTTTGGTAGATATTTTTTAAAATATTCATTGTCGATTGATGCTTATTTTTAAAATATCAATATTCGATAGTTATTTATTTACTTATTATTTAATCGATAACTCTTTAAGTAAAAAAACCAATATATGTATTTGTATCTGTTCGTTTATATCCCTAATGAACACCACCCCTAGGTACATCAACGGACATCGTCCGGGTGAAAGGGGCAATGAGATGGGTCGACCCATGAGTAGTCGTGGATAATATGATCAGAGCTCCGTATGTCACGGATCAAAGAGGATTGGCTACCTATCCAATGTAATTTTTAGGATCGACCCATACAAGGCTCCAGGTGCCTCTTGACTGAAGAGCAGCCATTTCTTCTTCCATAGCTAAACGCCATCGACTATCCTTCAACGCATCTTGGTAATTCCATAGAATATCCACCGCCAATAGTGCAATGACAAAGCTCTTGAAATCTCCAGTTAAGCGATCAAAAGACACAGTAGATGTTATAGGATATGACGTGCAACTGCGCTTCTGCTTCCGAAGAGCAATAGGTAGATCCAAATCACTTGCCTCCTCATCTGGCCTCTGTAACACATATTGCTCAGGGAAATCATCACATCCATCAATATTAATAATATTCTCAGAACATACCTCAGGCGAGCTAGATGATGAGTGGTGACCATGAGCAGAAGCAGGCCAACGGGTATAGTGGAATGGCAATGGGAAAACATGAACAATGACAGGAGGTGTAGGATATGGTAGTGGTGGAGGTGGTAGTGGTAGTGGTGATGGTGGTGGTGGCATGTATATAGCTTCAGTAGTGCCAGAGGATACCAACTGATCACCTATAGAGGAGAAGTACATAACAGACTCGAAAAAGGTAACATTAGCACTAACGAGATACCTCTTGCGCAATGGATCATAACACTTGTACCCCCTTCTGTGTTCTGGAGTACCCGACGAAAACAAACTTGACAGCCCTAGGAGAGAGCTTGTCAATCCCTGGAGACAACTGGTGGATAAAGGCAACCAAGCCAAACACACGAGGAGTGAGGGAGAACAATTCTTTGTCAGGAAAAACAAGAGAGAAAGGAATCTTCTCACCTAAGACAGACGACGGCATACGATTAATGAGATAACATGCTATAAAAACAGCATCGCCCCAGAAAGAATGAGGGGCATGACTCTGTATGAGAAGTGACCTGGTGACATCAAGTAAATGACGATGTTTCCTTTCTGCAACCCCATTTTATTGGGAAGTATAGGCACAGGATGTTTGGTGGATAATCCCTTGAGATGAAAAATAATTGGAGAGAGTATGAGTACAAAATTCCAGGGCATTATCACTTCTCACAATTTTTACAGATGTAGAAAAAACATTAAGAACTTCATTGATGAAATTGATGATAATATTCCCCGCTTCAGATTTATTCTTTAATAGAAAGACCCACGACACACGAGAGAAATCATCCACAAATAACTGTATAAAATATGTGTCCCTGATGATCAGGAACACGACTAGGACCCCATATATCGATATGAAACAACTCAAACTTGGAGGTACTACTCCGACACTGACGATTGGGAAAGGTAGACCGATGGTGATTTCCCAACTAACAAGCCTCACATTGGATGGATGTGTGAGGTGAAACCTGGGGTAACACATGACACAATTTCTGAAGCGATAGATGTCCAAAGCGCAAGTGCCACAATAATGGGCAGATGGATCCAGCAGGTAGAGAGGAGACTCCAGCATAAGGGGTCCGACTAAGACGATATAGGCCGCCTTGCTCATAGCCACGCCCAATCACGTTGCCCGTAAAGATGTCCTGAAAAATGAGAGAAGATAGATCAAAAATTGCTCGACAATGTAAATCTCTTGTAAGTTGGCTAATAGACAACAAATTAATCGAAAAATCAGGTGCATGCAACACGTTCTTGAGATGCATAAATGGTGTCAGGCTAATCTCCCCCTGACCAGTAATCGGGGAATGTGTCCCATTAGCAATAACCACATTACAGTATGGAGAAACATGTCGGTAGCCTGTAAGCAGTCCTTGGTCACCACACAGATGATGCGTGGCACCAGAGCCTATAATACACTCTAAAGTATCTGATCCACTACTACTAGTGAATGCATAAGTGCTACCTGAGGTGCTGGTGGATGCAGAAGCAGCAACGTCGGAGTGACTCTCAGAAGTAGGCACTGAAGCGACAGGACCAAATGGAGGAATAATACCCCTCAGACGGGCTACAAGATCATCAAAGTGTTGATCTATAGATGAAGCAGATGGAGGCTCTATTTGTTCAGCTACTCGTGCAGAAGCAGGAAACCCATGTTTGGAATAGCATGTGTCTTCGGTATGTCCAGAACGGTGGCAAAAGGTGCATGATGGCCGAACACGACCTCCTCTGCCCCGAGGTCCACGGCCATGGAACTGATGATGAACCCCACGACCTCGATTGGCTACCATGGCTGAGGCGGTCTGATTTGCAGTAGACGAAGGAACAGTAATACGACTCAGCATGTGAAAAGCTTCCTCCATAGAAGGAATAGTGGAATCCACCAAGATCTAGGAACGTGTTGCCTCGTACTCTGGATCAAGGGCAGCCAGAAATACATCCACCGTAGTGGCATTCCGATAGGTCTTCTGTTGCTCTAGCGTGGCTGTGAGAGGTATGAAGCTATAAAGCTTCTCAAACATTCCACGAAAGACGTGTACAATGAGTGTAGAGGCCATCCATTCTGCTTGATTGTAAAGATTGTCATGCTGAAGTTGCAGAATTTTCGTCTCATTCTTTGCCTGTGAATAGGTGGCAGCCAGAATGTCCCACATTGCTTTGGCAGTGGGCTGATGGAGAATATCGTTAGCAATCTTAATTGCTAATGTTCCGAATAGCCAAACTCTGGCATATGCATCATCTACCTCCCATGAGGCATTTACCCCTATCTCCTCAGCAGGCTCTTCCTCAATAAGAATGTGCTTCTTACCGGTCGACTTCATCATACTCATGAACTGCATGGTCCATAGTTCGTAATTTGAACCATTCATCTTCACAATAGGCGTTGGACCTCTGAAGGCACCTGTAGATGGGATGTTTGCCTTGCTTTCTAACATTATGATAATGGAAGACTAGGGTAGTAGACTAAAGATATGATCGTCTACATGGACATTAATGGGTTTAGTTGCATGTGTAGACTCAAGCAACAAACCCCTTAATCTAGAAATGCGCGCGTAGAACGAGTACTGGAGCCATACGCGCGCTGGCCTAGGGCAGCACATGCACGGAAATCACTCGCGCAGATATGCACACAGACGCGCGTGTAGGGTCAGAATAGGGGCACGCACAGCAGCACAGAGGCACGCACAGAAGTGCGCACGGCTTCACACGCACAGGTGCTCCAAAGCGTGCACCGGCGCACAGGGGGCGCACGGTCTCACACGCACAGACGCACAGGATCACGCATCTACGCACAGGAGCGTACGCAGACACACAGGAGCGGTGCAGGCGCACAAAAGAGTGCGCAGACACATGCGCACAGGAGCGCCGACGTCGAGGCAGCGCGAGACCGAGCAGGAGGCGGCGTGAGGTAGCGCAAGGTGGGGAGGCGTGCATGGAGGGCTCGAGGGTGGAGGATAGGGTTAAGGTTTGGTTCGAGAACTCCAGTCTAGGACCGTCGCTCTGATACCATGTTGGGAAAGTGAGAAAACTTGTTTATTCCATACGCCCTAGGCTCTCTTATACAGGAGAGTAGCCTATGGGTAAAATACATAAAGAGTCCAATGGGAAAAAGAAAATGTGAAAAGGTACAGACGAGAATAACATAGAATAACATATATCTCTACAAGGATGTGCATTTGGAAGTTCAGCAGTGGTCATGTTGTCAATATCGAGAATTATAGTATAAATTATAAATTATAAACTAAAACATCTTTTTTACTTTTTAGAGAGTTTAAATAGAAATATTTTCGGCTTAGAGAGAAGAGAGTTGAGAGATCATGAACATATTGATTAGATGTAGGATTGAATTTATATCACGAGATGCTAGCATAAGCGAGAAATATTTCCTTGATTAGGTGTGAGTGTACAGAATATGTAAATATGTGTGGGTTTGGGTGTATTTATGTGTGGTTGTGTGGATGTATATATATGTGGGTACGTGGGTGTATATATGTGTGAGCATATGAGTATATAGCAAGCATGTATATGTGGTTTATGGAGAAATGGGCCGATACTCCTCAAGTCGAGCAACCTGCATTTGATAGAGATGTATGGAAACATATACATTAACGCTGAATAATTTGATTAACTTATTTTGGAATTTTCATTTGTGTTTAATAATGAATACTAAAAATATGTATATATTGGAGGAGAGAGAGGTTGGTTCTGTTTCGAGGAAACGTGCACTTAGTGATCTTCTTCCGTACTAGTTGGAGGAGCCTCAACCTTCATATTCTGCTTACAGAGAACTATCATATTCAATACCTCCTCCTTCATATCAACCTACAACATCAACAGACTCAGATGTTGGAGATTGTAGAGACGGTGATGAGGTTGGACGAAGATTTCATGACTTATATGTATGAACATTTAAGTATATTCTAATCAAAATTGTTTTGTCCCTCTATTGTCTATTTTTTTTCTTATACATCACAAAAGGCTCCAGTGCAGAAACAAGAGGATGAAGAGGAGGAGGAAGAAGAGGAACAGATTGACCTGAAAGAACATGCTCATTTGTTTGCATTATTTAATGGAAAACAAAAGAAGAAATCCAAACAAATCTTGATTTCAAATATAATTAAGTCAAATAAGAAATGATATATGTCCCTTTCTTTGATTTTAGAATATAGAATGTTTCTTATATTTTATGAAATTTTAGAATCAGTTTGTTGTAGGATATATATTTACATTATTCTTATTTGTATGTTATACTATATCTTTTTCATTGCATGTGAATACTTAGTATAATGGCATATACAAGTTGCATTGGATATGATTGCATTATAAACTCAATGCAAGTTATATCAACAGTCGAATTCTATAGTCCACATTGATACATGCATGCATTGGATTTAAGGAAGGTCTTACAGGTTCGACTGGGCTTCAAAACCATAATGAACCTTTAAAAAAATTGTTGGTCTTCAGTTTGGGCATGCACATGTGCTCTCCAGGACCTGGCCACGTGCTTTCTCTCATAAGTCAATAGCGAACGCATAGGCATGCGAGGGAAAGGAATCTGTACTCGCCTAAGTATGTGAATGGGGTTGTGGCGAGGGCAGGTGCTTGCCCACATGACCTAACGTCCAACCAAATACCAAGCACAACCTAGTGATGGATACCCATTCTTGAACCTTTATCCCTTTATTTTATCTTTAAAACCCTAGCTAAATACATGTAAATTCAGCTAACTTGTACAAATTAACTCATTAACCATTATATGTAAATAATACTTTAAAATCAATATTTAAATAAAAATGAATGGATAAATAAAAGAAAATAAAATAAAGAAAGTATTATAAATACTGACTAAACCTAACCTTGAGACTAAGTCAATGTTGACTTGATCGATAAGGAATAAACTAGGGGGGATAAGGGCAAAGAAATACAGACAAAATAAGACAGTCACCTAGAAACACTAGGTGCCCACTACACTACATATGTAACCAAACTTACACTAATTTATACATACTCTTATACAATTCAAATAAAAATACTTTCAATACAAAATACGTACATAAAAATCCATATAAAAATACAAAAATAATTGCATATAAAAATAATGTATAGTATGACTTGGACACACAAATGAAAAAGACGTAAACAAAATATCATAGATCAATATCTTCTCCATTTGAATTCAAAATTGATCAAACTCACCTTTATTGTATTTTAAATTAAATTATCTATCTAATAAAGGTAGTTCCATTAAAACTGGAGTTAAGATACACAAGCTAGCCTTTTGTGCCCTATTATATTATATACCTATATATTTTTAGTCATTTAATTCATTTTTTATATTTTTACACCTTTTATATTTTTAAATACTTATTATTATTTGAATTATATTAAAAACACAAACATAAAAAGAATTTTTTAAAAATTCAATAAAATAAATAATGTAATAAATTATATAGAAATATAATCCCTACATTATACACATCCATATTTATTTAAGTATGCAAATAAACTCAGAAAAATAAAGTAAAAATATGTAAATACATAATTAAATATATTGTACTTATATAAACTATGTACATAAAATAATAAGATCTAAAATAATGAGATAAAAATTAAATACATAATATGTATGCATTTATACCTAAAATTACACTTTTAAAATTTAATATGCAATAAATAGGTCGATAAAAATAAATAAAAATCACCTAAAAGTATAAAAATAAGAAACAATTTCATGTTTTGAAAAAAATCAATAAAATCTTTTGTTATTTATTTTCCTTTTCTTTCTATTTTTTATGTTTTGTCTTGTAGTGTCTTACGTGGACCAATCGGGGAGTGGCCTTGGTTGACCTAGGTCAATTCCCCGCTCCCCGCTTGGATCGGTCTGTCCCATGTTTTTCCCCATTTTCGTCACATTTTCCTAATCCATAAAGATCTCTTCTGCTCTAATTCATTCTTGTGAATTCTTTACCTACCTCTGATCTTTCACGTGAATTAAGAGTCGACGCCAATCAACCCTTGATTCCACCAAAAATCCTAAGCGAAGATCATCTCTCGGGTGGCGGGTATATATTCCTCTCCTCTATAATTTCGAATCTTAATCCATTTCTCTCAGTCGTAACTCCTACAATCTCTCTCTGAAGTGAGCCCCTAGTGACAGGAGGAGTTTCCCCGGTGATTCAAGGCGTGGAGAAGGAGGATGAGACATTATTCACCAGCACCAGAGCTTCTCTGTGGTTCCCTGCTCCCTGCCACATCAGGCAAGTGAGCTACTCTTTTCCTTGTCTTTTCAATTTCTAGGCATAACAGTAGTGTAATCTCGCTCTTTATTTCATTTGATTTCATATATTATATCTTAAAAATAAAAAATCATAGTTCATCAGAGCTCTAAGCTCTGACTCTTGTTCCAACTATTGTCGACTGTTGACTGCCCATCTAACCATCCACACATCTTGTACCTTCCATACTCCGTCGCCTTAACCCATCATCAACCCCAAATCGTGCACAAGTCTGGGGGATCAGTGCTTCTTCTCCGCCTCTTGCCAGATCACCTCCGTCGCACCCAATACCCCTTCTTTTTAAGCAACTAACAGTTTGAGAAGCTTCTCCCTCGACCCAAGAGTCTTCATGTGCATGTAGGGACCAAAGAGAGTCCAAATCGGAGCTTGATTGATTCCTGAACAGAAGCTCCAGATCCCCGAGCTTTGTCGAGGCTCAAGTCCTCCATCGCTGAGGTCTAGATCCATCTAAGACCTCAGGCCATTGCGAAGTTGGATAGGGAATGTTTTGAACCATTCAACAACCATGGAGACACCGCGGATCAAGAGTTTTGTCGGATTGAATCTCAACAAGCTGAGCCTTTTGCCTTATTCTTCCAAACCCGCTCACAACCATTATATAGAGAACAGAAGCCCAGGTGCACTGCTTCCACCATGTTGATCAAGCCCAAACCATCAGATAAAGCGTTGAGATCTAATCTCAGTCGCTCCCTACGAACCGTCATCCATCGTTGCCCGATCGTCACATGGATAAGCGATTTGATCCCCGTTGTCCGCCAGCACCTATTGAGGGTTATTTTGCAACATTTTCCCTTTGTCTTCTTGTTTTTAATATTTAGTCTATAAACTTTATTTTATACTTGTAAAAGTTCTGTAATATTTACATTAAGGGCCCTAAGCTTTCTAGTATTTGCAATTTAGTCCATTCTACGTCACCTCACGTGCCTCTACGCGTGAGGGGGCATGTATTTTGCTTGGATACCATTCCGGGTTTGTGTACTTATATTTGGTCATAAAACTTTGAATTTCAGTTGTAATATTTTTGGAAAATTTGCATGCTCAGTCCTTTTATTTAAATTATTTGCATTTATACCCCTATTAATGCAGAATATATTTTAATTAGAGAAAAATTTCACCTATGCCATTTGATTTTATTTAATGGTTACTAAATGCCTTGAAACTTTGTAGAGGTTACATATAGGTCCCTGTATTACAGGTTTAATCTTGTACTTGTATTTTATTTATTAAAAATTGTATTTTGCATCTAAAATTATAGGGAAATTATCTTAAGTGCCTAGAACTATTTTATATCACATATTTTTCTTAAGGCAATTAAAATTATTTTCCTATTTGCAAAAAATCAAAAACATTGCATTTTCTCATGTTCAGCATTTAAAAATCCATAAAGATTACACAATATTCTAAAAAAATCCAAAAATATTCATGCATGTTTAGTGAGGTATATTTTAACTTCTATTTAAATATTTTTGCAAAACATTATTGAAAACTCCTAAAAATTAAAAAAACACAAGAAACCTTATAAAATTTTTAAAATTCACAAAAAATCAAACACATATGTTTTAACTTTTAAATTTTCTTTGTTTTTTCTAGTATTCAAGAAAATTATTTTTGTGCTCAAGTTGATTTGATATATATTTATTAAACTCATTTCAAGTTCTGTGATTTGCTGTTTTGTGTATTTCTTTATTTAAAAATCATTAAATATATTCAAAAAAATATCCAAAAATCATAAAAAATAGAGAAAATTTTACAAAACCCAAAAAACATTTTCTTTTGAAATTTTGAGTTTATTTCCTATATATGAAAATTCCAAAATCTCTCTTTTACCTCTTTCTTTATATATTCTACCTATATATAATTAAATATTAGGTATTAATCTATTTTAATTTTAGAATAAAAATTAAAAATTTACATAATTGAAAACATAAAAATATATAAAAATTTAATTCCATGAAAACATCAAAAATTAAAAAAATACAAAAAATCCTAAGTTATCTATTCATTTTTGTTGCTCTACCTCATGTGTTCCTTTGTGGTTCGACCCCTACTACTTGTGATCTATACACATTCTTATGGGATATAATAAATTTTATTTCACTTGCATTTATTGAGTAATCATTATTATGGGTTAATTGTTGAAATTATCACTTGAGTCAGGTGTTGAGAGTCGAGAGAGACGTCTATACAATGATTGTCAGATCTGACTTTTCAGACCCCACGTGACCTCCAAGATCGGATGTTAGACACCCTGATTCCCGTGCGTTTCAAATGTCACCGTTGCCGGGGAGCATCTGTTTGTAGAGTATAGAGTAGCAACTTGCTATGATCGAACAAATAACAAAAAAAACCTGGACAAACTAGATCAAATCACCAAGCAGCTGTAGCTGCTGGTGAGTACAATCAGCTCTGCAACTCTGTGTATGCATCAGCCTCCACTCCAACTGAGACAAAGGAACATGCACTGCCACAACCTCCTCAACCGTGTCAGCCCTAATCAGCGGTTCAGCACGTCTACTACGTGCAAGCCCCAGAGCCACTCACTCCACAGCAGTCACAACAGCAGCTGGTCGTCTACCAGCCAGAGCCCCAGTACATTCCAGAAAAGTTCTCCCCTCCACCACCTCTCATTCAAGAGGTGAACGGTGTATGGCCAAATGATGCGCAACTAACCCGTCCAGGTGGACCTCAGCAAGGTCAGGTTGCTACCTCCTGCTGGTTCCCTCAGCAACAGGGAGGGAGGTTTGTCCAGAACAACCAACCTCAACACCAACAACACCAACAGTCTCCACAATTCCATGGCAATTGGAGACAGAACCAGTACCAGCAACTGCAGTACCGACAGTACCAGCAAAACCAACAATATACGGTTGTGCCTTATCAGCAGCACCCTCCTCAACAATATCAACAGCATCACCCTTCTCCTTAGCATCACTCTCAGTATCCCAACTAGTAGTCCTAGTACCAGCAACAATACCAGTGTACCCAGCCGCTGAGGTATCTGAGGTTGCATCTCCTGTGAACCCCTCCTTGGGCTGCTATTGAAGGCGGAAATCGATGGTCTTAAGTTCCACACAAGGCAGGAACTCAGTCGCTGAGTCGACCACACAAAATCCGGATCTTCAGACAACAATTAACCCACAAACAATATCAAGCAATGGAAATCAAAGTATGGAGTTAAAATTTATTATAACTCTACAATAAGTGTGGTGTGTATAGGTGAAAGTATGTGTAGAGTGTCGAACTCATGGAGCAAGCAGGATAGAACAAGGCAATAATGCTAAAAAATGTGAATGTGATCAAATGCCTATAAGTGTGCCATTTTTTGTGGGTTTTTAATTTTATATTTTTTAAAGTCTTAATTTTATATTTTGATTTTTAATTTTCTGATTTTTAATTTTCTTTTTATATTTTATATTTTTTAATATTTTTTAAGTATATATACAAAATAAGAAAAGAGAGAGATAAAATATTTATAAAAATAGGTAAAAATAAGAAAAATTCAGGAAAGAAAATGTTTTTACGCTTTTTATATTTTTCTAATGTTTTTGTGATTTTTTATATTATTCCTATTTTTTTGGGTATTTTCAAAGTCAAAAATACTGGAAACAATGAATAAAATAGAAGACTGAAACCAAAATGAAGATGAAAAATATTAAATAGAGTCCAAAATTCCTCAAACTAATTTTTAATTAAAGCTAATAAATCAAAGAAAATTCAGAGACCAAAATTACATTTTTAGGATTTTTCTGGTATTTTTAGAATTTTTATGAAGTTTTAAAGAGTTTTGTTATTTTGAAGGGTTTTCTTTTGAAATTTTTAGTTATTTCTGGATAGAAGTTAAAACATACGGAAACACACAAAAGGTAATTTTTTTTAGACTTTTTAAAGGGATTTTAATTTTTTTTTGTATTTTCTAATGCAAACAGTAGCAAAAATGCATGTTTTTGAATTTTTATAAATATGAAAATGCAAAAAAAATGCAAACTAAAATTATGTAAGAAAGGGTAGATAAACAGGAGCCTAAATTAATTTTTTGGTGATTTTTGGAATTTTATAGATGCATGAAATAAATATAGACAACAAATAGAGAATAAACTACTAGAAGGGGTATAAATGTAAAGAGGTTAGGGAGTATGCACCCAGGTGCATGTAATTCTACATGCACCCGGGCCTATAACTCCCACATTTTTCTACTTTTTCAAAAAATACCGCCATGTTTATTCATCTATATATCCCTCCTATATGTCATTCCAATTTCATCAGAAATAGAGATCCCTACATCCTCCATCTAGAACACATTATTTTAACGGTCTTAGAACTGCTGTAATCAACCTATTCTGGATGGATGATGTAGGGGTCTCTGTTTCTGATGAAATTGGAGTGACATATAGGAGGTATATATAGATGAATATACATCACGGTATTTTTCGAAAAAGTAAAAAAATGTGGAAGTTATAGGCCCGGGTGCGTGTAGAATTACATGCACCTGGGTGCATACTCCCTATCCTCAAATGTAAATACCAGAAACTCATGGGCCAAAGTGTAATTTTCCACAAAATATATAACTAATAAACAAAGTTCCAGGACCAAATACGAATTCCAAAACCGTAGGGGCACAAGCGCAAATATCCCACCCCCCGCACGTGGTATGCACGCACCTAGGGAGGACCTAAGTGCAATTAGCAAAAACCTGGGGGATAAATGCAATTTTTCCAAAAAATATTACACTTAATAGAAAAGTTCCTGGACTTCAACGAAATAACAAAACTCGTAGGGGGGTCCTTGCAAAATGCCCACCACCCCACGTGTGTGAGTCACGTGAGGTGACGTGGACAGGGTCCTAAATGCAAATAAAATAAGTGCGAGGGTCTAAATGCAAATATTACAAAATATATAAGCTACGCCTAGAAGTTTAAGGACTAAAAACAAAATACAAAATGGTCGGGGTGTAGAGTGCAAAATACCCACAGCTACGAAACCGAACAGTGAGGGTGTAGTCACTTATCCACATGGCGGCTCTAGGACGCACGCTGCCGGTTCGACGATGAGCGGCTGCGATCTAATCTGGCGAGGTGATCAATGATCAACGTGGGCCAAGATCGGACGGCTGTGCTGTGATCTGGAGCTTCGGCCTGATCGGACGACGGAGAAGCGTGGAGGAAGAACAGGGAAGAACGCCGACGAGGTGAACTTCCCCGAGCTGGATCTCGGACCTCCGGCAGTCTGGAAGCGTGCAAAATGGTCAGGCGTGCTCCTGGGAGGTCAGGCTAGGTGCTGGAGGGCTCAGCGTCGTCGGAGCAGCTTCAATGCACCGCCAGGAGGGCGGCGGAGGAAATGGGGTCCAGGTGTCTCCGACGAGCACTCCAAAATGAGCTCCAGGCTCGAGTCGAGTGTTGTGACCTGCAAAAACGAGTGAAGGAGTCCAGGGAAACTGCCTAGACCCCGCGGAGGTGAGAAGGTGGACTACAGAAGGCGGAGTTGAATCGGTCGGAGGTGCGCTCCGGGGAGGCGATCGTAGAAGGTGGGAATGGAGCAATGATCGGATCTGAATGGTCTAGACTACTCCTACGACTACGGGGGACAAGAAAATGCAAAAAGAAATAAGGAAGAAGGGGTACCTCGATGGCCGGAAGTCAGAGGAAAGAAACCTCAACGTTGGTGGTCGACGGAGATGGTGGAGCCGCCTTGGCCCTTCCTCGACCCTCCTGAATGGGGAGCTGTCACCTCCCTCTATATCTGGAGCACGTTAGGTGGGGAGAAAGCTGCGCGCAAGCGATTCAAACTCGAGCTTGAAGGTGGCGGGTCCAATATATGCAAGGTGATTGCGTCTCCTCCTAGCGATGGCCACACGCAAATGATGAAGATATGGCAAGATACGAGTGCTCGAGGTGGATCAATGATGATCAAGGCAGAAGTTTCAAGAAGATCACGAGGCCAGAGGATGGAAGAATTGGGCGCCAAAATTTCTTGAAATCAGGACAAAAACAATGGCTGTCAGACCTGGCAGGCCTCGGTCAGGGAGTTGACCGAGGTCAACAAACGACCGCGCCCGGTTGGTTCACGTGGACCAACCAGAAAATTCCAAGTCAAAATTATTATTAAATTCAAAAAAATAGTAAATGATTTTATTAATTTTAGGTTATAAAATAAAAAATGTTCCATATTTTATAAAGAATTATATGGTGATTTTTATTTATTTTTATGAGGTCTGGAATTGTAAAACCCTTTTTAGGGCTAAGTATAGGTGTATTCATCTATATATTTTTATTTTTATTTTTATGTTATTTATTTGATTTTATTAATTTTATTTATTATTTTATAAATTTATAACATACTTTTATATACTTAAATATATTTTTATTTTATTTTTCTGATGTGTTATCTACAATTAAATAAATACAAGTATTATTTATATAGGTATAAGTATAGGTATTTTGCCTATGTATTTTATATAAGTATTTTATTAAAGTATTTTATTGGTCATTTTATTCCAGTTTTAATATGCACATATATTATAAATAATATTTACAAAATAATAAACATATAAAAGAATAAAAATAATAAAGAATAAATAAAATGATTATTTTATATAGTATAGCTATACAATAGAGGTCCAAAACTCAACTTTCACACCGTAACTTAGAAAAATATGAAACCACATCTATTAAATAGCTTATTGAAAGTTATATACAATTAAAGGTGATTTTGATGCGTTTCGAGCTTTTATTTGTGAGATACAGGTCTGGGAAGTTGGGATTCTTGAATTTTATTCAGATCATATCTTTTTATCTGTGCAATATTTTTGCATGAATCAATTTTGTATTTTTCGATATTTAATTATCTACAACTTTTATGTGCAAAGTTTCTTTATTTGAGGTATAAAAAGTGGAACCAAAAATAGGTCCCAAAATGAATAAAGAATGATTAAAATAAAAGGTATTTTATAGGTATTTTGGCCCTTATCTCCTCCTACTTTATTCCTTATCGACCTATTCATCTAGATGCCTAGGTCTCGGGATTTCGGGTCACAAAATATTTACAATATTTTATTCTTTTTCTTTTTTTCTTTATTCTATAATTTTGGCTTTAAAAACTGTATTTTATAAACTATTTACACACACATGCATGGATGCTAAAATGTATGAATTAAGGGTATTTACATGCATTTGCCAGGGTTTTTGAGGCCAAAATGATAGAATAAAGATGATGAAATGTGGATTCATCATCCCCCTATACTTTGCCTTTGCTAGTCCCTAGCAAACACTTATGCAATAAGTGTAGAAAAGAAAAACAAAGAAAAGAAAAAGAAGAAAGATGGATTAGGTTTAATTATCAAACTTGTCTTCAAAAAATCAATGTTTGGAGCTTAAGTCGGGCCTTTGGAGTTTTAGTGCGGGCGGAACCTTAATGAGAACCGAACTTGAAATCCAACAGCCTTCAAGAATCTTAAAACTGCTCAAGTCTCCTCAATATCCAGGTCAGAAATATATCAACTCATACGCAAACCCTTATGACCATGAATCTGACTCGTACAGTGTAAGTGATAGTGGCTCTCCCCAACTAAAATGACAAAGAGACTGACTTCTCCAGCATGACAACCCAATGACTCCCCAATCCAATAACTCCATCCTCGAGGAGCGGGGTATTCCCTTCTAAGTTCAAGTGACAACCCGCTCAAGAGAAGGGGGTGAAGAGAAGAATGGATGGTAGTCAGTGTAGCTACCTATCCTAGGATGCAAGACCAGTGTAGTCAAGTCATCCAGCTGCAACCTCACATGATTTGACTTTGGAACTCAAGCTTGCTTATTGACTATACAACATATTCACATACTTTTGCAGGCATTTTATTTTTGTACAGGCCCGTCCATACATATACATATATATATATATATATTTGAATACTATATACAACAGCATTTACATAGGGAGTTTTTCCTCTTGAACCAGTAGACTATCCCTCTTTTGAAGCTTTATTGCAACCCACACTCTCCTATCTTTAGAATTCCTCATCACTGGACGGGTTGGGGTGCATTTCCCTCCTTAGAGGAGGACAAGTGTTTCCACTTGTGTGCGTCTCATATCGGCAAATCCAACCCCCTCACCACTCCAACTGAGTCGAGCCAAGTGAAAGGTGCATGTGTCCAAGTTAGGCCATTATCAACAAGAGTCATGTGTGTGCTCCGAAATACTCTACTTAGGCAGTCAAGAATCCATTGAACTAAGTCTCATGATCCTCAAAGAATAAAGTCAACTAGACCTAAAGTACCTCAAACCCAGTTCCTATGAGGTTCCTATTATTAGGTAGATTTTAAGGTCCAATCAAGCTCCAATCTCCGAATTTTACTTAGACTTGTTCAACTATCAAACTCAATCCAAAAAATGCTAATGCTATGCAAATGCAGAAAATATTTTTGTGATGCAATTTTCAAAGATTTTGAGTTTTTTATGGATTTTTGAAATGATGATGCATATGCATTTTTTTGTATTTTCAAAAAGGATTTTTCAAGTGTTTTTGGTAGTTTAATTTTGCAAATGTTTTTGGGATTTTTGAAAATAAAAAGTTTTGGCCAAAACTAGGTACAAATATTACACAGGGGTGCATCTTATATTTACAAGAAGTGGATTTTAAGAATTTACAAGGGTAAGTGATCAATTTTATAGACATATATATAAAGAATTTTAGGTATGATGTATATATTCCTCAAACTTATTTGAAAATCATTTTACAAACAATTTGAAAGACTATAGTCCAAAATAATTTTTACAAACACTTTTTACAAACATGTACACACATTTGAAAATCATTTTGCAAAGGTTTTTTTTCAAACATTATAGATAGGTTTTTCAAAACATTTTTGCAACCATTTTTCAAACCATTTGCAAATCATTTTTCAAACATTTTATTTCACACAAAGAAAATAAAATTTTTCAAACAAAATATTTTTACAATGGTTGAAAACATGTAACCAAACGTTTTCCAAATAGTTTTCAAAAGATTTTCAAACTATTTTTCAAACAATTTGCAAAGGTTTTTCACCTGATTTATTAATCAATATATACAAAAAGAATTCGAGGAATAATAACATCTTTTTATTAAGGTTTTTAATGAATTTTTGGCCATATTTATTAATAAAAATATGAAAGTACGAGTTATGGCTAAAGTATATACGCAGTATGTACGACCCCCCTAAACTTAGCTTGAGCTATGTCCTCATAGATCAGTGAGAAAAGAGAAGACATAACTCGTACTGAGTATAGACAAGTCTAAAGAAGGAATAAATAAATACAAGAAGGAATGAACGAATGAGAAGTTGATCGTTCCCCCTATACTTAGGATCAAATAATCCTAAGTATAGCAGACTGTACACAAAGCAGGGAGGGTCAAGGGTGGGAATGAACAGATCATACTCAGATTGTCTCCCCCTATACTTAGGGTAAGATATCCCTAAGTATAGACAAGAAGAGGAGACAATGGAGAGAATCGAAAAGAATAGAACAACTCGGGTATGTGCACCCCCCTATACTTACGACAAAGTACGCCCTAAGTATAGTCAAAGGATTTGATGAATGATCCGGGTGCATAAGACAAAGAATGAATGATATGAACATATGGATCTAAATAAGGCGGGAGACAGTGATAATCATGTACGAGATGCAGAAGGTGTGAGTCAAAGAACACATCTCATACCAAATGAATCGGTGCAACATCAACGATTGGTGGGTCATGATCTAAATATAGTTTCAAGCGCTGACCATTGACTTTAAGTGGAAGATGATGAAGATTCGAATATATCAACGCTACCATTATCATGCACCTTCCGGACCACATATGGTCCTTTCCATTTACTTTATAGTTTCCCTGGAAATAATTTTAACCTAGCATCAAATAACCATACTCGCTGATTTGGCTCAAACTGTTTACGGCTGATTCGGGAATCATGTCATACTTTCACTTTCTCCTTATACTGTAGGCCACTTGAGAAGGTTGTATCTCTTAGTTCTTCTAGGGTTGCCAACTCTGCTTTCCTATGTTCTCCTACACTCTTAGGATCCAATAATAGCTTTATAACTACTCAATGTGACTTATGATTTATCTCCACTGGTAAATGGCATGGCTTGCCATAGATGAGACAAAAGGGAGATGTCCCTAATGGAGTCTTGAAGGAAGTCCTTAAGCCCACAAGATCGAGTCCAAAAGCTATGACCAATCTTTTCGGTCTGGGCGGACGACCTTCTGTAAAATTGTCTTAATCTCCTTATTTGATACTTCAGCAAGACCATTAGTCTGAGGGTGATATGGTGTGGCAACATGATGATCAATACTGAACTCGTCTGCAAGGGCCTTTACCTTGTCGTTAATAAAGTGAGACCCCCCATCTGAAATCAAGACTCTAGGTACCCCGGACCGTGAAATAATATTTTTCCTCAAGAAACGACATACGGTTTTAGCATCTGCCGCTTGGGCGGGGTTGTCCTCAACCCAACGACTCACATAATCTACAGCAAGAAGAATATACTCAAACCCTTGACTTTTAGGAAATGGGCCCATGAAATTAATCCCCCATGCGTCAAAAACCTCACAAAAGTGAATGGGTTGCATGGGCATCATATCTCTCTATCCGCAAGTACCCATCTTCTGACAGTCAGTACACCTTCTCACGAACTCATCAGAATCCTTGAAAAGGGTAGGCCACCAAAGGCCGGATTGGAGCACCTTCTGTGTTGTACGCCTCCCAGAATGATGTCCTCCTGCCTCGAGCTTGTGGCAGTAGGTGAGGACTCTATGTTGCTCATCTTGAGGAATGCACCGTCTCCAGATTTTGTCCCCTTCTCCATGATAAAGGACGGGGTCCTCCCAACGGTACGACTTTGCCTTCGCAAGAAAGGTCTCAAACCGCTGTCTGGGCCAACCTTGTGGAATAGATTTGGCAACAAGGTAATTCACAATGTCGGTATACCATGGGAGAGAGGCGATAGCAAGGATCGCCTCATCTGGAAAAGTCTCAGTAATAGGTGCTATGGGCTCAGATTCCTCAAGGTTCTCTAAGCGGGAGAGGTGATCTGCCACAACATTCTTAACTCCAGGTTTATCCTTAATCTCGATATCAAATTTCTGGAGGAGAAAGATCCATCTGGTCAATCTGGCTTTGGCATCCTTCTTCGACATCAAGTACCAAATGGCAATAGATCTGTAAAAATTGTCACTCTAGATCCAAGAATGTAAGATTTGTACTTATCCAAAGCAAAGACTATCGCTAGCATCTCTTTCTCAGTCACTCTATAGTTCCTTTGAGCTGCATCCAAGGTCTGACTAGCGTAGTGTATGGCATAAGGTAATCCATCCCTCCTCTGTCCAAGCACATCCCCTATGGCATAATTAGAAGCATCCGTCATGATCTCAAATGGGAGAGACCAATCGGGTGGTTGAAGTATAGGAGCCTCGACAACTAAATTCTTGAGAGTCTCGAAGGACTTAAGACACTTATCATCTACAAGGAACTCGGTATCTTTAGTCAATAAATCTATAAGCGGCCGAGCAATTTGACTGAAGTCATGAATGAACCGGCGATAGAAACTGACATGCCCCAGAAAAGACCGTAATTGTATCAAATTGGACGGTGGATTGAGTTTTCTAATGATATCCACTTTGGCTGGATCAACCTACATGCCCTTATTGGAGATGATGTGACCGAGGACCGTCCCCTGAGTCACCATAAAGTGACTCTTCTCCCAAGATAGTACAAGGTTTACCTCTATGCAGCGTTAAAGTACTCGATCTAGGCAGTCAAGACAAACATCAAACCCGTCGTCATAGACTGAAAAATCATCCATGAAGACCTCCAAGCAGTCACCAGTCATGTCCAAAAAGATGGACAACATCACCTCTGGAATGTCGCCGGAGCATTACATAGACCAAAGGGCATCCGTCTGAAAGCATATGTCCCAAATGGACAGGTGAACGTCATTTTATCCTGGTCTTCGGGCGCAATAGCCACTTGATTGTATCCGGAATACCCATCAAGAAAACAGTAATGACTCTTCCCAGCTAGCCTCTCGATAACCTGATCAATAAATGGTAGCGGGAAATGATCCTTCTTGGTGGCCTCATTCAATCGTCTGTAGTCCACACAGACCCTCCAAGAAGTGGGTATCCGGGTGGCGATCTCCTCTCCAGACTTATTTACAACTGTAGCGACACCCATTTTCTTGGGTACAACATGTAAAGGACTAACCCACTTGGAATTGGAGATGGGGTAGATAAAATCGGCACTCCACCATTTAGATATTTCCTTCATTACCACATCTCAAAGGTTCGGGTTCAGCCGTCGTTGGAATTCACACGATGGCTTAGCGTCCTCCTCGAGGTAGATACGGTGGGAGCACAGAGCCGGACCTATGCCTTGAGATCAGCCACACTCCATCCTATTGCCTTGCGGTTTCGTTCAAGAACCTCCATCAAACGAGATTCTTGTTCTCCAGTCAAATCTGCTGAGATGATGACCGGGTGCATATCTGATTCTCCTGCAAGGAATCTATACCTAAGCAACTGCAGTAAAGGCTTTAATTCTGGCTTGGTGGGAGCTGGCAAATCTGGCTTCTGATATGTCTGTGTAAAAGCAACTAGGTCTGCATGTGAGAACTCTTGCTGTACCTGTAATTCCGACGAAGGGGACCCTGTTGGTGTGTCTATCATCTGTGTTGGCTCACTCTCTGTCGGCTCATCAGGAAACAGACATGGCAAATATGCATCAAAATCCTTCCAATCAAAGTCTGCCTCCGAGGGATCTGAATCTGAACAAACATCAGTTTCACCACTCATCACGCAACGGTCAGCCTCTATAGTGTCCTCCGCCAGGGGTGTGCTCTCCGAACTGTCGATGCCATGAAAGGTGTTTACTCTGAGTCTGTAGACAAGGTGAGGGCTCGTGCTTCTAGTTCTTCCCAAACTACTTCATCATCGGTCATCACAAAATCACACTCTTGGTGGACGTCTAACTCTACATCTGTCATCTGCACTGTGTCACTGCATTGTTCTGAGCAGGCTGAATCTCTCGCTCGGGTCTCGTCAATCATCTCTATTTGTATACTCTCACCCTCTACACGAAAGTACACCTTCCCGCTATCATGGTCGGTCACCGCCTTGGCTGTGGCCAAGAATGGGCATCCTAGTATGATGGGGGTGTCAGTCACCAATTCAGGGATCTCCATGTCCAATACAACAAAGTCCACAGGGAATTTCAGGCCCTGAATGGTGATGACCAAGTCTCTCAACAACCCCTTCGACCACTTGATAGACCTATCAGCAAACTGAAGGACTGTCCGACTCTGATGGAGCGGTCCGAACTCGAATCGGTCGAGTAAGGCTACCGGAAGGAGGTTGATATAAGAGCCGTTGTCTAATAGAGTACGATCGAACTGCTGCTCACTAATCTGGCTTCTGACATATGGAGCTCCTGCATCAGGTCGTTTGGCTGGCAGCTGGTTCTGAATGGCACAACATGTGGCACGAGTCAACACATGAATCTCTCCTCTAGTGTTCCTCCTCTTCCTACGTACGATGGTCTTTTCTCTCAGATTCTTTTGAAAAAGGGGGATGTGCTCAAGTGCCTCCTATAGAGTCAGTTGTATCTGAAATCTGTCTATCATTTGCTGGCTGAACTCTAACTGTTCCTTCTTTTTGGGATTTTCTATTTTATTTCCATTCGCCAAGCGGAGTGCTTGAGGGAAGGGAATGGATGGGCCCTCCTCAGACAGAGGGCTAGGAGAAGGTTTATGGGCCTGTGAAGGACTGAAATCCATGCAAACATCATCATTCAATACATATGGACTCGGAATTGATGAAAAAACCTTTCCTTTATTCATTTTTTGTTCTTTTTCATAGTGTCCAGAGGTACAGAAGATGTCAATACAGTAGGTTGGAATACATTCGGACTCGAAATGGGGGCATCAGCACCACCCACAATATTCTCCTTTGCGGCCTTAGCACTGCGCTCTGGTTCTGTGTCAAAAATGGTGGCTTCAATACCACCCCAAGCATCTGGAATTTTGGCAGCCTCAGCACCATCAGTGGGATCTGTATCCTTGGTGCTGTTGGCACCATCATCATCTTCATTGTTAGTGGTATCAGCACCGCTTCTCTCCTCATCTGGGGCTCTTGATTCTTCATGGTGTTGTCCCTCAAATGAGGCATCGCCGGCTGGTTCCCTACCGCTCCTAAGTGACACAAAGTGAGTATCAAACATGGAATGCATGTCGTTCAAATAAGCACTAGGGGTGGTATCCTCTGTAGACTATACCTTCTCAGACTTTCTCTTCAAGTTATTTGGGTTCGGCTCGCTCTGTGCAGGTATGGCGGCTTTTCCTTTTATTATGTCCATCATTTCTTGCTGGAACTCATCCATTTCTCGCTGGAAGGATGCTTACTGTTCGGAGAGCAAGCGGGCGAGATCGTCAAGTGCTGGGTTCTCCAAGGCAGGTGCTTGAGAACCGGGAGTGTTCCCTTGCTGGAACTGAGGTTGTTGGTGAGGCTGGGAGTACTGCTGGTGGTAAGGCTGCTGCCGCTGCCTCCAATGTTGTCCCTGATAGGCGGGACGATGACTCTGTTGGTAGTGCTGCTGCGGTTGGGAGTACTGGGGCTGCTGGTGTTGGCTACTATGACTGCCCTGAGCTGGAGGCTGCTGTTGGGATGAGGCATCTCCGGTGGTCCAACGAAATCCTGGGTGATCGCGACGAATCCCATCCTACTGGGGGTACCGGTCGTACCATATCTCGTTGACTTCCATCAACGGCTCATGCTCAAAGGGTGGAGGTGGTAGTGCTGCCAATGGCTGATCCGACTGATAGACCACCATCTGAGTGTCATGAGATGGTGGTTGCTGTGAATAGTGTGGTAACTGCTGTACCAATACCTCATGGACATGGTGAACTTGGCAGTATGCGGAGGGTGGTGGGGTAGAGCGGCTACTACTGGACTCAGCCTGTGACCTGGGAGGCGGATGTGAAGCTGATTGTGCCTCCTGAATACTCAAGATGCGAGTCTTCAGGTCACTCATGGTCTTAGCCAACTGGTCTATCTGTGCTAGACGTTGGCCTTGCTTCTTCTCTAGAATCTCGATGCGGTCCAATTTTTCACTGATTATGCCCATGTCAGCAGCTGATGATTCATCTTGTGCTGCTGTTGACGAAGTCTGGTTCCTTGCATCGATCCTGGCAATGCGGTGATAAGAAGTAGCCTGTGGCGGGACCTTGGAGTGTGTGTAGATTTGGCCCTGGGACATCACTGTAGAATTTTCTGCCATCTATTCATAGATGGCCCAGACCGCTTCTGCATCCTTGGAGAAATAAGATCCCCCACAAGAGGCATTTACTAGCCCCTACAGCTCCGATGTCAGCCCATAAAAGAAACTTTGGACAAGATTGGGCTGTGATATGAGCTCTCTAAAGCGATCCCAAGCTTCATGGAATTGTTCGTTGGGGATTATTGTGAAATTGTTGATCATTGCTCTTGCTGCATTTGTCTGGCCGAGTGGATAGTACTTATTTAAGTACCCGTTCCGGAGTTGCTCCCAAGTAGTGATGTACCTCCCCAAATGTTTCAGCCAAAAGGCTGCTCTATCAACCAAGGAGAACGGGAAGGCTATCATTTTGATGGTGTCCTTAGTCACCGGCCTATCATGGATTGTACTGCATATCATTTCAAACTCCTGCAGATGGAGGTGAGTTTCTTCGATGGTCAACCCGTGAAATTTGGGCAGTAGTTGAATGGTATGTGGGCGAAGCTCGAAGTCTCCATACATGGGAGGGAGTCAGATCCATTGGTGCGTGAGGGTTGCACCTGGGTTGTGCAACTGCCTCATGGTCCTCGAGGGTGGCCTCTCCTAGTTAGGTTCTTCTCCTTCGCCTGCAGCGTCTGGTATATCACCGCCCTCAGGTCTGTCTTCTCTTCCTTCTCGCATCTCCCTCATGATTTCACCCATGAACACTCCTTGGTCTCTGATCTGTCTCTACATGGTCTCCAGGGAGGCTAACAGTGAATTGTTTATGGTAGCTTGATCATATATGTACGGAGGTGGTCTCTGCTCATCTGGGTGTTCCTCTCTACCGTCCATATCTTGGGTCTCTGCAAAGGCAAAAGAACCCATCTCAGGTGTCGTCAAATGCTCTGAACTGTGTGCTGCAGTAAACTCTGACACCACCGGACTGATAGAAGAAGAAGGGTGGTCGAGGGAAATATGGTGGATGTAAACTCAGGCTCGGAGAGTGGGTCTGGACTCCCCGAGGCTGACCTAGATGAGTAGGAAGGAGTGCTCGATAGCGGTGCCACCAGATGTAGCCTAAGGGATCTCCTTCCCATCATTTTAATCTTGGAAAAAGGGCAGATGAGATCTAGAATGCAAACAAGATGTGAAAAAACAAACCCCCTATTCACCTACGCAACTCTTGAGCTGATGACCGTGAGAGTTCGGTCGTTTATCTTGTCAATTTTATTTAGGTGATCAATCAATCTATCAGAACGACTAAGCGAGCTGTTGGGAACCCGATGCTCCTAGGAGACTATCCCGAACTAAAGCTAGATCTTTCCCAGCCAGTATGAATTGCGGACCGTTTACTGGCTACCCGATCAATCCAGTCTGCAAAGGACGTCACGGTCCACTTTACCGGTTACCGGAGAGATCCTCACTGGAGAACGACTAACCCTAGAACAATAGTATGAGAGGAGTTTAGGTATGGCTCTAGCCTAGTGTGTGGTCACTCTCTCGTTACAGATAAATCAACCAAGGAGGGGGTTACTCTCCCCAATACAAAATTTTTGAAAGTGCGGTGAGTTTTAAGGTCAAGTTTGCATTAGCAGTCCCAATTTTATGATTTTCACTTTAGTATTTTTCTAAAATAAAGTCAACGCCTAACGAATTTTTCGATCTCCTGGTTATTTTAAGTCCAATAAAACGGGGGAGGAAGTCGAAAAAGCCGATACGCGATCAAACACAATGATGCATGCAGAGATAAAAATGCATACCTTACTCCAACACTGTACATTCAGGGTGATCCGCTTATAAATTAAAGACAGAAATTAAACTACCTATATGATGCAAGAAGAAATCGGCCTTAGACAAGAATTTCTACACGAGAAGAACGATAGCTAAATGGTTAAGAAGAGGAGTCGGAGTCCGGTCTCTGATGCCGATCGATGTCTGCCACAACGGATCCTGCCAGTGCTGTATACGACCTCTAGCGGCACATGACCCCTCAGGTGACCAAATTAGCTTTTTCTTTGTGAGTAATTAATTAGATCCACTTAGCGATCTATAGGTGCAGGCAAAATATTAGGTGTGAGGCCTTAATCAATTACGCCACAATCAAAATAAAATCCTAAGTCTAGGGGCCAAAATCTGTGTGAATCAACATGAAAGAAAAGTTGAAGAAAACAAAACTGATGATAAAACCGAAAAAGCCAACGAGGCCCCCAAGGGAACAATCCCTCGGGCACTGGACCTCGTGAAGTGTAGAAGTGTCCGAATAGTCCTGAATATTACAAATTAAAGTCACTCTCTCACTTCAAATTACACAAGTATATGCAAAAAGATAAATAGAGCTAAGTTACAAAATTCTCTAAGTCCTTAGCGCCAAGGTAGCAAGCGTGATGCCGGCTTCTCGTGGGTACGTAAGCGCCTTGGGAAATGCGCCTCCCTCGATCCGTGGTACCTCGCACAAAGTCACAAAGAGAGGAGGTTAGATAGCTCAACTAGATATATCAAAAATAAAGAAAAGAAATGAAGCACGAATATAGGCAAATAATCACAATCAAGGAAGAAAAGGCGATCTATACGATGTTGCTCCTCGGCAGCGGCGCCATTTGTTGAAAGCGGAAATCGATGGTCATAAGTTCCACACAAGGCGGGAACTCATTCGTTGAGTCGACCACATGAAATCCGGATCTTCAGACAACAATTAACCCACAAACAATATCAAGCAATGCAAATCAAAGTGTGGAGTTAAAATTTATTATAACTCTACAATAAGTGTGTATAGTTGCAAGTATGTGTAGAGTGTCGGACTCAGGGAGCAAGCATGATAGAACAAGGCAATAATGCTAAAAAATGTGAATGTGATCAAATGCCTATAAGTGTGCCATTTTTTTGTGGGTTTTAAATTTTCTTTTTTTAAGTCTTAATTTTTATTTTGATTTTTAATTTTCTGAGTTTTAATTTTCTTTTTATATTTTATATTTTTTATTATTATTTAAGTATATATACAAAATAAGAAAAGAGAGAGATAAGATATTTATAAAAATAGGTAAAAATAAGCAAAATTCAGGAAATAAAAATGTTTTTGGGCTTTTTATATTTTTCTAATGTTTTTGTGATTTTTTTATATTTTTCCTCATTTTTTGGTATTTTAAAGTCAAAAATATTGAAAATAGTGAATAAAATAGAAGATTGAAACCAAAATGAAGATGAAAAATATTAAACATAGTCCAAAATTCCTCAAACTAATTTTTAATTAAAGCTAGTAAATCAGAGAAAATTCAGAGACCAAAATATATTTTTAGGATTTTTCTGTAATTTTTTGGATTTTTATGAATTTTTTAAGAGTTTTGCTAATTTGAAGGGTTTTCTTTTGAAATTTTTAGTCATTTTTGGATAAAAGTTAAAACATTAAGAAACGTACAAAAGGTATTTTTTTAGAATTTTTAAAGGGATTTTAATATTTATTGGTATTTTCTAATGCAAACATTGGCAAAAATGCATGTTTTTGAATTTTTATAAACATGAAAATGCAACAAAAATGCAAACTAAAATTATGGCATGAAAGGGTAGATAAAAATGAGCCTAAGTTAAATTTTTTGGTGATTTTTGGAATTTTATAGATGGTGTCAAAATTTGCAAGGGTTCCCGCATGAGGAATGTATGCGGGTAATTAAGCTAGGTCTGCTGCATCATCGCCCGGATGAAGTCCAAAATTTACAAGGTTTCTCGCATAATGGACACATGCGAGTAAAGAAGTTAGTCCAAAGGAGATTGCAACGGAAGTTGCAGATTGGTAGTTGGAATATTTGCACTTTAACTGGAAAGTTGATGGAGATAGTGGATACGATGGAAAGAAGGAAGATTCATATACTATGTCTTCAAGAGACTAAATGGGTTGGAGAGAAAGTAAGGGAGATTGAGAAGACATGCTTTAAACTTTGGTATTCAGGTAAAGATAAGGGTAGAAACGGTGTTGGAGTAGTTGTTCATAAGGATTTGAAGGATTGTGTGGTTGAGGTGAAAAGATTCGGGGATCGAATTATTTTGCTAAAATTGGTGCTTGAAGAAGAAATTCTGAATATCATCTCAGTTTATGCACCGCAAATTGGTTTAGATGAAAGGACTAAACAAGCTTTTTGGGAGGATTTGGATAAGAGTCTACAAGGAATCCCACAAAGAGAGATGATTTGCATCGGTGGGGATTTTAATGGACATGTGGGAAAAGATGCTTCAGGGTATGCTAGTGTTCATGGAGGACATGGTTTTGGAGATAGAAATGAAGAGGGAAAAGCCATCCTGGATTTTGCAACGGCATATGATCTTTTCATAGCAAACACTCTCTTCAAGAAGAGGGAGGAACATTTAATTACTTATAAGAGTGGGCCAACTAGAACACAGATAGATTACTTTGCGTTGAGGAGAAGAGATCGGTTGTGTTGCAAAGACTGCAAAGTAATCCCAGGAGAGAGTTTGACAACCCAACATCGTTTGTTAGTCTTGGATGTACAAATGAAAGGGCTGGTAAAGAAAAGGAGAGTTTCTAAGATAACTAGAACTAGATGGTGGAATTTTCCACTGAAGCAAGCGAGCTTCAGGGAGAAGGTTTTAGAAGACTTATCTTGGGATTGTAGCGGTTGTGCAAACGAGATGTGGGAGACAATAGCATCTTGTATCCGAAAGGTAGCCAAAGAGATGCTAGGCGAGTCAAAGGGAGGAGCTCCAGGTCAAAAGGAGGCTTGGTGGTGGAGTGAAGGAGTGCAAGAGAAGCTAAAAATAAAAAGAGCTTGCTTTAAAGCTATGTCTAAGGATAAAACAGAGGAAACTGTCACAAACTACAAAATAGAGAAGAAGGAACCTAAAAAGGCCATAAGCGAAGCTAAGTCAAAAGCTTATGAAGTTTTGTATAAAAATCTTGACTCTAAGGAGGGACAGAAGGATATATTCAGGTTGGCAAAGCAAGGGAAAGAAAGATCGAAGACCTTTCTCAAGTAAGATGCATTAAGGATGAGGAAGGTCATGTGCTTGTTACTCAGAAGGATATAAAGACTAGGTGGGAGCAGTACTTCCATAAACTTTTCATTGGGGAAGGAAATAGAGAGATCACTTGGGTGATCTAACTTGTAGTGAAAGTTACTTGAATCGTGCAAGCTATAGACGGATACAAAGAAAGGAAGTAGAGGAGGCTTTGAAGGTTATGAAACCCGGGAATGGTGTAGGACCGGATGACATCCCTGTAGAAGTATGGAGAGTTTTAGGTGAGCGTGGTTTGACTTGGCTTACGAATCTATTCAATGTTACTTGGCGAAGCAAGAAAATGCCTGAAGATTGGAGGAGGAGTATCGTGGTGCCTCTTTCTAAGAATAAAGGAGACATTCAAAATTGTTCAAATTATAGAGGTATCAAGATGATGAGTCACACTATGAAAATTTGGGAATGTGTGATCGAAAGAAGGTTGAGGCAAGTTTCCAACGTAAAAGAAAACCAATTCGGATTCATGCCAGCTCGCTCAACGATTGAAGCCATCCATTTGCTGAGGAGAACAATGGAGATTTATATTGCTAAAAGGAAGAACCTCCACATGATCTTTATTGATTTGGAGAAGGCTTATAATTCTGTCCCACGAGAGATATTGTGGAGAGTGTTGGAGAAGTGACAAGTACCTATCTTATACATTAACCTCATAAAGGACATGTATGATAGGCCTTTATCTTGTGTAAGGACCTTATCTGGGAAGACTGGATATTTTGACATCCGCATTGGTTTACATCACGGTTCTGCTTTGAGTCCATTTCTTTTTACTTTGATTATGGACGAGTTGACAAGTCACATTCAGGATGAGTTACCTTGGTGTATGTTATTTGTTGATGATATTGTGTTAATTGACGAGACTAGAGATGGAGTAAATGAGAAGCTTGAGGTCTGGAGACATGAGTTGGAGACTAAAGAATTTCGTATAAGTAGGGCTAAGATGGAATATATGGAGTGCACCTTTGATGGAAGCAATGGTGAAGGAATCGAGGTGAAGATTTGTGACGATAACATTCAGAAGAGAGATTCCTTTAGATATTTGGGATCTATTCTGCAACATGATGGGGAAATTGATGGAGATGTCACTAATAGAATAAGTGCCACTGGCTAAAGTGGAGAGGAGCATCTGTTGTTCTCTGTTATAAGAAAATTCCTTTAAAAATTAAAGGAAAGTTTTACAAAGCAGCTGTGAGACCTGCTATGCTTTATGGATCCGAATGTTGGCCTGTGAACTATAAACATGTTCAAAGAAGGAATGTAGCAGAAATTAAAATGTTAAGGTGGATGTGTGGACACACACGTAAAGATCGGATTCGGAATGATGTAATCAAAAAGAAAGTTGGTGTAGCTCTGATCGAGGATAAGATGCGAGAAAATCGCTTAAGATGGTTTGGACATTTGCAAAGAAGATCATCTGATGCACCAGTTAGGAGATGCGAGTGTTGGGATATTGAGCCGACTAAGAGAGGGAGAGGACGACCCAAGAAGTGTTGGAAAGAGACCATACGGAGGGATCTTAGTTTTGTGGATATAAGCCCGGGATTGACTCAAGATAGATTTGAATGGAGGCGAAGAATCCATGTAGCCGACCCTACTTAATTGTGGGAAAAGGCTTTGTTGTTGTTGTTGTATAGATGCATGAAATAAATAGAGACAACAAATAGAAAATACACTACTAGCAGGGGTATAAATGTAAATATCTAGAAACTCAAGCGCCAAAGTGCAATTTTCCACAAAATATATAACTAATAAACAAAGTTCCAGGACCAAATACAAATTCCAAAACCTGCAGGGGCACAAGCGCAAATATCCCACACCTCGCACGTGGTAAGCACGCGCCTGGGAATGACCTAAGTGAAATTAGCAAAAACCTAGGGGCTTAACTGCAATTTTCCAAAAATATTACACTTAATAGAAAACTTCCTGGACTTAAACGAAATAACAAAACTCGCAGAGGGGTCCTTGCAAAATGCCCACCACCCCATGTGCGTGAGTTACGTGAGGTGACGTGGACAGGGACCTAAGTGCAAATAAAATAAGTGCGGGGGTCTAAATGCAAATATTATAAAATATATAAGCTATGCCAGAAAGTTTAAGGACTAAAAACAAAATACAAAATGGCCGGGGTGTAGAGTGTGAAATACCCACATCTACGAAATCGAACGGCGAGGGCGTCGTCACTTATCCACGTGGCGGCTCGAGGACGCACACTGCCGGTTTGACGATGAGTGGTTGTGATCTGATCTGGCGATGTGATCAATGATCAACGCGGGCCAAGATCGGACGTCTGTGCTGTGATCTGGAGCTTCGGCCTGATCGGACGGCGGAGAAGCGATGAGGAAGAACGTGGAAGAACACCGGCGAGGCGAACTTCCCCGAGCAGGATCTCGGTCCTGGAAGCGTGCAAAATGGCTGGGCGTGCTCTTGGGAGGTCAGGCTAGGTGCTGGAGGGCTCAGCATCGTCGGAGCAGCTTCAATGCACCGCTAGGAGTGCGGCAGAGGAAATGGGGTCCAGGTGTCTCCGACGAGCACTCCAAAATGCGCTCCAGACTCGAGTCGAGTGCTGTGACCTGCAAAAATGGGTGAAGGAGCCCAGGGCAAACTGCCTGGACCCCACGGAGGTGCGAAGGTGGACTGTAGAAGGCGGAGCTGAATCGGCCAGGTGCACTCCGGCGAGGCGATCTGGAAGGTTGGAATGGAGCGATGATCAGATCTGAATGGTCTAGAATACTCCTACGACTACGGGGGACAAGAAAATGCAAAAAGAAATAAGGAAGAAGGGGTACCTCGCTGGCCGGAAGCTAGAGGAAAGAAACCTCAACGCCGGTGGTCAGCGGAGATGGTGGAACCGCCTCGGCCCTTTCTCGACCCTCCTGAAGCTTGGAATGGGGAGCTGTCACCTCCCTCTATCTCTGGAGCATGTTAGTTGGGGAGAAAGTTGCGCGCAAGCAGTTCAAACTCGAGCTTGAAGGTGGGGGGTCCAATATATGCAAGGTGATTGTGTCTCCTTCTAGCGATGGCCACACGCGAATGATGAAGTTATGGCAAGATACGAGTGCACGTCGTGAATCAGTGATGATCAAGGCAGAAGTTTGAAGAAGATCGCGAGGCCAGAGGATGGAAGAATTGGTCGCCAAAATTTCTTGAAATCGGGGCAAAAGCAATGGCTGTCAGACTTGGCAGGCCTCGGTCAGGGAGTTGACTGAGGTCAACAAACAACCGCGCCTGGTTGGTCCACGTAGACCAACTAGAAAATTCCAAGTCAAAACTATTAGTAAATTTGAAATAAAATAGTAAATAATTTATTAATTTTAGTTTATAAAATAAAAAATGTTCCTTATTTTATAAAGAATTTTATGGTGATTTTTATTTATTTTTATGTGGTCTGGAATGGGGAGCTGTCACCTCCCTCTATCTCTGGAGCATGTTAGTTGGGGAGAAAGTTGCGCGCAAGCAGTTCAAACTCGAGCTTGAAGGTGGGGGGTCCAATATATGCAAGGTGATTGTGTCTCCTTCTAGCGATGGCCACACGCGAATGATGAAGATATGGCAAGATACGAGTGCACGTCGTGAATCAGTGATGATCAAGGCAGAAGTTTGAAGAAGATCGCGAGGCCAGAGGATGGAAGAATTGGTCGCCAAAATTTCTTGAAATCGGGGCAAAAGCAATGGCTGTCAGACTTGGCAGGCCTCGGTCAGGGAGTTGACTGAGGTCAACAAACAACCGCGCCTGGTTGGTCCACGTAGACCAACTAGAAAATTCCAAGTCAAAACTATTAGTAAATTTGAAATAAAATAGTAAATAATTTATTAATTTTAGTTTATAAAATAAAAAATGTTCCTTATTTTATAAAGAATTTTATGGTGATTTTTATTTATTTTTATGTGGTCTGGAATTGTAAAACCCTTTTTAGGGCTAAGTATAGGTGTATTCATCTATATATTTTTATTTTTATGTTATTTATTTGATTTTATTAATTTTTTTATTATTTTATAAATTTATAACATATTTTTATATACTTAAATATATTTTTATTTTATTTTTCAGATGTGTTATCTACAATTAAATAAATACAAGTATTATTTATATAGGTATAAGTATAGGTATTTTGCCTATGTATTTTATACAAGTATTTTTTTAAAGTATTTTATTGTTCATTTTATTCTAGTTTTAATATGCACATACATTATAAATAATATTTACAAAATAATAAAAATATAAAAGATTAAAAATAATAAAGAATAAATAAAATGATTATTTTATACATTATAGCTATACAATAGGGGTCCAAAACTCTAACTTTCACACCGTAACTCAGAAAAATATGAAACCACATCTATTAAATAGCTTATTGAAAATTATATACAATTAAAGGTAATTTTGATGCGTTTCGAGCTTTTATTTGCAAGATACTGATATGGGAAGTTGGGATTCTGGAATTTTATTCAGATCATATCTTTTTATCTGTGCAATATTTTTGCATGAAATCAATTTTGTATTTTTCTATATTTAATTATCTACAACTTTTATGTAAAAAGTTTATTTATTTGAGGTATAAAAGTGGAACCAAAAATAGGTCCCAAAATGAATAAAGAATGATTAAAATAAAAGGTATTTTATTGGTATTTTGGCCCTTATCTCCCCCTACTTTATTCCTTGTCGACCTATTCATCTAGATGCCTAGGTCTCAGGATTTCAGGTCATAAAATATTTAAAATATTTTATTCTTTTTCTTTTCTTTTCTTTATTATATAATTTTAGCTTTAAAAACTGCATTTTATACACTATTTACACACACATGCATGGATGCTAAAATGTATGAATTAAGGGTATTTACATGCATTTGCTAGGGTTTTTTAGGCCAAAATGATAGAATAAAGATGATGAAATGTGGATTCATCAAGTGCCTAGCCCAGCTTGTTAAGGGCCTTGTAGATCTCAACCAGAAGTTGGATGATTTCACAGTAGCCAAGACCTCCATTCCCGCACCAGTGGAGGCAAACCCCATAATTTCAAGAAGAAAGAGCAGGTATTCTTTGAAGCTCCCCCGGTCTTACAAAGTCAGATATTAATGAATTATTTTTATCTAATGTTGTCACTCTCAGGAGCGGTTGGACCTTGCAGCCATCAACCATTGCAAGGGGATGAATAAAGCAACCATGGGGGAGTGGTCGTCGTCTTCTGCATCAGCCGGACCAGCAGCTAGGCTGGGTAAGTAAGAAGAAGGAGAAGCACCACCAAAAATCCAAAAAAAATAGCAAAATCAAAAATACCAAAAAGAAAGCACCAACAGCAGCAGCCGAAGAACCAACCACCCAACCTTGGAGGAGACATCACCTGTAGTCGATCCAATGCCAGCCGATGGAGCCTTGCCTGAAGATTTTGGATGCCCACCTTTCCTGGATGACTGATGAACCTCAGTTTCATCATCTTTATTTCCCATAATTAACCCCCTTGCTTAAAAGTCTGTCAATAAATCCTTGTTAATGTCATATAATTAACAGAGTCCTTAATAAATTAAAAACCACAAAAAAATGACAAAACAAAAATTCGTGGTGTTTTTAGACTTAAAAATACCTTCAAAAATATTTCGATCCCTTGTTTGATCTCTTTTCCAGTTTTGGTCAACATGAAACTTGTAGATCTCGTCAAGATCTACAACTTTCATGTTTTGCGTTTCCTCAAATTCGGCCATCTTGGCCCTCAAAAATCAAAAATTCCCTCGAATAAATCTGATTGGGCCACGTGGCCCATTCTGGAGGCGCCACGTGGCTCCGCCCTCCTTGTTTCAGCCGCCTGCTTCTTTGGCCGTTGGATCCTTCTCTGATCCAACGGCCCAGGCCTCTCCACGTACCCGCCTCTTCTTCAACCCTTCGATCAGACCCGCACCTTAATCTCCACCACTCGTTGTCGCCGCTCTTCCCTCACGCCACGTGGCGGTGTGCTCACCACTGGATCGCTCATCTGATCTTTCATCACAGCCATCTTGTCGAAGATCGCGTCCCTGCCATCCGATCATTCCCCCGTCTCATCATCACCGCATGCTTGCGCCTCACCAGGAGCGCGCACATGGCGCTTTGAAGACCTTCTGATCGCGCGCCAATTCTCTAATCTGAGCCGCTAGATCTTCCTTTATTTTCAGCCATCAGATCAGAGCTTCCTTCTCATCTAGGCCGTCCTTTAGCGCCTCGCTCTCGATACGCCACGTGGCAGCTCCATGTGCCATCGATCGCTCCGTCCCCCGATCTCATCACCACCGTCTCTTCGCGCCTAAATGCTCGCCGTTGGATCTCCAGATCCAACGGCCAGCGGCCATCGTCAACCTCCAGCCTACTCTTCTCTCTCCCACGATCCTGCTCAACGACCACTCGCTCTTTCCATTTTCACAGCCACTCCCGTGGACTTCCTCCTTCGCCAACCGTCCCACGGTCTTCCCCTATCATCCACCTCCTCCGCGCATCACTCCACTACCCACGACTCCTTTCCAGTCGTCCCACATCGGCCCTCAAAACCACGTCAACCACCATCACTTCCGCCATCTCCACCCTTCAAATAACCCGCCCCTCCCACCTTTCGCCGCTGTCCACCTTTACGAGGAAGGGAGCCCAGCCCTCCTCCGCCTCCCCGTGACAGGGGGAGGCGGTGCGATTGAGCGAAGACGACTCCGCTTCCCGGTGAGACCCTCCGACCTTCACGGCGGAGCTGCGGCGCATCGCAACCGCCCGAGCTGCTCTGAGTTGCTGCCGGAGTTCAGCGACGACCAGGGCTCCACGTTGGAGTCCGCCCCCAAGCTCCGCTCCGCCCCTATCGCCGGTAAGCTTCCCCTCTTTCTCTCTGCATTTTCTTTTGTCTTTTACTTGTTAAATTAGGCTTCGACAGTCAACTTCGCCCTCCATTGTTCATTCCGTTAGCTCCGCCAACACCTCCCCGTTCACGCCTTCTCCTCCGACCATGCTCCCCTTCTTCCATACCCCCCATCGCCTCCGACCACCTCCTCCGCTCTAGCGGCGGAGGAGCACCGAGCTCCCCGCTCCCTTCGCCCCTATGAGCTCTCACATCACCTCACGCACACACATTTACGCTTCGGCTATGGGTACTAACCCTGCAGGTGACCTATATGTCGAATGGTCGGAGCCTCGCCGGACCCATCTTCGTGACTGTCGTCCTCGACATTGGAACCCCGGCGACCCGAGCTGAGCTACCAGACGCCTCGCCCGAGCTCTAATCTTCATCGACGATCTTTCAGTAGCCTTGGGCGAACACCACCGGGCCCAGGACAGAGCAGCGGAGGAAGAGCTCCCTCGCCGGAGCTCGTTAGTCGCCGCCAGCCGAAGGTGGAGGACGAGCAGCAGTTGCCGTTGGATGGTCCCCTTCCAGCGACCATCCAACGGCCCAGAAGAGGCCACGTCACCGACTTCAAGAGCCATTCGATCACCACGATCGGATGGTCCATGCATAGACACGTGGCGACACCAGAGCGCCCCCGAGCCTCAGCCATCGAACCTCCAGGTCTGGCGCGCCCGAACCTGCACCGAGCCTCGGAGCAACCCCGAACCTGGCCGAAGGAGCACCGAGCCTCCTAGCCATCCCGAGCCTAGGAAGCACGTGCCTGGCATGTGTTTCACTGGGCTAATTGCAACGAGGCCCCGCCGACTTCTCCATATTGCATTCAGGTCCTCTTTCACGTGCAGATCATGTGCACAGTGGGTAATTTACATTGAAATCCTCGCGGGTTTTCCAAATTGCAGAAATACCCCTGTACGTGTGGGCAAATTACAGGGAAGGTCCCGCTCTTTAGTTTATTTACTTTTTAGTCCCTCCCAGGGACCTGTATGCAATTTTATTTTCTTGTTTTCTTTTCAGTTATGCCCTTGCGTTCCTTTATGCATATCTTGAGCTACGAACATCCGATTGAGATGATTTCAGTTTCGTTTTAAAGCTGGTTTGATGATCTTTTAAATGGCATGCTTAATTACTGTTTTGGACACAATAATTTTGTTATTTATTATTTTATAGCGATGTGTCTATTTGAGCTCAAAATGATGCCTTTGTTACTATTATTCATCACATCGGCCTTTTTAATTGAACTCGAAATTAACTCTTATTTATTTTTGCTCATCCTTTTCACCTAGGGCATATTTTAATTGCATTACATGGCATTTATGTGCATTATAAAAATTGAAAAAAAAATTGCATGTTTATTTTAATGCATTGTCTTGTTATTGTCTACATGCATGATTTGACCTATATGCCTATAACTCAACACTTAATTAAATAGACTCAAGCCCGATTAATACGAGAAAGGCTCGTGTCCCTGAGTTCGACCTTGGTTTCTTGCCAAGTAAAATAAATTACGATCGTCTCATTTAAATTTATTATTGCATATCTTTAAATGAGTTGATCTTTTGATGACCAAAATCGGCTCGACTGCTTCGACACGTTGAGGTGCTAAAAATGCACTCTTAAAGGGCCGATTTTGCGGTTCGTCAAATGGCACCGTTGCCGGGGACGCGGCTCATTTCTTATATTTTTTGGATTTTTGTTTGTTTAATTTGGTGTTCCTTTTTATAGGTCAAATAATCACATATTTTTCATATAAAATTTTTCTTTCTTATTTGATATCTAATCATTGTTTTTGTGGTAGGGCCCTTGATGGATCAAGGAGGCGAGGAGCAGGACGTTCCCCGCTGCGAGGAGCCGCAGGAGCATGCTTGGAGCAAAGGAGGAAGAAAAGAAAAAAAATGTCTAGCATTTTTTGTTGCATTTTATTTTTAATAATTCGTCTTTTACAGCGGTCTTCGATCGAAGACTCGCGTTTGTAATCGAACGATCATGGTTGTGTGGGGATCGTCCCCACTTGAGTGTCGACCTAGGATAGGCACGCGGCTCTCCGAGCTCACTTTATTTTTACATGCTTGATCGTAGGTAGGACACACTCAAAGATAGACGCACGTAATCTCGCTTCACTTAGCCAAACTTAAATGGATATCATCACCGCTAATAGATGTATGATTAGGTGCGGCTTTTTCGACTTGCATACATGTTGGATTTGGTTTTCAAAACGACCCCAGTTTTTTCGCGGATTTATCGTCAAATCACTGCATGATTCCTTGCTTAGCCTAGATCGCGTTTTTCTTCATCGAATACATGTTTTTCACGGCTTTTATTTCCTAGATTGATCACCTAGGATTAATGGAAAATGGAATGAACGGTAGACGATGATTTTCTGATTGATGTGCTAACCTTAATTCAGTGATAATTTAAAATAAAATTGGGACTGTTAATTGCAAGTCAACCAAAAATGGAGTAAAATTCGGTTTTGGGAGAGCAACACCCGCGCATACGCCTTGATTTTTATTTCACATTTTATCACCAATAAAACCGACAAGATAATCAACAAACTTCGGTTGGTTTCATGTGTGAGTTGGTGAAACTAAGGGTTTTTTCTTGCTTGAATTGAGCCATGTTTGCTACACAACCCCAAAACCGTAGTCACTCCATTTCATCTCCAAGATTCAAAACCGCTCACTTGAATATCCATCCCTCTTCTTCGTTCACCTTGGGTCCCTCCCAACATCAAATTCCATCTTTATACTTAGGCTAATCTCAGCCTAAGTATAAGGGGAACCCGAGTCCCCGTGATTTTTCTCTACTCTTCTTTTCTTGCCTTTATACTTAGGTTATTTCTAACCTAAGTATAGGGGGAGCCCCACTTAGCTCCCGTATATTGCTATATATTTAAATGAACCTATGTACTTGTAACATCTAGTGCTATGAGGACATAGCAAAGTTTAAGTATAGGGGGGTATACCGTATATACCGTATATTTACTTTAGCTATAAATCTGAAAATTTGAAAAATTTAAAACTTTTTTTGGCTAAGGTAAAAATCGTTGGACTAAGAGAACTCAAATGATTTTGCGGCTTTTCGATATTATGTTACGTATTTTTATAAAAATATTTTCGAAAATGATTTTTGAAAATGTTTTGAAAACTTTTATTTTGTGTGACATGGTTTTGAAAAATTGCCTTCTCTTTTCAAGGAAAGTTGAGTTTAACTTGTGTTTTAACTTTATTAAAATCCATAAAAATCAGAAAAATCCTAAAAATCCTTTAAGAGTCATTGGTGACTACTAAACCCAATTAAGTCAGCCGCGTTCAGTGAGGGTTCGCCCTTAGCAGATTGGATGGTTTAGAGGACATCGCGCAAGGCCCCGTCCTCAAGCAACGGGCTTCGGCCTGTACTTACATCCATACTGGCTGAATTGCGGATGCTCAATTGAGTTTAGGAAGTTCTAATATCTCTTGGAGTTCAAAAAAAAATGAAATACAAAGTGTCTTGTTTTTGAATGAAGATGTTGGATTAGTCCTCTACACTTACACTTTCACCCAAGATCTGAATTGGTCAAGAAGACTTAGCTTTTAGAAGTCTTTGAGATTTTAGGTTAACCAACCTTAGCCATCAGGGTCTTAGACTTAATCATCCACATTCCCCTAAGTTTCTAGATTTGCATGCTATATTCCATGCTTAGTCTCAGACAGAAAGAATATGATCAGCACATCACATGCACGACTGCGGTTTTTGATGAGATGAGTTGATTTTTCACCTGAGGGATTGGGATGAGGAAGTCGAGTCTGGATTTGATCTAATGATGCTCGAGGATGGGATAAAATCTTTGGAGGCTTCAGGAAACCTGAGTGTCAGCAATATTAGCCAGTATGAGAACTTGGTTCTTATAGTAATCTCTTGATATTGACCTAAGTGCCTGGGTGTGAAAAATAAATAAAAATTGTTGATCAGTGTGCGCCAACTTTTGGTAAAAGCAGTGGAGCTAGCCACAAATTATAAAAGTCAATGAAATTCAAAGAAAAGCTCTCATTCCACCAAGTCAAATATCAAAGAGCTTCCACCAAAGGCGTGCGCTCCCAAACTTTTCAAAGTGTCCACTTGGACCACCGCTATTAGGACCAGGAGTCGGGCTTGCACCAAAAAAGGGCTCTGCATCGTAAATGCTACAAGTCTGGGTGTCGAAGGTACGATAGGTACTCAAAAGAGACACTCCCCGGTGTACTCCCAGGAAAACAAGTGCAGACGGCTCCAACTTCTCTTGACGGACGCACTGATCAACACCAAAAAAAATGTGTTGCGTAAAAGGCACTAGAGAGAATCCTTGTTCCAATGAGAGGGAGATAAGAATTGACACAATCCCATGCCCTCCATTTCTGGCCTGCCATCTACATTTTCTAAGTCTGACAACTAAAGAGACGGTAGACTGAATGCAAGATTTGATTTATTCCCTAGTGCTGAGGATTGGGTCCTTAGGAGATTTTCTCGGACCAAGACTTTGGGTGAAAACTTGACTCTACTCTCGAAATTGCAGTCAACACTAAACTTCATATCCTTTAGTTTATATGTACATCAGAGAGAGTCTAGAGAAGTAGAGGAATTGGAAGCCTCTTGATTAAGGCTGGGTTGAACTCTAGAATTTTGGATCTCTAAAGTCGAGTCGAATTGATCAGCTTGGATCCTGTATTCACATGCACAAGGGGGTTAATCCAACTTAGTCATTCTTTTTGATGCTCGAGGACGAGCACAGTATAAGTATGGGGGGTGATGAACCTCAGTTTCATCATCTTTATTTCCCATAATTAACCCCCTTGCTTAAAAGTCTGTCAATAAATCCCTGTTAATGTCCTATAATTAACAGAGTCCTTAATAAATTAAAAACCACAAAAAAAATGACAAAACAAAAATTCGTGGTGTTTTTAGACTTAAAAATACCTTCAAAAATATTTCGGGCCCTTGTTTGATCTCTTTTCCAGTTTTGGTCAACATGAAACTTGTAGATCTCGTCAAGATCTACAACTTTCATGTTTTGAGTTTCCTCAAATTCGGCCATCATGGCCCTCAAAAATAAAAAATTCTTTCGAATAAATCTGATTAGGCCACGTGGCCCATTCTGGAGGCGCCACGTGGCCCCGCCCTCCTTGTTTCAGCCGCCTGCTTCCTTGGCCGTTGGATCCTTCTCTGATCCAACGGCCCAGGCCTCTCCACGTACCCGCCTCTTCTTCAACCCTTCGATCAGACCCGCACCTTAATCTCCACCGCGCGTTGCCGCCGCTCTTCCCTCACGCCACATGGCGGTGTGCTCACCACTGGATCGCTCATCTGATCTTTCATCACAGCCGTCTTCTCGAAGATCGCGTCCCTGCCATCCGATCATTCCCCCGTCTCATCATCACCGCATGCTTGCGCCTCACCAGGAGCGCGCCACGTGGCGCTTTGAAGACCTTCTGATCACGCGCCAATTCTCTAATCTGAGCCGCTAGACCTTCCTTTATTTTCAGCCATCAGATCAGAGCTTCCTTCGCATCTAGGCCGTCCTTTAGCGCCTCGCTCTCGATACGCCACGTGGCAGCTCCATGTGCCATCGATCGCTCCGTCCCCCGATCTCATCACCACCGTCTCTTCGCGCCTAAATGCTCGCCGTTGGATCTCCAGATCCAACGGCCAGCGGCCATCGTCAACCTCCAGCCTACTCTTCTCTCTCCCACGATCCTGCTCAACGACCACTCGCTCTTTCCATTTTCACAGCCACTCCCGTGGACTTCCTCCTTCGCCAACCGTCCCACGGTCTTCCCCTATCATCCACCTCCTCCGCGCATCACTCCACTACCCACGACTCCTTTCCAGTCGTCCCACATCGGCCCTCAAAACCACGTCAACGACCATCACTTCCGCCATCTCCACCCTTCAAATAACCCGCCCCTCCCACCTTTCGCCGTTGTCCACCTTTACGAGGAAGGGAGCCCAGCCCTCCTCCGCCTCCCCGTGACAGGGGGAGGCGGTGCGATTGAGCGAAGACGACTCCGCTTCCCGGTGAGACCCTCCGACCTTCACGGCGGAGCTGCGGCGCATCGCAACCGCCCGAGCTGCTCTGAGTTGCTGCCGGAGTTCAGCGACGACCAGGGCTCCACGTTGGAGTCCGCCCCCAAGCTCCGCTCCGCCCCTATCGCCGGTAAGCTTCCCCTCTTTCTCTCTGCATTTTCTTTTGTCTTTTACTTGTTAAATTAGGCTTCGACAGTCAACTTCGCCCTCCATTGTTCATTCCGTTAGCTCCGCCAACACCTCCCCGTTCACGCCTTCTCCTCCGACCATGCTCCCCTTCTTCCATACCCCCCATCGCCTCCGACCACCTCCTCCGCTCTAGCGGCGGAGGAGCACCGAGCTCCCCGCTCCCTTCGCCCCTATGAGCTCTCACATCACCTCACGCACACACATTTACGCTTTGGCTATGGGTACTAACCCTGCAGGTGACCTATATGTCGAATGGCCGGAGCCTCGCCGGACCCATCTTCGTGACTGTCGTCCTCGACATTGGAACCCCGGCGACCCGAGCTGAGCTACCAGACACCTCGCCCGAGCTCTAATCTTCATCGATCAGTAGCCTTGGGCGAACACCACCGGGCCCAGGACAGAGCGGCGGAGGAAGAGATCCCTCGCCGGAGCTCGTTAGTCGCCGCCAGCCGAAGGTGGAGGACGAGCAGCAGTTGCCGTTGGATGGTCCCCTTCCAGCGACCATCCAACGGCCCAGAAGAGGCCACATCACCGACTTCAAGAGCCATTCGATCACCACGATCGGATGGTCCATGCATAGACACGTGGCGACACCAGAGCGCCCCCGAGCCTCAGCCATCGAACCTCCAGGTCTGGCGCGCCCGAACCTGCACCGAGCCTCGGAGCAACCCCGAACCTGGCCGAAGCAGCACCGAGCCTCCTAGCCATCCCGAGCCTAGGAAGCACGTGCCTGGCACGTGTTTCACTGGGCTAATTGCAACGAGGCCCCACCGACTTCTCCATATTGCATTCAGGTCCTCTTTCACTTGCAGATCATGTACACAGTGGGTAATTTACATTGAAACCCTCGCGGGTTTTCCAAATTGCAGAAATACCCCTGTATGTGTGGGCAAATTACAGGGAAGGTCCCGCTCTTTAGTTTATTTATTTTTTAGTCCCTCCCAGGGACCTGTATGCAATTTTATTTTCTTGTTTTCTTTTCAGTTATGCCCTTGCGTTCCTTTATGCATATCTTGAGCTACGAACATCCGATTGAGATGATTTCAGTTTCGTTTTAAAGCTGGTTTGATGATCTTTTAAATGGCATGCTTAATTGCTGTTTTGGACACAATAATTTTGTTATTTATTATTTTATTGTGATGTGTCTATTTGAGCTCAAAATGATGCCTTTCTTACTATTATTCATCACATCGGCCTTTTTAATTGAACTCGATATTAACTCTTATTTATTTTTGCTCATCATTTTCACCTAGGGCATATTTTAATTGCATTACATGGCATTTATGTGCATTATAAAAATTGAAAAAAAAATTGCATGTTTATTTTAATGCATTGTCTTGTTATTGTTTACATGCATGATTTGACCTATATGCCTATAACTCAACACTTAATTAAATAGACTCAAGCCCGATTAATACGAGAAAGGCTCGTGTCCCTGAGTTCGACCTTGGTTTCTTGCCAAGTAAAATAAATTATGATCGTCTCATTTTAATTTATTATTGCATATCTTTAAATGAGTTGATCTTTTGATGACCAAAATCGGCTCGACTGCTTCGACACGTTGAGGTGCTAAAAATGCACTCTTAAAGGGCCGATTTTGCGGTTCGTCAAATGGCGTCGTTGCCGGGGACACAGCTCATTTCTTATATTTTTTGGATTTTTGTTTGTTTAATTTGGTGTTCCTTTTTATAGGTCAAATAATCACATATTTTGCATATAAAATTTTTCTTTCTTATTTGATATCTAATCATTGTTTTTGTGGCAGGGCGCTTGATGGATCAAGGAGGCGAGGAGCAGGACGTTCCCCGCTGCGAGGAGCCGCAGGAGCATGCTTGGAGCAAAGGAGGAAGAAAAGAAAAAAAAATGTCTCGCATTTTTTGTTGCATTTTATTTTTAATAATTCATCTTTTACAGCGGTCTTCGATCGAAGACTCGCGTTTGTAATCGAACGATCATGGTTGTGTGGGGATCGTCCCCACTTGAGTGTCGACCTAGGATAGGCACGCGGCTCTCTGAGCTCACTTTATTTTTACATGCTTGATCGTAGGTAGGACACACTCAAAGATAGACGCACGTAATCTCGCTTCACTTAGCCAAACTTAAATGGATATCATCACCGCTAATAGATGTATGATTAGGTGCGGCTTTTTCGACTTGCATACATGTTGGATTTGGTTTTCAAAACGGCCCCAGTTTTTTCGCGGATTTATCGTCAAATCACTGCATGATTCCTCGCTTAGCCTAGATCGTGTTTTTCTTCATCGAATACATGTTTTTCACGGCTTTTATTTCCTAGATTGATCACCTAGGATTAATGGAAAATGGAATGAACGGTAGACGATGATTTTCTGATTGATGTGCTAACCTTAATTCAGTGATAATTTAAAATAAAATTGGGACTGTTAATTGCAAGTCAACCAAAAATGGAGTAAAATTCGGTTTTGGGAGAGCAACACCCGCGCATACGCCTTGATTTTTATTTCACATTTTATCACCAATAAAACCGACAAGATAATCAACCAACTTCGATTGGTTTCATGTGTGAGTTGGTGAAACTAAGGGTTTTTGCTTGCTTAAATTGAGCCATGTTTGCTACACAACCCCAAAACCGTAGTCACTCCATTTCATCTCCAAGATTCAAAACCGCTCACTTGTATATCCATCCCTCTTCTTCGTTCACCTTGGGTCCCTCCCAACATCAAATTCCATCTTTATACTTAGGCTAATCTCAGCCTAAGTATAGGGGGGACCCGAGTCCCCGTGATTTTTCTCTACTCTTCTTTTCTTGCCTTTATACTTAGGTTATTTCTAACCTAAGTATAGGGGGATCCCCTCTTAGCTCCCGTATATTCCTATATATTTAAATGAACCTATGTACTTGTAACATCTAGTGCTATGAGGACATAGCAAAGTTTAAGTATAGGGGGGTATACCGTATATACCGTATATTTACTTTAGCTATAAATCTGAAAATTTGAAAAATTTAAAACTTTTTTTGGCTAAGGTAAAAATCGTTGGACTAAGAGAACTCAAATGATTTTGCGGCTTTTCGATATTATGTTACGCTATTTTTATAAAAATATTTTCGAAAATGATTTTTGAAAATGTTTTGAAAACTTTTATTTTGTGTGACATGGTTTTGAAAAATTGCCTTCTCTTTTCAATGAAAGTTGAGTTTAACTTGTGTTTTAACTTTATTAAAATCCATAAAAATCAGAAAAATCCTAAAAATCCTTTAAGAGTCATTGGTGACTACTAAACCCAATTAAGTCAGCCGCGTTCAGTGAGGGTTAGCCCTTAGCAGATTGGATGGTTTAGAGGACATCGCGCAAGGCCCCGTCCTCAAGCAACGGGCTTCGGCCTGTACTTACATCCATACTGGCTGAATTGCGGATGCTCAATTGAGTTTAGGAAGTTCTAATATCTCTTGGAGTTCAAAAAAAAAATGAAATACAAAGTGTCTTGTTTTTGAATGAAGATGTTGGATTAGTCCTCTACACTTACACTTTCACCCAAGATCTGAATTGGTCAAGAAGACTTAGCTTTTAGAAGTCTTTGAGATTTTAGGTTAACCAGCCTTAGCCATCAGGGTCTTAGACTTAATCATCCACATTCCCCTAAGTTTCTAGATTTGCATGCTATATTCCATGCTTAGTCTCAGACAGAAAGAATATGATCAGCACATCACATGCACGACTGCGGTTTTTGATGAGATGAGTTGATTTTTCACCTGAGGGATTGGGATGAGGAAGTCGAGTCTGGATTTGATCTAATGATGCTCGAGGATGGGATAAAATCTTTGGAGGCTTCAGGAAACCTGAGTGTCAGCAATATTAGCCAGTATGAGAACTTGGTTCTTATAGTAATCTCTTGATATTGACCTAAGTGCCTGGGTGTGAAAAATAAATAAAAATTGTTGATCAGTGTGCGCCAACTTTTGGTAAAAGCAGTGGAGCTAGCCACAAATTATAAAAGTCAATGAAATTCAAAGAAAAGCTCTCATTCCACCAAGTCAAATATCAAAGAGCTTCCACCAAAGGCGTGCGCTCCCAAACTTTTCAAAGTGTCCACTTGGACCACCGCTATTAGGACCAGGAGTCGGGCTTGCACCAAAAAAGGGCTCTGCATCGTAAATGCTACAAGTCTGGGTGTCGAAGGTACGATAGGTACTCAAAAGACACACACCCCGGTGTACTCCCAGGAAAACAAGTGCAGACGGCTCCAACTTCTCTTGACGGACGCACTGATCAACACCAAAAAAAATTTGTTGCGTAAAAGGCACTATAGAGAATCCTTGTTCCAATGAGAGGGAGATAAGAATTGACACAATCCCATGCCCTCCATTTCTGGCCTGCCATCTACATTTTCTAAGTCTGACAACTAAAGAGACGGTAGACTGAATGCAAGATTTGATTTATTCCCTAGTGCTGAGGATTGGGTCCTTAGGAGATTTTCTCGGACCAAGAATTTGGGTGAAAACTTGACTCTACTCTCGAAATTGCAGTCAACACTAAACTTCATATCCTTTAGTTTATATGTACATCAGAGAGAGTCTAGAGAAGTAGAGGAATTGGAAGCCTCTTGATTAAGGCTGGGTTGAACTCTAGAATTTTGGATCTCTAAAGTCGAGTCGACTTGATCAGCTTGGATCCTGTATTCACATGCACAAGGGGGTTAATCCAACTTAGTCATTCTTTTTGATGCTCGAGGACGAGCATAGTTTAAGTGTGGGGGGTGATGAACCTCAGTTTCATCATCTTTATTTCCCATAATTAACCCCCTTGCTTAAAAGTCAGTCAATAAATCCCTGTTAATGTCCTATAATTAACAGAGTCCTTAATAAATTAAAAACCACAAAAAAATGACAAAACAAAAATTCGTGGTGTTTTTAGACTTAAAAATACCTTCAAAAATATTTCGGGCCCTTGTTTGATCTCTTTTCCAGTTTTGGTCAACATGAAACTTGTAGATCTCGTCAACATCTACAACTTTCATGTTTTGAGTTTCCTCAAATTCGGCCATCTTGGCCCTCAAAAATAAAAAATTCCCTCGAATAAATCTGATTGGGCCACGTGGCCCATTCTGGAGGCGCCACGTGGCCCCGCCCTCCTTGTTTCAGCCGCCTGCTTCCTTGGCCGTTGGATCCTTCTCTGATCCAACGGCCCAGGCCTCTCCACGTACCCGCCTCTTCTTCAACCCTTCGATCAGACCCGCACCTTAATCTCCACCGCTCGTTGCCACCGCTCTTCCCTCACGCCACGTGGCGGTGTGCTCACCACTAGATCGCTCATCTGATCTTTCATCACAGCCGTCTTGTCGAAGATCGCGTCCCTGCCATCCGATCATTCCCCCGTCTCATCATCACCGCATGCTTGCGCCTCACTAGGAGCGCGCCACGTGGCACTTTGAAGACCTTCTGATCGCGCGCCAATTCTCTAATCTGAGCCGCTAGACCTTCCTTTATTTTCAGCCATCAGATCAGAGCTTCCTTCGCATCTAGGTCGTCCTTTAGCGACTCGCTCTCGATACGCCACGTGGCAGCTCCATGTGCCATCGATCGCTCCGTCCCCCGATCTCATCACCACCGTCTCTTCGCGCCTAAATGCTCGCCATTGGATCTCCTCGCTCTTTCCATTTTCACAGCCACTCCCGTGGACTTCCTCCTTCGCCAACCGTCCCACGGTCTTCCCCTATCATGCACCTCCTCCGTGCATCACTCCACTACCCACGACTCCTTTCCAGTCGTCCCACATCGGCCCTCAAAACCACGTCAACCACCATCACTTCCGCCATCTCCGCCCTTCAAATACCCCTCCCCTCCCACCTTTCACCGTTGTCCACCTTTACGAGGAAGGGATCCCAGCCCTCCTCCGCCTCCCCGTGACAGGGGGAGGCGGTGCGATTGAGCGAAGATGACTCCGCTTCCCGGTGAGACCCTCCGACCTTCACGGCGGAGCTGCGGCGCATCGCGACCGCCCGAGCAGCTCCGAGTTGCTGCCGGAGTTCAGCGACGACCAGGGCTCCACGTTGGAGTCCGCCCCCAAGCTCCGCTCCGCCCCTATCGCCGGTAAGCTTCCCCTCTTTCTCTCTGCATTTTCTTTTGTCTTTTACTTGTTAAATCAGGCTTCGACAGTCAACTTCGCCCTCCATTGTTCATTCCGTTAGCTCCGCCAACACCTCCCCGTTCACGCCTTCTCCTCCGACCATGCTCCCCTTCTTCCATACCCCCCATCGCCTCCGACCACCTCCTCCGCTCTAGCGACGGAGGAGCACCGAGCTCCCCGCTCCCTTCGCCCCTATGAGCTCTCACATCACCTCACGCACACACATTTACGCTTCGGCTATGGGTACTAACCCTGCAGGTGACCTATATGTCGAATGGCCGGAGCCTCGCCGGACCCATCTTCGTGACTGTCGTCCTCGACATTGGAACCCCGGCGACCCGAGCTGAGCTACCAGACGCCTCGCCCGAGCTCTAATCTTCATCGACGATCTTTCAGTAGCCTTGGGCGAACACCACCGGGCCCAGGACAGAGCGGCGGAGGAAGAGCTCCCTCGCCGGAGCTCGTTAGTCGCCGCCAGCCGAAGGTGGAGGACGAGCAGCAGTTGCCGTTGGATGGTCCCCTTCCAGCGACCATCCAACGGCCCAGAAGAGGCCACGTCACCGACTTCAAGAGCCATTCGATCACCACGATCGGATGGTCCATGCATAGACACGTGGCGACACCAGAGCGCCCCCGAGCCTCAGCCATCGAACCTCCAGGTCTGGCGCGCCCGAACCTGCACCGAGCCTCGGAGCAACCCCGAACCTGGCCGAAGCAGCACCGAGCCTCCTAGCCATCCCGAGCCTAGGAAGCACGTGCCTGGCACGTGTTTCACTGGGCTAATTGCAACAAGGCCCCGTCGACTTCTCCATATTGCATTCAGGTCCTCTTTCACGTGCAGATCATGTGCACAGTGGGTAATTTACATTGAAATCCTCGCAGGTTTTCCAAATTGCAGAAATACCCCTGTACGTGTGGGCAAATTACAGGGAAGGTCCCGCTCTTTAGTTTATTTACTTTTTAGTCCCTCCCAGGGACCTGTATGCAATTTTATTTTCTTGTTTTCTTTTCAGTTATGCCCTTGCGTTCCTTTATGCATATCTTGAGCTACAAACATCCGATTGAGATGATTTCAGTTTCGTTTTAAAGCTGGTTTAATGATCTTTTAAATGGCATGCTTAATTACTATTTTGGACACAATAATTTTGTTATTTATTATTTTATAGCGATGTGTCTATTTGAGCTCAAAATGATGCCTTTCTTACTATTATTCATCACATCGGCCTTTTTAATTGAACTCGAAATTAACTCTTATTTATTTTTGCTCATCCTTTTCACCTAGGGCATATTTTAATTGCATTACATGGCATTTATGTGCATTATAAAAATTGAAAAAAAAATTGCATGTTTATTTTAATGCATTGTCTTGTTATTGTCTACATGCATGATTTGACCTATATGCCTATAACTCAACACTTAATTAAATAGACTCAAGTCCGATTAATACGAGAAAGGCTCGTGTCCCTGAGTTCGACCTTGGTTTCTTGCCAAGTAAAATAAATTACGATCGTCTCATTTTAATTTATTATTGTATATCTTTAAATGAGTTGATCTTTTGATGACCAAAATCGGCTCGACTGCTTCGACACGTTGAGGTGCTAAAAACGCACTCTTAAAGGGTCGATTTTGCGGTTCATCAATGACCCTGCTCATTTTAGTCATCCACATGTACAGCCTGATGTGGGCACATATTTTGTTATAACGAAGAACACTATTTCTACTACTATTTTTGATTCTATACATATTCTGTATCCTGATGCAATGAGAAAATCCTAAAAAATAAAAAATGTGAAAACTGCATTGTCTAACCCTGATGTGATAGAAAATAATTCAGAATCTTGTTCTTGAAATGCCTCTTCTCAAAGCCATCAAGTACATGCCTAACATCAAGAAAGGTTTAAAGAGGCATGTATCTCAAAGAGACATCTGTGTAAAACACATGAAAGAAATGTAAAGCACATCCTCACCGTCGCTATAGTAAATGCAATCAGCAATATCCCAACAAAGAAGAAGGACATGGGAGCTCCTCTAGTTAGATGTCAGATGTTTAACCAAGAGTTCGATCGAACTCTACTTGATAGTAGATCCTCAATAAACCTAATTCCTACGTCACCGCTCAAGGACTTTGGGTTAGGTCCGCTCAAGTCTACTAAAATGACTCTGCAGTTCACAAACACATCCATTAAGCGGTCCTGAGGAATCCTGTAAGATGTCATCGTCACCATTCAGGGAATGCAGTTCCCCACGACTTCATAGTTCTGGACATAGACACTTCAGCCCCTCTTTTGAATACCCCAATAATCCTTGGACGGTCGTTCCTTCGAACGACCAAGGAAGTGGTAAACTATGGCACTGGACAGATAACATTCCATTCAAATAGCGATAAAGTGTCGATTGAAACGATTCAAATGCCTAAGCCTTCAGCATCTGCATCAGACGAGAGTGAGCAGGTAGAGAAGCGAATAGAAGACTGTGACCTTTTGGCAGAAATCTGTGATACAAACCTATTTATGGATGACATTGAAACCCAAGTTTTCCTCTCCACAGAGGAAGGCTTGGACAGCACAGTCGAGTTCCCAGATGTCTTTAAAGATGAGATTCTTACTGACTTATCTGATGAATACATTCATGGCCAACTGTCCTTGGAAGATCAAGAGGACATAATTGAAAATTTTTGTGAACAAGATCCTATCATCGAAGAATTATGTGCAGCACTGCACTTAGAGCTCATAGTGCCAATGGTGGACACACAACATATGAAAAATCCAATGCCATCTCCCTACACAGTAGCAGAAGTCACCAATGAGCTAAACCAATCCCCACTTGAGCTCAAGCCACTTCCGATAAATATGAAGTATGCCTTCCTTGCGGACGCATCGAACATGTTCCCTGTAATCATCAATTCACAGCTAACCGAGGAACAAGAATCTCTTCTGCTTGAGGTTCTAGAAAGAAACCACAAGGCCATAAGCTGGAAAATTTCCGATCTCCATGAGATAAACTCCTCACTGTGTTTGCATCACATATACCTTGAAGAAGATAGTAAGCCCTCCCGTGAATTCTAGCACCGATTAAATCTTAATTTTCAGGAGGTTGTGATGAATGAAATCACAAAGTAGTGTGATGAAGGATTCATATATCCCATCTCCGACTCAAAATGGGTGAGTCCCTTGCTTGTTGTGCACAAAAAGTCAGGAATCATTATGGTCAAGAATGATAAAGGAGAGGAGATCGCAACCAGTGTTTGACATCATGGCACGTCTGTGTAGATTGTCGACGTCTGAATTTAGCAACCAAGAAAGATCATTTCCCAATTACCTTCACTGACTAGATAGTCGAAAGACTGGCCGCGAAGGAATATTTCTATTTCTTGGATGGTTAATCTGGTTACAATCAAGTCACCATTGCTCCTGAAGATCAAGAGAGACAACAATCACTTGTCCATTTGGGACGTATGCCTTCGGCAGAATGCCGTTCGGATTATGCTACGCTCCAACGACATTCCAACGATGTATGTTGGATGTCTTTGTAGATATGGTTGGAAGTTTTATCAAGATCTTCATGGATGATTTCTCAGTCTATGGAGACAGCTTTGATCAGTGTTTATCTTATCTAAACCGAGTTCTGAAAAGATGCTGTGAAATGAACCTTGTGCTCTCGTGGGAGAAGGGCCATTTTATGGTGACCAAAGGTATTGTTCTTGGCCATGTCATCTCGAAGCGTGGCATGGAGGTTTGATCCTATGAAGGTTGTTTTAATTACGAAGCTAGAGCCACCTACCAATTTGAAACAGGTCAGGTCATTCTTAGGGCATGTCTGTTTCTACCGACGATTCATCAAGGATTTCAGCAAAATCGCCCAACCCATGACCAAGCTCCTACATAAGGAGGCAGACTTTATTATAGATGACAGAGTGCTTCAGGCATTCACCCAATTGAAAGAAATAATCACTCAGGCCCCTGTCCTCCAACCGCCAGATTGGTCTCTACCATTTGAGCTCATGACTGATGCCTTTGATTATGCCATTGGGGCAGTTCTAGGATAGAGGAGAGAGCATATTCCATTTGCGATTCACTATTCCAGCAGAACTCTAGATGAAGCACACGGAAACTACACTATCACTAAAAAAGAGCTGCTAGTAGTAGTATTTGCCCTGTAGAAATTCCGATCCTATTTGCTTGGATCCAAAGTTATAGTATATAAAGATCACTCAGTTATCAAGTATCTACAATCCAAGAAGGATGACAAACCACGATTAATCAGATGGATCCTTCTACTCCAGGAATTTGACCTTGAAATTCGCGATAAACCTAGAGTAAAAAATGTGGTGGCTGATCACTTGTTAAGACTGCTAGAGCCAAACACTCCTGAGCAGAGTCCATTGCCGATTATAGAGACTTTTCCAGATGAAGACATCTTGTCAGTCACCTCACTCCCCTTGTTCACCGATATTGTGAACTTTCTTATATCAAAGAAGACTCCACAAGATTGGCCTAAGATGAAAAGAGACAAGTTCTTGTCAGATATCCATTTCTACCAGTCGGAGGATCCATATCTCTTTCGTGGGGGAGCTGACTGCATCTGGAGAAGATGCATTCCTCAGGAGGAAGTCCACAGTGTCCTCGAGCATTGCTGCTCCAAAGAATTAGGAGGATACCACTCTCGTAGAAGAACCATAGTGAAAGTTCTACAATGCGGTTTTTGGTGGCCGACACTATTCAAAGACGCAGAAGACTTTGTCAAGCATTGTAATGACTATAAAAGACTAGGTGTTACCATTGGAATGAGAGACACAATGCCTCTGAAGTACATTCCGATTTCAGACGTATTTAACGCTTGGGGCATTGACTTCATGGGTCCGTTCCCTAACAGTTAGGGATTTGAGTATTCTGCTCGTTGTCGATTATGTAAGCCATTGGCTGGAAGCTATCCCAACCCGAACCGCTGACATTCGTTTCTAAAAGATCACATCATCCAAAGTTCAGGATCCCCAAAATATTGATATCTGATGGGGTAGCCACTTCGTCGACGAAGAGGTGAAAAAGATGACACATTAATTCTGCATAGAACATCATGTCACCTCTCCGTACCACCCACAGTCCAATGGCCTAGACGAATGTTCAGATAGGGAGATAAAGACAATATTGCAGAAACTCGCACGCCCCGACAAGAAGAATTGGTCGCAGTTGCTGGACTCAGTACTTTAGGCCTATCGGGATGCGTACAAGTCACCGTTAGGAATGTCTCCTTGCTCCCTAGTATATGGCTGATGAATCTCGTATTCATCATGCTAAAATTGGTTAATTAGGCTCTGTTCCCCAAAATTCAAATGCATTTAATCATTAATAGAGCACCATTAGCATACATACATGTGTAAATAATATTTGTATTTCATCATGCATAATTGCATTAAAAATTCCAAGTGTAAATTAGCCTAAAAAGCCGCTAACTTCTCATATTTTTAATTAATTCATCCTAACTCTGATTGACCACAAATCACTCCGTTGTGTAGATATTACTAACAAGAATAAATAAAAAAATATAAAAAATTACTAACTCAAATAAGTGTCAAATAATCCCAAAGTCTAATTTTACATTTGACAGACTAAAACGTGCATATATCCCTCATACAGTGTCCGATTTTGGTCTACTCACTATTAAAGCACTCCATTTTCAAATACCTTTAAAACAAAACCAAATTCGTAAAATTCGGAGCTCATATGTGAAAGTTGGATTTTAGGCCTCGTTTGTGCATTTTAACTTTTTGCTAATTTTGACCTAAGTTTTGATGTACATAATTAACCCTTTTAATTTTATTTATTCTTCATTTGTGTTCTTTGATGAAAGTTTTATTAAGCGACACAAAAATCCAAATCCAGATTAAAACTGAAATCTAAGAAACTGATTGAGTCCAAGTGTCTGTTGTGAGTCTGTACAAAAATTGTATGTTTCATACTTCTATTTTATTTTCCTATTTTCTTATTTATTAAAAATCCAAAAAATTAGATTAGTGTATAATTAATCTTTTGTATTTTATCGTAATTTTTCTAGATTTTTATCCTCTAAAAAACCACCAAAAAAATTATAAAACTCCAAAAAGCTGGTTTTCTATACACATGGAGAACCGCCAAAAATACCGCTTCACACAAGTGACCTCTTTTGCTCCCAAATCCTTCTTGAAAGTTGTAGATCTCGTCGAGATGAACAACTTTTGTGAAGGAAATTTTTCGATCTGAGGTCTCCTATTATTTCTTTCCTCTTTAATTTTGAAATTTTTTGGGGGCTCCACGTGGCAGCCCATAGGCGTGCCACGTGGCACCCCACTTTCTCTCTCCAAGTCACCTCGGGTCACGTGCCTAGCATGTGACCCCACCTTCTCCAACATCCATCCGTTCCAACCCCCTTGTCGTTCCTCCTCCTCCTCCTTCCTCGTAACCGCTGCCACCTCCACGTAACGACGGACGTCGCCTTCAATCTCCGGTCATTACGGCCATTCCTCCGTGCCGCCCTCACTGTTACTCTTCCCCTTCAGCTTTTATCCTATCCGCCTCCCTATAAAACCTCGCCGACTCGCATCCTCATGCCTCATCTGCCATCGTTGACAAGAGATAGGGAAAGCTCGTGAAGGAGGCCAATGACAGGGGCTCCCCTCTGTCGGCAACGACCTCTCTTTGGGCGAGATCCACGGAGCTGAAGGTTCCGTGCAGATGCTCTCCTTGCATCCAAGCGTCACGGCCTCTTCATCGGCCACTAAGGTGATCACCCCTCCGCCACTCCCAATCCAGGCGAAGTCATCCCACTCCTCTTCTCCTTCTTTCGATAATTTATGTCTTTTCCTTTGCAGGCAAACCTCGACCTTTGCTCACGACCAAGCTCCGGTTGCCCCATCTTTGTTTAACCACCTGTGCACCACTACTTCTGGAGCTCCCTGCGCCTCGCGGTCTCCTTCCACCCTCGCAGCCCGCCTTGGAACTGCGACCATAGCAGGTCGCATCCGCTCATCGCCCTCAGGTTTCCATTCGTAATAGGTGAGCCCCCCGCCCGCACCCAGCCCCGACCGGCACTCTGCCCTCCCACGCGGAGACCGGTTACCCCCTGCCTTCGCCGGTCATGGCCACGGCCCCCCGCCTCGACTACTCCGTCGCTGGAGCCACCAACCGTTGATCTCTCCGCCTTTCGTCATCGACTTCAACAGCCGTTGGATCGGGGGATCCAACGGTCAACGGATCACCACGCCTCCCCCTCCGAGTCTAGGCCCCAGCCTAGAGGCTCGGGCTCTATGAGCCACTCCAGACAGCCAAATGGAGGCTTGGACCATCCGAGCCTAAGCCTCGGTCCGAGCCTCTCGCCCGCCATCCGAGCCTTTGGTTCTGGGCTTCGAACCTCAGGCCCGGGCCCGAACCTCAGGCTTGGCCCCTCCGAGCCTCCAGGCGCACGTGCGATGCATGTGCGCTTGGGGAAAATTGCGGATACATCCTCATAAGTTTCAGAAATTACAATTATACTCTCGCCATGGGTAAATTGCAGAGGGGCCCCTCCAACTTTGCTAAATTATATATAAGCCCCTCTAGGGACCTTTTTGAAAGAAAAACTTTAATTTATTTACATTTTAGTCCCTACAAATTCATTGGAGCATATCTTTCTCATGCGAACTCCGTCTTCAACATATAATATGTCATTTTGAAGCTCTTTTCATGTTCTACCACTAAGCATATTTTGTGGACAGATCTGAGGTTGTCTATTGATAATTATTATTTGATGATCTCTGTTGACATATGCAGGCTAATTTTGACATATTTGTGCTTGAGAAATTAATGATATTTTTTACAGGAATTCGGATGAGGATTTTACTCTGATTAAACCCTTGTAATCATTGTTGGTTATTCTCAATAGTTTAGTTTTCCACAGGGGATTAATTTAGATTTATTTCTCTAAGATTATTGTCGACTATTCGAGGAATTGAATCAAAGACATTTGGAGGCCAAATATTTTGCTTCAAATTATTCCGAGCAGTAATTGATTAACCTGAAGCATTGAGTCAGTTTGACTAACTCTTGAGTTCGATCCATTTTGATTTGTGATTAAACTTAGAGATCAAATTATTTGGGGATTTAATATGTTTCAAAATCGCAGATCCTGGGCATATACTTCTTTGTTTATTTTCTTTGCATCGCATCTTCATCATTGCATTGTATTATATTGTCCCAACACAGAAATTAATTAACCATTAACTAATTATTTAATTTAATTTAAAACCATGCAACTAAGAATCACCATTCCTCGTGTTCGACCTTGGTAGACTTGCCAAGTAAAAATATTCCACAACATTCAAAGATTGTGGTTTTTGCTGAACTGAATTTGCCTCCTATACTACGAAAATTTTAGATAATTAAAGAGGCGATTTTCATGTTCATCAATGGCAAGCCATGCCATCTGCCCGTGGAACTTATTCACAAATCATTATGGGCAATCAACATATGTAATATGGATTTCAAAAAGGGAGGACAGAACAGAAAGTTGGATCTGAATCAACTCCTTGAATTCCAAGAGTATGCATATGACAGCAGCCTAGTGTACAAAGAAAAGGTCAAGAAGTAGCATGACAAGCACATCCAGCATAGCTTCGAGCCAGGACAGAAAGTTTGGTTGTTCGATGCAAAAATAAAACTATTCTAGGGAAATTGAAGAGCAAGTGGACATGGCCTTTCATAGTGAAATAGGTGCATGACAATGGAAGTATCGTCATATCCAGTCCATCAGCTGATGCATAACCATTCACGATCAACATACATCTTCTGAAGCCTTATCTCGAACATGACACATTTCTGTCTGTGGTCGATTCAATTCAGGTGGTCCACGATGAAGAACTGACATACACAACATCCACTCATGCAGACGAGCCAAGCAAAAACATTTTTGAATAGTTAATAATTTCTTCTTTTCTTCTTTTCATTCGTTTATTTTTCTGAAAAGTCGCATTCATACCATGCATCATTGCTATATTTTGGATATTCTTCATCCTATGTATAGGGGGTTAATGCATTCAGGTGTTCATTCTTTGATCCCTCGCATGTCTCCTCAACTTTTGACACTCTTTCTATACTTAGGGATAATTTACCCTAAGTATCCGGGAAGACAGGCAGAGCCGTTGAGTTATTCATTTATTCATTTCCCACCCTCGACCCTCTCTGCAGTTGTATACAGTCTGCTATACTTAGTATTAATTGATCCTAAGTATATGGGGGGAAGACCGACTTCCTATTCTTTAGCCTTTTTAGTATAGACTTTTCTATAATTAGTACAAGCTAAGTCTTCCTTTCTCTTCGATCTGTGAGGACATGGCTCAAGCTAAGTATGGGGAGTCAATATATACTTTGTATATATTTTAGCCATAACTCGTATTTTTGTATTTTCAATAGTAAGGCTAAGACACTATATATACAAAATTTCATAGCATTATTTAATAAAAATGATGTTTATAATTCCTCCAATTCTTTTTGTATGTATTGACTAATAAATCGGGTGAAAATGCTTTGCAAAATGTATGGAAAATAATTTGAAAATCTAATTGAAAAATATTTTAAAAATTGTTTGAAAAATGTTTTGTAAAATATTTTCAACCTTTGTAAAATATTTTGTCTGTAAAACTTCTTTCTTTGCGTGAAATGAAAATATTTGAAAATTGATTTGCAAATGTTTGGAAAATGGTTGCAAAAATATTTTGAAAAATCTATATATACAGTTTGAAAATCCTTTGTAAAAATGATTTTCAAATATGTGTATATGTTTGTAAAAATTATTTTGAACTGCAGTTTTTAAAATTGTTTGAAAATTCATTTTCAAACAAGTTTGAGGAATATATACGTCACACTAAAATTCCTTATTAAATGCATATGTGATTCTATAAAAATGATCACTTATCCATGTAAATTCTTAAAACCCTAAATCTTGTAAATAATAAGATGCATCCCCGTGTAAATATTTGTACCTAGTTATTATCCAAAATCATTTGTTTTCAAAAATCACAAAATATTTGCAAAACCAAAATACCAAAAATATTTGCAATTTTTTTGAAAAATTGCATGTAAATTTGCAAAAAATTTTTCAAAAATCATAAAATGTTCAAAACTTTGAAAATTGCATCACAAAAATATTTTCCTACATTGTACATAGCATGAGCATTTTTCGGAGTAATCTAGGCAATTGAACAAGTCCAAATAAAGTCTGAAGATTGGAGCTATTTGTAGACCTTAATACACTTTCATAGGAACCCATTGAGGACTAGAATTGGAGATACTTCAGGTCACCTTGACTTAATTCTTTAGATTCCATAAGAATACATTAAAGAGTCAATTCAATGTGCCTAAATAGAACCTTTCATATCATCCTTACAATTTTTAAGACAGTGACTTGACTAGAAACCTCTCACCTAACACTTAGCTCAACCTAGATGGACTGTTGAAAAATATTGGGGTCTGTCGGGACGATGCAAGTCTGCCTCGTCAAGGGTGGCTCAGGAACCATTCTTGGGGATTGCCGATACCGGTACTCTAACCCACTTCTTCTAATAACAATGATATCTAAAGACTGGAGATGGATTGAAACAATGCTTCGGATGAGGGATGATCTACCGTCGCAACTTTTCTAAGACCCCAAAACAGTGGGTGGAACAAAAGATGCTATATCCACCGGGGCACAAACAAGAATGTAGATGTTGTGCAAAGTCAAAGAAAATATCCAAAGAAGCCTTCAACCAAAAATTCCACAAATATGAGATTCAGAAAAAGCCTGCTTCTCAGTGAAAATCCGGTTACACTAACTGACTTCATGCGCGAATGATGACTACACTGCTCCATTCCCATTTATCTTCCCATTCTTCTAACTTCTTATCCCATTCGGTTGTAAAGATCGGAAGTATCCGACCTTATAAGGAAATATCTGACTCCACGAGGATGAGTTCTCAGAAGAGCAGACACCTTGGTGGTTCAATGGTTTTGTCTGGGGAGAGCTGAACAATTTCACACACATGGTTCTATCATTTCAAGGTAGCAAGAGTATGCGACTGAGAGGATGGTTTTGACCTTGTTGTGAATTGGACTAGATAATAGGAATATGGAACCTAAAGGTTGTTGTGTCACAAATCCTAACCTCTAAGTTGTTCTGAACACACCATTAATCCAAAGGTCTTCTTTGAGCTCCAAACTTCGACATCATCAACACAAGTTTAAAAGCCAAAAAATATTCCAAGTTATTTCTTTCTATTTTCTTTATTTTCTTTATTTTCTTCTCCGCACTTATAGGCATAAGTGTTTGCTAGGGTCTAGCAAAGGCAAATATATGGGGGTGATGAATCTCCATTTCATCACTTTTATTCTTTCATTTTGGCCTTTAAACCCTAGCTGAATACATGTATATATCATTAATTTATCAAAATAAACATTCATTAATTCGTTTCAAATACTGTATAAAATATTGTATGTTTATAGTATTTATTGTCAAAATAAAAGAATAAAGGAAAGGAAAGAAAAAGAGTGAGGTGTTAAGGATACTGATGTGACCCTAGCCCCCGAGACTCAGTCATCATGACGACTTAGTTGACAAGTAATAAAGTTGGGGGAGATAGGGCATCTAATTGTACAGAAAATACATAACAGATCACTTTACAAAATAGGTCAATAATTACTTTTTGGGACCTATTTTATTCTTTGTTATTTACACCTCAAATTATGAAACTTTGTACATGAAATTTGTGAATAAAAATATAAAAAAAATATTGTGTACATTTTATATACAAAATAAAATTCCAAAAGCCCAACTTCCCAGACTCATATCTCTCAAATAAAACTCAAAATATATCAAAATCATCTTTATTGTATATAACTTTTATTAAGCTATTTAATGAAGGCAGTTTCATATTTTTTTGGAGTTAAGGTGTGAAAGTTAGGTTTTGGACCCTTATTGTATAATATACCTGATAAAAATAATCATTTTATTCATTCTTTATTATTTTTTAATTTTATTTTATTATAATTTTGTAAATATTATTTATAACACACTTACATATTAAAACTAGAATAAACAATAAATAAAGCATTAAAATAAAATATGTATATAAAATACATAGATGAAATACCTAAAACTATACAATTAATACTACTATTTATTTAAGTGCATATATTGTACCAGAAAAACATAACAAAAATATATTTAAGTATATAAAAATACGTTATAATTTTATAAAATAATAAAATCAAAAATACAAAATAAAAATAAAATACCAAAAATATAGGTAAATATACCTTTATATATACCCTAAAAAGTAACTTGTATATAAACACCTCTAAAAAATAAATAAAAATTTGCATAAAATACTACAGAAAATTAGAAACATTTTTTAGTTTATAACCTAAAAATAATAAAATCAATACTATTTATTATCTATTTTCCAAGGCATATTTGCCTTGGAATTTCCAGGTTGGTCCACGTGGACCAACCGGTCACGACTTTTTTGTTGATCGTCGGTCAACTGTCCAGCCCGCCCTCTAACTCCTGTCAGAGCTTCACGCGGGCACCACTTCGCCATTTTCTCCACACTTCTTCCTTCCTCCATCGCTTTCGAGACCATCACCATTGAGAAGTCCCTTCGTCCTTTATCCACGCCTCTCCTAGAATCTTCACCAACCCTCGCTCGATCGCAAGTAAAATCCCCTAGAACTTGTTCAAAAACTACCTATAAATATACCCCCTCGCCCATTTTGGCTTTTTAATCGCTCCTTGGCTGGTCTTTGCCCCTCAAACCTATTCATACATCTTCTGCTCGGTGATAGGGAGCTTTGGGTGTAGGTTTGCAGCGATGAGGACGGTCTAGGGGCGCATCCAACCACTTGTGGCGAACCTCCGGTGCATGGTTCAACTCTTGAGTCTCTACCTCGGTCGAGCCATTTCCTATATTTCTAGGTAACTTTGTAGCATAGGTTTCAATTCCGCCTTTAGTTCATCCTTTAATCAAGTAGAAGTAGGTAAAAATCAACTCTATCTTTGACATGGAGCTAGAGCTCCAGGTCCTAATCACTATTATTTGTCCCGTTTTCTGACCCATTTTCACCTCACCCTCGAGCCCCTTCGCATTCTCCATCGATTCCCACCAAAATCCCTCTCGATTTGGCTCGAATCGAGGGACTTCAGATCTCCCTCCGTCGCCTATCGCCGGAGCTCCCCCTCCATTTCATCGCACTCCATATTTCGATCAATTCCTAGGTCGAGGAGATAGTCCAGGTACCTAGGAAAGTTTTGGTGTTGACATGTAGGTGCCAGGGAACGTATGAAGCTATCACGATCACTCAGAGGCAACTCCAGGTGCTCGGACCTCGTTTGGACACCTTGAGCTTCCGCCCCTCCCTTGGAGCTTGTCTTTGCACGCGGAGGACCATCAGGAACAAAATGCCCCAAGTAGCAAGGTGATTGGTCCCCTGGGCTGCACGAATTTTACATTCGAAGTTTGCCCTTCAAGGTGTTCTTTGTGTTCTTGAAAAAGCCCCAGACACTGTTCGATTGAAGCCATGCTCCAGATCTAATCTAGAGCATCCATTCCAGCCGAAGCGGTGCAGATTCTGAGGCGCACGGTCAGACACGTGGCGACACATTAGCGATTGGAGCCAGTACTTGAGTGGTATATTTTCACCGTCCCCATCTGCGCATTTTGTATTTGCTGAGCAGTCCTTTAAATATTTTAAGTAGTTTAAAAGCTTTTGGACAAATTGTACATTACCACCTTGATTTAGCCAAAAATCTATGCGGTCGTATTGACACACAAGGTGAGCCAACAGTCGGTGTGTTGACCACACAAAATCTGGACTAAAATCAACAATTAACCCACACTACAGATCAACAATCAGAAATAAATGTGGATTTAAAATTTATTTTTAACTCTGCACAAAAGATGTAAAGGGCAAGTATGCAGAGAGTTCGAACACAGGGAGCAAACATGGTAATTCAAATAAGTGTGTGTGAGTGATTGTGAAGTGTGTCTACACTATGCAAGCAAATAAAGAAATTTTTGTGGGTTTTTAATTTTTTAATTTTTTAATTTTTTTATTTTTAATTTTGTATTTTGATTTTTAATTTTCTATTTTTTATAATTTTATATTTTTTTAATATTGGAATATAAAAACAATGTAATAATAGAGAAGATAAAAGATTAATAAAAATATGCAAAAATAACCTAAAATTCAGAAATAAAATCTTTTTGATATTTTTATGGTTTTCTACTGTTTTTGGGATTTTTGGGTATTTTTCAAAGTGTTTTTGATTTTTTAATACTTAAATAAATCAAAACAGTGGACAAGCTACAGGCTGGAGATAAAATGAGAATTAAAAATAACAAATAGCCACAAAATGTTTCCACATAATTTTTCAAATAAAGATAATAAAATATAGAACAAACAAGAACTGAGTTTGTATTTTTCTGAATTTTCTTTGATTTTATAGATTTTTTTGAAGTTTTTAAGTATTTTTGAATTTTTAAGGTTTTTCTTTTGAGATTTTTAGTGATTATTGGATTGACACTAAATAGGTTAAAATACACACTAGGGAATTTTTTTGGATTTTTTTGAGGTCTTTTAATCTTTTTTGGTATTTTCTAAGCTAGACAGTAAAGAAAAAGCATGTTTTTGATTTTAATAAATATAAAAATAAAATAAATTCAAAATCTGGAAATATGGCGTCAAAGAACAAGCATACAGGAGCTTAACCCTAATTTTTGAGAATTTTTGGACTTAAAATGATGGTTCAAATAAATAAGACAAGTTTACAAAAATATCACAGCCTAGCAGGGGTATAAGTGCAATTATCAGAACATCCAGGGGCACATATGCAATTTTCCACAAAAATATATAACGTTAAATACAAGTTTCTGGACTAAAAACAAATACCCAAACCCGGAGGGGGTTCGTTGCAAAATGTCCAACTCACGCGCACTAGGCACGTAACCTGGCAGGGGTATTCTTGCAATATTACCATGTTCCAGGGGCTCAGATGCAATTTCTCCAAAACATTACAACTTAATTAAAAAGTTCATGGACCTAAGCGAAATAAACAAACCCCAGGGGGGTCCTTGCCAAATACCCAGCCCCCTCACGCGCACGAGCACGTGAGGTGACGTGGATAGGACCTAAGTGCAAATAAGAAAACTGCGGGGATCTGGATGCAAATATCATAGAAATATTTGAACTACGACTTAAAGTTTATGGACTGGAATGAAATACAAAATATGGCGAGAGGGACAGTGCAAAATACCCACGCCTTATCTCCTCGTGCACGATCGGACGGCGGAGGGCCGCTCACTTATCCACATGGCGCGCACACAACACGCGATGACGGTTCGGCGATGATCGGTGGAGATCAGATCTGGCGAAGAGATCGACAGCAGAAGGTGGCCAAGATCTGACGGCTGAGATGCGATCTGGAGCGGGCCTAGGATCGGATGATGGAAGCACCCGGAGGAAGAATGGGGAAGAACTTCACCGAGACGAAGTTCCTCCGGCGAGATGACGCGACTCCGGTGGTTTGGACCGCAACATAAAAGTCCGGGAGACTCCTGTGATGATGCTCTGGCGTATGGGGCCCTCAAAATCGCCGGAGAGGCACTGTGGCGCTGCTGCAGAAGCGACGAAGCTCGAAGCTCCAGGTATCTCCGGCGGAGGTCGAATCCGAGTCCCCAGGCGATGTAATGCTCCTGGTACCTGCAAATATGGGTGAGAGGGTCCAGGGCAAACTGCCTGGACCCCGCGGAGGTGTAGTGGAAGTCAGAGATGGTCAGTGGAAGACGAGGGAACGACAACCGGAGGTGCGCTCCGGCGATGAGCTATGGGAGATGGATCGATCGATGGCGTTCGGATATTTTTAGGGATTTTTGATACTGTAGCTAAGGGGAATGAAATGAAGCGAAAATGAGAGGGAAAAAGGCATACCTCGAAGGTGGATGACCTGAGGTGGAGGAACCTCGACGTCGGTGGTCGGCGGAGGTGGTGGATCCGCTACAGAGCCTCCTCGACTCGCCTGAGGGTGTGGATGCGGAGCTGTCACCTCCAGCAACACGAAGAGCACAACAGGGAGGAGAATTAATGGCTAAGAAGGGTTCAAAATTGGGCTTGAAGGTGGCGAGGCATTTAAGTAGAAGATGATGGCGTCTCCTTCAAGCCAGACTCACGCGCGAATGATGGAGATATGGCTGGATCCGAATATATGGCGTGGGAGAGTGGTGATCGGGGATGAAGTCCCAAGAAGGAATCGAGGTGTGAGGACGAACGGATCGAGCTCGAAAATTGGGGGAAGTCGGGGAAAAATCTGGGTGTCAGAAATGGCAGGCCTCGGTCAGTGAGTTGACCGAGGTCAACTCTAGACCGCACCCGGTTGGTCTACATGGACCAACCAGAGAAATCCAGGCAGAAATTATTGAAAAATTCAAAATAAAATAGTAAATGACATTATTAAATTTAGGTTATTAAATAAAAAATATTTATTATTTTATGTAGTATTCTTTTAATTATTTTTATGGAATATATTTTTCAAGTTTTCTTTTATACCCTTTATAGGTATAATATCTATATATTTTATTCTCTTATTTTTATTTTGTGTATATTTTAATTTTATTATTTTGGTTTATAATTTTATAAAATTATAAAATACTTTTGTACACCTAGTTATATTTTTGTTTTATTTTTCTGATGTGTTTTGCATATTTAACAAAATAGAAGTATATTTTCTATAGGTATAAGTATATGTAGTGTACCTATGTACCTTATATTCATGTATTTTTATTTGAGTTTTATTTACGTTTTTATTCTGATTTTAACATACAAATAAATTATAAATAATATTTACAAAATTATAAAAATGTAAGAATACAAAAGTAATGAATAAATAATAAATTGAATATTTTCATCTGTACAAGTATACTACAAGGGTCCAAAACTCAACTTTCAAACCGTAGCTTCGCCAAATGCGAAACCACCACCATTGGATAGATTATTTTATTCTATATACAATTAAAGGTGAGTTTGATGCATTTGGAGTTTTCATTTGTGGGATACAGATCTGGGAAGTTGGGATTCTTTAATTTTATTCAGACCATAACTTTTTATCTGTGTATTATTTTTCTGTGAAATCAATTTTGTATTTTTCTATATAAAATTATATACAATTTTCATGTACAAAGTTTCTTTATTTGAGGTATAAAAAGTGGAACCAAAAATAGGTCCCAAAATGAATAAAGAATGAATAGAATAATATAAGTATTTGACCCTTATCTCCCCCTTCTTTATTCATGGTCGACCTATTCATCAAGATGTCTAGGTCTTGGGGGTTTGGGTCATAAAATATTTACAATATTTTATTCTTTTTCTTTTCTTTTATTTATTCTATAATTTTGGCTTTAATTACAGTATTTTATGTACTATTTAGATGCACATGCATGGATGCTAAGATAATGAATTTAAAGGTATTTACAGGCATTTGCTAGGGTTTTTAGTGCCAAAATGATAGAATAAAGATGATGAAATGTGGATTCATCATCCTCCTATACTTTACCTTTGCTAGTCCCTAGCAAACACTTATGCAATAAGTGCAAAAAGAAAACGAAAGAAAAGAAAAAGATTGGATTTTATTTGATTATCAAACTTGTCTTCACAAAATCAAAGTTTGGAGCTTAAGTCGGACCTTTGGAGTTTTAGTGCGGGCGGAACCTTAGTGAGAACCGTGTTTGAAATTCAACAGTCCTTGAGAATCCCAAAACTCTGTCCAAGTCTCCTCAATAGCCAGGTCAGAAATACTTCAACTCATACGCAAACTCTTATGACTATGAATCTGACTCGTACAGTGTAAGTGATGGTGACTCTCCCCAACTAGAATGATGAAGAGATTGACTTCTCCAGTACGACAACCCAATGATTCCCCAATCCAATAACTCCATCCTCGAGGAGCGGGGTATTCCCTTCTAAGTTCAAGTGGCAACCAGCTCAAGAGGAGGGGGTGAAGAGAAGAATGGATGGTAGCCAGTGTAGCTACCTATCCCGAGATACAAGACCAGTGTAGTCAAGTCATCCTGCTGCAGGCTCACATGATATGACTTTGGAACTCAAGCTTGCTTATTGACTTTACAACATTTGTACATACCTGCAGGCTTTTTATTTTTGTACATGCCTGAACACCCTTTCCTTTTTTTTTTGAAATACTATATACGGCAGCATTTACATAAGGAGTTTTTCCTCTTGAGCCAATAGACTATCCCTCTTTTGAAGCTTTATCGCAACCCACAGCCTCCTGTCTTTAGACTTCCTAATCACTGGACGGGTTGGGGTGCACTTCCCTCCCTAGAGGAGGACAAGTGTTTCCACTTGTGTGCGTCTCATACCGGCAAATCCAATCCCCTCCCTCACCACTCTAACTGAGTTGAGCCATGTGAAAGGTGCGGGTTTTCAAGTTAGGTCATTATCAACAAGAGTCGTGCGTGTGCTCCGAAATACTCTACTTAGGCAGTCAAGAATCCATTGAACCAAGTCTCATGATCCTCAAAGAATTAAGTCAACTAGACCTGAAGTACCTCAAACCCAATTCCTATAAGGTTCCTGTTATTAGGTAGATTGTAAGGTCCAGTCAAGCTCCAATCTCCGGATTTTACTTAGACTCGTTCAACTATCAAACTCAATCCCAAAAATGCGAATGCTATGCAATGCGATGCTAAAAAAATATTTTTGTGATGCAATTTTCAAAGGTTTTGAACTTTTTATGGTTTTTTGAAAAGATGATGATGATGCATATGCAAATGATTTTTTTTATTTTTTTCAAAAAGATTTTTCAAATGTTTTTGGATTTTGAATTTTTGCAAATGTTTTTGGGATTTTTTTAAAAACAAAAAGATTTTGGCTAAACACTAGGTGAAAATATGTACACGGGAGTGCTTCATATATCTACAAGAAGTGGATTTTAAGAATTTACAAGGGTAATTGATCAATTTTATACATATATATATATAGTGGATTTTAGTGTGATGTTAGTATTCCTCAAACTTTATTTGACACAAACTTTTCACACAATTTTTGAAAACTATAGTCCAAAATAGTTTTTACAAACAATTTTACAAACATGTACACACATTTGAAGATCATTTTGCAAAGGCTTTCAAAATAGTATAAATAGATTTTTCAAAATATTTCTGCAACTATTTTTCAAATCATTTGCAAATCATTTTTTCAAACATTTTATTTCACACAAAGAAAATAAGCTTTACAATCAAAATATTTTTACAAAGGTTGAAAACATGTAGCAAAAATGTTTTTCAAATAGTTTGCAAAAGATTTTTCAGAAGGATTTTCAAACTATTTTGCAAAAATATTTTCACCTGATTTATTAATCAGTAAATACACAAAGAATTGAGGAATAATCACATCTTTTTATTAAGAATTTTAATGAATTATTAGCCATATTTATTAAGGAAATACGAAAGTACGAGTTATGGCTAAAGTATATACATAGTATATACGACCCCCCTATACTTAGCCTGAGCTATGTCCTCATAGATCGGAGAGAAAAGAGAAGACATAACTCGTACTAAGTATAGAAAAGACTAAAGAATAAATGAATAAGAGATGAATGGATAAACCAATGAGAAGTCGACCGTCCCCCCTATACTTAGGATGAAATAATCCTAAGTATAGCAGACTGCACACAAAGCAGGGAGGGTCAAGGGTGGGAATGAACAGATCGTACTCAGATTGTCTCCCCCTATACTTAGGGTAAGATATCCCTAAGTATAGACAAGGAGAAGAGACAATGGAGAGGATCTAAGAATGGAAATACTCGGGGTGCACACCCCCCTATACTTAGGACAAAGTACGTCCTAAGTATGGAAAACTGTCTACAAGGGTGACACCTTTTCGATAGACAAAGAAAATAGAAAAGGAAAAGAAGAAAAGAAGAAAAGAAGAAAATAACTCAACAGATGAAAGAGTGATATGGACAGATGATCTGTACAACGGAAGATAGAAGTGAACACCATGTATGAGATGCAGATGATGTGAGTCAAAGAGCACATCTCATACCAGAAGAATGGGGGCAACGTCAATGGTCGGCGGATCATGATCTAGATATAGTTTCAGGCGTTAACCATTGACGCGGAAAGTAGAGGAAGATGATGGTTCGGATATGTCGATGCTGCCATTGTCATGTACCTTCCTGACCATATAGGGACCTTTCCACTTGCTCTGGAAATATTTTTAGCCTGGAATCAAACAACCATACTCTCTGATCTGGCTCAAACTGTTTATGGCTGATATGCGAATCATGTCATGTCTTCACTTTCTCCTTGTACTGTAGGCTGTTGGAAAAAGTTGTCTCTCAGTTCTTCCAGGGCTGCCAATTCAGCTCTTCTCTGTTCTCCTATGCTCTCGGGATCTAACAGTAACTCAGTGACTGCCCAAAAAGATTTGTGCTTGATCTCCACTAGCAGATGGCACGTCTTGCCATAGACGAGACGAAAGAGAGATGTCCCCAATGGATTCTTGAAAGAAGTCCGATAGGCCCACAAGACCGAGTCCAAAAGCTGTGACCAATCCTTTCGGTCTGGGCGGACAACTTTCTGCAAGATTGTTTTTATCTCCCGGTTCGAGACTTCGGCAAGACCATTAGTCTGAGGGTGATACGGTGTGGCAACCCGATGGTCAATGCCGAACTCGTCTACAAAGGCCCTAACCTTGTCATTGATGAAATGAGACCCCCCGTCTGAAATCAAGACTCTAGGTACCCCGAACCGTAAAATGATATTTTTCCTCAAAAATTTACACATGGTTTTAGCATCTGCGGCTCGGGCGGGGATAGCCTCAACCCATCGGCTGACATAATCCACAGCGAGCAAATATGCTCGAATCCCTGACTCTTAGGAAATGGGCCCATGAAATCAATCCCCCATGCATCAAAAACCTCACAGAAGTGAATGGGTTGCATGGGCATCATGTCTCTCTGTCCGCAGGTTCCCATTTTCTAACAGTCAGTACATCTCTTCACGAACTCATCAGAATCCTTGAAGAGAGTAGGCCACCATAGGCTGGATTGAAGCACCTTCTGTGCTGTCCTTTTTCCAGAATGATGTCCTCCTGCCTCAAGCTTGTGGCAGTATATGAGGATGCTATGATGCTCTTCTTGAGGAATGCACCTCCTCCAGATACTGTCCCCTCCTTCATGATAAAGGACGGGATCCTCCCAATGATAAAACTTGGCCTTCGCTAGGAAGGTCTCGAGTTTCTGCCTGGGCTAACCTTGTGGGACCGTCTTGGCGAAAAGATAGTTCACAATGTCAGCGTACCACGGGAGCGAGTTGATAGCCAAGATCGCCTCATCTGGAAACGTCTTTGTGATAGGTGCGTTGGGCTCAGATTCCTCAAGATTCTCCAATCTGGAGAGATGATCCACCACCACATTTTTGACTCCAGGCTTATCCTTAATCTCAATATCAAATTCCTGGAGCAGAAGGATCCACCTGGTCAAATGTTCTTTGGCATCCTTCTTAGCCATTAAGTACCGAATGGCGGTGTGATCAGTGTAAATAGTCACTCTAGATCCGAGAATATAAGATCGATACTTATCCAAAGCAAAAACTACGGCCAGCATCTCTTTCTCAGTCACAGTGTAATTCCGCTGGGCGGCATCCAAAGTCCGGATGGCGTAGCGAATGGCAAAAGGTAAACCATCCCTCCTCTGTCTGAGCACAGCCCCAACGGCAAAATCAGAAGCATCCGTCATGATCTCGAATGGGAGAGACCAATCAGGTGGCTGAAGGTAGGAACTGAAACAACCATATCTTTGAGAGTCTCAAAAGATGCAAAACACTTATCATTGACAATAAACTCAGTGTCTTTTGTCAGCAAGTCAGTAAGCGGTTGGGCAATGCGACTGAAGTCTTGAATGAACCGTCGGTAGAAACCGACATGCCCTAGAAAAGACCGCAACTGACGCAGGTTGGACGATGGATTGAGTTTTCTGATGATATCCACCTTGGCCAGATCGACCTCCATGCCCCTGTTGGAGATGATATGACCAAGGACCGTCCCTTGAGTCACCATGAAATGACTCTTCTCCCAAGATAAAACAAGATTGACCTCTATGCAGCGCTGAAGCACGCGGTCTAGGCAGTCAAGACAAGCATCGAACCCGTCGCCATAGACCGAGAAGTCATCCATGAAGACCTCTAGACAGTCACCCACCATGTCCGAGAATATGGACAACATGCACCTTTGGAATGTCGCCGGAGCGTTACATAGACCAAAGGGCATCCGTCTGAAATCATAGGTCCCAAACGGACAGGTGAATGTCGTGTTCTCCTGGTCTTCGGGCGCAATGGCCACTTGATTGTATCCAGAGTACCCATCAAGAAAGCAGTAATGACTCTTCCCAGCTAGCCGCTCGATAATCTGATCAATGAAGGGTAGCGGGAAGTGATCCTTCTTGGTGGCCTCATTCAATCGTCTGTAGTCCACACAGACCCTCCAAGAAGTGGGCACTCTGGTAGCGATCTCCTCTCCAGACTCATTGACAACTGTAGTGATACCCGTCTTCTTGGGTACCACATGTAGTGGACTAACCCATTTGGAGTCGGAGATGGGGTAGATAAAATCGGCGCTCCACCACTTTGAAATTTCTTTCATGACTACGTCTCGAAGCTTCGGGTTCAGCCGCCGCTGGAACTCACGCGGCGGCCTAGCGTCATACTCAAGATAGATGTGGTGGGAGCACAGAGCCAGACTTATCCCCTGGAGATCAGCTATACTCCAACCTATCGCCTTGCGGTTGCTTTCAAGAACCTCCATCAGACGAGACTCTTGTTCTCCAGTCAAACCTGTTGAGATAATGACTGGGTGCATATCTGGCTCACCCGCAAGGAATCTGTACTTCAATGACTGCGGCAGAGGTTTCAGTTCTGGACAACTGGTAGGTGGCAGATCTGGCTTCTGATATGTCTGTGTGAAGGTGACCAGGTCTGCATGGGAGAACTCTCGCTCTGCATGAATCTCTGCCAAAGGGCGGCTTGTTGAATCAGCAATGAACTGCACTGGCTCGCACACTGTCATGGCTGTTGGCTCAGAAGGAATCAGACAAGGTAAATAATCATCAAAATCATCCCAGTCAATGTCTGGATCCGAGGGATCAGAAGAAGATGAGCAAGAATGAAAATCATCGGCACCACTCATCACAACAGTGTCAGCCTCAGGTGTATCCTCATCCAGGGATGTGCTCTCCCGGCTCTCGACTGCCATGAGCTTTAGATATAGTGAATCTGTAGGCAAGGCGAGGGTCGGTGCTACAGGATCTATCCAGTTGGATTCATCATCAGTCATCACAAAATCACATGCCTGGTGGATGTCTAGATCTTCCTCTGTCATCTACGCGGCTTCGCTTGACTGCTCCGAGCATTCTAACTCTCTGGCTCTGGTTTCCTCGATCGTCTCTATTTGTATGGTTTCGCCCTCTACGCGAAAACATACCTTCCCACTGTCATGATCGGTCACCGCCTTGGCTGTGGCCAAGAATGGACGTCCGAGAATGATGGGGGCATCAGTTACCGACTCAAGGATCTCCATGTCCAACACAACGAAGTCCACAGGGAATTTCAGACCCTGAATGGTAATGACCACGTCTTTCAATAACCCTTTCGGCCTCTTAGTTGACCTATCAGCAAACTGAAGGACTGTCCTGCTCCTAAGAAGAGGACCAAACTCGAATCGGTCGAGTAAGGCTGCCGGAAGAAGGTTGATTGAAGAGCCGCTGTCTAATAGAGTACGATCGAACTGCTGCTCCTGAATCTCGCATCTGACATAGGGCGCTCCTGCGTCTGGTCGCTTGGCTGGCAGCTTGTTTTGGATGGTGCAGCAAGTGGAATGAGTGAGCACATGGATCTGATCTCTGTGGTTCCTCCTCTTCCTGCGGATGGTATTTTTCTCCTTCAAGTTCTTTTTGAAGAGGGGGTTGTGCTCAAGTGCTTCCTATAGAGTCAGCTGGATATGGAACCTGTCAATCATCTGGTTGCCGAACTCTTCCTGTTGCTCTTTTTGGGATTTTATCTTTTATTCCCCTTCGCTCGGCGGAGTGCCTCTGGGAAGGGGATGGTAGGGACCTCCACAGATGGAGGACTAGGAATCGGTCCCTGTGCCTGTGAAGGAGGAGAATCCATACAATAATCATCATTCACCACATATGGATCCGAAATGTGAACAGAAACCTTTCCTTTATTCATATTTTTGTCTTTCTTTTTATTACCACAGTCCATAGATATAAAAGGTGGTAACATCACAGAGGGTGGCTCAACAAAAGTAGATGTGGTGGCCTCAGTACCACCACCTGCACCTGTGTTCACGACATCAGCACCGCGCTCTGGTTCAGCATCCAAAATGGTGGCATCAGCACCACCGTCCGCATCTGGTATCACGACGGCATCAGCACCATCATCTGGATCTCCATCATTGGTGGCCTCAGCACCACCGTTTTCAACATCAGCATTAGTGGCATCAGCATTGCTACTCTGCTCCTCTGGCGCTCCTGATTCAGCTGGTGGTTGTCGCTCAGAAGAGGCGCCGCCTGCGGGCATCCTACCGCTCCTAGTAGTCACAAAATCAGCATCATAGAAAGAATAAGACATATCACTCAAATAGTCACTAGGAGAGGTATCCTCTGTAAACTCTACCTGCTCAGACTTCCTTTTTAGATTGTTCGGGTTAGGTTCAATTTGAGCGGGTATGGCGGCTTTGCCTTTTATGATCTCCCTCATCTCCTGCCGGAATTCATCCATTTCTTGCCTGAAAGATGCTCGCTGTTCGGAGAGCAAGCGGGCCAGATCATCAAGAGCTGGGTTCTCAAAAGTGGGACCCTGAGAACCGGATGGTTGTCCCTGCTAGAAATGAGGCTACTGCTGCTGCGGGTATGGATAGTTCTGGGTCGGCTGAGAATAAGATTGTTGAGGCTGCTGACGCTGCCTCCACTGCTGTCCCTGATAGGCGGGACGAGGACCACTCTGATATTGTTGTGGCTGGGCATACTGGGGCTGCTGGTGCTGTTGTGGCTGGCTGTTCTGCTGTCCTTGAGCGGAATTCTGCTGCTGGGATGAAGAGCCACCATTGCCCCGACGGAATCCGGGGTGATCTCGACGAATCCCGGGCTGAGGGTACCGGTCGTACCATATCTCATTGACTTCCATAAATGGTTCCTGCTCAAAGGAGGGTGGAGGAAGAACTGTCAGTGGCTGCTCCGGCTGGTAGACCACCATCTGAGGTCCGGAGATGGCGGCTGTGCTGGGTAGTACTGTAGCAGTGGAACCGGCTCTGCCTGGATATGGTTCACCTGGCGGTACGAGGTAGAGGCTTGGTTAGAACTACTACTGCTGGGGTCAGCCCGTGACCTGGGAGGCTGCTGGGACTGAGTCTGTGCCTCCTGGACGCAAAGGATCTGCGTCTTCAGGTCACTCATGGTTTTGGCGATCTGGTCCATCTAGGCTATGCCTTGCATTTGTTTCTTCTCGAGGATCTCGAGATGGTCCAGCTTCTCACTGATTATGCCCATGTCGTCCGCGGCTGATTCAGCTTGGGTTGCAGCTGCCGACACTGTGTTGGGACCGGCATCGATGCGGGCGATCCTCTGGAATGATCCCGCTCCTTGCGGGGGCTTCTGCTGTGTGTAGACTCGGGCTTGGGCCATCACGGTTGAATTCTCTGCCATGCCCTCGTAGATAGCCCAAACGTCGTCTTCACCCTTGGAAAAGTACGACCCACCGTAAGAGGCGTTGACAAGCCTCTGCAGCTCCGGTGTCAGCCCACAGAAGAAACTTTGCACTAAGTTGGGCTTGGATATGTCGTGATGTGGACACCGGTCGATGAGCTCTCGAAAGCGATCCCAAGCTTCATGAAACTGTTCATTAGGGCTCATGACGAAATTGCTGATCATTGCTCTAGTTGCATTGGTCTGGCCGAGAGGGTAATACTTCTTCAAGTATGCAGTCCGAAGATCTGCCCATGTATCGATGAATCGCCCCAGGTGTTTGAGCTAGTATGCGGCTCTGTCAACCAATGAGAATGGGAAGGCGATCATCTTGATCGTGTCCTCAGTCATCAACCTGTCATGGATGGTGCTGCATATCATCTCGAATTCTTGGAGATGGAGGTGTGGCTCTTCGGTCGGCAACCCATGAAATTTGGGTAGAAGCTGAATGGTGTGGGGCCGAAGCTCGAAATCTCCATGGATCGGTGGGAGTCCGATCCAACGGTGAGTGAGGGATGCAGCTGGGTTGTGCAATTCCCTCATGATGGTCTGTGGCGGTCTCTCAACGTCTGGATCACCTCCTCCTGCATCAGGTCCTCCTCCTCCACCACCGCCACCGCCCCCAGGTCGGTTCTCTCTCATCTGAGCAATTTCTCTCATACGATCACCCATGAAAGTACCCTGGTCACGAATCTTCCTCTGCATAGTCTCCAGGGACGCAAGAAGTGAATTGTTGATGGCCGCCTGATCAAATATGAACGGAGGGTGATCATGGTCATCTGGGTGCTCGCCTCTATCTGCCATCACTGGATTCTCTGAAAAAGTAAAAGAGGCCATCTCAGGTGCTGTCGAATGATTAGAACTCTGTGATGCACTAAATTCTGAAACTATTGGACTGAGAGAAGGAGAATGGGAAGGGTTGTCGAGGGGGAACATGATGGATGTAAACTCAGGCTCGGAGAGTGGACTCTCCGAGGTAGTCCTAGATGAATAAGGAGGAGTGCTGGATAGCGGTGCCGACAAGGTCGGCCTAAGAGATCTCCGTCCCATCATCTTGATTATTGGGAAGAGCGAAGGGAATGCAGAAGAAGAGGAATGAAGGAGAAGCAAAATTGCGCACAATTGTGCTGTGTTTTTGATCTTGACCTAAATAAAACTAGCAATCAAACACAAAGCAGGGGTGAGTTCACCAACTCAACACATGAAGCCGTGAAGTTTTGGCATTTATCTTGTCAATTTTAGCTTGATTCAGGAATTGATCTTTTCACGAGTCCTTAGAACGCTACGCCTAAAGGAGAGAGACTACTGCTGGAAAAGTATTCCCGTACTTGTCCTCCTCCTGTGTAACCTGTAACTTGCGCTTTTTGAGGTCCTTGTAACACTTCCTGGATCCCTACTCAGCCAAAGAAATAGAGGGAGGAAGCCGATAGGCGAAACCGATACTTCGGACCTCGCTCGCAACGGAATCACCCGTGAGCGTGCAAGATCCTACTCGGACGCAGCCGGTGAGACAGACACACCCGTGAAGGCGTGGCCTATGCTCGGTACTTCGGACAAGGTCGATGCTCACACAATAGTGAGTCACCAATGGCGACCAAACCCTACTTGACTACGTACGATAGTAGCGCCAATACTTCGGAAATCCAGGCGATACACAAGGCAGCCACAAGTTGGGTTTTTGGGCTCTAATCCTTACGAAGCGCTCACCTCACTTGGAAGGAGACCTTCCCATGCAACCTGAATACAAGTGAGGGTGTTACTCTCCCCAAACAATGAATCCAATTACCGATTTTATTTTTGGTCAAGGTTTTCTTAGCAGTCCCTTTTTTAATTTTTTTGGTGTTATCACTTCTTTTGAGTGAATTCAAACAAGCGCCTAATGATTTTTGTATTTTCTTGATCCTACTTTGTTCCAAAAACAGAGGGAGAATAGAGTCGGAAAAGCTGTGTAAGTCGACACCAAGGTGGAAATCTCACCTTTGTGCCTAAATGATGGATGCAAAGTGAGAAAACTTACAGCGAATCCCAGCTCTCTCCATGCGGGATGCAAAGCAGAATTTATAAACCTAGCTACATGGCGGTATACAAAGCGGAAATCATCCTAATGTAGGCAACTGCTAGCGTGAAGAACCACAAGCTAACCATTAACCCTCAATCCTAATGTCCGGTCTAGGCTCACCCCTCCTCTGTTCAACACACTTGAGTTAGGAGAAAGCGCTTTGTGGGGAGAGCTCGCGGCGCGCGGATCGAAAGCTAATGGCCAACTGTTTAATTAGTCTAAGTCCAAATACGATCTATAGGAGCATGCAAAAGTAATTAGTGTGTTTGGACCTATTCTAATCGAATCAAGCAAGGCCTACAACTAAGGGCTCAATTCACAAAAGAAATGAAAATGAAAACAAAACCGGCAAATGACAACGGAAAAATGCGAGAAAAGCCGCGGTGAGCCCCCGGGTAAATAAACACCCAGAAATTAGACCCGGAGTGTCCAAGAGTCTAAGTCCCTGTATTATTACAAATTATCAAAGTCACTCTCTCACAAAAATAAAATGCAACTAATCTACCAATCTCTCTCACTCTCCTGCTCTCTCCTGCCGGCTTGGCTAAAGAATAGCCGGCTCTGCTTCCCAAGGTTGCTTCGGGTCACCTAGGCGATCCGCCTTGCTCCGCGGTCCCTCGCAAGAAGATAGGAAAAGAATGGTCAGACAGCTCAATCAGTGTATATCAAAAATGCAAGAGAGATAAAGTAAGGCTATGGTCGACAACAAACACAAGCAAAAAAAAAATGAAGAACTACTCGTTGTTGCTCCCCGGCAACGGCACCATTTGATTTAGCCAAAAATCTATGCGGTCGTATTGACTCACAAGGCGAGTCAACAGTCGGTGTGTTGACCACACAAAATCTGGACTAAAATTAACAATTAACCCACACTACAGATCAACAATCAGAAATAAATGTGGAGTTAAAATTTATTTTTAACTCTGCACAAAAGATGTAAAGGGCAAGTATGCAGAGAGTTCGAACACAGGGAGCAAACAGGGTAATTCAAATAAGTGTGTGTGAGTGAATGTGAAGTGTGTCTACACTATGCAAGCAAATAAAGAATTTTTTGTGGGTTTTTAATTTTTTAATTTTTTTGTTTTTAATTTTGTATTTTGATTTTTAATTTTCTAATTTTTCTAATTTTATATTTTTTTTCAATATTGGAATATAAAAACAATGTAATAAACGAGAAGATAAAAGATTAATAAAAATATGCAAAAATAACCTAAAATTCAGAAATAAAATCTTTTTTATATTTTTATGGTTTTCTACTATTTTTTGGGATTTTTGGGTATTTTTCAAAGTGTTTTGATATTTTTAAATACTGAAATAAATCAAAACAGTGGACAAGCTACATGCTGGAGATAAAATGAGAATTAAAAATAGCAAATAGCCACAAAATTTTTCCACACTATTTTTCAAATAAAGATAATAAAATATAGAACAAACATGAACTGAGTTTGTATTTTTTGAATTTTCTTTGATTTTATAGATTTTTTTGAAGTTTTTTAAGTATTTTTGAATTTTTAGGGTTTTTCTTTTGATATTTTTAGTGATTTTTGGACTAACACTAAAATAGGTTAAAATACACACTAGGGAATGTTTTTGGAATTTTTCGAGTCTTTTAATATTTTTTTGGTATTTTCTAAGCTAGACAGTAAAGAAAAAGCATGTTTTTGATTTTTGATAAATATAAAAATAAAATAAAATCAAAATATGGAAATATGGCGTCAAAGAGCAAGCATACAGGAGCTTAACCCTAATTTTTGAGAATTTTTGGACTTAAAATGATGGTCCAAATAAATAAGACAAGTTTACAAAAATATCACAGCCTAGCAGGGGTATAAGTGCAATTATCAGAACATCCAGGGGCAAATATGCAATTTTCCACAAAAATATATAACGTTAAATACAAGTTTCTGAACTAAAAACAAATACCCAAACCCGGAGGGGGTTCGTTGCAAAATGTCCAACTCACGCGCACTGGGCACGTGACCTGGCAGGGGTATTCTTGCAATATTACCAAGTTCCAAGGGCTCATATGCAATTTCTCCAAAACATTACAACTTAATTAAAAAGTTCATGGACCTAAGCGAAATAAACATACACCAGGGGGTCCTTGCAAAATACCCAGCCCCCTCACGCGCACGAGCACGTGAGGTGACGTGGATAGGACCTAAGTGCAAATAAGAAAACTGCGGGGTTCTGGATGCAAATATCACAGAAATATTTGAACTACAACTTAAAGTTTATGGAATGGAATGAAATACAAAATATGGCGAGGGGGACAGTACAAAATACCCACGCCTTATCTCCTCGTGCGTTATCGAACGGCGGAGGGCCGCTCACTTATCCACGTGGTGCGCGCACAATGCGCGATGACGGTTCGGCGATGATCGGTGGAGATCAAATCTGGCGAAGAGATCGACGGCAGAAGGTGGCCAAGATCTGACGGCTGAGATGCGATCTGGAGCGGGCCTAGGATCGGACGGTGGAAGCACCCGGAGGAAGAACGGGGAAGAACTTCGCCGAGACGAAGTTCCTCCGGCGAGATGACGCGACTCCTGTGGTTTGGACCGCAACGAAAAAGTCCGGGAGACTCCTGCGATGATGCTCTGGCGTATGGGGCCCTCAAAATCACTGGAGAGGCACTGTGGCGCTGCTGCAGAAGCGGTGGAGCTCGAAGCTCCAGGTATCTCCGGCGGAGGTCGAATCCGAGTCCCCAGGCGATGTAATGCTCCTGGTACCTGCAAATATGGGTGAGAGGGTCCAGGGCAAGCTGCCTGGACCCCGCGGAGGTGTAGTGGAAGTCGGAGATGGTCGGTGGAAGGCGAGGGAACGACAGCCGGAGGTGCGCTCCGGCGATGAGCTATGGGAGATGGATCGATCGATGGCGTTCGGATATTTTTAGGTATTTTTGATACTGTAGCTAAGGGGAATGAAATGAAGCGAAAATGAGAGGGAAAAAGGCATACCTCGAAGGTGGATGACCTGAGGTGGAGGAACCTCGACGTCGGCGGTCGGCGGAGGTGGTGGATCCGCTACAGAGCCTCCTCGACTCGCCTGAGGGTGTGGATGCAGAGCTGTCACCTCCAGCAACACGAAGAGCACAACAAGGAGGAGAATTAATGGCTAAGAAGGGTTCAAAATTGGGCTTGAAGGTAGCAGGGTGTTTAAGTAGAAGATGATGGCGTCTCCTTCAAGCCAGACTCACGCGCGAATGATGGAGATATGGCTGGATCCGAATATATGGCGTGGGAGAGTGGTGATCGGGGATGAAGTCCCAAGAAGGAATCGAGGCGTGAGGACGAACGGATCGAGCTCGAAAATTGGGGGAAGTCGGGGAAAAATCTGGGTGTCAGAAATGGCAGGCCTCGGTCAGGGAGTTGACCGAGGTCAACTCTAGACCGCACCTGGTTGGTCCACGTGGACCAACCAGAGAAATCCAGGCAGAAATTATTGAAAAATTCAAAATAAAATAATAAATGCCATTACTAAATTTAGGTTATTAAATAAAAAATATTTATTATTTTATGTAGTATTTTATTCTGATTTTTAATTATTTTTAAGGAATATATTTTTCAAGTTTTCTTTTATACCCTTTATAGGTATAATATCTATATATTTTATTCTCTTATTTTTATTTTGTGTATTTTAATTTTATTATTTTGGTTTATAATTTTATAAAATTATAAAATACTTTTGTACACCTAGTTATATTTTTGTTTTATTTTTCTGATGTGTTTTGCATATTTAATAAAATAGAAGTATATTTTCTATAGGTATAAGTATATGTAGTGTACCTATGTACCTTATATTCATGTATTTTTATTTGAGTTTTATTTACGTTTTTATTCTGATTTTAACATACAAATAAATTATAAATAATATTTACAAAATTATAAAAATGTAAGAATACAAAAGTAATGAATAAATAATAAATTGAATATTTTCATCTGTACAAGTATACTACAAGGGTCCAAAACTCAACTTTCAAACCGTAGCTCCGCCAAATGCGAAACCACCACCATTGGATAGATTATTTTATTCTATATACAATTGAATGTGAGTTTGATGCATTTGGAGTTTTCATTTGCGGGATACGGGTCTGGGAAGTTGGAATTCTGGAATTTTATTCAGACCATAACTTTTTATCTGTGTATTATTTTTCTGTGAAATCAATTTTGTATTTTTATATATAAAATTATATACAACTTTCATGTACAAAGTTTCTTTATTTGAGGTATAAAAAGTGGAACCAAAATAGGTCCCAAAATGAATAAAGAATGAATAGAATAATATAAGTATTTGACCCTTATCTCCCCCTTCTTTATTCCTGGTCGACCTATTCATCAAGATGTCTAGGTCTTGGGGGTTTGGGTCATAAAATATTTACAATATTTTATTCTTGTTCCTTTCTTTTATTTATTCTATAATTTTGGCTTTAATTACAGTATTTTATACACTATTTAGATGCACATGCATGGATGCTAAGATGATGAATTTAAAGGTATTTACAGGCATTTGCTAGGTTTTTGGTGCCAAAATGATAGAACAAAGATGATGAAATCTGGATTCATCACCCCTGAACTTTCTATATATTGCAATTGAGTCCATTCTAGAGTCACACGTTTATCTTGTAAAAATTGTATTTAAGCCCTCAAGGGTTTGTATATTTGTATTAGGTCCATTAAATTTTTAATTAAGTTATATATTTTTCTAAAAATTGCCTGTAGGACCTCCAACTTAATTATATTTATGAAAATGCCCCTACTAGTAATGTAGTTTCTCTTTGTTTCCTCTATTTATTTTAAATAGCTACAGTTCTCTAAAAATCCCAAAAAATTAGGTATCAATTCCTGATTGCATACACTTCCATGCCCATATTTTATTTTGATATTTTGGACAAATTTAATATTTTATAAAAATAAAAAAGAGCACTATTTTTCACTGTGTACAGTAGAAAATACCAAAAAAGTATAAAAAGCTTTTGAAAAAGTAAAAAAAACGTATTTTGTATTTGTTTAGTTATTTTACATCTCTAGACCAAAAATCCATAAAAATTATAAAAGAGAACTCTTAAAATTTTTAAAACCCCAAAACCCCTTATAAAATGTAAAAAATTCCTAAAAATCCAAAAAAAAAATATTTTCTATTTTTGAATTTTATTTATAATATTATATTTACATTAAAATTGATTTGGGATATTTAGACCTAATTTTCTATTTTTAATTTCCATTTCAATTTCAGGTATTTATTTAAACAGGGTATTTTTTACTATAAAATTTCTAAAAATTAGCAATATTATTTCAAAAATCACAAAAACTATAAAAGAATTATTTATAACACAAAAATATTCCATTTTTTTGGATTTTGAGACTTTTTAGTTATATTCATATGTATATTAGTTTACATTGTGTATATATATATCATATATATAGTTATATTATATATTTAAAAAGAAAAATAAAAGAAAATACAAAATATGCAAATATAAAAAGAAATTCAAAAAATAAAATAATAAAAAATTCAATTAATTAAAAAACCCACATTATTTGATAAATGATGTGCATAGTTATATATATATATATATCTACATCTATGTTATTTATTTATAAATAGTATTGAGGGCTGCATTGTGTGTTCCCTGTGTTCGACACCCTACTCTTCTTATCGCTTTACACATTTTATTGTAGGGTTTATAATAAATTTGATCCACACTGTCTTTATTTCGTAATATTTAATTGTGGGTTGATTGTTGAACTAGATCGGGTTTCGTGAGTAGTCACTGCATCAATTGGATATCTCACCTTGTGAGATTTCTTGACCCTCGCAAAAATCTGTCTACTTCACCATCCTAGTAGAGACTTCTATTATCGAGAAGAACCTGTTATTTTGACTGAGTCCAATCTACCAATCTACTCTATAAGAACATGAATATTATTAGGGGATTTGGACCTATTATTTACCCGGCTCAACCAAGATAATAAAATTTTACACTTATGGGTTCAAGCACAAAAAACCATATGAAATAAATAAAAATAGAGGCGATAAAAACAAAAACTAGTGAGGGCCCCCAATTGCACCAATACTTGGTGAAACAGACCCGGCAATCTCAAGGTTGAAATGGCCTAGAAAATAGAAAAACGGACGGATGCCAAAAGTTATTACAAATTATTTATAAAAATATTGAAATAAAATGATTAAAAATAAAACAAAAAATAAATGCTCAAAACATGCTCTTCCACTCCTCATGCTCCTCCTCAACTGCTTTCTCCTATCAGTTTATGTAGAATGCCCGGCCTCTACCTCGCTCGGGTACGTCGGCTCTCCTAAGAATGCCTCCCTCGCTCCGCGGGCCCTCAGAACAAAGGTGAAATAAGAAATATATCATAAACATTTATGAAAAATATAAGATAAATAAAAAAGACAAATAATGAAATAAAAGAAAAGTGAATGAAGCATGAAATGAAATAAACAACCAAGAGTAGAGGCAAAAGAAAACCTAACTACCTTCGATGCTCCTTCTCGATAACAACTCCATTTTTATGTTCATGAAGATTCAATGCAGGTTTAATTATTATTATTAATTAAATATGATTGATGTGTAAGTATCATTGTTACTCATAAGATTCCCCAAAATAATCAAACAATTATTTATCCAAATAAAAAAAGAAATGGGCGTGCTATTTATTAACCTGGTATAGCTCCCAAGGTCGAGCACAAGGAGGCGACTATGAAAAACGAGGTTTATTAATTCCTAAAAAATCAATGAAATGCTTTTTTCTTCTTTTTCTTTTTTTATGTTTTTTATGATTTTTATATTTATTTATATATTTTTAATATTTATAATCTTTATATTTTCTGATTTCTATTTTTAGTGATTCTTAATTTTGCAAATTTTATATTTTTTATTTTTTTTTTAAATAAAACAAAATAAAAAAATAAAAAATAAAGAAATCAATTACCTTTTTGTATTTTTCAGATATAGTAAAAATATACAAAAAAAGTAAAATAAAAATATTTTTGTGTTTTTGATAATTTCTTACTATTTTATGATTTTTAAAACATTTTTATTTTTTATATTTTCAAAATGGTTATAAAAAATAAAATAAACAAAATAGAAAATCAACTCACTATTTTTGAATTTTTAAAATATAAAAAAAATCAAAAATTCTGGAAATATTCACAAATAGGAAGAGAATTTTCAAGCTTTAATTAAAGTTATTTTATGTATTACTGTGAATTCAATGATTCTATATTAATTTTTAGTGTTTTCTGTATGTTGATTTTTTTGGTTTTTATATTGAAATTTAAAATAAATTTTATATAGAAATTAAAACAAGTTAAAACACACACACACACATTTTCCTTGGATTTTTCAAACATGTTTTAAATTATTATTTTTTTTCAAAACAAACATGGCATTTTTAGATATTTTTGAATTTTTAAAATTAGCAAAAATAATAATTTGTAAACCAATTTTAGAGGTACTTAATCTTTTTAACAGGAAACTGTGAATTATTAAGCATAATTAATGAGCAATTAATTAATCTGGAGAATAAGGACTAAAATCTAATTAAATTTATTTAATGAGCTAAACAAATAACACAATATGGAAATAATAGGGCTGCTCTGCAAATTTTACACAAAAGGACACGACCTCAATGTGAATATTTTATTTAGAGGGACATAGTAATAACAAACAAATACGATGCAAATATTGCAATATCACCAAAATGTCATGTGTAGAACACATGGATCTATTCGATCGTGACTCAATAGTAAATATAAAAACAAGCAAATGTATCTATGCAATTATCTACACAACCACAACATGACACATGTCCCAATAGGGGCTTATTTACAAAACAAAACAAATGTAGGGCTCAGGAGCAAATTTTCATAGTAGATCGTGCCAAGTCACATGCGAACCACTGGCTCTGATTCCTAGCTAGAAGCTTCGATCAATGGCTACAAATTGGGGTAGATCGAACAACGTGGATCAAATCTAGCAACTTTGTTCCTGATCTAATGGCAGATAGACCTGATGGAAGAATTAATATGAATAAGTGGTTCGATGGAACTTCGTTGGCCAGATCTCAGCCGATCTCCATCTAAAACACCACCAGACGATCGCAGAAGAACGATGGTGTCCTTCCGCATCATGTGGATGTGTCGATGAAATCCGAAGGCCTCGAGTCAGCAATCTGGAGCACATGTGGATGGCGGCTGAAAGTAGAGCTCCAGATCCTAACTCTTGCTTTACAAATGGGTCCTGATCCTTGCAAAAGACTTGATGCTCGGAGTCGATCCTCCACCCTACGTTATTATGTTGAAAGGAAATATGGTTGATGGTTGGCCTCTAACAGAGGTGATTGGAAGGAGGGCCGACTTTCAGATCCAAGAATGATCTAGATGAGCAAATATGGGAAGAAGGCGAAGAACTGGTCGGTGAAGGTTAAGGATCGATCAGAAGTGAAAAATAAAGCACAAATGGGATTTGATCGAGTATATCAAAGCTAGATCATAGGTGAGTAGATCTAAACAAATTCTAATGAAAATTATGGAAATTAAAGATGAAAATTAAAGCTACCGGGTGATGGTTATGGATCAGAGATGGAACAACAGAGGTCTTTGCCTCAAGATGGGGTGGAAAGGCCATCGAGGCTCGGTCACGATGGATTACTCTGGACAGCAAGGATTACATCAAATCCAAACCCAATTCTCGATCGAAACCAAGGAAAATTGCTCCCGTCATGAGCAGAAATCTCCATGTGATAATTTCATGTGGAAAAACTAGGTCGAAGACGGATCAGATCAGGAGGAATGACTTGGAGGGTTATAAAGAGGACATGAGGTTGACGAGAAAGTAAAATCGACGGAGTGTGTGAATCGAGGCTCGAGAGGCAAAATTAATAATCGGACGATAGTGATCGTTGTTCGGGCTAAAAGAATGCAGAAGGAATCAAGAAGAGATGGTGGATGGATTGTGAGAAATAAATCGGAGAAGATCGGCCGACAGGCCAGTTATTTGGGCAGCCACACTGTAATGAGGATTTGACCCAGGTCAACATACTTGGGTCTGCCAATGGGGGGGCTATCCCACAAAAGTACAAAATCGCTAAAAGACAAAACAATAAGAAAAATGAAATAAACTAAAAATAAATTAGAAAGTTAATTTAAATATAATTTTTTTATAAATAAAAATGTTAATAATTAAATACATTTGTTTATGGAGATTTTTAATAAATTAAATAAATTAAATAATTAAGTGAAAATAAATATACCCCTTTATTCGTAGGTAAAAAAACCTATATATACAACATATGAATTTTTAATAATTTATTTTTACGAATAATTATATAATTTAATAATTTATTGATTTACAATATTTTTTAAGGATTTTAAAAATAATTTTATTTAATTTTTATGAATTATTTTCATAAGTTAAATAAATAAGGGTATTTACAAAATAGGTATGTGATACCTATACAATATGTACATTATTTTATTTTTGGTTATTTTGATTTTGTAATTTTGATTTGTATTTTATATACAATAAATACAATATATACAAATATTTAAAACTATAATATGTACAAAAATAAAAGAAAATAAATAAAGAATATATTGTACAACACAAACAATTATAAAATAACACTCCAAAAGCCACTTTTCACGTCTTAACTTCAATTTTAATGAAACAACTTTCATTTTCAAGTTTATTTAAATTTGAACACAATGAAAGTGAGTTTGGTTTATTTTGAATTTTTATGGAGAAGATATTAATCTGATAAGTTGAGCTTTACGACTTTTTCAAAGTGTTGTTATTTTTAAACTATACAATAATTCTTCTTGTAATTACTTTTAATATTTACAACTAATTTTTAAGTAATAAGTTTCACAAAAATATTTCTATTTGAGGTTAGATTGCTGATAAATAAAATAGTACAAGATATATATATATAATATACAATGATGAATATAAAATGTGGGAGTTTATTTTTGGAATTTTTATAAGTTAAGGATCCTATCTCCTCCTACTTTATTCATCGTCAACCATCCCAAGGCTCGGTCCGGTCTCGAGGTTCGGGTCAGTATGTATTTATACTGCCTTATGTTATTCTTTCCTTTTCTTTTCTTCTTTATTCTTTTATTTTGGCGTAAATAAGTGATAAATATACAATGTTAACTAACACGGTTAGATTGTTAATTAATTGGAATTAGTTATTGTTACAGGTATTTTTTTCAAGGATTTTAAGCTAAAATAAGTGAATAAAGATGTTGAATCATGGATTCATCAAAGGGCAGGCAGTCCAAGCCCTTTATTGGGTGGAGTCGGGTGAAGATGAGGTGGAATAGAAAGATCTCCGGCGAAGGTGGAGGAGGAGACCTCGGTGGCTTGATCCATGGAGGATCAAGGGGATCTGGGTGGAGCTGGAAATAGAGAAGCATGTAGGAAAGAAAATGGACGGCGGGGTGGTCAGAATAAGCTTCACGCTGGTCCAACATATGTTAGAGCTCTAGAGCTCCAACGAACTCTAAATATAAGTTCTACACTAACCTAAATGATTAAAACATAAAATAAAAGCCAGAAATAGAAACTACAACTAAAATATACATAAAAATGCAGGAAAAAATGCAGCTCATACATGGAGACCACCCATCTATGAGAGGATCTGAGGATTCCAGATGTAAGGAAGGATCAAAAAGCAAAAAAATGGTGGCGGGTTGTCTTATGTACTAGCTAGATTTGACCAAGGGATCACGTGAGAATCGATGGCCAAATTGAATATCCAATTCTAGGGCATGATAGATGCATGATAGATGGAGAAATTTCATGAAGGAGTCGAAGTTCCTTGGGTAGTGTATCACAGGGGAGAAATCGAAGAAAGTGGAGTGGTCGGTGTTTGACAGAGCCCCAGGGCCAGGTAAGGACAGTTGACCGGAGGTCAACTATTGTTCCCTAATTGGTCCACCTCAGCCGTATACGGACAAAACAAAAATAAAAAGAATAAATAATGAGAAATAAATTAATAAATAAATTATTTAATTTTGGTTAAAACATTAAAAATACTTATTATTTTATGTAGTATTTTATTATGATTTTGTTTTTTTACAAAGTGATTGATTAGGTATTAGTTTTTACATGTTTATTTTATAGTTTATAGTTTATATTTTATTTACATAATTTCTATATTTATAACTTATTTAAATAAATATTTACATAATTTTAATTTATTTTTCTGAATTTATTTATTCTATTAAATAAATATGTGCATATAATATATAGGTATAGTTTGCCTATATATTTAAGCACATTTATTTATTTTAATGTATTTTAATTGTTTTATTTATATTTATATTTTTAATGTCATATAAATAGTAATTAAAAGGATATAAAAATATAAAAGAAATAAAATAATAAATAATGAATTTCTCCTTTTTTCTATACAAGTATACTGCACAATGAGGGTCTAAAGCTAACTTTTATATCCTAACTCCAAATTAAATGACACCACTTTCATTAAATAGATAATTTAATTTTATAAACAATAAAGATGAGTTTGTCAATTTTGAGTTAGTATGGAGAAGATACATGTCTGAGAAGTTTTCTTTACGGCCTTTTATTCTGAGTATCCCGGACACACTGTGCATTATTTAATAATGAAATCAATTTTGTATTTTTCTTTGTATTTTTATGTACACTATTCATATAGAGGATTTTATTATTTGAGGTATAAAAATAAGAAAATAAAATAGGTCCCAAAATGCAATTATTGATGAATAAAGGATTAAGTTTTTCAACCTGTTTTTTGTAGAGTTGATTTGCCCTATCTCCCCTTACTTTATTCCTTGTCGACCAAGTCGTCATGATGACTAAGTCTTGAGGTCTAGGGTCACCCAGTGTCTTTGACACTTCATTATTATTTTTTCTTCCTTTATTCGTTTATTATGAGATTAAATAAAAAGTATTTTGTACAATATTTATTAGGGATAATTACACCCATAACCCTGAGTAATTCTGCAATAACATTCATAACCCTGTATAATCATGAATTACATGAGAAACCCCCTATATTCACTCCGTCTCACACTCATAACCCTCCGTTAGTTTAATAGGTTAAATCAACTATATGAGTGGGTTAATCTAACCAATATAGGATCTAACAACTAGGATTAGTCAAAATAAAAATATAGAAGGAAAAAAATGACAAGCTTGGATGTGGTAGTCAGGATTCTTGCAGCTTCCTTGCAGCGGTACGGGTTTGGCGGGGGAGGTGCTTTGCGGCGTGTGTGGGGGGGGGGGGGGGGGGGAGGTGCTTCGCGGTGTGTGTGGAGCGGGGGGGGGCTTAGCAGAACTGGTGGGTACAGGCGGCGGGGGTTTTGCAAGGCGGCGGAGGTGGGTGCATGTGGGGGTTGCAGGGGGCGGTGGGTCCATGCGGGGGTTGCAGGGCGCGGAGCTTGTGGGTGCAGGCGCGAGCAGCTCGGGGGGGAGGGGGAGTGCGGCACGACTCTCTTCCCTATGCAGTGTTATTTGTTTAATTAATGTTTGAGATGGCAGTGTCCAAACGGGCATCCCTTGTGCAGGGGATGCAAGAAGAAGGTGAACAGCATGTGCCTGAGCTGCAGAGAGATCATCGGAGACACGAGAGCTCTAATTCTTAAGAAGGTGGAAGATGCAATGATGTTCCCTTGCCGATATCGAGAGAATAGATGTCTCGTGTCGCATAGGTACGATTTGAAACAAAAACACGAGAATGAGTGCAGCCACAGACCATACGAGTGTTCGGGGGGGGGGGGGGTCTTGGGGTGGCGCGCTCCAGATAGTTGCGGGTGGGCGGGCACCTCTAGACCGGGGGGGGGGGGCTTTGCCGCTTGAAGAGGGGCGAGCAGGGGGGTTTTCGGCTGCGGGTGGGTGAGCAGCTCGGGGGGGAGGGGGAGGGGGAGTGCGGCACGACTCTCTTCCCTCTGAAGTGCCATACAGTCGTAGGTTGCGCACCGCACCCATGCACGATCGTCGTGTGGGCCTGGTCCTCTTGAGTCCTCTGGTCGCGACACCCACACGCCCGAGGCCAACTGGGCAGGCACCTCCAAACGGGGGGCTTTGGCCGCGGGAAGAGGGGCGAGCAGGGGGGGTCTCGGCTGCGGGTGGGTGAGCAGCTCGGGAGAGAGGCCGATTTGAGGAGGGATCTCGGGCAAGGGGCTTCGAGCAAGATCTCGCAGGTGGGAGGAGGGTCGAGCAGGGGCGTGGCAGATCGACACGGGGGCGGAGGCACGCAAGCTTGAAGGTGTGGAGGTGAGGTAACGATGGCTGGGGGACGCCCATGGCTTCCAGTGCATGTCAAGAGGGTGGTTTCAGGCGGCAGGGGGTTGGAGGAAGGGGAAGGAGAGGAGATCCACGAGTGAGAGGAGGCTGGAGGAAGGGGAGGGAAACATCATTATGTAAATACAAATATTTTGAAGGGTAAATTTGTCCACAATTAACTTTTTCCATCGAAGTTAACGGAGATTCGAAACTGCACTTGACACAGGGTTATGTCATGTAAAGGTTAAGCATTACTTGGGGTTTCTCGTGTAATTCACGATTACGCAGGGTTATAAATGTTATTGCGAAATTACTCAGGGTTATGGGTGTAAATATCCCTATTTATTACTTATTTATTGAGTGCTATTTTGCATAAATTAATGCTATGTATATGCTTTTACCTAGGGATTGACAGTCAAAATGAAACAATAAAGGAGATGAAATGGAGATTCATCACTCCTATAATTAATATTATATATATATATCAAACAAACATAATATCATCAAACAACTAATGGAAGGATCTAAAACATCAATCATAAAGTTAGTACGAGATTAATGTTTAGAAAAAAAGATTTAGATATCATAAGGTACCATATTCATCTCGAAGGAGATCAGAGAAGAGGAGGGAGCGTGTCCGAAGATGATGAGGGAGGCAGGCAACTTATCAAGAGGAAGGAGGGTTGGGAATGTTCTCGTCAGGCGGGGAATCGTCAGAGAGAGTGGAGGGCGGGGAATCGCCGGAGAGGTGGGAAGAGGTTTGGAAATCATGGAGAATTTGAAGGAAGATTGGGTATTCGATCGTATAAGACCATCATGGACGGTCGTGCCAGCATCCCCTTTGTTGATGATCGAGGACGATTCACTTAAGATCGTCCCATCTGAATTTCCAATTTTCACAAATTACCGCCAATATTTTTTTTTTGAAAGAAAAAAGGGCTTCCACCATATAGGTGAATGCCCAAAAACTTCACCTTTTATTCCCCAAAAAATTGTACAAATACAAACCAAGAGACAATTACCGCCAATATTAGCGGAGCGGATGGCGGTTCAAAGATCATCCCATCTATCAAATCGATTGGGACAATCATGATCGTCCCCTACGTTAGCCTGAAACCCAATGGCAATCACTTGGTGGGACGTTCACAGAGAGCTAGAGACGACGGTTATAATCGTCTCGCTTGTGATCATACCCAAGGAAATGCAGACAATAAATACATATAGAGGGGATGGCCATCAGACCGTCGCTTCTACGTTCACAGGAGGCGGTCTGTAGTTGACCATCTCCTACGTACGCTTTCTGAAGATGGGACGGTCGCTTGTGAATGTCCCCTCCATGGTTTTCAAGAGGGACGAGCACTGCACAACCATCCCCTCTGGTAGTATAGGGGACGGTTGCCTTTTGACTGTCCCTTACCATAGTTCTCAAAGACCGGTTTTTTTGCAGTGATGTGAATGAGCTCTTTTGAGGAGAGTCCATAAAATGAAAGTTTGTGAGGAGTAGTTTTGCGGTCTTGCTACTTGTCGACGGTGAGTCATAGTATGTATGAAATCAACCTCGCGCTTGGATAGTTATACATATTGTTGAGTATTGTTTGATTGGTGTATGAGATCCATTCTGGTGGATGCACGGCATCACATCGGCGATGTTCCTCCAAAGGAGATTTCAACATTAATGCTTCGATGACATCCTTTCTACCATAATTTTTTATACGATCTTAATTTCATTTTGTTTTTTTGCTCGTAACTTGCTTGTTCATAGTCTGTGTGTGATCTTTTTTTGCCGTACTGCAAGAGTTTACATGTTCACAATACATTCATGTATATGCATTTGTATAGTTATATTTGAACTATGGGTCGTTTTGTCTGACATCTCTAGCAATTATAGGATGTCATAACATTATTAAACGTTCAACTTAGTGTTGATTCATACAATTTGTTCAAAATTTCTTTAAGAAATTGTAGCTTTTTCCAAAGGTGGACGCCTAAGTGCTTCTCCTTAATTTTTGAATAATTAACCTTAATTCATATAAAAATTCAAAAACTAGTAACTGGGGCATTTAACTGTAAAATATTTTCGAAGCACTGCACAGATAACAATTCTTCCCTACAACACACTTCATAATAAACCTCTCCAAGTTAATACTGGGTATCGATTTTGTGGCCTTGATCTTGGAATGCACGTCTACATTTCTTCATCAGAGGTGATGGGAAGGCATTCGACCCCCTGCTGGCCATCTGATTGTAGGATGCACGTCTTTTCCGGGGAACTTTACGGCAGCAAAGACACCAAAGTTTTCCTTGTTTTCCTCATGGAGGAATGTTTGGTCCGGTTGCTCTAATTAACAAGAGCTTGCATTCCACATTTCCCCACACCTTTCAATCTTTAGACAGCTGCCGGTCAAAGCTAATCTACCGAGGCCAACATAATCAAATAAATATGGACTCAAGTATGCTTCCTATTCAGTCATCGACACTATAGATCCAAAGATATATTTCTACTGTGGTCACTGAGGGACATCAACGACTATTAAGCAGCACATGAGATTATCTTCCTGACTGAAGTGATCACAGACACAGCATCTTCATTCAAGTAAGTAGTTCTTGAACGCAAGGATCTTATCTCTGGTCCATTAATAAATAATTGTGTTCTGGCAAAGCAGTATATATTTTTCGGTTTACAAACTTATTATGTTTTATAATTGTCAGAAATGGAACGAGCATATATGAGAAAAAAATGTACCATACCTTCAAAAAATAATAGAACAAATAGGCATGTCATACTACAAATGTTGAAGTAATCATATGGACAAATATGTGTCATATATTCAGCGAGTAATCGTTGTCATAGTACCGCAATTGTTATAAATTATATTCATTCAGTAGGTAGAAATACAGAGAAATAAAAAAGTAACAAATGCAAAATCTTTGTTTTTCCCAAACAGAAAATTACTTGTTCGAAGTTTTCTATTTGTTAAAAGAGTTTCTATCCAATATTTCGAATTTCCTGAACAAAGAGTATATTCTGTAATCGTATCTTTACTAATATTTCCTGCAGCAATTGTCACAGCAACTTCTACTCGAAAAATATTGTTATAGAACTATACGGTCTATTTTATTGTAACAAATGCATGGAGAAAAGGAAGAACAGATTAAACATACGTATCGAATATAATCCATACTTTAGAAGTTTCTCATATATAGATATTACTCGTTCGTCAATATCAATACGGTCCTTCTGTCACAATTATACATATCGACGAAAAGACTTCAGGATGAAGATGAACCGGCGAAGTTGAAGCACTGCAGCAGGTCTTCCTCCGGGGCAACCAAAGACACGGATGGTGCAAGGAAGTGGAGATCGTCCTCCTGACAGTAATACCCGAGTCTCTGCTGATCGCTGGCATTGAATATCACGTCGTTCTCAACAAATCTATCAGGAAAGTCGAAGAAGGGATCCTCATCGCTGACAACAAACCCAAGAGCGCCACCAGCAGTCCACGTATTCGGACTAATACCCAGAGCGACGGTGCTATCCTGGGGAGTAGCACTCTGGTCTCGTGCAACGACATGTTCAGAGCTTGGTGAGATCGCAATCTTGGATTTTTTCGGGTAATTATCATTAATGTTGTGCTTGGGACTCAGTGGCCTGTGAGTCTTGGGGTCGATGCCGTTACTTAGGAGCTTCTTGCTGATGTGGGTGTTCCAGTAGTTCTTGATCTCGTTGTCGGTGCGGCCCGGAATCCTTCCGGCGATCAACGACCACCTGTTTCATATCGTTTGCATTAAATTCTTCCGCCAAGGAAGATGAGACGGGAGAACTAAAGAGGTAGGGTTTACTTTAGGGGAGAGGAATAGATTCAGAAGGGTTCCCTTTTCAGTATAGTGACGAGGAATGGCAGATGGGTGTGGTATCTATAGAGGACACGGATTCCGTAGTACATCCAACAAGAAGAGTATATCCATATGCAACAGATGTTTAGGGAAAGGTGCATCTTCACTGGTGGGGGAGTGATTTTCAACATCCGAGTTTATATTTGTTTGGTAGACTGCTAGGAGATTATACCATTTTCCTATCCCAACAGAAGGATTTCATTGATACACAAGGAGATTAAATCAAACTCAAGATTATCGTGGCATATTTCATGTCGGTTCCAAACTCGACTTATTATATATTGCAACGTAGAAGATGGGATTAAACTTTATATATTGCACATGCATGACACTTTTCTACAGAATATCATGCATCACAAAAAAGATTACTTACGTGCCCAGTGTGCGGTACTGAAACTGGTTTAAAGATTCAAGTAGAACATACGAGAGAATTTTATTTTTAGGAAAATTAAATTGTGTTATTTATTAAAAATTCAACAGACAGAAGAACAGCAGCTTTTGTTTAATAGAGATAACTAGTTTTACAATTTTAATCTTCGACTACGAACTTCTGTCCAATTTCTTAATCTCCTGCTTATATACTTTACAATTTTATTAATTATCACAAGGTTGAAGTCTCCATCTAAAATAATGGTTAAGGGAGAGAATATCTTATGAAATATCTAGACCTTTTTTTTCCCTACTGCTAGATGATCATATCCATTGTAGGTTGTACTAAAAATTATTGAAGAACACCGAGGTACTGAAACCTTAACAGCTTGAGAAAATTGGATTTAACGAAGCTGACTTACGTTGGACATATACAATTCGATATAAGAGACTGCTTGAAAGAAGTCATGGAGAAGTGAACATATAAAAAGTTATAAACTGGACTTAGTCGATCGAAAGATCAAATCCTGTTAAATTAGAAATAGGCATGCAAACCCTAAACCAGTACCCACGCAAGCATGGCCCTGCGTAAAAAGAGAGGGAGGGAGGACGGTTGTCGGATTAGGGTTGTCAGCTTCATAACCTGTTACCCAAGAGGCGATGGAGACGGAGAATAAGGTCCTCCTCGTCGGGCGCAATATGCCCCCTCTTGACGGAGGGGCGAAGGTAGTTCATCCACCGAAGACGGCAGCTCTTGCCGCAACGGAGCAGCCCAGCTCGCCTCGGCAAAGTCCGCCACTTGCCCTCGCCCTCTCGCCTTACGCAGGCTGCCAGGAGTTCATCCTCCTCCGGCGTCCATGGCCCCCTCCTCTTCACACCCACCTGCTGGTCGCCGCAACTTCCTGAGCTCCCACTGCCTGGGCCCCTCATTCCTTCTCTCTCTGATCTACCTCATTTCTTCCTTTAGGTGGTAATCAAGGAAAGGGCATTAAGCATTTGTTCCAAGGAAAGGCGGTGGGCAGTGGAGGAGGTGGACTTTACTGGATAGGGTAATTGCTGCATGTAGTTGTCGTTTTCATGGTAGGGGAATTTCATGTTTTTGGCTCTTCTCTAACATGGTATTCTTGATACAAGTACGAGAAATTTACATATATGTCTCTCCTTTTTTAAAATTACAACCACGCCCAAACCAGTGGAGGGGACATTTGAAATTAAAGTTACGAGTATTTTACATATCAAACTTCCAAGAAGAGAGCACGGATCGGCTGCACTACATTAGAGGCCGGCTGTAAAGGGGAGGGCGCCCCAGGCTGCTCCATCATGATTGAGTGGTTCACACGATAGAAATACTCTGATTTCGTGTTAACCGATTGATCACGATCGAGCGGCTGGGGGCACCCTTCCCTTTACAACTGGTTTCTGCAGTACCGTAGAGGATCCGTGCTCCCAAAAATATCTTGAGATTGTACTAGGGTTTATGTTGCATATAAGGATACTGATGATGAGCAATTTCACTTGGATTTTATTTTTATTTAATGCAAACAATGAGAGAAAATGAAGTGAATGTGTCGTTGTCACCCAAAATGAAATCCGAATCAATCAAACAATTATTTTAATCCAAAAACAAGAAATAAAAGAGATGGATCTTGCTATTTTACTATTAACATGGTATAGCTCCCAGGTGAAACAACCACTCTATCATAGGAGAGCGGCACATGCTCCACGCGAGGCAAAAGCGACGTCGCTGAATTGACCTCTCACATAAACCAAGCGTCTAGATCAACAATCAACCCACACTATGATGTTCAAGCAATGAATAAGCAAAGGTGTGAATTAAAACTTATTATAATTTACAAATAAGTGTATAGTGGACAAGTAGGTAGGGGCCGAACTCAGGGAACACGTGGTAGCACGGATATTTTATTTATAAATAAATAAAATAGGTATAGATGTATACATGTATGCATACTATTTATTTAGGTTTTTGTGTATTTTAGATTATTTTTTTATTTTTGTATTATTATTATTTTTTATTTTATGTTTATACAATTTTTTAAATAACTATCTTGTTGCCAAGAAAGTTCCACAAGGTTGACCCAAGCAGCGACTTGAGACCTTCATTGCGAAGGCCAAGTCGTATCACTAGGAGGATCCCACCCTTTACCACGAAGGGAGGGGGATAGTATCTGGCGTCATTGTATTCCTCAGGAGGAGCACCATAGCAACATCGCCAATTGCCACAAGCTTGAGGCAGGAGGACATCATTCTGGGAGACAAGCATCGCAAAAGGTTCTCCAATCCGGCCTTTGGTGGCCCACCCTCTTCAAGGATTCAGATGAATTCGTGAAGAGGTGTACTGACTGTTAGAGGATCGGTACGTGTGGACGGAGAGATATGATGTCGATGCAGCTCATTCACTTCTGTGAGGTTTTTGACGCATGGGGCATAAATTTCAATGGTACATTCCCTAAGAGCCGAATATTTTAGTACATTTTGTTGGTCGTAGATTATGCGAGTCGGTGGGTTGAGGCCATCCCCGCCCGAGCCGCAGATGCAAAGACAGTTTGCAATTTTTTGAGGAAAAGTATCATATCACGGTTCGGGCTACTTAGAGTTCTGATTTCTGATGGGAGACTCATTTTATTAACGATAAGATAAGGTCCCTTGCTAATGAGTTCGACATAGACCATAGAGTTACCACTCCATATCATCCACAGACGAATGGTCTTGCTGAGGTTTCAAATAGGGAGATCAAAATGATTTTGCAGAAGGTTGTACGCCCATACCGAAAGGATTGGTCACAGCTTTTGGACTCAATCTTGTGTGCCTATAGGACTTCCTTCAAGATACCTTTGGATACATATCCTTTCCGACTCGTTTATGGAAAGCCATGCCACTTACTTGTTGAGATCAAGCATAAGTCACTTTGGTAGTCACTGAGATACTATTGGATCCTGAGAGTGTAGGAGATCAGAGGAGAGCAGAATTGGCAACCCTAGAGGAGCTGAGAGATACAACTTTCTCAAATAGCCTACAGTATAAGGACAGAGTGAAGATATGGCATGATTATCACATCAGCCATAAGAAGTTTGAACCAAGCCAGAGAGTATGGCTATTTGATGCAAGGTTGAGATTATTCCCAAGGAAGTTATAGAGTAAATGGAAAAGGTGCATGATAACGATATCATTGATATATCCAAGTTGTCTTCTGAATCCACCTTTCGAGTTAACGGTCAGCGCCTGAAGCCTTACCTTGATCATGATCCAGTGACCGTTGATATTGCCCCTATTCATTTTGTATGAGATGTGTTCCTTGACTCACATCACCTGCATCTCATACCTGACTTTTACTTCTACTCCACCTCTGTATAGATCCATATTGTGTATATCATTCATTCATTCATTTTGTTTAATACCCCAGATCCATCTTATGATTTTGCTATACTTAGGATGCACTTTATCCTAAGTATTGGGGGTATTAGACCTGTGATTATTCACTTTCTATTACCTCTATTTTTGTTGCCTATACTTAGGGATATCTTACCCTAAGTGTAGGGAGGTAATATCTGTACATTTTATTCCTCCATTTTCCCCTTTAGTCTTCTACACTTAGAAGTACTTGATCCTATGTATAGGGGGATCACCGACTTCTATTGATTTTATTCTTTCATTCTCGTGAGCCATTGTAGTATAGGATTCTTTTCACTTCTCTAGACTCAGCACGAGTTATGGCTTCCTTCATTACTCTCTGATCACTCTGCCCTATCTTTCCCTACTTTATTCATTATTGACCAAGTCATCATGATGACTTGATCTCAAGGTCTAGGGTTATTCGATGTCTTTGACACTTCATTCTTTTTCTTTTCTTTCCTTTATTCTTTTATATTAGAATTAAATACAATAATTATAATTCTGTACAATTCACATATCATTTATTTTGACAAATTAATGATATATACATGCATTTAGATAGGAATTTAAGGCCAAAATGAAAGAATAAAGGTGATGAAGTGAGGATTCATCACACGTGTCCTTGGCTAAGAACATAAACATGTACAAGTTACACGACTAAAAAAACTCATACAAGACTTTGGTTTAGAAGATACACAACTAAGGGCATATGGGGGCAACTCCGGCTAGGGGAGGATCGTCCTTATGGTCACGATGTAGAAGAGTAGGAGTTGAACTGCAACCCATCCCTCCCAGTTACCTCTAGAAGTAGTTATTTCATCTCTTGAATTGTTTATGTGCTTTGCTTGAGTGAGGCTCGCGGTTGGTCTTCCCTCTCGTGATATTTGAAGAACTCATTGCATGTCCCTCACGTCCTACTTGAGGCAGTCGACCTTCCCTCAAGAACTCCATGATCAAATAATGAAAGTGTTGATTCTTTGCAAGAGTCTCACACTATAGATCTCGATAAGTGTGTAAGCCATAGAGGAGAAATGACCATCCCATGTTGACTAGAAAGGTCGAGATTCAGGCATGTACGTCAAGCATTTCTACCATGAGGAAGAGGGGTACTTATAAATGATGGGTAGTTCGATTGTTCAAGGTGGCGGAAGGGTGGGGAGAGGTGTGGATGGGAGGTGGAACTCTAGAGGCAGAAATCCATGACAGGAAACGGGCTCAAGCATAGCTTGTAGCAGACAAAATTAGCAATTATTTTTATGACAGTTTGAGAGTATAGAAGCTGACATTGCAACAAAAATGAGATTATAATGATGTTTTTTTTCATAATCCATCACTAAATTGGCATTTATTGAATATATAATGGCGATACTATCCATTGTGAAATTATTTTTATCCTTGAAATTTGCGACGAATGCGTTGAAAATATAATTTGTAATTTTTCCATGAAGTATTAATGGGCTATTATACACATGGGCCTATAATACTCCACCATTTGAGAAGATGTGGACCTATATCATCTACTCACATAAGGAGAAGTTTCATGAAGATATGTACTTGGAAGAAGTTTCTAGAAAAGAGAGAGGTGGAGAAAATATCTAGATATTTCTCCACCTCCCACCAAAATATCTAGATATTTCTACTTAAAGGATAAGCATGGAAGATGAGTCTAGATCCCTCTTCCAAAATATCTCCACCCTCTTGGGGGCCTATAAATACCACCCAAGAGGTCCTCATTTGACACACAACTACAACAAGAAATCCTCTACCAACACAAGAGTCTCTCAAGTGTCTTCCTCCTTCCAAGTGTTGTAAGTCCTTCTTCCTTTGTTATAAACATTGTAAGTCCTCTTCTTGTAAAGGTTCAAGTGTTGTATGCAAGTTCAAGTTTTAGTAAAAAGAAGTTCTTAAGTTTACATCTACCTTGTGCATTGATCCATATTCTCTCCCTCTTATTTGCTTCTTATACACCACCAATCTTCCGCTGCTCCAACAAGTTTGGTATCAGATCCATAACCATCCTTATATCCTTGTTGAAGCCTTTTTCGTGTTTCTCAACACCATGGTATCCATCTCCAACATACCTTTATTCAACTACACCCAAAACTCCATTCCTGTCTTTGATGGAGAATATGATTATTGGAGTCTTCAAATGAAGACTCTCTTCATCTCACAAGACTTGTGGGATCTTGTAATAGAAGGTTATGAGGAGGCTAAAGATGCAGATACATTTGCTTCACTAAGTAAAGGAAAGAAGAAAGAGTTTAAGGAGAACAAGAAGAAAGATGCAAAGGCCCTTCTCTTCATCTAGCAAGGAGTAAGTAAATCTATCTTTCCTCGTATTTCTGGAGCAACTACTTCTAAAGAAGCATGGGAGATTTTAAAGAAAGAATTTCAAGGATCTGTTAAGGTAATTTCTATCAAGCTTCAATCTTTATGGAGGGATTTTGATAATCTCTTAATGAAAGATGGTGAAAATATCCAAGGATTCTTTTCAAGAGTTTTTATTATTATAAACCAAATTCGAAGTTATGGTGATACCATTACTGATAAAAGGTTGTTGAAAAGATTTTAAGAAGTTTACCTGCTAAATTTGATCATGTTGTTGCTGCTATTGAAGAATCGAAAGATTTATCTTCCCTTTCTATATATGAATTAATGGGCTCACTTGAAGCACATGAGCAAAGGATCAGCAGGTTTACTACTCAACCCTTGGAGCAAGCATTTCAAACAAAAATGAGCATCTCCAAAGCAAAGAGTGGAGATCATGGCAAGCAAAGAAGGGGACAATATGCAAGGAGACAAGAGAATGATGAAAGACATGGATCCTATAGAGATCAAGACAATGGAAGATCTAAAGGAGGATATAATCAAAGAGCTACATGTACAAGAAAATCTTATTCCCATTGCATTATTTGCATGAAAGATAATCATGAATCCAAGGATTGTAGATTCCGTTGCAAAAGGTGCAAAATTGCAAATCATTCTCAAAGGGACTGTTGGTTCCAAAAGAATGAGTCTAATTATATTGCAAAAGATGAGGATTTCAATCCATTACTTTATTCTTGCATGAATACTAAAGAGGTGTCTAAAGACATTTGGTATGTCCATAGTGGTTGCAGTAACCACATGAGAGGGAACAAAGATGCATTTGTGAGCCTTGAAAAAGGTTATAGCTCACAAGTTAAGCTTGGAGATGGAAAGCTGCAAAATGTAGAAGGCAAAAGAGTTATTGCAGTACAAACAAAGAAAGGTACTTCTAAACTCATTCATGATGTTCTCTATGTTCCAGGCTTAACTGAGAATCTTCTAAGTGTTGGTCAACTTATGAATAATGGCCATTCTCTAAAATTTGATAATGGAGTATGCAAAATCTTTGATAAAAGAAGAAAGCTACTAATCGCAGACATTAAAATAGCTCCAAATAAAGTCTTTCCATTATCTATGCCTTTAAAAGAAGGCTATGTACTAAAGGCTATAAATGAAGATGATTCCTTATTATGGCATTTACGATATGGACACTTAAATTTTAGAAGCCTCATATTATTAAAGTAGAAGAACTTAGTTGTCGGGCTTCCGTTCATCAAAAAAGATGAAAGCATATGTGAAGGATGCATATATGGCAAGATGCATAGATTGTCATTCACAAAGACGTCATGGAGAGCAAAAGCTCCACTTGAGTTGATACACTCAGACGTATGTGGACCAACTCAAACTCCTTCTATCAATGGAGCCAGGTACTTCTTATTATTTGTTGATGATTACAGTAGAATGATGTGGGTTTACTTTTTGAAAGAAAAATCTGAAGTCTTTTCTACCTTTATCAAGTTTAAAGCTTTTTTTGAAAAATAAAGTGGAAGAAAAATAAAAGTCTTCCGATCAAATCGTGGAGGAGAATTTACATCCACAGAATTTCAAGACTTCTGCATAACTGATGAATACCCATTCATCACTCTTTATTCTTTTATTTTAGCTACAAAACCTATGCAAAACACATGTATATTTCTGTAAATATCAATAAATGTCATTCAACATGCATTGTGTAATTATGAATAATTAGCATGTTTTTGTGCATAAATAAAAGAATAAAGAAATAAAAGAAAAAGAGGGAGATATTTAGAATAAATATTGAGCGACCTAATCCCAAGGGAGGGCTCAGCATGGGCATGACCGCATAAAAACCCAAGTATAGAGAGATAAGGAAGCTCATATGTGTACATATATACATGTAAATAAAATAAAAGTATTTTCCTCTCATTCAAATAAAAATGGGTTTGTATTTATATGTAAATATTTGTAAATATTAAATTAAAATAAAAATGAGAAAAACAAAACAAAATTAAAAATAAATAAAAATCCCTTCACCATTGTACATAAGCCATGTATATAGAAATTACTTATCTATTTATTTCACCTTATAAATAAATAAATAAACACCTATAAAAATATGTACATATTCTATATTTCATAGTGTAAATAAATAAAATAAAAATCACAAAAATAAAAATAAAATAAAAAGGAATAAAAATAAAATCAATTTTCTACATTGTATATATACCATGTATGTACATAAATAAAAGTATTTATTTAACCCATGTAAATAATTAATAAAAATATCAAATTATTCCAAATTTTATTTTCTAAATAAATAAAATATAGAATTGGAATAAAATGTACAAAAATAAACAATTAAAAATCAAAATAAAAAATACAATATTGTATACCTATATATATTAATACTATCTTGTACATACCTAATTTTTATTTCAAAAAAAATAAAAATCACTAAAAAATAGTTTAAAAATAAAGGAACATTTTTCATGTTTTGAGTTTTTCAAAAATAAGCCATTTGCTATTTTAAAATGAATTCCCAAATAAATATTACGTGGCTGCACTTGATTGGTCCACGGGGAATGTTGACCTCCGGTCAACTTCCCCCCTGGACCACCTTTTCCAACGGATCTCGCTTCTGACCCGATTTTGCCCATTTTTCTAGCGATGATCAGACTAACCCCCACCTAAACCCCAGGCTCCGATCTTTCAGGACATATCCGAGATACACGCCCGATCCTTTCCCTAGGGATCCGTGCATCATCGTGCTTCACCCGATCCATTCTTTGCCGGATCTTCACCTGTATATAGGTCAGCTCCGCCGCACGATTCACTCTATCTTTGGTCCTCCCCCTCGACGCCAGTGACCTCTTCCACCTCGCCTGAGTGACAGCGGAGTGAGAGAGAGAGCAATGAGGCTCGGGCAGCTGGGAAGCCTCTGATCCTGCGTTTTCACCGCCGTGCGCCGCCGCGAGCGTGCTAAGCCTTGGGACGCGACACCCCCTTGAGGCAATGACCCCCAGAGCTCCAGGAGCTCCAGCCTAGTCGACTACGCCCGCCAGGTAGCTTCTTTAGCTTGTAGGATAGCGTAATTTTAGGTTTTTCGATTTCAGCCCCTTTTGCTCCGCCGCTGCAATTCACTGTCTCCGTCCAACCATTTGTCCACCCGACCACACCACCACCTTCGCCAGACCTCTCTCCATCTTCTTCACCCATCCACCCCCCTGTCTCGCCCCGGAGCAGGGCTATCGTCCTCCTCCGCCACCACTTTGCCGGAGGACTCCACGCCGCCTCATCTTTCATCTTCCACGTGCTCTAACGGGTCGAGGCAGTTTGCCCTCGACCCCATGTTTCGCCTGTGTAGGTCAGAACGTCAGGAGAACCTCATCTGGAGGTCTACAGCTCGGGCACAGGAGTTAGGCTCCACCGATGTCGCCAGAGATCCTCGGAGCTCTCCAGCGCCATCGGAGGAGCTGAATAGTTGCAGACCAGCGAGGCGACTCTTGTCCACATCTCAGCAGCAGCAAAGGAGGTCCCCCACGCGAGTACTGGGCCGGCGAACTTCGCCGACCACCTGTTCTTGAAGGATCTTCCCCGACCGTCAGATCGACCCCCACTCGCCAGTTTTGATCTCGAGCGTTCATCCACGAGGAGTCAGCCACCGTCAGATCCGTTGGAGAGTCGATCTGGACCGTCCGATTCAGCGCAGGGTTTTCCAGCTATCAGCCACCGTTAGATCTGCCACGTGGAGAACCCTCGATCGTCGATTGCACGGAGAAGCGCCCGCTACTTTCCACCGCTCGATCAGCCGCGTGGCGTTGTCTCAACCGTCCGATCCGAGCGGGTATTCATCGAAGAGGCGCCAGCGATTCACAGCCGTTCGATCACATACGTGGCGCCACTCCAGCCCTCGGATAATAAGTAGGGTAATTGCTCTTAAGCCCCTTCTGTTTTCCAATTTACTTTTTAGTCCTGTAAATACTTTGTTACGTTGTTTTTAGTTTGGTTATTTTGCACATTGGACCTTCTTGTTGTCGTTATTTGCTATCTAGTCCCTGTGAATGAGGCCCACGTGCTTCGACACGTGAGGGCTTGGTGTTTTTGCAATCTTTACCCTGTGTTCTTTGGATGTTAATGTTTACACTTTTATAAATTGGAATTACAAATATAGCCCTCCGTGTCTGGATCACGCGCATTACACGTGATTTCTGGGACTTTTGTGCCTTTGGCCCTAAGCTTTGATGTTGTGTTATTGATTGGTCCATGGACTATGTTTTTCTTGCAGATAGGTCCCTATGCACTGTGTGTGTGTTTTTTATTTTAAATAAAATATCAATTTTTATCCAAATTGAGTGAAAATTGGACACGTGGCTCCTGCCACTGTGTAAAATTTTCACCAATTTTTGGGTACATTTTTTAGCCCTTTTGGTATTTTTAAAAATTCAAAACCTTCATTTTTCTGCCTGTTCAAATTGAAAATTCATAAAAAATATAAAAACCTTTTTATAAATTACAAAAAAAATTAGGTTTTAAGTGTTTTTGTGTCTTTGATTTTTTTTGCATTTTTTGTTATTTTTGGATTTATAAAAAGCCTAAAAATTAAAAAAACCTTGAAAAACTCATAAAAATTCTAATGAATCATAGAAAATCCAAAAATTAATAAATCCTTTTCATGTTTTTTCCTTTTTGTTTATACTTTACATGAAAAATACCTCCAGACTTTGAGAGGGCCATTATATATTTTATTTTGGTCCTTAAAGCCTAGATGGACAGCAGCACGGTTTTCTTCCTTCTTTTATTTTAAGAAAATTCCCTAAAAATCAGAAAATTTTCAAAAATTCACCAAAAATAGTAAAAAATATAAAAATTCCTAAAAGTATTTTTATTTGAATTTTTGGAGCTTTTTAGAGTAGTTAAATAAATTGTTGTTTGTGATTGTTTTTGCCTTTTTCTTATTTTTCTCATTATTAAAAATCCCAAAAAAAAAATATTAAAAATCCACCAAAAAATATTTGTTTATATTTTATTCATTTTTATACTACTTCATAGGCCGCGAGGCCATCTCGTACTCCTCGAGACCGACCCTGGGTGCTATACCAAGTTAATATCATAGCGAGACCACTATTTTGATTTTCATCGATTTTTATCTCTGATTGGTGGTCTGATTCTTTTTTTTCTTGATTGAGCTCTGAGTCCCGAGTGACTGAGGTCACAACGACCTTAGTGACACATGATTTACCTTAGTCATTCAGACGGCTCATCAGAATGGTGCTGTTGGCGGGGAGCACGACTTAGTACTCACTTTTATTTTCTTTTTATTTTGTTTTCTTTTTCGCGGCTTTCCATGGCTTTCTCTTCGTCCGCGGCTTTTCGCGGCTTCTTGTTTTCTTTTATTTTTCATTTTCCTTTATTTTATTTTCTTCTGTTTTTGTTTGTTTTGCTTGTTCATTTTTATTTCAATTTCTGCACATATACCCTGTTTTCTTTTATTTGCTTTATTTGCTTTATTTACCTGGTTTGACACATTTTGTTGTTTGCTTGACAGGGCCCGAGGACCGAGGCGGCGACTTTCGAGGAGCCGACGCAACCGTGGCAATCGGAGGCGGGTCCCTTCTGCACTGACCCGCAGGAGAGCGCGAGGAGACAGCAGAGTGTGGAAGGATTAGCTTAGAGTAGATTAGGTTTTCTTTTCAGCTTATTTGAACTTTTATTGTAATAAAACAGGGACAGGACACTCAGCCATACTTTTGAGACTCTCGGGGTCTGTTTCGCCGAGCACCGATGTGCTCAGGGGACCCCTCGGCTTTTTCGCGGCTTTTGCGGTTTTCACGATTTTTTCCTGCCTTTCTGATTCTCACAGTTTTCAGCCCCTAGCCTTAGGATTTTTGCTTGACTGTGACGTAATCAGTAGGGTCCCAACACCTTAATAACTTTGCATGTACCTATAGATCGATTAATTTGACCAAGAATAAAAAACTAAAAAAAATAGTCGATCCACTACCTTCGAGCCTAAGCGCCGCGAGCCCGCCCTGCCAAGCGCTGCTCCTGAACTCGATTTGTCGAGAGGAGGAGGGGTGAGCCTAGACCGGACTTTTGGATTGAAGGTTGGTGGTCGACTAGACGTTCTGTCGAGTAGAACTGCTTGCTTAGGGCTCGGTTTTCCGCCTGCATCATTTAGGTAGTTTTATTTCAGTCTTTCAATTCTGCGCGGATCATTCTTGCATGTAGACTACTGGAGTCAGGTACGCATTTCTTACTCGGCATGCATCATTGATTTCTCGCGCAACGGCTTTTTCGACTTCTCCCCCTGATTTTTGGACTTAAATAACAAGGAGAACCGAAAAATTCGTTAGGCATTTATTTTTATTTGAAAAATACCTAAAAAAAACAATAAAATCGGGACTGCTAATCACACTTGACCTAAAAGATACCTCAATGAAAAATTTGTCTTGGGGAGAGTAACCCCCTCCTTGTTTGGTTTGGATGAGCGAGAGAGTGACCCGCACCCTAGGCTAGAGCCATATCTGATTTTTCTTGACTGATTACCGGCTTTCTGTACGGGACAGTCGGTTGAGAGATATCGGATTCCTATTAGCTCACGTAATCGCTCTGAAAGACTGAATGATCACCTAAAATAAAATTGATAAGATAATTGACCGATCCCTTACGGTCTTCAGCTCTGTGTGCGTAGGTGAATCGGGGGTTTGCTTTCTCATCTTGTGTGATTCCAGATCCCTTCTGCCTCCCCCCATCTATATTCTTCTCCATTCATCTGTCTCCCACCCACCCTCCCTTCAGTCTTCTCTTTTTCTCCTCCTTTACCCCTGGATGATGGATACCCCTCACTTCAGGCCGACTCTTACGGCCTCTTCTCCATCCTCTGACCATCAGTCCAGTCCACCTTCGAGGGAGGTCAGATCTCCGACCAACCTCCCGCTCCCTCCCTCCCATCCCTTTCTTTACTCTGGGCATGTTGCGCTAGACGTCCGCGGAAATCAGATCGAGCAGATGCGAGACCCAGACGATGCCTTTGCTGAGTTGAGAGTGCACTCCGTTCGTGATCAGAGAGAGCAGTGGAGATCATCAGATAGATCCTATCCCAGATGGATGGAGGAGCAGACAGGACATGGAGCTCAGTCAGCTTATACACTAGGACCATTCGTCTTGGATTTGGATCTCATTCAGAGACTGCCGACATTTTCAGGGGAGGCGTACGAGGAGCCTTATCTTCACTTGTCTGAGTTCGACAAGTTTTGCAGAGCACAGAGATATTCAGATATCATTGCAGAGAAGCTGATGAGGAGGACCTTCCCATTCACACTACAGGACAAAGCCATGAGATGGCACCGACGATTGGGGAGGAGATTCGATACGTGGGGAGAGCTACACCGAGAGTTCTTACAGAGATACTTCCCCCCGCGTAGAGCAGAGTTGATGCGATCGTTGATCACCGAGTTTTCAGTAGACCCCCAGGAGCCATTGCATGAGGCATGGTCGAGGTTTCTTGACCTCTTGAGGAGATTTCCAGACCATGGACTTCCACTGACAGACCTGATAGAGATCTCCATGCGGGGGATGACCGCAGAGCAGATAGGACTGGTGATTACCACATGTGGCGGTTCACACCGTAGTTCCGATATTCACCTACTGGATACCATCTCGACCTTACTTTCATAGAGTTCTTCTTCACGAGATGCCCTAGTCGGGACAACACATGAGGATGTTGCAGTACCAGTGTGGTATGTCGCATTACATGAGGAGACAGTTTTTACACACCAGCTAGAGGACTTGGATACTCCAGCACCACAAAGTACAGAGGAGATGACTGCGATAGCAGAGGTTCGGACCCATAGTCTTCTCGAGTTCCCATTGGTTTTCCAATTGGAGTTCGAGTCAGCCCCAGAGTTTCCAGTCGACGAGTCTTGGATATCAGATCTTCTGATACTCCAGGAACCGGAGGAGCCCCCGCTACTACAACCATTGAGTCAGCCACTTCAGTGTCCAGTCCCGGAGGAGTTAGCTTCTTTTCTGCAGAGATACTTCTTGGAGCCCGACAGTTACCAGGACTCAGCCCAGCAGCTACAGCTCGATAGGGGACACCACTTTGAGAGACCAGACACAGATAGTCCCGTATTCGAGCCTTTTCTCCTCCACTTTGACGAGACAGACATACTTGTTGAGGACCAGTTGGCAGCCAGCATTGCCGCATAGCGAGGATCAGCCGCAGACACACTTCCAGCCTCCGCGATGTTGACCAGCACCCTCTCCTGCTTCCATATTGCTGAGAGCCACAGTTCAGATGATGATGCAGCCTGGTGCACCGAGTGGATCCTTGACAGCAGCACAGATGCCTTTCTAGATCCTGATCCTCTACTTTTCACCTCTGATCTTGCATTTCTCCCTGAGGGATATCTGCGGGAGGATGCCGCACACGATGTGTACTCGGCTTCACCTTCTGAGGGTGTATCCGATCTGGCAGAGCACGAAATCGAGTCTTTTGATCTTTCTGATTCTGAGTCATCTCACCTCGACGACCCTCGCGAGGATGAGCCTATCCTGGAGATATTCGCTGATCTGCCTGATTTGTTTCTATTCTATGCATCGGATATCTGTCTTCTTAGAGAGTCTCCTGATCTTGATTGTCCACACCTTCTTGAGACACTGATCGACGTGGAGGATTCCATGACTGATCCATCCTTCTCCACATTTGACTTTTTCGGCTTTACACTTCCACTCCAGTCTGATCTAGAGTCGACGATTTCTTTTGTGCTACCGGATCCTGATCACTTACTTCCACATCCTTGGTCGGTAGCAGACACCCGCTTGATTGCATACATGGGTGTCATTCTTTACACTTTGCATTTCATCGCGGTTCTCATACCGAGACTATGACGACAATACGACATTCGCCTTACCGATGTCGTCCTGAACCTTGACACATCATTGTCCTAGCCTTTGCGCCCAGCTAGGGGCGTAAAACCTAGCGCTTGTTGAGAGGCACCTCAACATTGTACTCTTTTGTATATATGTGTTTTGTCTTAGTTTGATCTTTCTTTCTTCCATTCTTGTTTTAACCCCAGGTCTCGTATAGGATCATCTTTGCTATACTTAGGATATACCTCATCCTAAGTATAGGGGGGTGGAAACACCGGGTTGTTCTTCTGTTCTGTTCCATCACTTCTGTTGTTGCCTATACTTAAGGATTCTTCACCTTAAGTATAGGGGGAGTGATGTCCTCTCATCCTGTATATACTTGTCTATTTTCTTCGTGTCTTTCTACCCCTGTTTTGCTGCTTATACTTAGGGATATTTTACCCTAAGTATAGGGGGGGTAGACCCTGTACATTCTCCCTCGGTTTTCCCTTCGTGTACAGCCTTCTATACTTAGGATTATTTGATCCTAAGTATAGGGGGAAAAGCCAAGACCCTCTTGATTTCTATTCTTTCATTCGTCTTTGTAAATAGCCTTCCTTTTCACTTCCCTATACTAAGCACGAGTTATGTCTTCTTCATCGCTCTTGACTCTGAGGACATCGTTCGAGCTAAGTATAGGGGGTATATATTTCATATATACTTTAGCCATAACTCGCACTTTGTGTGAGTGTGTTAATAAATACAAATGGCTAAAAACCCAAAAATCCATAAAAATTAAAAATTTATCCCTGTAAATAAACATTCTTTTATTTGCACATACATAGCTATTATACAAATTATTTTTATAAAAATGTTTTCAAAAACTTTTTGTGTAAATAGTGTGTAAATATGTGTATATCAAAACTATGTATATAGTACAAAATTTTCCCAAAATGTTTTGAAAAACAAAAGTTTGCAAAAACCTTGTGTAAATTCGTGTAAATATTTTGCAGAACTTGCATTCATGCACACATTCATGGTTTCAAAACATTTTTCAAAAATGTTGCATTTGTGTAAATATTGTGTAAATAGCATCCTTGTATATATGTATAGTTTTTCCTGGATTATAGTTGACATTTAAACTAGCCTGGAATTAAATTGGGAAATGGAGCTTGATTAAGATCTTAATCCACCTAATTCTAAGAGGAACCTTATAGGGCTTAGGGTTAAGGATTTTCAGGTCCATAGTGACTTAATTCTTTGAGTCCACTAGGCTATGATCACATGTCATCTCAATGAGCCTACGTAGAGCACTTAACAACACACACATGACTCATGTAGACAATGGCTTGACTTGGACCCGCACGTTATACCAAGCTCTCTACGGATGATGTGGTGAGGAGGCAGTCTTCCTTGACTTGGGGTAGAATATGAGGGTAGTACTTCTAGGCGGAACCTCTCTTCTTCTTTTAGTGAAGGAAGTGCGTCTCAACTTGGTATGGTTGCCATGGGGTCTAACGACAGGAGTTGTGGGTTGCAATAATGCTTCAAAAGAGGGATAGTCTACTGGCTCAAGAGGAAAAACTCCTTATGTATATATGTTGCACCATGTAAATATGTTGTATAGATGCACTTGAAAAAAAATGCAAAAAGAAAATAACTCCAAAAAAGTGGTGGGTCTGAGAGAAAATGATAATCCCACCGGAGTATGTATATAGTGCAAATAAGCAAAGCTTGAGACTCATGTTCCATCTTATGTAGCTTGTAGCAGGGAGACTTAGCTACACTGGTTGAGCTCCCAAGGATACATGGCTACACTGACCATGGTCCATTCTCTTCTTCCCCCTCTTCTTGAGCCGGTTGAACATGAACTTAGAAGGGAATACCCTGCTCCTCGAGGAAAGAGTGGCCAGACTAGGGTCATAGAGTTACCTTGTTGGGGAGGGTTGTCAAGTTGCTACTTCTGAGGTGGAGAGCTATCTTTCACATACACTGTACAAGGAAAGATTCATAGTCTTCAGGGTTTGTGTATGTAGACTTGTTCTGATCTGGATTGTTGAGGAGTATTGACTATAGATTAGTGGATCTTAGAGGCTGTTGAGTTTTAAACCTGAGTCTAAATAAGGTTCCGACACATCAATAATCCAAAGATCTGATCGAGCTCCATATTTCAATTTAATGAAGGCAAGTTTAATATTCAGCACTAATCCATGCATTTTCTCCTCTTTTTCTTTTTCTTTTTTCTTTTTCACTTCTTTTTCAAATAAGTGTTTGCTAAGGGACTAGAAAAGTTAAGTATAGGGGGGTGATGAATACCCATTCATCACTCTTTATTCTTTTATTTTAGCTACAAAACCTATGCAAAACACATGCATATTTCTGTAAATATCAATAATTGTCATTCAGCATGCATTGTGTAATTATGAATAATTAGCATGTTTTTGTGCATAAATAAAAGAATAAAGAAATAAAAGAAAAAGAGGGAGATATTTAGAATAAATATTGAGTGGCCTAATCCCAAGGGAGGGCTCAGCATGGGCCTGACCGCATAAAAACCCAAGTAAAGAGAGATAAGGAAGCCCATATGTGTACATATATACCTGTAAATAAAATAAAAGTATTTTCCTCTTATTCAAATAAAAATGGGTTTGTATTTATATGTAAATATTTGTAAATATTAAATTAAAATAAAAATGAGAAAAACAAAACAAAATTAAAAATAAAAAAATCCCTTCACCATTGTAAATAAGCCATGTATATAGAAATTAGTTATCTATTTATTTCACCTTATAAATAAATAAATAAACACCTATAAAAATATGTACATATTCTATATTTCATAGTGTAAATAAATACAATAAAAATCACAAAAATAAAAATAAAATAAAAAGGAATAAAAATAAAATCAATTTCTACATTGTATATATACCATGTATGTACATAAATAAAAGTATTTATTTAACCCTTGTAAATAATTAATAAAAATAAAATAAAAATACCAAATTATTCCAAATTTTATTTTCTAAATAAATAAAATATAAAATTGGAATAAAATGTACAAAAATAAACAATTAAAAATAAAAAATACAATATTGTATATACCTATATATATTAATACTATACTGTACATACCTAATTTTTATTTCAAAAAAATAAATAAAAATCACTAAAAAATAGATTAAAAATAAAAAAACATTTTTCATGTTTTGAGTTTTTCGAAAATATGCCATTTGCTATTTTAAAATGAATTCCCAAATAAATATTACGTGGCTGCACCTGATTGGTCCACGGGGAATGTTGACCTCCGGTCAACTTCCCCCCTCGACCACCTTTTCCAGTGGATCTCACTTCTGACCTGATTTCGCCCATTTTTCTAGCGATGATCCGACTAACCCCCACCTAAACCGTGGGCTCCGATCTTCCAGGACATATCCGAGATACACGCCCGATCCTTTCCCTAGGGATTCGTGCATCACCGTGCTTCACCCGATCCATTCTTTGCCGGATCTTCACCTGTATATAGGTCAGCTCCGTCGCACGATTCACTCTATCTTTGGTCCTCCCCCTTGATGCCAGTGACCTCCTCCACCTCGCCTGAGTGACAGCGGAGCGAGAGAGAGTAGCTGTGAGGCTCGGGCAGCTGGGAAGCCTCTGATCCGGCGTTTTCACCGCCGTGCACCGCCGCGAGCGCGCTAAGCCTCGGGACGCGACGCCCCCTTGAGGCAGTGACCCCCGGAGCTCCAGGAGCTCCAGCCTAGTTGAGTATGCCCGCCAGGTAGCTTCTTTAGCTTGTAGGATAGCGTAATTTTAGGTTTTTCGATTTCAGCCCCTTTTGCTCCGCCGCCGCAATTCACGGTCTCCGTCCAACCATTTGTCCACCCGACCACACCACCACCTTCGTCAGACCTCTCTCCATCTTCTTCACCCATCCACCCCCCCTGTCTCGCCCCGGAGCTGGGCTATCGTCCTCCTCCGCCACCACTTCGCCGGAGGACTCCACACCGCCTCATCTTTCATCTTCCACGTGCTCTAACGGGTCGAGACAGTATGCCCTCGACCCCGTGTTTACCCGTGCAGGTCAGAACGTCAGGAGAATCTCATCTGGAGGCCTACAGCACGGTCACAGGAGTTAGGCTCCACCGACATCGCCAGAGCTCCTCGGAGCTCCCCAGCGCCATCGGAGGAGCTGAATAGATGCGGACCAGCGAGGAGACTCTTGTCCACATCTCAGCAGCAGCAAATGAGGTCCCCCGCGCGAGTACTGGGCCGACGAACTTCGCCGGACACCTGTTCTTGAAGGATCTTCCCCGACCGTCAGATCGACCCCCACTCGCCAGTTTTGATCTCGAGAGTTCATCCGCAAGGAGTCAGCCACTGTCAGATCCATTGGAGAGTCGATCTGGACCGTCCGATTCAGCGCAGGATTTTCTATCTACCAGCCACCATTAGATCTGCCACATGGAGAACCCTCGATCGTCGATTGCGCGGAGAAGCGCCCGCTACTTTCCACCGCTCGATCAGCCGCGTGGCGTTGTCTCAACCGTCCGATCTGAGCAGGTATTCTTCGAAGAGGCGCCAACGATTCACAGTCGTTCGATCACATACGTGGCGCCGCTCCAGCCCTCGGATAATAAGTGGGGTAATTGCTCTTAGGCCCCTTCTATTTTCCAATTTACTTTTTAGTCATGTAAATACTTTGTTGCGTTGTTTTTAGTTTGGTTATTTTGCACATTGGACCTTCTTGTTGTCGTTATTTGCTATCTAGTCCCTGTGAATGAGGCCCACGTGCTTCGACACGTGAGGGCTTGGTGTTTTTGCAATCTTTACCCTGTGTTCTTTGGATGTTAATGTTTACACTTTTATAAATTGGAATTACAAATATAGCCCTCCGTGTCTGGACCACACGCATTACACGTGATTTCTGGGACTTTTGTGCCTTTGGCCCTAAGCTTTGATTCTGTGTTATTGATTGGTCCATGGACTATGTTTTTCTTGCAGATAGGTCCCTGTGCACTATGTGAGTGTTTTTTATTTTAAATAAAATATCAATTTTTATCCAAATTGGGTGAAAATTGGACACGTGGCTCCTGCCACGTAAAATTTTCACCAATTTTTTGGTACATTTTTTAGCCCTTTTGGTATTTTTAAAAATTCGAAAACCTTCATTTTTCTGCTTGTTCAAATTGAAAATTCATAAAAAAAAATATAAAAGCCTTCTTAAAAATTAAAAAAAATTAGGTTTTGAGTGTTTTTTGTCTTTGATTTTCTGTGCATTTTTAGTTATTTTTTTATTTATAAAAAGCCTAAAAATTAAAAAAAACTTGAAAAACTCATAAAAATTCTAATGAATCAAAGAAAATCCAAAAATTAATAAATCCTTTTCCTATTTTTTCCTTTTTGTTTATACTTTACATGAAAAATACCTCCAGAGTTTGAGAGAGCCATTATATATTTTATTTTGGTCCTTGAAGTCTGGCTGGACAGCAGCAAAGTTTTTCTTCCTTCTTTTATTTTTAGAAAATTCCCTAAAAATCAGAAAATTCTCAAAAATTCACCAAAAATAGTAAAAATATAAAAATCCTAAAAATATTCTTGTTTGAATTTTTGGAGCTTTTAGAGTAGTTAAATAAATTATTGTTTGTGCTTGTTTTTACCTTTTTATTATTTTTCTCATTATTAAAAATCCCAAAAAATATAAAAATATTAAAAATCCACCAAAAAATATTTGTTTATTTATTCATTTTTAGACTACTTCGTAGGTTGCGAGGTCATCTCGTGCTCCTCGAGACCGACCCTGGGTGTTATACCAGGTTAATATCATAGCAAGACCGCTATTTTGATTTTCATCGATTTTTATCTGTGGTTGGTGGTCTGATTATTTTTTTTCTTGATTGAGCTCTGATGAATCCACGATTCATCGCCTTTTCATTCTGATAACACAAAAATCTCGAGCAACTAAGGCAATCAGGTAACTGAGACGGTCGTTGCGACCTCAATCACTCGGATGTGTATCAAGAAAAATATCAGACCACTAAATACAAATAAAATCAATCAAACTCCGAGAAGCGGTCCTGCTATATATTTAACCTGGTATAGCTCCCAGGGACGAACTCAAGGAGCACGGGTTGGTCGAAGGCCTACGAAGTAGTAAAAACAAATCAAATAAAAGACAAAATATTTTTTTAGTGATTTTTAATTGTTTTTATATTTTTTGGATTTTTAATATGTGAAGAAAATAAAAGAAACACAAATAAGCACACTTCAACAATTTATTTAATGCAACAAAAACCAAGCAAAAATTCAAATAAAAATATTTTTATGTGTTTTATATTTTTTATGTTTTTGGTGAATTTTTGAGAATTTTTTGATGTGTATTTTATTTTCTAAAAATCAAACAGTAGCAAAAATACAAGGTACTGTCCAGCCAGGCCCAAAAGCCCTAGATAAAATATCTAAGGGCCTCAAAAGGGCCTGGAGGTATTTTTCCTGTAAACTAGGTAAAACAAGGAAAATTTGAGTACCAAAATTATTGTTTTTGGGTTTTTAGATTATTTAATAGAGTTTTTATGAGTTTTTAGGTGTTTTTAAGTTTTTAAGATTTTTAAGCAATTAAAAATAGCCAAAATTGGCTTGAAAATAAAGCAAACTAAACTAAATAGTACCTAATTTTTATAGAATTTTTAGAGGGGTTTTTATATTTTTTTTGGGTTTTTAAAACTAGACAGTAGCTAAAATAATAGTTTTTGAATTTTTAAAAATAACAAACGAAATCAAAAATGTCCTCAAAAATTCACAAAAATCCTACACCATGGCAGGAGCCATGTGTCAAATTTTCGTCGAATTTGGAGGTGATTTGATATTTTATTCAAAAATCACAAGAGGGTACTGTGCACAAGGACTGAAATGCAAATACCCAAAGTTCTGGGGGTCTCGGTGCAATTAACCCAGCAAAACACGCGCGAAGCGCGTGCCTGGGGCACTCAGGGACCTCTATGTAATAAAACTAAGTTCCAGGGACTAGTTGGTAACACGTACCAAAAGTCCGAGGGCCTCAGCTGCAAATATCCCAAAAATAAACGCACATGTGGAATAAAACCATTCACAGGGGCATAAATGCAATTACTCAAAAAGTTTCATTCATTCATAAACATCCAGAACTACAGGGGCATCAATGCAAATACGCCAACAAAACACGTGACGAAGCACGTGGCTCACACAGGCAGGGGCATAAATGCAAATATCTAAAGTACGAGGTCCAACATGCAAAATACCATAAAACTAAACAACTGACTAAAATATTTACAGGACTAAAACGAAATAAAAGATAAGGAAGGGCCTAAGGGTAAATTACCCTTTATTAAGTCGCCCGATGGATGCGCGCCACGTGGGTAGATGGACGGCTGGAAATGGGTGGCGCTCCAACGCTGAGGTCCTCGCAGCGATCGGACGGTCGAGGGGAAGCCACGTGGGGGATCGAACGGGTGCGGCTCTCGGTGGCTGAACCTCGTGCACGGACGGTCCAGATCGCCTCTCCAAGATCTGACGGTGACTGGATCTCCTCAAGTGGACGGTCAGGATAAGAACTGGAGGTCGAGGGCGATCGAACGGTCGGGGAAGATGCTGGAAGAACAGATGGCCGGCGAGTTTCGCCGGCCTCGTACGTGCGCTGGTATCCTCCCCTGCTACCTCTGGAGATCGGAGAAGCTCCGCGATGATGCTCCGCAGCTGATGGTAGGCTCCGATGACCCAGCCGAGCCCTGGAGGGCTCCGGCGAGGTCGGCGGAGGGGAAGCTCCTGGTCCGGATGACTCAGGCCCTCAGATGGGCTCGCAATGACCTGCAAAGTAAACCAGGAGACTCGCGGGTCGAGGGCAAAGTGCCTCGACCCCGTTAGGCGTCGTAGAGGTGACCGGTGGGGCGATATGGGCGAGCTCCGACGAGGGGATGGACGGAGGAGCTCGAACCCCAGCTCCTGTGCGAGCTGGGTTGGATGAGGGTATGAAGAAGGTGCGCGGGAGGAAGGCGGAGGTGACAGTGTATTCCGATGATCGAATGGGGGTGTGAGGCGGTCGGAATTGACGAAACACGGCGATGGCTTGAATTGGGGGAAATCTGAAATTGACGAAAAGGAAAGGGAATAGGGTCTACCTGGGTGGATGAATCGACTATGCTGGAGCTGGGGGAGCTCCCGGTCCTTGCCTCAAGGAGCGTCGACGTCCGAGGCTCGAGCTCCAACTCGGGGCGGAGCACGGCGGTGAAGGCTCGCCGGATCAGTGGCTTTCGCCTCCTTTCCTCGTTGCGACAGGTCGAGACTCGAGCTGTCACCTCTCTCTCTCTCTCTCTCTCTGGAGCTCACTGGAAATCGAAGCAAATGGCCAAAGATGTGTGAAATGAGCGGCGGAGCTGAGCTTAAGTATGCTGGCGGGTCCGGGAAGAAGGGTGCGGGTAGGGCGATCTGGTGCGCGGATCCCGAGGCGAAGGCTCCGGCGAGGTTCTCGGGTATGACGTGAGCATTCCGGACCCGGGGTTTGGGAGAAAAGGATTCGGGTCTGTATGGGAAAAATCCGAGAAGATCGGTCGGGCGCAGCAGACCCGTGGGAAGTGGTCCTGGGGGGGGAGTTGACCGGGCGGTCAACATCCCCCAGGGCCAATGGGTGAAGGCCACGTGGCTGAATCTTGAGATGACAAATGGAGGTAGCTAGGGCCCGATTCAGCCAAAACTCAAAACATGAAATATTTTTATTTTATTTTTCTCTATTTTTTGGTGATTTTTAATTAATTTTTGGAAATAAAAATAAGGTATTTACATTATATAGCTATATATAGGTATAAATATAATATGTAGGTTTTGATTTTTGATTTTTAATTATTATTTTTATACAATTTTATTCCTATTTTATATTTTATTTATTTATAGAATAAAATAAGGAATAAAAGGGTATTTTTATTTTGTTTTTATCATTTATATACATAGGTAAAATAAATAGATATATACATCTATATACATGGTATATGTACAATGTCTTTTTATATTTTGAATTTTGTAATTTTTATTTGATTTTTGTTTTGATTCTTTTTATTTTATTTATTTACAATATATAACATAGAATATTTACAAAAAGTTTAGAAAATAATTTTATTTATTTATAAGGTTGAATAAATATAGGAGTATGGTCTATGTACATGGTGAAAAGGCATTTTTGATCTTTTTGGTTTTTTAACTTTTTGTTTTGTTTTTATATTAATAAATATGTACAAATATGTGCAAGCATATTTTTGGGTGAGGAAAATATGATTTTATTTATTTACACCAATATTTACACATGAGCCCCTATCTCCCTCTACTTTGGTTTTTATGCGGTCAGGCCCATGCTGAGCCCTCCCTCGGGTTAGGTTGCTCAATATTTATTCTAAATATTTCCCTCTTTTTCTTTTTACTCTTTATTCTTTTATTTTTGCACAAAAACATGCTAATTATAGGTTTTTACACAATGCATGCTTTCGGTAATTATTCCTATTTACACATATCTACATGCATTTGCAAAGGTTTTTGTAGCTAAAATATAAGAATAAAGAGTGATGAATGGGTATTCATCACCCCCCTATACTTAACTTTGCTAGTCCCTTAGCAAACACTTATTTGAAAAAGAAGTGAAAAAGAAAGAAAGAAAAAGAAAAAGAGGATGTACATGGATCAAGGTTGATTATTAAACTTGCCTTTATTAAATTGAGGTATGGAGCTCAATCAGATCTTTGGATTATTAATGTGTCGGAACCTTATTTAGACTTAAGCTTAAAACCTAACAGCCTCTAAGTTCCACTAATCTATAACCAAGACTCCTCAATGCTCCAGATCAGAACAAGTCATCAATCACAAACCCTGAAGACCATGAATCTTTTCTTGTCCTGTGAATGTGAAGTCTAAGCTCTCCACCTCAGAAATGGCAACTTGAGAACCCTCCTCAACAAGGTAACTCTATGACCTCAATCTGGCCACTCTTTCCTCGAGGAGCGGGGTATTCCCTTCTAAGTTCAAGTACAACCAGCTCAAGAAGAGGGGAAAGAAGAGAATGGGTCAAGGCCAGTGTAGCCAAGTACCCTTGGGAGCTTGACCAGTGTAGCCAAGTCTCCCTGCTGCAAGCTACAACAGGTGGATCATGAAACCAAGCTTTGCTTATTGCACTTATATACATACTCCGGTGGGATTATCATTTTCTCTCAGACCCACCACTTTTTTGGAGTTCTTTTCTTTTTGCACATTTTTTTTTCGAGTGCATCTATACAACATATACATGTGCAGCATATATACAAGGAGTTTTTCCTCTTGAGCCAGTAGACTATCCCTCTTTTGAAGCTTTATTGCAACCCACAACTCCCGTCGTTAGACCTCATGGCAACCAGACCAAGTTGAGACGCACTTCCTTCACTATAAGAAGAAGAGAGGTTCCGCCTAGAAGTACTACCCTCATATGCTACCCCAAGCCAAGGAAGACTGCCTCCTCACCACCTCATCCGTAGAGAGCTCGGTGCATAGTGCGGTTGTCCAAGTAAAGCCATAATCTATATGAGTCATGTGTTGTTGTTAAGTGCTCTACTTAGGCTCATTGAGATGACATGTGATCATAGCCTAGTGAACTCAAAGAATTAAGTCACCATGGACCTGAAAAGCCTTAAACCTAAGTCCTATAAGGTTCCTCTTGGAAGTTAGGTGGATTAAGATCTTAATCAAGCTCCATTTCTCAATTTGATTCCAGGCTAGTTTAATTGTCAACTATCATCCAAGAAAAACTATATACATATGTACAAAAAGATGCTTATTTACACAATATTTTACAATCATGCAAAATTTTTGAAAAATGTTTTGAAATCATGAATGATGATGCATGAAGTGCAAGCTTTGCAAAAAGGTATTTACACACATTTACACAAGATTTTTGCAAACTTTTGATTTTCAAAACATTTTGGAAAAATTTTGTACTATATACATAATTTTGATACAAAAATATTTACACAAGCTTTACACAAAAGATTTTTGAAATCATTTTTACAAAAATAATTTGTACACTAGCTATGTATGTGCAAATAAAAGAAGATTATGTACATGAAAATTTTTAATTTTTGTGGTTTTTAGCCATTTTTATTTATTAACACACTCACACAAAGTACGAGTTATGGCTAAAGTATATATGAAATATATACACACCCCCCTATACTTAGCTCGAACGATGTCCTCAGAGTCAAGAGTGATGAAGAAGACATAACTCGTGCTAGGTGTAGGGAAGTGAAAAGAAAGGCTATACAAAAGGGAAATGAAAAGTCAAGAGAATCTCAGGTCTTCCCCCTATACTTAGGATCAAATAATCCTAAGTATAGCAGGCTGTATACTAAGGGAAAAACCGAGGTGGAGAATGTACAGGTCTACCCCCCGTATACTTAGGTAAAATATCCCTAAGTATAGGCCAGCAAAACAGGGGTAGACAGAACAAAAGAAATACCCAAAAGGTCTCACATCCCCCTATACTTAGGGTAAAGTGCACCCTAAGTATAGTATAATCACAAGATGAAGAAGGAGTGGGACTAAAGAATGTGGTGATATGGACATCTGGATCTATATACAACGGAAGATCAGTGAAACTCAGGCGTGAGATGCAATAGATGTGAGTCAAAGACCACATCTCACACAAAATGAATAGGGGCAAGATCAACGACCCGCGGCTCATGATCTAGAAATGGTTTGAGCCCGTTGGCCGTTCACTCGAAAGGTACTCTCAGAAGACAACTCGGATATGTCTATGCTACCGTTGTCATGTACCTTTCGAACCAGATAAGGTCCCTTCCATTTGCTCTGTAGCTTCCCTGGAAATAATCTAAGCCTCGCATCAAACAGCCATACTCTCTGTCCAATCTCAAATGCTTGTAGCTGATATGAGAATCATGCCACTCCTTGACTTTCACCTTATAATGTAGGCTGCTTGAGAAAGCTGCATCTCTAAGCTCCTCCAGGGCAGCTAGCTCTGCCCTTCTCTGGTCTCCCATACCATCTGGATCCATGATAATATCTGTGACTGCCCAAAGTGACTTGTGCCTCAGCTCACCAGGTAAATGGCATGGCTTGCCATATACGAGGCGAAAGGGAGATGTGCCCAAAGGTGTCTTGAAAGACGTCCTATATGCCCACAAGACCGAGTCCAAAAGTTGTGACCAATCCTTTCGGTCAGGGCGGACGACTTTCTGCAGAATAGTCTTGATCTCCCTATTCGACACTTCGGCTAGACCATTCGTCTGTGGATGGTAAGGTGTAGCAACACGATGGTCTATGCCGAACTCGCTAGCAAGTGCCTTCACCTGGTCGCTGATGAAGTGAGATCCCCCATCAGAAATCAGAACTCGTGGAACCCCGAACCGCGTGATGATATGCTTCCTCAAAAATCTGCAAACTGTCCTCGCATCAGCGGCTCGGGCGAGGATAGCCTCCACCCAACGACTCACATAATCAACGGCCAACAGAATGTACTCAAATCCCTGACTCTTAGGGAATGGACCCATGAAATCGATGCCCCATGCGTCAAAAACCTCACAGAAGTGAATGGGCTGCATCGGCATCATATCACGCTGTCCACAAGTGCCCATCCTCTGACAGTCAGTACACCTCTTCACGAACTCATCTGAGTCCTTGAAGAGGGTAGGCCACCACAAGCCGGATTGGAGCACTTTATGTGTCGTTCTCCTCCCAGAATGATGTCCCCCTGCCTCAAGCTTGTGGCAGTAAGTGAGGACGCTATGGTGTTCCTCCTGAGGAATACACCGACGCCAGACGCTATCCCCTCCTTCGTGGTAAAGGATGGGATCCTCCCAATGGTAAGACTTGGCCTTCGCAAGGAAGGTCTCAAGTCTCTGCCTGGGCCAATCTTGTGGGACTTTCCCAACAACGAGAAAGTTCACAATATCGGCGTACCATGGGAGTGAGGCGATAGCCAGGATCGCCTCATCTGGGAAGGTATCTCTAATAGGGTCAATCTGCTCAGAATCCTCAGGCTGCTCTAGTCGGGAGAGATGATCCGCCACCACATTCTTGACTCCAGGCTTATCCTTAATCTCAATATCAAACTCCTGGAGTAGAAGGATCCATCTAGTCAGTATGGCCTTGGCATCCTTCTTTGCCATGAGGTACCTGATGGCGGTGTGATCTGTAAACAAAGTCACTCTAGATCCAATGATATACGATCTGAACTTATCTAGGGTGAACACTACGGCTAGCATCTCCTTCTCTGTGACCGTGTAATTCCGCTGGGCGGAATCCAAAGAGCGGCTAGCATAGTGTATGGCAAATGGAACTCCATCCCTCCTCTGTCCCAGCACTGCCCCTACGGCAAAATCGGAGGCGTCCGTCATGATCTCGAATGGAAGAGACCAATCAGGCGGCTGGAGGACAGGAGCCTCAATAACACGCTGCTGGAGAGTCGCGAAGGACGAAAGACACTTGTCATCGACAAGGAACTCGGTGTCTTTCGTCAAGAGGTCAGTCAACGGTCGGGCAATCTTGCTGAAATCCTGAATAAATCTCCTATAAAATCCGACGTGCCCCAGGAATGACCGTAGCTGCCTCAGATTGGACGGCGGTGCGAGTTTCCTAATGACATCAACCTTGGCCGGATCAACCTCCATGCCCCTGTTGGAGATGATATGGCCAAGCACCGTCCCTTGAGTCACCATGAAGTGACTCTTCTCCCGAGATAGCACCAAATGATACTCAATACATCGCTGGAGTACTCGATCTAGGCAGTCAAGACAAGAATCGAATCCGTCGTCGTAGATCGAGAAATCATCCATGAAGACCTCCAAACACTCCCCTACCATGTCCGAGAAGATTGACAGCATGCACCTCTGAAAAGTCGCAGGGGCATTGCATAGCCCAAATGGCATGCGTCGAAAAGCATATGTGCCGAAGGAACAGGTAAAGGTGGTCTTCTCCTGATCCTCAGGAGCGATGGCCACTTGGTTGTAGCCCGAGTACCCATCCAGGAAGCAATAATGGCTCTTCCCTGCCAGTCTCTCAATGATCTGGTCAATAAAAGGCAGGGGGAAATGGTCCTTCTTGGTGGCTTGGTTGAGTCTCCTGTAGTCAACACAAACCCTCCAAGAGGTGGGTACTCGTGTAGCAATCTCCTCTCCCGACTCACTGATCACAGTCGTGATGCCCGTCTTCTTGGGCACCACATGCAAGGGGCTGACCCACTTGGAGTCGGAAATGGGATAAATAAAATCTGCACTCCACCATTTTGATATTTCCTTCATCACAACCTCTCTCAGGTTGGGGTTCAGACGCCGCTGGAACTCACGCGACGGCTTCGCCCCATCCTCGAGATAGATATGATGGGAGCACACCGATGGACTAATCCCATGGAGATCTGCTACGCTCCATCCGATCGCCTTGCGGTTCTTTTCAAGAACCCCCATCAGACGGGATTCTTGCTCTCCAGTCAACTCGGCGGAGATGATGACTGGGTACATCTCTGGCTCGCCCGCAAGGAATCGATACTTCAGCGAAGTAGGGAGCGGCTTCAGCTCTGGAATGCTGGGTGCCGGCAAATCTGGCTGTGGAAGAAACTGAGTGAAAGCTGCAAGGTCGGCCAAATCTGCCTGGGAAAGTGAAAGCGTACTCTCGCAAACTGGATCGGGAGAAGGCTGCTCAACTGCACTGTCTCTGGTCGGCTCTGCATCTACCTCCTCCTCTACAGGCTCAGGTGAACTCAGGTCTGGCATCTGGTCATAGCAATCGGCCCAATCAGACTCTGAATCCGAGGGATCTGTGTCAAACGCGGTGGCATCAGTACCACCGGAAAACAAGGTGGCCTCAGCACCACCATCACTAAACATCGTGCTGCGATCAAGGACCGGCTCTGCTGCCTCAATGGTATCCGGGACCAGGGCTGTGCTCTCCAGACTCTCCTCTGCTATCGTCTCGGCATCAGTTGTATCTGAAAGTGAGAGGATGGTATGTGTCTCAAGATCTGCCCAAGCTGCCTCATCATCTGTGATCACAAAATCACAGTCCTGGTGAATGTCAGCCTCTGCGTCTGTCAGCTGCTCTGAATCTGTACTTGCATCTGAGCGGACTCTGAATTTAGCTTTGTAGTCCTCGACCGTCTCTATTTGTATACTCTCGCCCTCGACGCGAAAGTACACCTTCCCGCTATCCATGATCAGTCACTGCCTTGGCTGTGGCCAAGAACGGACGACCGAGGATGATGGGGGTATCGGTCACTAACTCAGGGATCTCCATGTCCAACACTACGAAGTCCACGGGGAATTTCAGGCCCTGAATCGTGACGATAACGTCTCGTAATAACCCCTTCGGCCTCTCGACAGATCGATCAGCGAACTGAAGGACTGTCCTGCTCTGTCGAAGAGTGCCCAACTCGAAGCGGTCGAGAAGGGCTGCCGGAAGAAGGTTGATCGACGATCCGCTATCTAGAAGAGTACGGTCGAACCTCTGCTCACTAATCTGGCATCTGACATACGGGGCCCTGAATCTGGCCTCTTGGCTGGCAGGCGGTTCTGGATCGCAAAGCACGTGGCTTTGGTCAGCACATGGATCTCTGAAGTGTGGTTCCTCCTCCTCCTCCTCCTGACTGTAGTCCTCTCTCTCAAAGATCGCTGGAGAAGGGGGATGTGCTGCAAAGCCTCCTGGAGGGTCAGCTGGATGTGGAATCGATCGATCATGCTCTGGCTGAACTCCTCAAGCTCCCTCTTTTTTGGATCATTTTTCTTCCCCTTCCCATCTGAAGGGCTCTAGGGAAGGGGATCACAGGGTCCTTCTCAGATGAAGGACTAGGAAAAGGTCTAGACGGTTCAAGGACCGGATCCACACATACATCATGCACCACAGTGGGACAGAAGAAAGTAAACCTTTTCCTTTATTCACAACAGAGTTCTGAGATACAGGAATGTGAGGAAAGACAACATCTCTATCTGTACAAACACCGGTGGCCTCAGTACCACCACGGGCTGGCTCTGCTGCTGCTGCTGGTAGAGCCCGTCTCGCGGCATCAGTACCGCGCTGTGGCTCGGCTGAACTGGTGCGTCAGTACCACCTCCTAGATCTGGGTGAAGCGGCGGCCTCAGTACCGCCGGTGGATCAGCATCCTTGGTGGCTTCAGTGCCACCGTCATCGTCTGGAGGCCTCAGTACCGCTCTCCTCCTCCTCATGTGGCGCCTCTGAAGTGTCCTCGTGGTGAAGCTCAGATGAGGCGCCGCCGCCTGCTGGGGTCCTACCGCTCCTAAGTGTGACAAAATCAGCATCAAATAGATCCGAAGATGTATCATCAAAGGGGTCACTAAGAGTGGCAAACTCAGTATGTACTACCTGCTCAGATTTCCTCTTGAGGTTGTTCGGGTTCGGCTCAATCTGGGCTGGAATGACGGCTTTCCCTCTCACCAAGTCCGCATCTCCTGGCGGAACTCGTCCATCTCCCGTCTGAATGTGGCCTGCTAGTCCGTGAGGAGGCGGGCGATGTCATCCAAAGCAGGGCTCTCGTGGGAGCCCGACGGGTAGCCTCTCTGTGGGTGAGGCTGCTGGAACTGCTGCTGCTGGTGCTGGTAAGAGGGGTATGAGGAAGGGTGCTGCTGCTGAACTGGGTGAGCCTGCTGCTCACGTCTCCACGACTGTCCCTGCTGCTGATAGGGACGAGGATCGAAGGATGGCTGGTGCTGCTGATATGCTGGGGGCTGCTGCTGCGGCTGGTGGTGATCTCTCTGCTGGGAGTACTGACCTCCCTGTCCTGATGGCTGCTGCTGGGGCTGGGTACCACCGCTCCCCCACCTGAATCCGGGATGGTCTCGTCGGATCCCAGGCTGGGGGCGGTCATACCAAATCCCGTTGACATCCATCAACGGCTCGGCATCGTAGGGGGCTGGTGGGAGTACTGCCAGAGGCTGGTCCGGGCTGGTAGACCACCATCTGCATCTCTGGAGATGGTGGGGACTGGTAGGTGGGCTGCGGCTGCTGGTACGGCTCCGCCTGTACAAGATGAACCTGTCTAGGCTGCACGTGGGTACTGGAGCGCTGGGACGAGCTGCTGTGCTGCCGGCGTCGCCTCGCGACTGAAGACGGGGCTGAGAAGCCGTCTGTGCCTCCTGGAGACACATGAGCTGTGTCTTCATGTCGCTCAGAACCTGTGCCATCTGCTCCATCTGCGTGATACTCTGGCACTGCTTCTTCTCGATCAGCTCCATGCGGTCCAGCTTCTCGCTGATAATGCCCATGTCCGCAGCTGATGACTCTGCCTGTGCTGCTGCGGCTGCGGACGAACTGGATGGACCTGCATCTACCCGTGCTATCCTCTGGTACTGCACGGGTCCTGGCTGATGTGGCTGGGTCTTCTGAGTATACAACCTGGTCTGAGACATCACCATATAGTTCTCAGCCATCTCCTCGTAGATGGCCCAGACCTGGTCATGGTCCTTGGCAAAGTAGGACCCGCCGCACGAAGCGTTCACCAGACCCTGAAGCTCTGGCGTCAACCCGCTGAAAAAGCTCTGAACTAGGTTCGGCTTGGAGATGTCGTGGTGCAGGCATCGGTCTAGGAGCTCTCGAAACCTCTCCCATGCCTCGTGGAACTGCTCGTTGGGGAACATGGGAGAAGTTGCTGATCAGGGCCCTCGCTGCATTCGTCCGCCCGAGTGGATAGTACTTGTTCAAGTACTCGGTGCGGAGCTGCTCCCAGGTATAGACAAACCTCCCAAGATGCTTCAGCCAGGTGGCTGCTCTATCTGCTAGTGAAAACGGGAAGGCTATCATCCGGATCGTGTCCTGGTCCACATGCCGGTCGTGGACAGTACTGCAGATCATCAGAAACTCCTGGAGGTGGAGGTGGGGCTCCTCAGTGGCAAGTCCGTGGAAATGAGGAAGCATCTGCAGGGTGTTCGGGGGGAACTTGAAGTCCCCCACGATAGCAGGTACCACCACCCAGTGATGCATCAGAGTAGATCCGGATTGTGTAAATCCCGCATCGGTCGTGGTGGTCCTCCTGCCGCAGCGCCTCCCGCTGCGGCGGCTACGGCTGCGGCTGCTGCTGCAGCTGCTGCGGCTCGTGCCTCTGCATCATCGGGCTCCTCGGGCTCGCTCTGTTGGTCTCGCTCTGCTCTGAGCCTCTCCAACTCTCTCCTCATCTCAATCATAAATGCTCCTTGATTGCGGAGCTGCTGCTGGACTGTCTCGAGTGATGCGATCAGGTGGAGTTGATCGCTCCCTGGTCTAGTACAAAGTGCTCTGGCTGACGGGAGTGATCGTCTGAACTGCCGGCTCCGGCCATGTCGACGTCTGCAAAATCAAACGAGCCCAACTCAGGTGCTGTCAAATGTATCAATCTCTCCTCGGGCTCGTGTCTCTCAGGTAGATCAGAAAGGGGGTCGAGGGGGAACAGGGTGGAATCATACTCGGGCTCGGAGAGCGGGTCTGGACTCTCGCGAGCCAACCTAGATGATGAGGCAGACGTGCCCGAAAGCGGTGCAGCCAAAGGCTGCCTAAGAGACCGTCTACCCATCATCTTGATCTGGCGAGCAGTGCGGATGAGATCTGGAAAAATTATGATCAGAAAACAAACCCCCGGTTCACCAACGCAACGCGAGCTGAAGACCGTGAAAGTTCGGTCAAATTATCTTGTCAATTTTATTTGGTGAACACACAAAATATCAGAGCGCTTACGTGACCTGTTGGGATATCCGATGCTAACCCAACCGACTGGCCCGCACGGAAAAGTCGGTAATCAGTCGGGACTAGCAACGGGGGGCTCTACCTAGGGTGCGGGTCACTCTCTCGCGCATCCAAACCATCCAATGAGGGGGTTGCTCTCCCCAAGACAAAGTTTTTAGGGTGAGCAGATTTTAAGATCAATAAGATTAGCAGTCCCAATTTTATGGTTTCACTTTTTTAATCTTTTTCAAAACAAACAAAAGGCCTAACGAATTTTTCGGTTCTCCTGGTTATTAAGTCAAAAACAGGGGGAGAAGACGAAAAAACCGATGCACGATAAATCAATGATGCATGCAAAGTCAGAAATGCGTACCTTGCCTCCAGCACTCTACATGCAAGATGATCCGCGCATAAAAGTAAAGACAGAAATAAAACTACCTATATGGTGCAACGGTAAAGCCGAGTCCTAAACGAGCAACTTCTAGCGAAGAACCGTCTAACCGGTCACCGACCCCCAAGCCAAAGAGTCCGGTCTTGGCCCGTCCCTCCTATGTCCGACAAATCGGAGGTAGGAGTAAGCGCTTTACAGGACGGGCTACGGCACGTAGGCTACGGAGGCAAATGAATCGGTTATTTTTATTAGTTGATTTTTAAGTAGGTCCAATTATCGATCTATAGGAACAAATAATCAATTAGGTCTGTGGATCCTACTAATTACGGCACAATCACCAGAAAATCCTAAGTCTAGGGGCTCGAGCAAAAACCGCGAAAAACCGGAAAAGGCAGAAATAAAAGAAAAAGAAAACCGCGAAAAAGCCGCGAAAAACCGTGCAAGTCCTAAGGGTCCCCCGAGCACACCGGTGCTCGGCGAAACAGACCCGCTACGGTAGAAAAGTCTAAGAGTGTCCAAGTCCTGAGTCCTGTATTATTACAATAATAATAAAATAAATAAAACCTAATCTAACCTCACCCACTCAACTCTCTCCCTCTCGCTCTCTCCTGCGGCTTCGTAGAGAAGGAAGCCGCCTCCAAGTTCCTTGGTTGCACCGGCTCCTTGAAAGTCACCTCCGCGGTCCTCGGGTCCTCGCAAGAAAAAGAGATGAGTGGTCAGACCAGCAAAAATAATCAAATAATAAGGAAAAAGAAATGAAAATAAAGGTGAGGGTATATATGCAGAAATGTAAAATAAAACAAACACTCAAAAGAAAACAAAAATAAAAATGAAAGAAAAAAGAAAATAAAGAAAAATGAAATAAAAAGAAAATATAAACAAAAACCGCGAAGAGCCGCGAGCTCTGGAAGAGCCGCGAAAAGCCGCGGAAAAATCAAAATGAAAAGAAAAGAAAAACTACTAAGCCGTGCTCCCGGCAACGGCGCCATTCTGATAACACAAAAATCCCGAGCAACTAAGACAATCAGGTAACTAAGACGGTCGTTGCGACCTCAATCACTCGGATGTGTATCAAGAAAAATATCAGACCACTAAATACAAATAAAATCAATCAAACTCCGAGAAGCGGTCCTGCTATATATTTAACCTGGTATAGCTCCCAAGGTCGAACTCAAGGAGCACGGATTGGCCGAAGGCCTACGAAGTAGTAAAAACAAATCAAATAAAAGACAAAAATATTTTTTTAGTGATTTTTAATTGTTTTTATATTTTTTGGATTTTTAATATGTGAAGAAAATAAAAGAAACACAAATAAGCACACTTCAACAATTTATTTAATGCAACAAAAACCAAGCAAAAATTCAAACAAAAATATTTTTATGTGTTTTATATTTTTTATGTTTTTGGTGAATTTTTGAGAATTTTCTGATGTGTATTTTATTTTCTAAAAATCAAACAGTAGCAAAAATACAAGGTACTGTCCAGCCAGGCCCAAAAGCCCTAGATAAAATATCTAAGGGCCTCAAAAGGGCCTGGAAGTATTTTTCTTGTAAACTAGGTAAAACAAGGAAAATTTGAGTACCAAAGTTATTGTTTTTGGGTTTTTAGATTATTTAATAGAATTTTATGAGTTTTTAGGTGTTTTTAAGTTTTTAAAGATTTTTAAGCAATGAAAAATAGCCAAAATTGGCTAGAAAATAAAGCAAACTAAACTAAACAGTACCTAATTTTTATAGAATTTTTAGAGGGGGTTTTTATATTTTTTTTAGGTTTTTAAAACTAGACAGTAGCTAAAATGATAGTTTTTGAATTTTTAAAAATAACAAACGAAATCAAAAATATCCTCAAAAATTCACAAAAATCCTACACCATGTCAAGAGCCATGTATCAAATTTTCGTCGAATTTGGAGGTGATTTGATATTTTATTCAAAAATCACAAGAGGGTACTGTGCACAAGGACTGAAATGCAAATACCCAAAGTTCTGGGGGTCTCTGTGCAATTAACCCAGCAAAACACGCGCGAAGCGCGTGCCTGGGGCACTCAGGGACCTCTATGTAATAAAACTAAGTTCCAGGGACTAGTTGGTAACACGTACCAAAAGTCCGAGGGCCTCAGCTGCAAATATCCCAAAAATAAACGCACAAGTGGAATAAAACCATTCACAGGGGCATAAATGCAATTACTCAAAAAGTTTCATTCATTCATAAACATCCAGAACTACAGGGGCATCAATGCAAATACGCCAACAAAACACGTGACGAAGCACGTGGCTCACACAGGCAGGGGCATAAATGCAAATATCTAAAGTATGAGGTCCAACATGCAAAATACCATAAAACTAAACAACTGACTAAAATATTTACAGGACTAAAACGAAATAAAAGATAAGGAAGGGCCTAAGGGTAAATTACCCTTTATTAAGTCGCCCGATGGATGCGCGCCACGTGGGTAGATGGACGGCTGGAAATGGTGGTGCTCCAACGCTGAGGTCCTCGCAGCGATCGGACGGTCGAGGGGAAGCCACGTGGGGGATCGAACGGGTGCGGCTCTCGGTGGCTGACCTCGTGCACGGACGGTGCAGATCGCCTCTCCAAGATCTGACGGTGGCTGGATCTCCTCAAGTGGACGGTCAGGATAAGAACTGGAGGTCGAGGGCGATCGAACGGTCGGGGAAGATGCTGGAAGAACAGATGGCCGGCGAGTTTCGCCGGCCTCGTACGTGCGCTGGTATCCTCCCCTGCTGCCTCTGGAGATCGGAGAAGCTCCGCGATGATGCTCCGCAGCTGATGGTAGGCTCCGATGACCCAGCCGAGCCCTGGAGGGCTCCGGCGAGGTCGGCGGAGGGGAAGCTCCTGGTCCGGATGACTCAGGCCTCAGATGGGCTCGCAATGACCTGCAAAGTAAACCAGGAGACTCGCGGGTCGAGGGCAAAGTGCCTCGACCCCATTAGGCGTCGTGGAGGTGACCGGTGGGGCGATATGGGCGAGCTCCGACGAGGGGATGGACGGAGGAGCTCGAACCCCAGCTCCTGTGCGAGCTGGGTTGGATGAGGGTATGGAGAAGGTGCGCGGGAGGAAGGCGGAGGTGACAGTGTATTCCGATGATCGAATGGGGGTGTGAGGCGGTCGGAATCGACGAAACACGGCGATGGCTCGAATTGGGGGAAATCTGAAATTGACGAAAAGGAAAGGGAATAGGGTCTACCTGGGTGGATGAATCGACTATGCTGGAGTTGGGGGAGCTCCCGGTCCTTGCCTCAAGGAGCGTCGACGTCCGAGGCTCGAGCTCCAACTCGGGGCGGAGCACGGCGGTGAAGGCTTGCCGGATCAGTGGCTTTCGCCTCCTTTCCTCGCTGCGACAGGTCGAGACTCGAGCTGTCACCTCTCTCTCTCTCTGGAGCTCACTGGAAATCGAAGCAAATGGCCAAAGATGCGTGAAATGAGCGGCGGAGCTGAGCTTAAGTATGCTGGCGGGTCGGGAAGAAGGGCGGGTAGGGCGATCTGGTGCGCGGATCCCGAGGCGAGGCTCCGGCGAGGTTCTCGGGTATGACGTGAGCATTCCGGACCCGGGGGTTTGGGCGAAAAGGATTCGGGTCTGTATGGGAAAAATCCGAGAAGATCGGTCGGGCGCAGCAGACCCGTGGGAAGTGGTCCTGGGGGGGAGTTGACCGGGCGGTCAACATCCCCCAGGGCCAATGGGTGAAGGCCACGTGGCTGAATCTTGAGATGACAAATGGAGGTAGCTAGGGCCCGATTCAGCCAAAACTCAAAACATGAAATATTTTTATTTTATTTTTCTCTATTTTTTGGTGATTTTTAATTAATTTTTGGAAATAAAAATAAGGTATTTACATTATATAGCTATATATAGGTATAAATACAATATGTAGGTTTTGATTTTTGATTTTTAATTATTATTTTTATACAATTTTATTCCTATTTTATATTTTATTTATTTATAGAAATAAATATGGAATAAAAGGGTATTTTTATTTTGTTTTTATCATTTATATACATAGGTAAAATAAATAGATATATACATCTATATACATGGTATATGTACAATGTCTTTTTATATTTTGAATTTTGTAATTTTTATTTGATTTTTGGTTTGATTCTTTTTATTTTATTTATTTACAATATATAACATAGAATATTTACAAAAAGTTTAGAAAATAATTTTATTTATTTATAAGGTTGAATAAATATAGGAGTATGGTCTATGTACATGGTGAAAAGGCATTTTTGATCTTTTTTGGTTTTTTAACTTTTTGTTTTGTTTTTATATTAATAAATATGTACAAATATGTGCAAGCATATTTTTGGGTGAGGAAAATACGATTTTATTTATTTACACCAATATTTACACATGAGCCCCTATCTCCCTCTACTTTGGTTTTTATGCGGTCAGGCCCATGCTGAGCCCTCCTCGGGTTAGGTTGCTCAATATTTATTCTAAATATTTACTCTTTTTCTTTTTACTCTTTATTCTTTTATTTTTGCACAAAAACATGCTAATTATAGGTTTTTACACAATGCATGCTTTCGGTAATTATTCCTATTTACACATATCTACATGCATTTGCAAAGGTTTTTGTAGCTAAAATATAAGAATAAAGAGTGATGAATGGGTATTCATCACCTTTATTCTTTTTTTTAGCCTCTTTTCCTTAGTCAAATACCTGTAAATAACCACTAATTCTATAAAATTACCATTTCGCATGCATTTGTTAATTATGCATTTTTAACACTTTTTGTAAATAAATAAAAGAATAAAGAAGAAAAGAAAAAGAAAAGGAGGTATTTATGCAATAAATACAGACTGACCCAAACCCCAAGAGAAGGTCAAGACTTGACCTGATCGACCAAGAATAAAGTAGGGGGAGATAAGGTCTTCTGTCAGAAAATCAAAAAATGTCTTGTACATATTCTTCATGTATATTTGTATAAAACTTACATTATTTTATTTGTACATAATTTGACCTCAAACTAATTACTTTTGTAAATAAAAGTTGTAAATAAAATTGTATTGTAAATAAAAATATTTGTAAAATGAAATATTGTATATATTGCAAATAATTACACCCAGAAAAAAACCGCCAAGCAATAATTGAAACATCAATTCCGGCTCCATACAATATCAAATTGAACCAAACTCACTTCCATCGTATTATAAATTAAATTATCTTTCAAATGGCTGTGGTTCGTATTTTTTGGAGTTACGGTTAAAAAGTCGGTTTTCTGGGGTGTATTGTGTAGTTTACCCATATATTTGTTTTAAATAATTATTAATATTTATTCTTACATAATGTGTATATTGTAAATATTGTTTCAATAAAAATAAAAATTAAAAAAAATAAAAAAATCTTGTATAAAAATTATTTCCTTATTTGCACATACGTACATTATATTATATGTATTAATATATGTATACCACTAACTTCCATAAATAAAAACCATCAAAAAAATTTAATTATCTAACATTAATTAACTAATTTAATTTAATTCCGAATTTTGTATTTAATTATTTGATTTTATTTGATTTATTTGATTTTATAACATGCCATATATATTAGATTTGATTTCATGCCTTTAATGGCACCATTAAGGTGGCCAATTAATTTCCAATTAATTGATTTATTTATTTAATATTTTATTTCAAATTTCGTAATTAATTATTTAGTTAATTTATTAATTTAATTATTTTATTAATTCACCCAATAAACACCTTCCTTATTTGTGGATATTTTCCATTTTTGTTCTTCTTCTCTTTTAATGGGCTCCTCCTCCCTCATTCAAACTTGATCGATCTTTGGCGGAGAGGAGCTCGGTTTCCGAGAGATTTCTTGTTGAAGAGGGTCCTAGCCTCCGATCCAGTCGGTGACAGCGACTTGAGCTTCGTCGAGGCCACCATGGCGTGTCCGAACCCCGAGGTGAGATCCACTTTTACTTGTCATTTTTCCTAGGTAAATCGTTGGCTTAGATTTTAGCTTAGAAATAGTTAATCTTTAGAATTTAGATTACAAAAATTCCATCACACTTTTCCACCTCGAGACCGACTTTTCATCTCATCTCGCGATCTCCGCAGTTCTTTTTCTACCTCACGCAACCACACACCTCCGACCACGCACGGTGGTCGGAGTCCACGGATCAGTCCACGGATCTATCTTCCATTTCCCGGATCCGAATCCATTCACTTATCCTATTATTGTGCATAAATAGAAAAATAAAAAAATAAAAAATCATATAATTATTTTTCATGTTCATCTTACATTCGTTTTTTGCAGGAAGAATAAAAAAACTTTTTTATATATACCTCTAACATTGGTTTTGCAGGAAAACATAAAAAAATAATAAACAAATCTCATATTTAGTTTGATTCTACCATTTGTTTTTCAGGTAAAACAAAAATAAAAAATATATATTTCTTTCTCTAACTACTATTTTGCAGGTTCACCTAAAAAATAAAAAAATAAAAAAACTAATTCTTTTGTCACTATACATTTTCTGTAACAATAATAATAATAATAAAACTTTTCTTTATTATAACTGTTTACATAAAAAACAAAAAAATAAAATTTGCAACAGGCCCTTGCCTCCCACGGAGGCCGGACGCCAGCCGCAACACCACCCAGCGGCCTCCCGCTGCCACTGCCCATCCGACGTCGGCGCAGCGGCGCACCCTCCGCGTCGTCTTCCAGCCGCGCCTCCTCCTTGGTGCGGGTCTGCCGACCTTCCAGCCGCCTCCTCCACCTCCGCGCAGGACCCCCCGCGACCTGCACAACCACACCCGCGCGCAGGCGCCCAACCGCCCGCGCGAACACCTGTCCTCCGCGCTGACGCGTGACCAGCCACGCGTCTTGTTCACTTCCAGGCCGCGCCGCCCCGCGGCTCCGCCCATCCGCTTTCAGACACCTCCGGCGGCCGACCCCCTTTGTGCATCTTTGAGGAAACTCCAGAGGCGGCGGCTGCTTTGTTTGAGAATAAGAAAGGTTTCAAGAGGAAGAAACCCTAGTGGGTTTGTGAATAAAAAAGGGAGAAATTACAAAGCAACCTTTGGAAGTTATTTAAACTATAGAAAAGCCCTCATGCTCTAGCAAGTCACAAGTGAAGCACATGGTCAGTGGGTAATTTTTACTTTCCATCTACCATTTACTTCTTGTTATTTTGTAGTGCATAAACTGTGAATAATTACAATTTGGCCCCGCATTTTCAGACTCAAACTTTCTTGCCTTTTGTGATCAAATAAATGTTTGTAAGAGCTTAAAAATTTTGTAAAAATTTGTGGATACTCCTGCTACAGTTCTCATCATTGTATAAAGTTTTCATAGTATTTTGACTTTATTTGATATATTTAAAAAATAAAAAACAGTGTCTTTTTCCTTGTCTAAACTTTGAAAATTCATAAAAATCGAAAAAAATGTTTAAAAATTCCATAAAAATTTCTGTAGGTGTACTTTTGTTATGCTTTAATTTCTGACCAACTTTTGTTCTTATATCATTTAAAAAACTCAAAAAATTGTAAAATACAAAAAATCTTACAAAAATTGTAGAAAATTCTAGAAAAATCCAAAAATAGTGATTTCAGTTCCTTTTTGTAGATATTACTTTGCACTTTGTCTTAAAAATAATTTCAGGATTTTTGAGCACTAAAAAGATTTTTAACTTGTATAGTAATCATGATCGTCCATTGTTTGCTCTGTTTTCCACTATTTTCATTTTTATAAATCACAAAAACATTTTCTTTGGACTTTTCTTTATATTTTTGGCCATTTTGAAAAAATACAAAAAAGTGTGGGTTCTTTGTTTTATCACTTTTGTGCATATTGTGCTTCTTTTAAAAATTAAAAAAAAATAAAATTCAAAAACCACTAAAAATTTAACTTTTGAAATCTAACTACTTAGTTTTTCAATCGTGCTCCTTGTGTTCGACCCTGGTCGTTATACCAGGTAAAAAGAATAGCGAAGACCGCTTACATTCATTTCATCGATTTATCATTTCTGAGTGGTTTTAAATTAATTTTCTCGTTGACCGAATCCCGTGGTTGAGAACGACGACATCGTTTTGCACATTATTTTTCCCATCTTAACCACGTCAGATTTCGCGTCATCAGAATGGCGCCGTTGCCGGGGAGCACGGCTTTGTAGTCATTTTTCATTTTTGTGATATTTGTCTCTCTATATAATAATTGTTTTCTGACATTTTCTCTTGGATTTTTGTGCGAGGTACTGCTTGGACGACTTGGAGTTTCTTTTTAGAGGACCCGCGCAGGAGGAAGAGCAGAGAGGAGAAGAAGTTTTTATTTTTTGAGAGAGAACAATTATTCTTGTAATAACTTAGACTCTTGGACTTGTGCACTTGGACAATATTCGGGTCTGTTTCGCCAAGTGCCGGTGCACTTGGGGGGACCTCACCGCTGTTTTTCGCCGGTTTTGTTTTTTTTCGCATTTTATTTTTTTGATTCACGCGATTTTCGAGCCCCTAGCCTCAGGATTTTCTTCTTGACTGTGACGTAATAAATAGGATCCAAGCACCATAATAAATCTGTCTGTACCTATAGAGCGGTAATTAGACCAACAATAAAAAGATCAATAAAATAGTCGATCCACTACCTTTGAGCCTACGTGCCACAGCCCACCCTGCCAAGCGCTGCTCCTGAACTCGATTTGTCGAGAGGAGGAGGGGTGGACCGAGACCGGACTCTTGGATTGGAGGTTGGTGGTTGACTAAACGTTCTTTCGAGTAGAACTGCTTGCTTAGGGCTCGGATTTCCTCTTGCATCATTTAGGTAGTTTAAATTTCTGTATTTAAATTTTTGTGCGGATCATATTGCATGTAGAGTGCTGGAGTAAGGTACGCATTTTCTATCTCTGCATGCATCATAATTTTTGACCGTGCGTTGGCATTTTCGACTTCCTCCCCCTGTTTCTTGGACTCTAATCATTCAAAGAGGAAATCGGAAAGCTCGTTAGGCATTTATTTTTGAAAAAATCCAAAAAAACAGAAAATCAAAAATTAAAAAATGGGACTGCTAATTAAACTTGACTCTAAAATCAAACGTAATTGATCATATCATTGTATTGGGAGAGCAATCCCCTCATTGTTTGCGTTTTTAATTGCTCACGTACACGCTAAGGAGTAGTGCCCAAATCCTACTTAAGCCTCCTAAGTGTCTGCACAACTTTGTCTTCTCACTAAACTCTAAAATTGAAAAGATAAAAGACCAAATCTCACAGTCTTCACTTTGTGTTGAGTTGGTGAACTGAGGGTTTGCTTTGTGTTTTGTATGTCTTTGATGTGAGTCGGTTACGGTCATTCTTCCAGATCAATAGCAGTCACCTTCTGTTTATATCCCACTCTCCCGCCCTTCATCTCTCTCTTCATGATGGGTCACTTTCCATTTCAGCCGAATTCTGCGGCTTCTTATCTCCATGCCCATCATTCTCGTCCACTCTCTTGGGAGGTCGGAACTCCGTCCGATTTTCCATCCTCTTCTTACACACCTTCTTTCTCGGGACATGCTATGAGTGAAGCCCGCGGAGATCAGATTGACCAAATAAGAAAACCGGGCGTTCACATTACTGAGATGAGAGTGCATCCCATAGGCGATCAAATGGGGCAGTGGCATGTTTTAGATGACTTTAATCCTAAGATGATGGATGAGTACACCAATCAAGAAGCATACTCTGCTTCTACACTGAGCCCCTTCATTTTGGATTTAGAGTTAATTAATATACTGCCCAAGTTTTTTAGGGGAAGTGCACGAGGAACCTTACTTGCATATCGAAGTGTTTGAGGATATTTGCGGATCACGATCATATTCTGATATAAATTCTGAGGAAATGATGCTGATTACCTTCCCATTTACACTTCAGAGTAGAGCCAAGAGTTGGCATAGACGATTGGGAAGGAAGATTACTACATGGGGAGATTTACGATCATTATTTTGCAGAAATTTTACCCCCAGTGTAGAGCAGAGATAATGCGGTCATGTATTCGTGATTTTTCAGTTAACCCCCAGAAGCCGTTGAGAGATTCATGGTTGAGGTTACAAGAACTTTTGAGGCGATTTCCGGATCATGGATTTTCGATGACTGACCTTATCCATATCACCATGAGGGGGAGGACCGCAGAGCAGATATCATATGTCATTACCTCATGTAGTGGTTCACACCATTGTCCCGGCTTGGATTTTGTTGATACCATCTTGGATACACTTTCTGATCTTGCATATACACCAGATGATTTATTTGGGACAGCACATGAGGGAGAGATGACAACAGTTCAGTGTGTGACACACCATGCCGATCTTGACAACACACACAAATCAGAGGATATGGATGCTATTACTTCTCATTTGATGGATGTGGTGCCTACTGTTGTGAGTTCCCAGAGCCGGATATTGGTTGAGTTTTCATTGGATTTACAATCAGATTTTGAGTCAATCTCGCACCTCTACATTGATGATTCTTCGATTCTAGATCTGCTAGGATCCCAAGAGATAGAGGAGGAACCCATATCTCAGCCATCCTCTGAATCTTTCCAGTATCCATACACAGTTGATTCAGTATCTTGTCTTCAGGAGATCTTCTCAGATTCGGAGATATACTTGGATTCATCTCAGCATAGAGAGTTTGATGAGGGACCGATTTTGGATTCGACAGACCTTGATAGTCCCATATTTGAGTCATGTTTCCTCCCATTTGATGATGTCGATATATTTTTGGAGGAACTGATTTTCGACAGCATTGATCCCCAATTTCCTGATGATTCGGCATTACTCCCCGAGGGTTATCTGCGAGAGGATGCCATAGACCATACGTACTCGGTCTCACTTTCTGAGAGTGCATCCGATCTGTCGGATCACGAGACCGAGTATTTTGATAATTCTGATAATGAGTTTGATGTTTTTCTCCTCGACGACCCTCGCGAGGATGACCCGATCTTTGAGGTATTCGATGATTTCACTGATTTGTCTACATTCCACGCATCGGATATCTGCCTTTATAGTGAGTCTCCTGATCTTGATCTTCCATATCTATTCGAGACGGTGATTGACGTGGAGGATTCTCTGACAGATCCTTCCTTCTCCACGTTCGACTTCTTTGGCTCTGCCCTTTCACTCCATATAGACCTTGAGCCGACGATTTCTTTTGTGCTACCGGAGCCCGACTTCATCTGCCCATATCTTTACCCGGTAGCAAACACCCGCCTGATTGATTATCTGGGTGTTATCATCTACTCTATTGACCTCGTCGTTGTTCTCCCTCCGAGACTGCGACGACAGTACGGTATTCGCCTGACAGATGTCGTCCTGAACCTTGATACGACGTTATCCTAACATTTGCGCCCAGCTAGGGGTGTAAACTCTAGCGCTTGTTGAGAAGCACCTCAACATTGATTACTCGCATCTGTATAGACCATCTGTCCATATCATACATTCTTTCTGTCTCACACCCCATCTCCATTGCATGATCATTCCATACTTAGGGTGCACTTTACCCTAAGTATAGGGGGGATGTCAGACTTGTGATTATTCGTTTGATTTCTTTTACCTCTGTTTTGCTGCCTATACTTAGGGATATTTTACCCTAAGTATAGGAGAGGTAGACTCTGTACATTCTACTCATCGGTCTTCCCTTTGTGTACAGTCTGCTATACTTAGGATTTACTTGATCCTAAGTATAGGGGGATCACCGGCTTCTATTGTTTATTCATCATTGTAGTATACTATTCTTTTCACTTTTCTATACAAAGCACGAGTTATGTCTTTCTTTTCAGCTCTTTGATCACTATGAGGACATAGTTCGAGCTAAGTATAGGGGGGTGTCGTATATATTGTATATATATACTTTACCCATAACTCGTACTTTCATATATTATTTTATTAATATGGCTAAAACACTGTGTAAATACTCAAAAAAATTTAAAAAAAACTTGTAAAAAAATAAAAAAATTGATGAAAAAAACCAACTCTATATATACTTGTATAAATTACTCAAGTTGTAAATTCTTGCATCTCATTCTTGTAAAATAATCAACTCACTCTTGTGTAAATATGTATCTTCTCTAACCCTTATTAAAAAAAACACAAAAAAAATAATAAATAAAAAAATTGTGTATATACGTGTATATATTACAAACTGTTTGCAAAAAAAACTTGTTGCATGTGCATCATTTTTCAAAAATCCATAAAAATTTCAAAATTTTGAAAATTGTTTCACAAAAAGATTTGTTTTCTTCTCCTTGCATGCTTTCTTGCATTTGCATGAGCATTTTTCAGGATGATTTTGACATTTAGACTAAGTCTGGAATAAATTTGAAGAATGGAGCTCAGTGGTGAATCCACGATTCATCGCCTTTATTCTTTTATTTTAGCATCTTTTCCTTAGTCAAATACCTGTAAATACCACTAATTCCATAAAATTACCATTTTGCATGCATTTGTTAATTATGCATTTTTAAAACTTTTTGTACATAAATAAAAGAATAAAGAAGAAAAGAAAAAGAAAAGGATGTGTTTATGCAATAAATACAGACTGACCCAAACCCCGAGAGAAGGTCAAGACTTGGCCCGATCGACCAGGAATAAAGTAGGGGGAGATAAGGTCTTCTGTCAGAAAATCAAAAAAATGTCTTGTACATATTTTACATGTATATTTGTATAAAACTTACATTATTTTATTTGTACATAATTTGACCTCAAACCACTTATTTTTGTAAATAAAAGTTGTAAATAAAACTGTGTTGTAAATAATAAAAATATTTGTAAAAGGAAATATTGTATATATTGCAAATAATTACACCCAGAAAAAACTGCAAATCGATAATTGAAACATCAATTCCAGCTCCATATGAGCTCAAATCGAACCAAACTCACTTCCATTATACTATAAATTAAATTATCTTTCAAATAGCTGTGGTTTTGTATTTTTTGGAGTTACGGTTAAAAAGTCGGTTTTCTGGGGTGTATTGTGCAGTTTACCCATATATTTGTTGTATATAATTATTAATATTTATTTTGTATAATGTATATATTATAAATATTGTTTTCAATAAAAATAAAAATTAAAAAAAATAAAATTAAAAAAATCTTGTATAAAAATTATTTCCTTATCTGCACCTATGTACATTATATTATATGTATATAATATATGTATACCACTAACTTCCTTAAATAAAAACCATCAAAAAATTTAATTACCTAATATTAATTAATTAATTTAAATTAATTCCGAATTTTTTATTTAATTATTTGATTTTATTTGATTGATTTGATTTTATAACATGCCATATATATTAGATTTGATTGCATACCTTTAATGGCCACCATTAAGGTGGCCAATTAATTTCCAATTAATTAATTTATTTATTTAATTTATTTATTTCGAATTTTGTAATTAATTATTTAATTTATTAATTAATTTAATTATTTTATTAATCAACCCAATAAACACCTTCCTTATTTGTGGATATTTTCCATTTTTGTTTTTTCTTCTCTTTTTAATGGGCTCCTCCTCCCTCATTCACACTTGATCGATCTTTGGCGGAGAGGAGCCCGGTTTCCGAGAGGTTTCTTGTTGAAGAGGATCCTAGCCTCCGATCCAGTCGGTGACAGCGACTTGAGCTTCGTTGAGGCCATCATGGCGTGTCCGAACCCCAAGGTGAGATCCACTCTTATTTCTTGTCGTTTCTCTTAGGTAAATTATAGGCTTAGATTTTAGCGTAGGTGTAGTGATTAGATCTTAGAATTAAAAAAATCTCCACACATTTTCGTCCAACACCGATTTTTCATCTCATCTCGTGATCTCCGTATTTCATTTCTACCTCGCATAACTTCTCACCTCCGACCATGCACGGTGGTCGAAGTCTCGGATCCCTCTCCCGCATCGCCGAGATCCGCTAATTCACCGTTTCTATTTTTGTATATAAATAAAAAAATAAAAAAATATTTTTTCCTGTTATCTCATAGTTGTTTTTGCAGGAAGAAGTAAAAAAAGAGAATAAAATTTTTATCTTTCTTCTTTATCTAACCTTTGTTTTGCAGGTTAAAAAATAATTAAAAAAATACATTTTTTCCTCTAACATTTTCCTGCAGTTACAGAATTAAAAAAATAAACAAAAAAAAACAAAAAAAAAATAAACAGCGGGAGGAAGGCGTCTGTCACCAACCCTCGGCGCCGCCCCCCCTTCTCTGGCTCCGCGCGCAGGCGCCCACACGCCGGCCGCCGCCCTTCGCGCAGCCCCCAGGCCGCACCCGACTCCCAGGTCCCGCATCCTCTTGTGGCCGCATTCACCTCTCCACCTCCAGCGGGCGGCCCAACGCCCAGCGGCGCGCCACTGTGCCGCCCCTACGAGTTCCCCGCGTCACCCCCTGGGCGCGGCGCCGTTCTCCGTCAGACGCCACCCCGCGCAGCCGTGTCCCCGCCATTCGCGCGAGTCCGCGCGCCACAGCATCTCCTCCTGACGCGAGCGCGCCTTCACGCCACCCCACTCCGCCTTCCAGATCGTGCGGCTTCGGCGGCGCCGCCCCGCTCCTGCAGCGCCCGACCAGCGTCTGTGCTCCCCTCCTCCACCTCGCGTGCGCGTGGCGTGCGTCCGCGTCTCCACGCGCCGCTGACCTGCGATCCCCCGCGCTGACCCGAGCGCCCTCCGCCTGGCCCTCCTCTTCCAGCTGCGCCTCCTCCTTGGCGTGGGTCCGCGCTACCGCCAGCCGCACCCGCGGCGCTGCCCGTGAGCCCCGCGCCCTCTCCAAGTCCTCCAGCGGCGGCGGCACTTCATCCTCCCTTGGTGTTTCATTTGGTTTGAGAAAGAACGGAAGCAACAAAAACCCTAGGGGAAAGTTAATTAAAAAGGGGTTAAATTACATTCAAGTCTCTGGAGTGTTTTCGAAATTACAGATAAACCTTTGAGCTCAAGGAAGCATGTGTTGTGCATGCGTTTAGTGGGAAAATTGTAAGATCCTTTCCTTCTTTTACTTCTGCTTTTATTTCATGCTAAAACTTTAACTATTTGCAACTATGTCCCTGCTTTTCAGACATTAACTTTGCATGATCTTTGTTATTAAATAAATGTTTTCATTCATCTAAAAATTTTGTAAAAATCCGTGCATACTCCTGCTGTAGTGTATTTCATTGTATAAATTTTTCATAGCATTTTGACTTTATTTAATATATTTAAAAAATCGAAAACATTGTCTTTTTCCTTGCCTATATTTTAAAAATTCATAAAAATTCGCAAAAGTGCTTAAAAATTTCACAAAAAATCCTGTAGCTGTGTTTTGACTTGTTTTAATTTTTATCCAATTTTTGTTCTTTAACTCTTTATAAAACTCCAAAAAAATTGCAAAATACGAAAAATCTTAAAAAATTTGTAGAAAATTGTAGAAAAATATGAATACTCTGATCTTGGTCTCTGATTGTAGATTGTTTTCTAGTTTTTGCTAAAAATAATCCCCAGGAGTTTTGAGCCTTAAAAGTTTTTTAACTTGAAAAATACTCCCGTGTGTCCACTGTTTTGTTTTCTTTCCACTGTTTTATTCATTTGGTTTTTAACTTGAAAAATACTCCTGCGTGTTTTTATTCATTTGTGCATTTTTTAAAAATAAAAAAAAATAAAAATTCAAAAACCACTAAAAATTAGCTTTCGAAATTTGACTACTTAGTTTTTTTCAATCGTGCTCCTTGTGTTCGACCCTGGTCGCTATACCAGGTAAAAAGAATAGCGAAAAGACCGCTTACATTTGTTTCATTGATTTATCTTTTCCGAGTGGTTGTAATTATTTTTCCGTTGACCGAATCCTGTGGTTGAGAACGACGACACATCTTTGATATTATTTACACCTCACTCGACCACACAGATTTCGCGTCATCAGAATGGCACCGTTGCCGGGGAGCACGGCTTTGTAGTCATTTTTCTATATTTGTCTCTCTATATTATAATTGTTTTCTGACATTCTCTCTTGGATTTTTGTGCGAGGTACTGCTTGGACAACTTGGAGCTTCTTTTTAGAGGACCCGCGCAGGAGGAAGAGAGAGGAGAAGAATTTTTTTTAATTTTTGAGAGAGAGAGAGAGAACAATATTTTTGTAATAACTTAGACTTTGGACTTGTGGACTTAAACATTTTTCGGGGTTTGTTTCGCCAAGTGTCGGTGCACTTGGGGGACCTCACCGTTGTTTTTCGCTAGTTTTGTTTTCTCGCATTTTTTTTATTTGATTCACGCGATTTTCGAGCCCCTAGCCTTAGGATTTTTGCTTGACTGTGACGTAATCAGTAGGGTTCCAATACCTTAATAACCTTGCATGTACGTATAGATCGATTAATTGGACCAACAATAAAAAGATCAATAAAATAGTCGATTCACTGCCTTCGAGCCTACGTGCCACAGCCCACCCTGCCAAGCGTTGCTCCTGAACTCGATTTGTCGAGAGGAGGAGGGGTGGACCGAGACTGGACTCTTGGATTGGAGGTTTGTGGTTGACTAAACGTTCTTTCGAGTAGAACTGCTTGCTTAGGGCTCGGATTTCCGCTTGCATCATTTAGGTAGTTTAAACTTCTGTATTTAAATTTCTGTGCGGATCATATTGCATGTAGAGTACTGGAGTAAGGTACGCATTTTCTATCTCTGCATGCATCATAGTTTTTGACCGTGCATTGGCATTTTCGACTTCCTCCCCCTGTTTCTTGGATTCTAATCATTCAAAGAGGAAATCGGAAAATTCGTTAGACGTTGTTTATTTCTTAAAAAAAATCTAAAAAAGTGAAAGCAATAAAATCTGAGACTGCTAATGCAAACTTGACCCTAAAATCCACCTCATTTAAAAATATTTGTTTTGGGGAGAGTCACCCCCTCATTGTTTGGTTTGCTTGAGCGAGGGAGTGACCCGAACACTAGGATAGAGCCACGCTTGAACTTCTGTTAGACTACTGATCTTAGAGTTAGTCGTTCTCCAGTGAGGATCTCTCCGGTAACCGGTAAAGCGGACCGTGACGTCCTTAACAGAGTGGGTTGATCGGGTAGCCGGTAAACGGTCCGCAATTTGTACTGGCTGGGAAAGATCTAGCTTTGGGATTGGGCCAGTCTCTTGGGAGCATCGGGTTCCTAACAACTCGCTTAATCGCTCTGCAAGATTGTTTTATCACCTAACTTAAAATTGACAAGATTAACGACCGATCCTTTACGGTCATCAGCTCGTGTTGAGTAGGTGAAATTGGGGTTTGACTTCTCATCTTGTTTGTTTATCAGATCTCATCCACGATCATCCCCACATCACGATGATGGGAAGGAGATCCCTTAGGTTGCCTCTGGCAGCACCGCTATCAAGCACTCCTCCCCATTCATCTAGGGCGGTTTCGGAGAGCCAAGACCCGCTCTCCGAACCTGAGTTCACTACCACCCTGTCCCCCCTCGACCATCCTTCTTCCACCAGTCCTGAGATACCTGTGCAGAGAACAACACAGTTATTTGTTAACTTGACGGCACCTAAGCCTGGGTCTTTTTCCTTTGCAGAGACCCACAACATGGCCAGCAGTGATGGACGAACCGATGGACATCCCCAGAGTACCACTTATGTTCTAGATCAGGGCGCCATCAACAACACCTTGTTAGCCTCCTTAGAGACGATGCAGCGACAGATTCGAGATCAAGGAGCATTCATGGCAGAGGTTCGTCAGGAATTAGCACAGATGCGAGATGACAGAGGAGAGAATAACCGAGGAGGTGGTGGAGAGATTCCAGAGTTTGGAGGAGGATCAGACGGAAACCTGGAGGACCAGCCGGAGCAAGCTAGACAGCCACGACCGATGAGGCAGTTGCACAACCCGCTGCAACTCTGACCCATCGATGGATTCAGCTTCCTGAGATTCTGGGTGATTTCAAGCTCCCCCCCCAGACCATTCAGCTTTTGCCCAAATTCCATGGGCTAGCCACCGAAGAGCCGCATCTACACCTGTAGGAGTTTGAGATGATCTGCAGCACTGTCCACGACAGATATGTGGACGGGGACACTATCAAAATGATAGCATTCCCTTTCTCCCTGGCCGACAGAGCAGCCAATTGGCTGAAACATTTGGGGAGATTTGTTACCACTTGGGAGCAGCTCCGGACCGAGTACTTAAACAAGTACTATCCACTCGGCCGGACCAACGCAGCACGAGCTCTGATCAACAACTTCTCCATGATCCCCAATGAACCGTTTAATGAGGCGTGGGATCGATTCCGTGAGCTCATTGACCGATGTCCACACCATGACATATCCAAGCCTAATCTCGTCCAGAACTTCTTTTGTGGGCTAACACCGGAGCTGTAGGGGCTTGTCAACGCTTCTTGTGGGGGTTCCTACTTCGCCAAGGATGAAGACCAAGTCTGGGCTATCTATGAGGAGATGGCTGAAAACTACTCAGTGATGTCCCAGACTAGGCTCTATGCTCAAGGAAAACCCCAACCCCATGCCGTGTCCTATCATAGGATCTCACGGGTTGATGTGGGTCCACCCATTTCTTCGTCAGCAGCAACAGCACAGGCAGAATCTTCAGCTACTGACATGGGCATTATCAGTGAGAAGTTGGACCGCATTGAGATGATAGAGAAGAAGCAGTGCCAAGGCATGACACAGATAGATCAATTGGCACAGACTCTTAGTGACCTGAAGACCCACATCTTGTGTCTCCAGGAGGCACAAGAGGCTTCTCAGCCTCGTTCCAGGTCACGAGCTGATCCCACCAGCAACCGCTCCTCCCAGCACTCTGCCCAATACCACCAGGTTCACCACGTTCAGGCAGAGCCAGTTCAGCAGTTGCAGCAGCATTACTCTCAGCCACCACCATCTCAGAACACTCAGATGGTGATGTATCAGTCGGATCAGCCACTGGCAGTTCTTCCCCCTTTTCCATACGAGCAGGAGCCGTTGATGGAAGTCAACGGGATTTGGTATGACCGGCAGCAGCCCGGGATACGCCGGGATCATCCTGGATTCAGATGGTCCAACGGAGGTACCTCATCCCAGCAGCAGCCTCCAACTCAGGGCGGATAGAGCAGCCAGCAGCAGCAGCTCCATTACTCCCAGCCACAGCAGCACTTCCAGCAGGGTCCTCGTCCTTACCATCAAGGACAGCAGTGGAGGCAGCAGCAACAGCCTCAACAGTATTCTCAGCCTCCCCCTCAATTCCAGCGAGGGAACCCATCTGGTTCTCATGCACTTGTTTATGAGAACTCGGCCCTTGATGACCTCGCCCGCTTACTCACTGACCAGCAGGCATCCTTCCGGCGAGAGATGGATGAGTTCCGGCAGGAAATGAGGGAGATAATCAAGGGAAAAGCCGCCATACCCGCTCAGATTGAACCTAACCTGAACAATCTGAAGAGGAAGTCTGAGCATGTACAGTTTACAGAGGCCGCCACTCCTAGTGATATTTTGAATGATATTTCTTCCTCCATATTTGATGCTGATTTTGTAAAACTTAGGAGCGGTAGAAGGCCAGCCGGCGACGCCTCATCTGAACGACAGCTCATTGATGATTCGAGAGCGTCAGACGAGGAGGATAGCGGTGCTGATGCCGCTGATGATGTTGATGACGGTGGTGCTGACGCCACCAAGGATGATGATCCAGTCGACGGTATTGATGCCGTCATGTCTCCAGATGCAGTTGGTGGTACTGATGCCACTATTAGATGTGATGCTGAGCCAGAGCGCGGTGCTGATGCCGCAAAGACAGATGCCGTGGCTGGTGCTGATGCCACCATTTCTAGTCCTGTTGTGTTGCCTCATACCTATGTATCTCAGGACATTATCAAAAATAACAAAAAAATGAATAAAGGAAAGGTTTCTTTATCTACTCAGAGTCCATATGTGTTGCATGATCACTCTTGTATGGATTCCAGTCCTTCCCAGCAATAGGAACCTCTTCCTGACTCTCTATCTGAGGAGGGTCCAGCTATCCCTTTCCCTCAGGCACTCCGCTTAGGGCAAGGGAAGAAAACAAAAAATCCAAAAAATTCACAGCAGTTAGAGTTCAGCCAACAGATGATTGACAGATTCCATATCCAGCTGACTCTACAGGAGGCATTAGAGCACATCCCTCTCTTCCAGAAGCACTTGAGAGAGAAGACCATTGTACGTAGGAAGAAGAGGAATGCAGAAATCCATGTGCTGACACGTGCCACTTGCTTCGCTATACAAAATAAAATGCCAGCCAAGAAACCTGATGCAGGAGCTCCATATGTCAGATGCCACATTCATGAGCAGCAATTTGATCGTACTCTTTTGGACAGGGTTCTTCGATTAACCTCCTTCCGACTGCCTTACTCGATCGATTCGAGTTTGGCCCTCTTAGACAGAGCAGGACGATCCTTCAGTTTGCTGATAGATCTGTAAAGAGGCCAAAGGGGTTACTTAAGGATGTTGTCGTCACAATTCAGGGCCTGAAATTCCCCGTGGACTTTGTTGTACTGGACATGGAGATCCCTGAACGTGTGATCGATGCCCCCATCATTTTAGGAAGACCATTATTGGCCACAGCTAAGGCGGTAACCGACCATGATAGTGGGAAGGTATACTTTCGCATCGAGGGCGAAAGTGTACAAATAGAGATGATTGAGGAGACCAGATCTAAAGATTCAGAATGCTCAGATCAGATGACCGACTCAGAGCAAATGACAGATGCGGAGCTAGACATCCACCACGAGTGTGACTTTGTGATTACAGACGACGAAGCAGTTTGGGCAGATCCCGCATCACGAGCTCTTGCCACATCCTCAGATAGTGAAGATTCACATATCATGGCAGAAGAGAGTTCGGAGAGCACACTCATGGCACAGGATACAGTAGAGGCTGATTACCATGATCAGGATAGCGAAGACGATTTTATCTCATGCGCTTCAGATTCAGATTCCTCAGACACAGACACCGACTTTGATTGGCAGGAGTTCGATGAATATTTACCGTGTCTGGTGCCTGCAGAGCCGACAGCTAGGACAGAGAGTGAGCTAGGACAGCTGACAGATATACCAACAGAGCCATCTTCGTCAGATTTACCATTACCGCGAGAGTTCTCACACACAGATCTGGTAGCATTCACTCAGAATTCCAGAAGCCAGATTTACCAGCTCCTACTTGTCCAGAATTGAAGACCTTACCACAGAGCATGAAGTATAGATTCCTTGCAGGAGAGCCAGATATGTTCCCAGTCATCATCTCAGCAGATTTGACTGAGGACCAAGAATCTCGTCTGATGGAGGTTCTTGAAAGAAACCGCAAGGCAATAGGATGGAGTGTGGCTGATCTCCAGGGGATAAGTCCGGCCCTGTGCTCCCACCACATTTATCTCGAAGAAGACGCCAAGCCCTCGCGTGAGTTCCAACGAAGGCTGAACCCGAATCTTCGAGAAGTGGTTATGAAGGAAATATCTAAGTGGTGGAGCGCCGATTTTATCTACCCCATCTCTGACTCTAAGTGGGTTAGTCCATTGCATGTGGTACCCAAGAAGACGGGTATCACCACAGTTGTGAATGAGTCTGGAGAGGAGATAGCCACCCGAGTACCCACTTCTTGGAGGGTCTGTGTGGACTACAGACGATTGAATCAGGCCACCAAGAAGGACCACTTCTCGCTACCATTCATAGATCAGATCATTGAGAGATTAGCTGGGAAGAGTTACTACTGCTTTCTGGATGGGTATTCGGGATACAATCAAGTGGCCATAGCGCCTGAAGACCAAGAGAAAACAACGTTCACCTGTCCGTTTGGGACATATGCTTTTCGACGGATGCCTTTTGGATTATGTAATGCCCCGGCTACATTCCATAGGTGCATGCTCTCCATTTTCTCGGACATGGTTGGTGAATTTTTAGAGGTCTTCATGGATGATTTCTCGGTTTATGGTGATAGTTTTGATGCATGTCTTGATTACCTAGATCGAGTACTTCAGCGTTGCATTGAGGTCAACTTAGTCTTGTCTTGGGAGAATAGTCACTTCATGGTGACTCAGGGGACGGTCCTTGGCCACATCATCTCCAACAGGGGCATGGAGGTCGACCCGGCCAATGTGGATATCATCAAGAAGCTCAATCCACCGTCCAATATACGACAATTGCGGTCTTTTTTGGGGCATGTCGGTTTTTACCGACGGTTCATACAGGACTTCAGCAAAATTGCCCGACCGCTCACAGATTTGTTGACGAAAGACACTGAGTTCCTTGTAGATGATAAGTGTCTTGCATCATTTGAGACTCTCAAGAATCTAGTTGTCGAGGCTCCTGTCCTTCAGCCGCCTGATTGGTCTCTCCCATTCGAGATCATGACGGATGCCTCTGATTTTGCCATAGGGGCTGTGCTAGGACAGAGGAGAGATGGAGCGCCTTTTGCCATCCACTACGCTAGCCGAACAATGGATGCCGCTCAGCGGAATTACACAGTGATAGAGAAAGAGATGCTAGCTGTAGTCTTTGCCTTGGATAAGTTTCGATCTTACATTCTTGGATCTAAAGTGGCTATCTATACTGACCACACCGCCATCCGATACTTAATGGCAAAGAAGGATGCCAAAGCCAGATTGACCAGATAGATCCTTCTACTCCAGGAGTTTGATATAGAGATTAAGGATAAACCTGGAGTCAAAAATGTTGTGGCGGATCACCTCCCCGTTTAGAGAACCTTGAGGATTCGGATCATATTACACCCATTACAAAGACTTTTCCAGATGAGGCGATCCTTGCAATCACCTCACTTCCATGGTACGCTGATATTGTGAATTACCTTGTCACGAAGAAGGTCCCACAAGATTGGCCCGGACAGCGACTTGAGACCTTTCTTGCAAAAGCCAAGTCGTACCATTGGGAGAATTCCACTCTTTATCATGAAGGAGGGGATAGCATCTGGAGACGGTGTATTCCTCAAGAAGAGCAGCATAGTGTCCTCACCTATTGCCACAAGCTTGAAGCAGGAGGACATCATTCTGGGAGACGGACAGCACAGAAGGTGCTTCAATCCGGCCTTTGGTGGCCTACCCTCTTCAAGGATTCAGATGAATTCGTGAAGAGGTGTACTGACTGTCAGAAAATGGGCACTTGTGGACAGAGAGATATGATGCCGATGCAGCCCATTCATTTTTGTGAGGTTTTTGACGCATGGGCATCGATTTCATGGGCCCATTTCCTAAGAGTCAGGGATTTGAGTATATCTTGCTGGCTGTAGATTATGTGAGTCGTTGGGTTGAGGCCATCCCCGCCCGAACCGCAGATGCTAATACCGTTTGCAAATTCTTGAGGAAAAATATCATTTCACGGTTCGGGGTACCTAGAGTGTTGATATCAGACGGGGGGACTCATTTTATCAATGACAAGGTAAGGGCCCTTGCTAACGAGTTCAGCATAGATCATAGAGTTGCCACTCCTTATCATCCACAGACGAATGGTCTTGCTGAGGTTTCTAACAGGGAGATTAAGACTATATTGCAGAAGGTAGTCCATCCAGACCGAAAGGATTGGTCACAGCTTTTAGACTCGAACTTATGGGCTTATCGGACATCCTTCAAGACTCCATTGGGTACATCTCCATTCCGACTCGTTTATGGCAAGCCGTGCCACTTACCAGTTGAGATGAAGCATAAGTCACTATGGGCTGTTACTGAGATATTTTTGGATCCAGAGAGTGTAGGAGATCAGAGAAAGGCAGAATTGGCAGCCCTGGAGGAACTTAGAGATACAACATTCTCGAGTAGCCTACAATATAAGGAACGAGTAAAGATATGGCATGATTCTCACATCAGCCATAAGCAGCTTGAATCGAATCAGAAAGTATGGTTATTCGATGCAAGGCTAAAGCTATTTCCAGGGAAGTTGCAGAGCAAATGGAAGGGACCATACTTGGTCCGGAAGGTGCACGACAATGGCAGCATTGATATATCTGAGATGTTATCAGAATCCACCTTCCGAGTTAATGGTCAGCGCCTGAAGCCATATCTAGATCATGAACCGCTGATCGTCGATGTTGCCCCGATTCATTTTGCATGAGATGTAGTCTTTGACTCACATCATTTGCATCTCATGCCTGATTTTCACTTTCTCTCGCAACTGTATAGATCCAGATGTCCATATCACACATTCTTTTGTCTAAACACCCCATTTCCATCTTATGATTATGCTATACTTAGGGTGTACTTTACCCTAAGTATAGGGGGGCGTCAGACGTTTGATTATTCTTTTGATTCTTTTTATCTCTGTTTTGCTGCCTATACTTAGGGATATTTTACCCTAAGTATAGGGGAGGTAGACTCTGTATATTCATCTCCTTGGTTTTCCCTTTGTGTACAGTCTGCTATACTTAGGATTGCTTGATCCTAAGTATAGGGGGATCACCGACCTCTATTGATTTTATTCTTTTATTCATCGTTGTAGTATACCATTCTTTTCACTTTTCTATACGCGGCACGAGTTATGTCTTTCTTTCCAGATCTTTGATAACTATGAGGACATAGTTCGAGCTAAGTATAGGGGGGTGTCGTATATATTGAATATATATACTTTAACCATAACTCGTATTTTCAGATATATATTTAGATTTTTTTATGGCTAAAACACTGTGTGAATACTAAAAAAAATCTTAAAAAAAACTTGTAAAAAAATGGATTAAAAAAAAGAGTCAAGTCAACTATGTATATACTTGTATAAATTACTCAAGTTGTAAATCCTTTCATCTTATTCTTGTAAAATAATCAACTCACTCTTGTGTGTATATGTATCTTTTCCCTTATAAAAAAATTCTTGTATATATTTGTATATATTACTAACTTTTTGCATTAAAAAAAACTTTTGCATGTGCATCATCTTTCAAAATCCATAAAAAATTCAAAATTTTGAATATTGTTCTACAAAAAGATTTTTTCTTTTTCATTGCATGAACATATTTTCTTGCATTTGCATTTGCATGAGCATTTTTCAGGATGATTTTGACATTTAGACTAAGTCTGGAATAAATTTGAAGAATGGAGCTTAGTTGGACCTTAATGCACTTAATTTTAGAGGAACCTTATAAGATTTGGAGTTAAGACTTTTCAGGTCCTAGTGACTTAATTCTTTGAGTCTATAAGACTATGTTCACATGTCACCTTGATAAGTCTAAGTAGAATATTTAACAATACACACATGATTCTTTCAGACCGTGGCTTACCTTGGACACTGCACTTTACATGTAGCTCTCCATTTGATGAGGTAGTGAGGGAGCAGAATCTTTTGGCTTGGGGTAGCATACGAGGGTAGTACATCTAGGCGGAACCTCTCGTCCTCCTCTAGGGAGGGAAGTGCGTCTCAACCTAGTCTGGTGATGTTGAGGTCTAAAGACAAGAGCTGTGGGGTTGCAATAATGCTTCAAAAGAGGGATAGTCTACTGGCTCAAGAGGAAAAATTCCTTATGTACATGCTGCATCTTGTATATATTGTAAAAAGAAAAGAAAAAAAAGAGGCAAAATCTCGAAAAGTGGACAGGCTTGATAGAAAAATAAAATGCATGTAAAAAAAAGAATAAGAGCTTCAAAGTCATATATGTGTGAGCTTGCAGCGGGTGACATGGCTACACTGGTCATGCATCCAAGGATAGGTAACTACACTGGTTACCGTCCATTCTCTTCTCCATCCCCTCTTCTTGAGCTGGTTGTACTTGAACTTAGAAGGGAATATCCCCGCTCCTCGAGGAAAGAGTTACCAGACCGGGTTATTTGAGTTACCTTGCTGAGAGAGGCTGAATCTTTGCTACTTTTGAGATGAAGAGATAAATTTCACTTACACGTACAAGTAAGAATTCATAGTCATAAGAATTTGTGTCTGTAGACTTGTTCTGATCTGACTGTTGAGGAGACCTGAATAGGAGTCTTCTGGAACTTAGAGGCTGTTAGGTTTTAATTCCATGTCCCATTAAGGTTCCGACACACCAATAATCCAAAGGTCCGATGGAGCTCCAGACTACATTTTTATGAAGATAAGTTTGAAAGTCAACATTGTTCTAACTTCTTTCCTTTTTCTTTTCTTTATTTTTATTTTCACTTATTTTCCAAATAAGTATTTGCTAAGGGACTAGCAAAGGTAAAGTATAGGGGAATGATGAATCCACGATTCATCGCCTTTATTCTTTTATTTTAGCATCTTTTCCTTAGTCTGACTCCTTTTTTGATCTTTTTTTTTCACTAGCATTGATCTCTATTTTCATCCACCTAAATATGTTGGTTTTCATTCGGGTGACTATACCTGTAAATACCATTAATTCCATAAAATTACCATTTTGCATGCATTTGTTAATTATGCATTTTTAACACTTTTTGTACATAAATAAAAGAATAAAGAATGAAAGAAAAAGAAAAGGATGTGTTTATGCAATAAATACAGACTGACCCAAACCCCGAGAGAAGGTCAAGACTTGACCTGATCGACCAGGAATAAAGTAGGGGGAGATAAGGTCTTCTGTCAGAAAATCAAAAAAAATGTCTTGTACATATTTTTCATGTATATTTGTATAAAACTTACATTATTTTATTTGCACATAATTTAACTGCAAACCACTTATTTTTGTAAATAAAAGTTGTAAATAAAACTGTGTTGTAAATAATAAAAATATTTGTAAAAGGAAATATTGTATATATTGCAAATAAATACACCCAGTTGAAGCCGCAAATCGATAATTGAAACATCAATTCCGGCTCCATATGAGCTCAAATCAAACCAAACTCACTTCCATTATACTATAAATTAAATTATCTTTCAAATGGTTGTAGTTTTGTATTTTTTGGAGTTACGATTAAAAAGTCGGTTTTCTGGGGTGTATTGTGCAGTTTACCCATATATTTGTTGTATATAATTATTAATATTTATTTTATATAATGTATATATTATAAATATTGTTTATAATAAAATAAAAATTAAAAAAATTTAAAATTAAAAAAATCTTGTATAAAAATTATTTCCTTATTTGCACCTATGTACATTATATTATATGTATATAATATATGTATACTACTAACTTCCTTAAATAAAAACCATCAAAAAATTTAATTACCTAATATTAATTAATTAATTTAAATTAATTCCGAATTTTTTATTTAATTATTTGATTTTATTCGATTGATTTGATTTTATAACATGCCATATATATTAGATTTGATTGCATACCTTTAATGGCCACCATTAAGGTGGCCAATTAATTTCCAATTTATTTATTTATTTATTTATTTATTTCGAATTTCGTAATTAATTATTTAATTTATTTATTAATTTAATTATTTTATTAATCAACCCAATAAACACCTTCCTTATTTGTGGATATTTTCCATTTTTGTTTTTTCTTCTCTTTTTAATGGGCTCCTCCTCCATCATTCACACTTGATCGATCTTTGGCGGAGAGGAGCCCGGTTTCCGAGAGGTTTCTTTTTGAAGAGGATCCTAGCCTCCGATCCAGTCGGTGACAGCGACTTGAGCTTCGTTGAGGCCATCATGGCGTGTCCGAACCCCAAGGTGAGATCCACTCTTATTTCTTGTCGTTTCTCTTAGGTAAATTATAGGCTTAGATTTTAGCGTAGGTGTAGTGATTAGATCTTAGAATTAAAAAAATCTCCACACATTTTCGCCCGACACCGATTTTTCATCTCATCTCGTGATCTCCGCATTTCATTTCTATCTCGCATAACTTCTCACCTCCGACCACGCACGGTGGTCGAAGTCTCGGATCCCTCTCCCGCATTGCCGAGATCCGCTCATTCTCCGTTCCTATTTTTGTATATAAACAAAAAATAATAAAATATTTTTTCCTGTTATCTCACAGTTGTTTTTGCAGGAAGAAGTAAAAAAAGAGAATAAAATTTTTATCTTTCTTCTTTATCTAACCTTTGTTTTGCAGGTTAAAAAATAATTAAAAAAATACATTTTTTTCCTCTAACATTTTCCTGCAGTTACAGAATAAAAAAAACAAAAAAAATAAACAGCGGGAGGACGGCGTCTGTCACAAACCCTCGGCGCCGCCCCCCCTTCTCTGGCTCCGCGCGCAGGCGCCCACACGCCGGCCGCCGCCCTTCGCGTAGCCCCCAGGCCGCACCCGACTCCCAGGTCCCGCGTCCTCTTGTGGCCACATTCACCTCTCCACCTCCAGCGGGTGGCCCAACGCCCAGCGGCGCGCCACTGTGCCGCCCCTACGAGTTCCCCGCGTCACCCCCTGGGCGCGGCGCCGTTCTCCGTCAGACGCCAGCCCGCGCAGCCGTGTCCCCGCCATTCGCGCGAGTCCGCGCGCCACAGCACCTCCTCCTGACGCGAGCGCGCCTTCACGCCACCCCGATCTGCCTTCCAGATCGCACGGCTTCGGCGGCGCCGCCCCGCTTCTGCAGCGCCCGACCAGCGTCCGTGCTCCCCTCCTCCACCTCGCGCGCGCGTGGCGTGCGTCTGCATCTCCACGCACTGCCGACCTGCGATCCCCCGCGCTGACCCGAGCGCCCTCCGCCTGGCCCTCCTCTTCCATCCGCTCCTCCTCCTTGGCGCGGGTCCGCGCTACCGCCAGCCGCACCCGCGGCGCCGCCCGTGAGCCCCGCGCCCTCTCCAAGTCCTCCAGCGGCGGCGACACTTCATCCTCCCTTGGTGTTTCATTTGGTTTGAGAAAGAACGGAAGCAACAAAAACCCTAGGGGAAAGTTAATTAAAAAGGGGTTAAATTACATTCAAGTCTCTGGAGTGTTTTCGAAATTGCAGATAAACCTTTGAGCTCAAGGAAGCATGTGATGTGCATGCGTTTAGTGGGTAAATTGCAAGATCCTTTCCTTCTTTTACTTCTGCTTTTATTTCATGCTAAAACTTTAACTATTTGCAACTATGTCCCTGCTTTTCAGACATTAACTTTGCATGATCTTTGTTATTAAATAAATGTTTTCATTCATCCAAAAATTTTGTAAAAATTCGTGCATACTCCTGCTGTAGTGTATTTCATTGTATAAATTTTTCATAACATTTTGACTTTATTTGATATATTTAAAAAATCGAAAACATTGGCTTTTTCCTTGCCTATATTTTAAAAATTCATAAAAATTCGCAAAAGTGCTTAAAAATTTCACAAAAATTCCTGTAGCTGTGTTTTGACTTGTTTTAATTTGTGTCCAATTTTTGTTCTTTAACTCTTTATAAAACTCCAAAAAAATTGCAAAATACGAAAAATCTTAAAAAAAATTTGTAGAAAATTGTAGAAAAATCCGAAAATTCTGATCTTGGTCTCTGATTGTAGATATTGTTTTCTAGTTTTTGCTAAAAATAATCCCCAGGAGTTTTGAGCCTTAAAAGCTTTTTAACTTGAAAAATACTCCTGTGTGTCCACTGTTTTGTTTTCTTTCCACTGTTTTATTCATTTTGTTTTTAACTTGGAAAATACTCTTGCGTGTTTTTATTTATTTGTGCATTTTTTAAAAATAAAAAAATAAAAATTCAAAAACCACTAAAAATTAGCTTTCGAAATTTGACTACTTAGTTTTTTTCAATCGTGCTCCTTGTGTTCGACCCAGGTCGCTATACCAGATAAAAAGAATAGCGAAAAGACCGCTTACATTTGTTTCATTGATTTATCTTTTCCGAGTGGTTATAATTATTTTTCCGTTGACCGAATCCTGTGGTTGAGAACGACGACACATCTTTGATATTATTTACACCTCACTCGACCGCCCGGATTTCGCGTCATCACTTAGTTGGACCTTAATCCACTTAATTTCAGAGGAACCTTATAAGATTTGGAGTTAAGATTTTTCAGGTCCTATTGACTTAATTCTTTGAGTCCATAAGACTATGTTCACATGTCATCTTGATGAGTCTAAGCAGAACATTTAACAACACACACATGATTCTTTCAGACCGTGGCTTACCTTGGACACTGCACTTTACACATAGCTCTTCATGGATGAGGTAGTGAGGGAGCAGAATCTTTTGACTTGGGGTAGAATACGAGGGTAGTACATCTAGGCGGAACCTCTCGTCCTCCTCTAGGGAGGGAAGTGCATCTCAACCTAGTCTGGTGATGTTGAGGTCTAAAGACAGGAGCTGTGGGGTTGCAATAATGCTTCAAAAGAGGGATAGTCTACTGGCTCAAGAGGAAAAACTCCTTATGTACATGCTGCATCTTGTATATATAGTCAAAAAAAAAGAAAAAAATGCAAAATCTCCAAAAGTGGACAGGCTTGATAAGAAAAATAAAATGCCTGTGAAAAAAAAAGAATAAGAGCTTCAAAGTCATATATTTGTGAGCTTGCAGCGGGTGACATGGCTACACTGGTCATGCATCCAAGGATAGGTAACTACACTGGTTACCATCCATTCTCTTCCACATCCCCTCTTCTTGAGCTGGTTGTACTTGAACTTAGAAGGGAATATCCCCGCTCCTCGAGGAAAGAGTTGCCAGACCGGGTTATTTGAGTTACCTTGTTGAGAGAGGCTGAATCTTTGCTACTTTTGAGATGAGGAGCTATATTTCACTTACACGTACAAGTAAGAATTCATAGTCATAAGAATTTGTGTCTGTAGACTTGTTCTGATCTGACTGTTGAGGAGACCTGAATATGAGTCTTATGGAACTTAGAGGCTGTTAGGTTTTAATCCCATTTCCCATTAAGGTTCCGACACATTAACAATCCAAAGGTCCAACAGAGCTCCAGACTACATTTTTATGAAGATAAGTTTGAAAGTCAACATCGTTCTAACTTCTTTCCTTTTTCTTTTCTTTATTTTTATTTTCACTTATTTTTCCAAATAAGTGTTTGTTAAGGGACTAGCAAAGGTAAAGTATAGGGGAATGATGAATCCACGATTCATCGCCTTTATTCTTTTATTTTAGCCTCTTTTCCTTAGTCAAATACCTGTAAATAACCACTAATTCCATAAAATTACCATTTCGCATGCATTTGTTAATTATGCATTTTTAACACTTTTTGTAAATAAATAAAAGAATAAAGAAGAAAAGAAAAAGAAAAGGATGTATTTATGCAATAAATACAGACTGACCCAAACCCCAAGAGAAGGTCAAGACTTGATCTGATCGACCAGGAATAAAGTAGGGGGAGATAAGGTCTTCTGTCAGAAAATCAAAAAAATGTCTTGTACATATTCTTCATGTATATTTGTATAAAACTTACATTATTTTATTTGTACATAATTTGACCTCAAACTAATTACTTTTGTAAATAAAAGTTGTAAATAAAATTGTATTGTAAATAATAAAAATATTTGTAAAATGAAATATTGTATATATTGTAAATAATTACACCCAGAAAAAACCGCCAAGCAATAATTGAAACATCAATTCCGGCTCCATACAAGATCAAATTGAACAAAACTCACTTCCATCGTATTATAAATTAAATTATCTTTCAAATGGCCGTGGTTTCGTATTTTTTGGAGTTACGGTTAAAAAGTCGGTTTTCTGGGGTGTATTGTGTAGTTTACCCATATATTTGTTTTAAATAATTATTAATATTTATTCTTACATAATGTGTATATTATAAATATTGTTTTCAATAAAAATAAAAATAAAAAAAAGTAAATAAAAAAATCTTGTATAAAAATTATTTCCTTATTTGCACATACGTACATTATATTATATGTATATAATATATGTGTACCACTAACTTCCATAAATAAAAACCATCAAAAAATTTAATTATCTAACATTAATTAATTAATTTAATTCTGAATTTTGTATTTAATTATTTGATTTTATTTGATTTTATAACATGCCATATATATTAGATTTGATTTCATGCCTTTAATGGCCACCATTAAGGTGGCCAATTAATTTCCAATTAATTGATTTATTTATTTAATATTTTTATTTCAAAATTCGTAATTAATTATTTAATTAATTTATTAATTTAATTATTTTATTAATTCACCCAATAAACACCGTCCTTATTTGTGGATATTTTCCATTTTTGTTCTTCTTCTCTTTTTAATGGGCTCCTCCTCCCTCATTCAAACTTGATCGATCTTTGGCGGAGAGGAGCCCGGTTTCCGAGAGATTTCTTGTTGAAGAGGGTCCTAGCCTCCGATCCAGTCGGTGACAGCGACTTGAGCTTCGTCGAGGCCACCATGGCGTGTCCGAACCCCGAGGTGAGATCCACTTTTACTTGTCGTTTTTCCTAGGTAAATCGTAGGCTTAGATTTTAGCTTGGAAATAGTAAATCTTTAGAATTTAGATTACAAAAATTCCATCACACTTTTCCGCCTCGAGACCGACTTTTCATCTCATCTCGCGATCTCCGCAGTTCTTTTTCTACCTCACGCAACCACACACCTCCGACCACGCACGGTGGTCGGAGTCCACAGATCTATCTTCCATTTTCCAGATCCGAATCCATTCATTTATCCTATTATTGTGCATAAATAGAAAAATAAAAAAAAATAAAAAAATCATATAATTATTTTTCCTGTTCATCTTACATTCGTTTTTTGCAAGAAGAATAAAAAAACTTTTTTATATATACCTCTAACATTGGTTTTGCAGGAAAACATAAAAAAATAATAAACAAATCTCATATTTAGTTTGATTCTAACATTTGTTTTGCAGGTAAAACAAAAATAAAAAATATATATTTCTTTCTCTAACTACTGTTTTGCAGGTTCACCTAAAAAATAAAAATAATAAAAAAACTAATTCTTTTGTCACTGTATATTTTCTGTAACAAAAATAATAATAATAATAAAACTTTTCTTTATTATAACTGTTTACATAAAAAAAACAAAAAAAATAAAATTTGCAACAGGCCCTCGCCTCCCACGGAGGCCGGACGCCAGCCGCAACACCACCCAGCGGCCTCCCGCTGCCACTGCCCATCCGACGTCGGTGCAGCGGCGCACCCTCCGCGCCGTCTTCCAGTCGTGCCTCCTCCTTGGCGCGGGTCCGCCGACCTTCCAGTCGCCTCCTCCACCTCCGCGCAGGACCCCCCGCGACCTGCACAACCACACATGCGCGCAGACGCCCAACCGCCCGCGCGAACACCTGTCCTCCGCACCGACGCGTGACCAGCCACGCGTCTTGTTCACTTCCAGGCCGCACCGCCCCGCGGCTCCGCCCATCTCCGCTTTCAGACACCTCCGGCGGCCGACCCCCTTTGTGCATCTTTGAGGAAACTCCAGAGGCGGCGGCTGCTTTGTTTGAGAATAAGAAAGGTTTCAAGAGGAAGAAACCCTAGTGGGTTTGTGAATAAAAAAGGGAGAAATTACAAAGCAACCTTTGGAAGTTATTTAAACTACAGAAAAGCCCTCATGCTCTAGCAAGTCACATGTGAAGCACATGGTCACTGGGTAATTTTTACTTTCCATCTGCCCTTTACTTCTTGTTATTTTGTAGTGCATAAACTGTGAATAATTGCAATTTGGCCCCGCATTTTCAGACTCAAACTTTCTTGCCTTTTGTGATCAAATAAATGTTTGTATGAGCTTAAAAATTTTGTAAAAATTTGTGGATACTCTTGCTACAGTTCTCATCATTGTATAAAGTTTTCATAGTATTTTGACTTTATTTGATATATTTAAAAAATCAAAAACAGTGGCTTTTTCCTTGTCTAAACTTTGAAAATTCATAAAAATCGAAAAAAATGTTTAAAAATTCCATAAAAATTTCTGTAGGTGTATTTTGTTGTGCTTTAATTTCTGACCAACTTTTGTTCTTATATCATTTAAAAAACTCAAAAAAATTGCAAAATACGAAAAATCTTACAAAAATTGTAGAAAATTCTAGAAAAATCCAAAAATAGTGATTTCAGTTTCTTTTTGTAGATATTACTTTGCACTTTGTCTTAAAAATAATTTCAGGATTTTTGAGCACTAAAAAGATTTTTAACTTATAAAATAATCCTGATCATCCATTGTTTGCTCTGTTTTCCACTATTTTCATTTTTATAAATCACAAAAGCATTTTCTTTGGACTTTTCTGTATATTTTTGGCCATTTTGAAAAAATACAAAAAAGTGTGGGTTCTTTGTTTTATCACTTTTGTGCATATTGTGCTTCTTTTAAAAATTAAAAAAATTAAAATTCAAAAACCACTAAAAATTTAACTTTTGAAATCTGACTACTTAGTTTTTCAATCGTGCTCCTTGTGTTCGATCCTGGTCGCTATACCAGGTAAAAAGAATAGTGAAGACCGCTTACATTCATTTCATCGATTTATCATTTCTGAGTAGTTTTAAATTAATTTTCTCGTTGACCGAATCCCGTGGTTGAGAACGACGACATCATTTTGCACATTATTTTTCCCATCTTAACCACGTCAGATTTCTCGTCATCAAGCTCTGAGTCCCGAGTGACTGAGGTTACAATGACCTTAGTGACACCTTATTTACCTTAGTCATTCGGACGGCTCATCAATAACTCACGGAATCAAGAAGGAGCTAACAACAAGATATACTCCTCAACAGAATGGAGTAGCTGAAATAAGAAATTGAACAATTGTTGAGATGGCAAGAAGCATGTTAAAAGGTAAGGGTCTACCTAATAAACTTTGGACAGAAGCAGTAAATACTGCAGTTTATATATTGAATAGATCTACTACCAAAGCAATATTGGATAGAACACCTTCTGAAGCATCTTATGAAAGAAAGGTCAAGGTTAGTCATTTCAAAATCTTTGGCTCTATAGCATATGCTCATATTCCATCTCAAGTTAGAAAAGAAAAGTTTGATGAAAAAGGAGAAAAATTTATCTTCATTGGATATTGTGATGAATCTAAAGCTTACAGATTATATGAGCCTGAAGAAGGAAAATTGATTATATCAAGAGATGTCATCTTTGATGAACAGTCTTCTTGGAAATGGGAAGACTCTCCAACTTTACAAAAGCATGTCGTTGGTAAAGAAGTCAACCCAAATGATAAAGATGTATTTCCTTCCATTCAAAGACCAGACAGGCCAAATATTTCTGATGCAGAACATCCACAACAAAAGGTACGGTCTCTTCAAGAAATTTATGCATCATCTTCTGCTATTGCTTTATTTGCTTGTGAGCCTCAAAAATTTGAAGAAGCGGCTAAAGAAAAAGTGTGGATTCAAGCAATGAATGATGAGATTGCAGTCATTAATAAAAATCACACTTGGGAGCTTGTGGACCGTCCTAAGGATAAAGATGTCATTGGTCTTAAATGGATTCATAAAATCAAATATAATGAAGATGGCTCCATTCACAAACATAAAGCTTGATTGGTTGCTAAAGACTATTCGTAACAACCAGGTATTGATTATAATGAAACTTTTGTACCTGTTGCTCGTATGGAGACAATTAGAACTTTGCTTGCACTTGCTGCTCAAAAGAAGTTACCAGTTTATCAAGTTGATGTTAAATCTGCATTTCTTAATGGAGATCTTGAAGAAGAGGTTTATGTTGAACAACCTCAAGGATATATCTCCAAAGATAATGAAGAAAAGGTCTATCGTCTCCGCAAAGCCTTGTATGGCTTAAAGCAAGCAGCAAGAGCTTGGAATAATAAAATTGATGGATATTTTCGTGATAATGGATTTCTAAGAAGTCCTAATGAGCCATCTCTTTATGTGAAGAAAGAAGGTACACAGAATTTCCTTATCGTATGTATTTATGTTGATGATCTTATATATACAAGCAATTCCTTCAAGATGATTGAAAAATTCAAGGAAGCATTGATGAAAGAATATGAAATGACAGATCTTGGTCTTATGAGATATTTTCTTAGTATTCAAGTTCAACAGAAGGAAGGTGAAATATTTATCTCTCAAGAAAAATATGTTCATGATATGCTCAAGAAATTTCATATGTTAAACTGCAAACCAGAAGCAACTCCTATGGCTGTTAATACAAAACTTTCTGCAAATGTTGAAGCTCAAGAAGCTGATGGTTCTCTTTATAGGAGTCTTGTAGGCTCCTTGTTATATTTAAATAATACAAGACCAGATATAGTATATGCAGTCAGTGTTGTATCAAGATTTATGAGCAAGCCAAGCAAGCTTCATTATGCAGCCGCAAAAAGGATTCTTTAATATGTTCAAGGTACCAAGAATTTTGGGATTAAATATACTTCAGAAGAAGATAATTCTCTCAAAGGTTATCAGATAGTGATTGGGCTAGATCTATAGATGATAGAAAAAGTTCATCGGGTTATTTATTCTGCATGGGATCTAAAGTCATATCTTGGAGTTCTAAGAAGCAAAAGACCATAACCCTTTCCTTTGTTGAAGCGGAATATATTTCTGTTACAAGTGCATCATGTGAAGCTGTATGACTGAGAAGACTTCTTCATGATATTTAAAAAGAAAATATTCTTCCAACAAATATACTATGCGATAACATGTCAGCCATTGCTATGACGAAGAATCCAGTCTTTCATGGAAGAACAAAGCATATTGAACTTCGTCATCATTATGCACGCGAGCTAGTGGAGAATGGCTACATCAAGCTGGAGTTCATCAACACTGAGGATCAACTTGCAGATATTTTTACAAAGTCACCTCCAACAGAAAAGTTCTAATACTTTAGGAGGATAATGCAAATTACAAATTAGGAGGGGATGTTGAAAATATAATTTGTAATTTGCCCATGAAGTATTAATGGGCTATTATACACATGGGCCTATAATACTCCACCATATGAGAAGATGTGGGCCTATATCATCTACTCACATAAGGAGAAGTTTCATGAAGATATGTACTTGGAAGAAGTTTCTAGAAAAGAGAGAGGTGGAGAAAATATCTAGATATTTCTCCACCTCCCACCAAAATATCTAGATATTTCTACTTAAAGGATAAGCATGGAAGAGGAGTGTAGATCCCTCTTCCAAAATATCTCCACCCTCTTGGGGGCCTATAAATACCACCCAAGAGTTCCTCATTTGACACACAACTACAACAAGAAATCCTCTACCAACACAAGAGTCTCTCAAGTGTCCTCCTCCTTCCAAGTGTTGTAAGTCCTTCTTCCTTTGTTATAAACATTGTAAGTCCTCTTCTTGTAAAGGTTCAAATGTTGTATGCAAGTTCAAGTTTTAGTAAAAAGTTCTTAAGTTCTCTCCCTCTCATTTGCTTCTTATACACCACCAATCTTCCGCTGCTCCAATAGAATGTAATATCTGTTATTATATGTCCAAATGAAAAGGCTTAGCCATTGATTAATTGTCGATAGTTTTTTAATTTAAAATTTAGCGATAATTAATTAAATTTTGCAAATTAAAGTAAGATGCAATGACCATTTGAGCTTTCAGAGAAAGTCATTTCAGGGGTGGTATACATTTTTGGAGAGGCCAAGTAACTATGATGGCATACCTATGGGAATAGGGGTATAATGATGAGCATGGATCCTCTGAAGTAATGCAGAGGCATGCTGCACAGAGGGACTCATCATGAGCCGCTCGATCAAGATCAAGCGGTTCACACAAAATTTGGATTTTTCTTAGCCATTTCTGTGTGAACCGCTCGATCTTGATCGAGCGGCTCACGACATGTCCCTCTGTGCAGCAGGCCTCTGTAGTTCTGCAGAGGATCCATGCCCTATAACGATGGCCATGAGTTCCGATCAGACGTTCAGATAATAGACCAATATAATGCAACCAATGTTTATCACGGTTTGTGCTGGTTTGTTTCAATAGATGCAACCAATGCACACCCGAGTCATCTGATCACGGTTTACGCATGATCTGCTATGGGATTTTCCCACTGTCAACTTTTTAGTTTTCTTTTTGAACCCACTGAAACTTTAGGTTTCTTGGATGCTTCGGAGCATTGGGCAAAGGACTTACATTATCAAATTTTAAAAGAGTATTGCTAATGAAACAACAAAGAGGAAAAGAAGAGTACCTTAGATAATTGAATGGAGATAAAGGAAAGGGTAAATTACAAAAAGGGGCTGATCTTTATATAGAATCCCAAATTAGGGACTGATCTTTAGTTTGTAACAAATAGGGGATCAAAGTTTAACTTATCATTCTAGTCCCCAACGCCGTGAATGGACGTCTCAATCCATTATTTCACCTGACGAAATTACCCCTGCAGTTCGGCCCCATTTGAGCCTCAACAGAACAGAGTCAAAGATCGTCCGCCTCTCCTCTACGATGGCTACTCCGGCCATCGTCGGCTCTAGACCACGATGTAGACATGCGGGGGATTGCCTTCGAGGTGATACCGTTCGGCGCGGGGAGGAGGATGTGCACGGGGGTGAACATGGGGCTAAGAATGGTGCAGCTGCTGGTGGCCACGTTCGCACTCGTTCGAGTGGGAGCTCGACGGTGGCATGTCCAGGAAGAAGCTGAACATGGAGGAGGCATTTGTAACTGTAGTTGGTATACCTGGCATTATGTTTCATACCTCTACAGAGAAAAAAATCAAAACTTTGTTGGCACTATTGATAAAAAGGTATACTGTTGAGGCATGCGAGCTTTCAACTTGAAGGATTAAGGTTCGAGACCTACAAGTTAGCCATTATTGAGAAAATCATGGGAATGGGAAGAAATACAACGATGTTTAATAAAAGGACATCTCCACCAAACATGGGTTGTGTTAGGTGACAGATTGTGTTCACTTTCACTTGATCAAACTGCCATTAGAAGAAACAGGAGCGGGCAAAGAGAACAATAGGTTATTGTATAAAATTTACAACCATCATCTACATAAGAAAAATCATATATGAAAGGAAGTTATAATGTTTTATACAATATTACCTCCTTGATGATAAAAATAAACAATGAAACTTGCTGCAAACTAGATTAACTTCTCTCTTCCAGGGAGTAACACTTTCATTCTAGTTCATTTTACAAAATAGATAATACCTGCATGATAATATTATCTCATGTAGAACCAACATGTACAGACACACGTGCTTGGGGCAAATGAGCAGATCTTGTGCGCAAGGCCAAGGGCAAACGAACAAGAACTCCTTCGCTCGGACCACCTTCTCCAACCACGGCAACCATGCACACAACCCCCTCTCTCGACCACGCACACAAACCCCTCTCTGGAACCTGAATACCTGAAAAATACAACAAGATAGAGAAAGGAAAATCGACATTCCTGGTGCGATCGAGCTTCAGGGGAGGTTGCCACCAAGAGCGAGACGCTCGGCACACCGGATCGTGGTTTGGAGCCGGCAATGGTCAGAGCAGCCGTCGTAGAGGGGAGGCGGAGGTTGCTCTGTTTGATTGAGGATCGAATGGGGGAAAATTGAAAAATAAACCTATTGGTCAGGGGTAATTTTGTCAAATGAAATTATGGATTGAGCTGTCAATTAACAGCGTTGGGGACCAGAACGATAAATTAAACTTTAGTCCCCTATTTGTTACAAACTAAAGATTAGTCCCTAATTTGAGATTCCATGTAAAGATCAGTCTCTTCTCTTTAATTTACCCAAACAACAAAGCTTCTTAGTGCAACTTTTTATTAGGGAAAAGGAGTTTGATTTTTATTTCGGACTCCTAAAATTCGATGTAAACAATGGCATAGACTTGGTGCAAATTTACAATGAGATTCTTATGACATTCATCCACGTATATCTAGCTCTTTTTGATCTGTTCGCATTCCAAGAAAATATTATGGGCATTGGCAAACATGCATGTATTACATGCTCAAGTATATATACGTATAAACTCAGGAACACAACCGGCGGATCAGATGCAAGAGGGAGGTACGATAGTGCCAATAGAAGTGCCAAGGACATTAGAACAAGCGGTAGAGGCGACGACCTTGTCCAACACTCCACTGTAGGACAATTTGATGTTGTTGAGCTCCACACCTTCACATGGCACTGATTTGCTACACTTTAGATTCACCGCCACCTCCGAGTTGGACGTTCCCCTTATATTCCCGAACTTCACGTTGCTGATCTTCACACGAGATGGGGGCTGTGATCAATTAATAATAATTATTATTAGTTTGATTGGATAATAAATTATAATTTTTTAAATTATATAAGAAGCTACAAGTACAGATATATATACACATGTACATACCTGGCCAATGCAGCCCCCACCAGGGCAATACTCCTGATCGATAATGATGGGATTGGAGACGTTATTCATGACCAAATCCTCAAACGTGAAGTTGGACGCGGAGAGGACGTAAGAGTCCTGCCACGTCTTGATCCTGACCCCGTTCATGGTGCCGGTGAACGTGCAATTGGTCACGCTCAAGTTTGCTACATCCCGATCGTTCTCCGATCTACCGATACTTCCGACGCTGATGCCATGGCCAGGTCCGCAAAATACGTTGGAGACGAAGACACCGTCGTTGCCGGGGCCGACGGAGATGCAGTCGTCTCCAGTGCCGATGAAGGAATCGGTTATGGCGATGTTGGTCGAAAGGCCGATGTGGATGCCATCCGTGTTGGGGCTGTCATCCGGTGCACTTATGGTGATTCGTTGCATGTTGATGTTGTGAGACGCGAAGATTAGGAAGTGGAACATCTTGCTATCCACGGAAGATATCCCTTGGACTAACGAATCATTCACGAACCCGAACTTGATTGACTGCATGATGTTAGCAAAGTAAGTTAAAGCAATAGTACTAGTTCTGAGAGACATACAGATTTGAGGTAATTACTTACAGTGGGGAAGCTGCACTTGTTGTTCTTGCGACAATCATTCTGGGGCCATGCGGAAGCGCCCTGGCCGTGGAACTTGCCGCGGCCTGTGATCGTCAGATTGCTCAAGTACTTGAATAGCACCCACTCCGATGTTGGGTATGCGTTGAGGTCCGTCGGGGCCAGGATCAAGCCTTGAACTTGCAGCACCATCGGTCCCTTGCATGGCCCCTTGAAGGCGACCGGACCGGTTAGGTAAGAGCCTTCGGGGATGAGAACGCTGGCCCTCCCTCCCTCCCATGCGCACGCCACTCCCCATGCACTTGTGAAGGCCTGGATAACAATGCACACATTAGCTACGAGAAAAGATTATAACTTGATGTTCAAGGACAATTAATTAACTCCCTTCCTAGAATTAATACATTCCTTTATTTTCGATCCCTCTCTTTTTTTCTCTTTCCTGGTTGTTATTTATAATTCGTGCAAGGAGAGGTACCTTGCTGTTATCAGAGATGCCATCCGCAACAGCACCAAAATCCAGAACATTGAAGATCTTAGGAGTGGCGGCTGCTTGGATGGTTGTGGTTGCCAACATCAAAACTAGCAAGGAACATGATGAATAACGAAAAGCTGAGGCTGCTCGGAGATTCAAAAGGGAACCCATCTTGTCTTCTGAATGGACTTTTCTTCTTATTCTGTCGATCGAGATTATGGGTTTATAATCTATTTATACACAGAGAAGCTAACTAATAATAGATCTTGTTCAACTTATTTAGTTGCTTTTTGCCAGATTAGATGAGCTATTGTCCTGGGAGGTTTTATGGTGTTTTTCATCTTCATCTACGCGGTACTCGAAAGAATGATATTCCCTGCAAACTTTGCACAACTAACGATGTCTGCCCGTCCGCTTGCGAGAATAATGGAATCTCTCTTCTCGCAAGACTCATAATAATGAAAACATTTTTCTAATGTAAGAGAGATGTAAATTGGATTTCGTTCATATACTAGTTATAAATACATTTATATTAAATAATGTCATAAACCAATCAACAAAGAAGGTCATACAAAAATGGAATAAGGAATTATACAAATGCAAAGATCAAATAAGGAATTATGCAAATGCCTAAAAAAATATGTTAGCGCCAATCTGCGACATTGGATTTTGAAATCGTGACAATAAAAAGTCCGAAGCATGACGGTGTAAACGCTAAATACAAATTCATAGGCAAATGTAAGATAGAAAGTGTTTGATTATTGCTGCCACTCTAGTGACGACAATTTTGTTGCATTAGTGTCTCATGAATCCGTAGCTAAATAAGTTTGTTGAAAAAAATGAATCCGTTGCTAAAATTTCTTTTATAGCAATTCGTTAGTAACAAAGTATTATATTGTAGCGTATACGTGTGATTTGCGCCGGATCTAAAGGTGCATTTCTATAAAATAAACAAATACGTGCAATAGTACTGCATGAACACATTGGATCTCGAATATCGAGACAACCCCAAGAACTTTATATTTATGTAGTAATAGAAAATCGGGATACCACAAGAATTAACTGAATTGACCATCTGCCAGTAGGATGGAGAATAGGTTTTGGGAATATCAAAAAACTTCTCCAAAGAAGAATCAAAGTCATGCGTATCTAATTGCCGACAGACGTCTCTAGTGTAGGGACATACGAGGAAGAGGTGTGGTGGGTTCTTGGCTGCTTTGACACAAAGGGGACATGCATTTGGTTGAACAATATATTGAGTTGGTGAATTTTACCTTGGGTCAATAGCTTGGAGTGAGAGATGGACCACGAGAAGAAGGATACTCCGAGCTGACAAATTTTAGACCAAAACTCGGAGTGCAGTTTGGCCCCTACTCCTCCGTGGGGGAATGGGTTAGATAAATTTGTTTATCTAGAGAATGGTGATTAAGTTTCCTTAGGAAGTGGATGGTGTCAAGGGAATCAGGGATGCGGGCCGAAGCGATGTCCATAATTGTGGATTTGAAGTTAGCAATTTTCCCTATGGTTAATGTTTGTGGTCATTGATGAATCTCTATTTCATCACATTTATTCTTTCATTTTGGCCTTAAATCCCTAGTTAAATGCATGTAAATGGCATTAAATTGCACAAATAATACTCATTATTTGAAATGTAAATATTGTATAAATTCATAGGTTTAATCCCAAATAAAAATAATAAAGGAAAGAAAAAATGAAATACCACATGTATTGGATGATCCTAAGTTTCAAGACCCAGTCATCATGATGGCTTGGGCCGAGAATTGCACAAAAAACTAATTTTATATCTCAATAATAGGCCTCTTTGGGACATATTTTATTTTCTTATTTTTATACCTCAAATAATAAAATCCGCTATATGAAAGTTGTACATAAAAATATAAAGAAAAATATAAAATTTATTTCATTCGAAAATAATACACAGTGTACCCGAGACACTGAATAACAAGCCGCGAAAAAATTATAGACCTATATCTTTTCCATACAAACTGAAAATTCACCAAACTCACTTTATTGTACGTAAATTAAATTATCTATCTAATGAAGGTGGTTTTCATTCAATTTGGAGTTAAGATGCAAAAAGTTAGCTTTTAGGCCTTCATTATGCAGTATACTTGTACATGTTATTCAATATATTTATTCTTTATATTTTTCACCTTTTTATATTTTTATAAACTTGTAAATATTATACAAAATACAAGAAAATAATTAAAATTAAATAAAACCATAGAAATAAAATGAAATAGTATGCTTTGCTTTATATATGTAAATTATACATATATATTATATATACCCATTCATATGGGTATATAATTAAACTCAGAAAAATATAATAAAACTATCTAAATGTGTATTAAATAAGTTATAAAAATTATGTATATAAAATAAATAAATGTAAAAATACAAATAAAACAAAAACACCTCATATATAGATAAATATGCATTTAATTATACTTGTAAAAATTTTACTTGTAAAAATTAACTTGTAAAAATTATACTTGTAAAAATTAACACCGAATAAATTAACTTGTAAATAAATAAAAGTCCTAATAAAATGTTACATAAAAGGGTAAACATTTTATATGTTTTGACCTAGTATTTAATAAGAGATTTAATTCATATTTTGTCTGCTAGCGGCTGACATGGGCCAATGGGAGGTGAGCTCACGTTGACCTCAGTCAACTCATCGCCCCCAAGGTTCTTCGTATGTCAGCAACCAAACACCTCGATTTCTTTGATTTTTGACACACGAGGCTCTCACTGATTCCGCCCGCTCCCTTCTTGACTTTTTATCCTTGATCCTTGCTCTTTCACACACGAACAACTCCTTGATGGATGGACAGTCAAACCTTGCCATGTACATATTCTTCTCTCCCTTCCCCATTTTGAATTCGATCCTTTTTGACCCATGGAACCCTCAGATCCCTAGCAAATCGAGTAGAGCTCGGTGACATCAAGTCCCTCATGGATTTGTAGCGTGCAATAGGTGGAGGAGAAGCCATCCAAGCCCTCACCGGACCTCCTGGCAGAGCTTCTTGTGCTCCTAGACGTCCTACGGTAGGTGAGCTCTCTTTTTCTTGCTTTTTCGATTTCCCAGCATTAGTAGTAAGGAAGGGTAGCTTTTTGTTTCGTGTGATTGCTTCTCTTATTCTATAGAATCCCAAAATCGTACTTCGTCAGAGCTGGTGCTCCGTCCATAATTTACCGCCATCCAACCCTCATTCCAACCATCCGATCACTCCATCTTCATCTCCTATGGCTTCTCCACCCTTCGACCCACCCCATGCCCCTTCATTTTCTCCAGATCGAGCTTTCAAGCTCTCCTCCTCCGCCTTATGTCGGAGCGCCGCCCCGCTTCACCGCATCGAATCCTAACAAGGTTGAGGCAGTTTGCCTCGACCTCTAACTTTTTCTGTGCAGGTCTACGCCTCCAGGAGCCCATCTGAGCATTGTTTAGATCTGGACGAGGTTCTCAGGTGCCTCTAAAAATATATTTTACGTATAGTATAAGATATCTTTACTTATTTCTGAAAATACAATAAGTGATGGTGAGTTTGTGTATGGCCACCCTCTACTCACTACCTATGTCGTTTTGTAGTTTTCTTCGAGTATCTTTTCTCTTCAACCTTTACTATACGTGTGAATGCCCACTCTTATGTAATTTATACATAATTTATTCTATACAATCATGTGAAAGAAATCAATACAAAAACATGTATACACGTAAATGAATTAATATCGATGGTAATTTGCTTGTAATTACGATAGTGTGCATCTATGTACTCATTCAAATGCAAAAGGATAAATTTAAGGATGATTTGCTTTGGATCCGGATCCGGCTTCTCCTCGATGGTCCTCAACGTCATCGTCTTTTTCAGCAAAGGAAGGGGTCTTGCGCTGGCATTAGGGCTCCAGAGAGCATCACATAACTCTCTATTGCGATTTGGCCATCCTAAGGGTTTGTTATCCTTCCAAGGGTTTTCTTTTTTATTCTTTATAGGCGGCTTACCTTTCGCTTGATTGGTGTTTGAATCTCTTCTTCGTACTCTGCTCTTCCTCGCATGTTCATGGTATATGCTGCTTGATGTCAATGCTTGCATATATTCAACACAAATGCTGCCAAACTCCTAAATATATTATTAACTTTGCTTGTATCCGTAATCTTGAGATTTAGGGTTTTTCTTGTGAATATGTCTGCCGTTGATCTCTAGAATCATAGTTAAGGTTTGTCCGTCATGCGATTTTCTTTGGTTTTCGCTAAGGATTCTTGAAAAAGCTTCAAAGATTATTAAAGGGAACTATGTCAGTGGATCATTTAAATTAGGGTTATTAGGATCTTCTCGTATTCTATTTACATCCAAAATTAAAAATAAAAATGAAGGAAGGGGTGAGTTGATAAAGTAGAAAATGTAGAGGCTTTGGAAAAGTTGGTTGGGGAACTCCAATGAGATGAAGCATTGTGCTTCATTTTGGCATGGATATCTCTATTTAACATTCATTTGTGATTGATGTCAATGAGACAAAACAAACATCTGCTGTGGATTGAGACTTTTGGTTGAAAATTTGGAGATTTTCTAATACTATCCAAATGGTTACTTGGTGCTATTGTAGTGTATCGTACTAGTCTTCTCACACTTGTATTTAGAATATGGGGTTCATTGGTGTGCCTACCTGCTATGTTGAAAAAGATTTGAAACAGAAAAAACTTTCTGTCACATTATACAATAGCCAAATACATGTTGCAATACTACACACCCCCATCTCCTCGAACAAACATCTTATGCTGACCAAGTAGTATAACCTCCATAATGGAGAACTTCCCAAACAATACGAGAAATCTGCCACATCTTCTGCTGTCGTGCACCCTTCCACAAAAAGAATGGTATATTCATAGAAGTGTAATATCAATCATTTTGTTCAACCTTTTGATATTCTCTCTACTGCCACAAAAAGAATGGTATAAAGATCAAACATTTTACTCAATCTTTTGATATCTGCACTGTCTATACTTACTATAATTATCACAAACAATAAACAATCACCTCCTCCACTATCTTCCCTTGTTAGCACGCATCAGTTTCTTGGAGTCTTCTAATCTATAAGCATGGTGACGTTCTCGTAGCTCTCTATAACCCGCCCAGTCTTACATTCTTAGTCTAAACCATTGAGAATCTACTAGGACCAGTGCCGTCCCTGACATTCTACGGGCCCTAGACCAAAGAGAAGAAAAAGGCCCCCAAAAAAATTAATTTTTTAGTTTGTAATTTCTTATAAATAAAGTTCTTTAAATTTTACAAAGAACTATGTATGTTTATGATCAACGAGCATCAAACAATAAGTAATGAATTAAAATTATAAAAAATAATTTTTACAATCGAAATAGACATCTATGAATATAATGCAACTCAAGGAACGTAAATACAAAAAAAGCTATGGGCAATAGCTAGCAAAAAAATGTACGGCATTGTTTTTTTAAGTTAGGATTTTTTAGAACGTTCAAGCACAGAAGCACATATCTATTGACTACAATAGCAAAAATATTTTAAAAATTAAGAGTTTCATCTCTTAATGTCTATTTTCTATATCATATGGGCCGAAAAAAAACAAGGTTAGAGAATAATAATATTCAAGCAAGAAGCATTAAACAATTAATTACAATAAAAATAATACATGATTTAAGCAGACAATAAAATAATAGTTATGAAAAAATAATCAAGTCATCAGTATTTTTATCTGACAGTGGTAATCAGGACAAGCTGATAGTTTTTATTAACAGTCCAAGATCCAAACATATACATATATATATATATGTTAATAAAATAACTGCTCAATCACAACTAGCATTAATCTTGAGAACAAAATTAAATAATAAAAATTCAGTTTTACAAAAAACAAATAAGTTACCTAAAAAGATTATTTGATGGCTATTCACAATCCAACCATAAAATATTCTTACCACAAATATAAAACCGATTATAATGACTATAAAAACTTTGAAAAAGGAAATGTATGTACTGTAATTGAGCAATGAGAGATGAATATTTTTGTAAAAAAGATAACAACAATTCAAGTGGTTAAGACCACATTCCCAATCCCTTAAAATGTGTAGTAACTTTCAATTTTGTAATTTTTTAGAAAAAAGATAAGAGATGATTTACAAATACACAAATATGGTGAGTAGATGTGCGAATCCAAAAAAAGTAACCGTGATTTGTGGATCTAAGGGAAAAATTACAAGGCACAAATATAAAAAAAATACCATTAACTGAGGCCGTGATTTGCGGTTGCCCAACAACAACAACTAGTCATAAATTGAAAGCAGCAACAGTGACAGAAATCGCAAATCACAAGAGGATGAGATCATATTTGTCTCCAAAGGACACATTTAAGTTCAATGTGAGGTCTTAACTTTTAAGATATTAATGTGGCATTGGGGAACCCAAAGGCTTTTTAGGCATTTAGAAATATTTTTTTTTCAATCCAAAAAAGGGGGAAACACGCAGAGGTGTCCACCCCATTTTATTAAATTAGAAATAAAATTAGTACAACCAAGACTCGAGGAGAGTCCGAGAGCAATGGACTACATTTTCAATATAGAACCTTTCTGCACGGAAGATTACACCATTTCTAGCAAGCCAGATAGCCCATAAACCTGCAATTGGTGCCAATCTCTCAGAATTTGGACGAAAACGTGAGTTGAGGAGAGATTCCCAGAACGACATCATGTTGCCATAATCTACCCAATTCACATTCATCAATTGCCAGAAGTTTTTTGTAATTTCACAACCCAGGAACAGGTGTTCAACGGATTCCACGTTAGAACTGCAAAGAACACATGAGCTATCCTCGTAGCAAAATATGCGAGCCCGCCTCTCCCTCGTAAGGAGCCTCTCATGCCTCATGAGCCATAAGAATATTCTAATGCGGGCCGGTATCTTCAGTTCCCAGATCATTCTGCAAACCCTAACAAGGTCCTCTTGAAGTTGCTCTGTTCCCTTTATCAATCTAGAGTAGGCCTTCTTGACAGAGAAATCACCTACTCTCCAAACCCAGTGGTCATTACCAAAGTTGGGACCATCACTGTTAGATAAAGATTCCATCAAGTCTTGATAATCTTGCATTCGTCGTTCAGAGAGGGCACCAGTGAAAGTAATTCTCCAAGCCCCATCCTCCCACAACTCAGCTACATGAGCATTTTTTTCCTCTGCTAGAGCAAATAAACGTGGGTAAAGGGTCGCCAGAGGTCCACAATTCATCCAGTCATCCTTCCAGAATAAGAAATTACAGCCATCACCTAAGCGTGGACAGAAGAGAAGAGGAAGATCCATCATAATAGCTCGAATACCCTTCCATAATGATGTCTCAAAACGAAGGTGATGAAAGTCACTAATAGAGCGCATATCGACTCCATAGATGTTGCGAATGAGTCTACTACAAATGTCTTTCTTTTCACTCCAGATCCTTGCGGCCCATTTTAGCAGAAGTGCACGGTTCATAAGCTCCAATCTCACAACACCAAGCCCCCCATCATCCTTTGGTAGCGTAACAGTCTGCCAATCCAAATGACACATGCAAATGTAAATAATTAACGAGCATGTGTAGCCATTTAGACATTGAATTGGTATTTGATAAGGATGAAAATGGATACGGATATATCTGAATATCCGCTTACAGTATTCAAAAAATTACCGGATACGGATATCCGTATCCAAATATTAATCGAATACGGATCGGATATAGATATGGATTGTAAAATTTTTTCGAATATGGATGCAGATATGGTAGTGGCTCGAATATCTGGATCCGAATCTGGATATCAGAATAAAATATTTAATATTATTTTATATATTAGTTAATATAATACAAGACACAACCTTATGTTATTAGGGAAAAAGGAGCCTACCTCGGCGGGTGCAGGTAACTCCCTACACCCGATCTAATTCTTCATTATTTTTTATTTTTTTTGAAATAAAACCTTGGGGTATTTAGATCACCATGTATCACCATATTGTCATTCCAAATTCAACTTAATTCGAGACTTCTATTATCTCCATCAAGACTACTAAATTTTAACGGTCTCAAAATCGCTGAAAATCGACCATGTCTAGATGAACATGTTAGGAATGTTTGTTTTGCATGAAACTTGAAACACATATTCCCCTTAACATATTAAGTAAATTTTCCAACTTTTATTTCAAAAAAAATAATAAAATAGTTGAAAAATGGGGTGGGTGCAGGGAGTTTCCTACACCCTAGGGTGCAGGCTACCTGCCCCCATGTTATTATATTAGTATTATATATTATACAATACAATATATCAATGATATTAACCAACTTCTATTTATTTGGGGATGGGCACGAGCAAAAATTATGAAACTATATCCCCCTTTTCCCTTCTGGTTAAGAACGTATGTCACCTCGATGATCCCTTTTGTCACGATGCAACTTATTTATATTTCATTATCAATTTTTAAAATCATTGTAAACTTTGATTAAATATCAATTCATATCCGTATGTGATCATTAATAGACCTGTATTTGGATTCCATGTTTATTGGATCCATATTTGGATTCACTCTTTCATTGGTTCATATTTGGATTAGCTCTTTATTTAATATGTATTCGGGTTCGCTCTTTATTCGATGCATATTCTGATTCGATAAATATCAGATTCGTATACGTATCCGTGTTTTTAAGGATACGAATTCCTTAATGCATATCCGAATCATATCTATATCTATATTCGTGTTCGATAGAGATGAAACGAACATGGATATAGAAATAGGCGATCTGATCCGTATCTGATCCGTTTTCATCCATAGTATTTGAAATAAAAATAATAAAAACTAATTATATGTAGCCAATTTAGAGATGGACCCCAAAAATTGCGGGGCCCTGGGCCATTGCACCCCGAAACAAGTCTCACGAACGACCCTGACTAGGACTATGACTTGCCAACATCTGCATGATAAAGTTGGTCGGCCACGAGCTCATCAACCAATTGACATGGTTAGTGATCAATACACATTATATTAGTTTATGATATTTATTCCACTACGTTCAAAGTAAGTAACTATTTTTTTTGAATCCAAAAAAGGGGGAAACATGCGTTGGTGTCCGCCCCAATATATTAATAGGAAAATACTTTTCAGAACAACCAGGACTCGAGTAGAGTACGAGCTAGGTGGATTACATGTTCAAAGTAAGTAACTATGTCAGAAGATCAAACAACTCCCACTTCTGCCACAAAATCTGTAATGGATTTTTTGAGACTGGAAACTCTTGGTACTCTTGTTTAAAGAAAATGATGTTTTGGAATTCCTTTCCATGCCAGTTATGCTTGGTGAAACTTCTAAAATATCTCTTTCCTGAAGTTGTTAAGTGCTTCATAAATCACAAAGTTAACAACAATCATGTTTGGTGTAACTCCTAAAATATCTCTTTTCTGAAGTCATTATTTGGTTCATAAGTCACCATGTTAACTAGAATTGGTACATCTCCTTCCATTTTAGATGGCCTAAATAGCAAAAACTTTGTGACCATTGATGAGTTTAGCTTTAGCTAGTCACTCATTCATTGTGAAACAATACCAAGCTCTCCTTTTGCGTTCACAATCACATATGTAAATTCCCAATTCACTCGTTCATAGTAATGAATCAACATACATCATATGATGTGATACAAGTCAAAACTGCATATTTATACATATTTTAACAATCAACTATGTATTTCTACCTTATTTGCTAATATAATAACATGGAAAACCTAATTTTTCCAGGGAGAAGTCAAGTTCTAGAGCAAGTTTTACATGTAGTAAAGGTCATCAATCTTAAATGCAGCGGAAGGGCAAAAATGACATGTTAGTGATAAAACCGGCTTCCGCTGAGGAGCGGCTCCTTCCCACAAACCCTAGACTGCCCGCGACACCAGCATCCCACCATCCCTCGCCTCTTCTTCATCCGAACTACGACCTTGACCCTAGAAACTATCTCCCTCTTTCGTCTCCCCCATCCCACAAACACTAGAAAGCGAGGAAAGACGCCTCCTCCCAATCTCATCGTGGGCTCGATATCCTAGCGATTGTGTCAGCGCTCCCACCTCTCCGTCGCACCCTCTTTTATTGTTGGTAGCGTGGTTTGCAGGTTGGTTTATAGAGCTTGAAAATGCGCGGAAGAAGCTATAGTTACAGCCCGTCACCTCCAAGGGGCTATGGTAGACGAGGTCGGAGCCCAAGTCCAAGAGGCCGATATGGAGGCCGTAGTCGAGATCTTCCCACTAGTCTCTTGGTGCGTAACCTCCGCCACGATTGCAGGTATTTTACTTTCAAGTTAAGTTCTTATTTACCTCCTTTTATTTATCTTGTCTATCTCATTTTTCACACCTTTGCAATTTCTCATTCTTGTACAGATTTCCTTGTCACGTGTTGCTGGATTTTTATGCTTTTATCCAACTTGGAAATCATTATTCATTGCACTGTTATTTGATTCTATATTGTAGATGTTTTAGTATATGCGTATGGTGTATTCTATATACTGATTAGAATACTAACGATAAATTTGCTGTTCGAATCCAGGCCTGAGGATCTTCGTAGGCCATTTGGACAATTCGGTCCTCTTAAGGACATTTATTTACCTCGTGATTATTATTCTGGGTGAGTGGTCCGTTTAATACGTACTCAGTGTCCAAGTATAGTGTTTTTTTATGGAACATGCCCGATATTACACGTTTTACGTGAATTTGATAATTGTTTTCACACATAATTAATCTCTTGAAACATTAAATGTCCTTTTAAGGAGGCTTTCCTTCTCACTATTTTAAAAAAGTTTGTATTTTTCAGCAATGTACATATCTTTTAGAAGCTATTGGGCTCATGTTATTTGAATTAGGGATCTTGCTTCATTCTTGTCAACTCCCAAAGTTGTCATGTGCTATTGCATACTCTTTTTTGATGGTAACATTTTCCAAAATATGCTCACAGTGAGGATGAAGTTATATTGACAATTTTTATGAGATTTGTCACCTACAATTTTGTCGACTTTTTTTGCTAATCTGATGCGAGAAAAATACAATGGCCATACTTAGTCCTGCAGTAACGGTTGCTCAATTAGGTCAGTTTAGGTCTTCATAATTATGCATGTGTTTTTATTATAAATTTTCCGCTGAATGCTTTTGTATGGTAGCTGCTTAGATTGCTCATAGGCATATTTTTTATGATAATTTGATTTTTAATTTCATATTTTATCATATTTATTGAGGCTTTTGAGATCCAACAGAAAAATTAAGGTTGAGAAGACAAGTCAAGTTTTAAGAGTTCTATTGAAGAGCATGTTAGTTTGAGTGAAGATGATGAGGTGGAAAGTTATATTTCAAGTTGTTCATTATGAAGATTTCAAGTCTTGAAGAATTTGAAGTCATCTTATACTCTAAGGTCAGCTGCAAAATGCTTGCCTTCCTGAATTATATGAAGTGCCGAAACACATCCACCGTTGGCCTTGCAGAGGCTTATTCCTGCATTTTTCTTATTAGTTTCTTTGTTTTGGGCATTATTTCCTTTTTTCATAAAAATAAAGTTCTAATTTGTTTTGGTTTATCTCGGATGATTGTTGTAGTGAGCCACGTGGATTTGGATTTGTCCAATATGTGGATCCATCTGATGCCGCTGAGGCCAAGTATCAAATGGATGGGCAGATCCTTCTTGGTCGGGAGCTTACTGTTGTATTTGCTGAAGAAAACAGGAAGAAACCAGCTGAAATGAGGGCAAGAGATGGAGTGAGGCAAGTGCACTCTGTGAATTGCCCCCTTTTCTTTGTATTTTTATTCAATCTCATGTTTCTCATTAGGGAAATGGTGATAAGCTTGATGTTGGAAGAGTGGTGTACGATAAAAAGAAATTCCAGTTTTAAGAAATCTTAAGTAAATGCGGGTTTTTATTCGCGATTTTGGTTTAAGTGCCAATTAAAAGAAGGAAAAAGCTGTTATAGATGGTGCCTCTTTTGAGTGATCTTAATCAAATGTGGGTTTTTATTTGCAATTCTGGTTTAGGGGTCAATTAGAAGAAAGAAAAAGCTGTTATAGATGGTGCCTCTTAAGCGATATTACATTTGAAACAAAAAAAACAAAGTAATTATTTATACATGCTCTATACTCTGAACAAAACAACCATGAAACTTCAATGCCCTTGCTTCCACTATCCATTTCTCTTGTTCCACATATGCAGATCTTTATCTGCTTAATCAACACCGTTTTGAGCTTTTAGAGACCTTTATCCATTGGTGAAAACATCCAGCAAGCTTGTTATCTACAGCCCTTGTCACAAATCTGTGCGCACATACACAATATGGATATGCACATCCCCCTTTGTAATTGGCAAGTTTTATGACAAACATGAACCAATCTATCTCATTGCAGATTGCATACCTGAACCTATGCAGGATTCAGCATGTGACAATTAGTGGTGGCAATTCTTCACTGGATTGTCAGTCGAAATAACGCCTCACACAAGTATTGCAATATAAAGGACATAATATGCATCTCCACTGGAATATTGCTCAAATGATATATGGACTTCCTAAGGAGCCCATCAAGGATTTTTCTAAGATATAGGATCCAAGAAAAAGGAAAATTCTTCCTCCCATTGCAAAATAGCGAAGCCTTCTCCCGCTATAAGTAGGGTCAACTACATGGATTCTTGCTCAAATCCATGTTGACAGATTCGACTATTTTTAGCTGGCTGTCGACTACCTAATGCAACCCCCACTGCCCCTACCACCAAACCTTTTAAGTGTGTAATAAAACCATTCTCCATTACATAATCTATAAGAAATTGTTTTAAAGGTTAGATAACATCGATTTTGGCCATGTTTTTAAGTGTCGGCATCGTCATTGTTTCACCAAGTCAGAATGTGCGACAAATATCTTAAAGTTGGATATACTTAAAGATGCCTATGATAGAGGTTCATAGGTCGGTTTCAAGGATATTTCACTCTTTGAAGTTGGTCTATAAGGAGTTGGGAATCTATTCTTCCTATCTTTCTGTCCTCTGAAATCAGTTTAAAATAGATCTAAATTATCTACTTTCAATATTAAAAGTTTCCAATTTAGTCTAAATGCATAAATATGTTTATATTTTGGGGTGTAGAGAAACTAGAAATATGTTGTGTACCTTTGTCATGTTGATGGTCGTTATATCAATATGCATATTCTACAATTACAAGTTACTTAATCTATTATATCTTTTCTGAAAGGAAAAAGGGGCATCCAACATATAGATGTATGCCCAAAAACTTTACTATTAATTTGCTAAATTAGAGCTATATGCCTATATAAAGACAAATTATTACATGATCCAATTTTCTGCTAATTTCGTAGCATGCACAAATACATTTTGTACCATAAAAACAATTCAGACGAAAGGGCACCCCATTTATAGCTAGCCATAAGGCCCACACAACATCCACACCTTGGTACTCTCCTCCTCCAGGCCCAGGATCCAATGGACTCCCACAAACTTGTAACACAATCTGTCACAACCATTGTGTTGGCAAACTCTCTAAAAGACCCATGGAGTCTGCACATGTGAAGAAGAAATAATTAACATCTTCAATGACCTACAAACCGCATGTGCTTGTAGAAGTCACGCTTTGAAAGAAACATGTATGTTTGTTGTCTCTTATCATCAACTGCCCACGTCTTAAGAGCCAGAGAAACACCTTAACTCTCGTAGGTATCTTCTAATGCCATAGCCTCCTACAATAGCCATGCAACTGCATGGATCAAAAAGCATCGATGCCATCGTGACTTCTAGGCCTTCCTGATAGATCATGGAGAACCTATTGTTACATCGACCCCAGCAATCACATCCCTCTGAGGGGTCCTCTTGATCCTCCAAAAACTCCAATAGCTCCATAAGATCACACATCTGTTAAGGTTAGAACAAATATGTGGAAAAAAGCGTGTCCCCAAGTATCAACCACTATAACATACATATCACTCGTTAGCATCGTCAGACGTGAAAATCTCACACCAAGTACACCACTTTCGTCCAATTATCATGCTAGAATCGAAAGCCTCCCCTATGCCCTAAGATCGTCGATCGTAATTAACAACATCCTATGATCACCGCAAACTTGTATTGATGTGGCAACACATGATGATATCTCTTTCCCTCAATCATTCTTGACCATAATTAGGCCATCCTTCTTTGGAACTACATGAAGGAGGCTGACCCACTTACTATAAAAAATAGTGAAGATACATGAGCTCATCCACTTGCAAGTCTCTATCGTTACAAGTTACAACTTCCATCAAGTTGGGATTCAAATGCTTAAGTGGTTCCTGTGAAGTTCTCGCATCATCCACCAAAAAATTGGTGTGTGCAATAAGTAGGGCTTATACCACGAAAGTCAGCAATTGTCCAACCAATGGCCCTAGAATTCTCCTTAAGTACCTCAATAAGTCTTGCTTCATGCATATCATCCAAGTGTGTACTGATAACACCGGGAAGTGCCTTGATTATCATCCAAGAAAACATACTCAAGGTCATTTGGGTGAGGTTTAAGCTCAACTTCATGAATAGTGTTGCGATCTAGAAATAAGTCCAAGAAGTAAAGTCTAATAGAAATGGGATGTGCAAAATATACAGCATGTATCAGGGAGACATGGGATAGTTAGGAAGAGGTAGGGGACTGTGAGAGGAAGGGGATTGCGATGCAAACTTGGAAAGCAAAAAAACTCGGGATAGTATCCATGGATGTTGTAAAAGCTAGCTTGGGCCAATTGTTTTTATTGGGGATATTGTTGTCCAAGAAGGTGGCTCTAAGTTGGCTCGGGGTGTTGACAAGGGAAACACGTAAACTACCAAGCGGTTCAGAGAGCAATGACGATGTGCATGGAGGCTGCTTGGTTTGCGTGATTGTGGAACGATTTCGAGGTTATGGATTAGGGTGGCTATGTGAGGGCTCCTGTTGAGGGCACATGAGTCAAAGTGCATCAACGGTGTTATTGAGCTGTTCGGATGAGTGGCAGAGAAAATCACTTCAGGTCTTATTCCAAGAAACTGTCGGATGTCGTGGCTTTTATTTTATTGTGGCATGGTATGCCACTTCTGGCTTGGTCTCATCTCATCGTGGCTCGTACTTGCTTCACTGTGGTGGTAGTTCATCTTCAAAGCATTTCTTTGACGGATGATCAATGTGGTCTGGAGAGGAATTCATGCGATAAGGTGTATTAAGTGAGCTCCGAGGGGTTGTCACCAAAAAAGGGGGCATATCCTTGGTGTCGGAGTTGTGTTTTGATGCTGGTGGGCAGAGCCAGTCGGAGTGACTGGTGGAAGGCGAAGGGTTGCGGGAAGTGGAGGCGTTGAAGGTCATCGACGTGATGTGGGGAGATGAACGATTAACTTTTGACATGGTAAGGAAGATATTGGGGCCTACTATGGTCGAGGTGTTCCCCAGCTTATGTTGCAGACAGACTCGGGCCTCTAAGGCAGTATTCATCTTGTTTTGGGTTGTCAGAGCGGGATCCTGATCCATTAAACTCATATTCCGTTTCCCTTGGTCTGTTGATGTGGAAGGATTCGGGTGCTGGACCCGAGTTAAAATCTGGAGTTTTTTCTTTTGTTGGGAGACTTAAGCAGCAGTGCTCGGTTGGGGGGTCATTGGGGGTAATTCTCAGGCATTGATGGGAAAAAAGGGGACTGGAAGGAGCTTGACTGTCGATGGTGACATGATTATGAGAACTTGGGTCCATGGTAGATGCAGAGATGTACGTGGATCATGGCCTCAAATTTCAGCGAAATTCGGTTGAAATTCAGTCGAATATCGATATCATGTTGAAATTAAAATTCGATCGAAATAGCCGAAATCACCGGAATATGGGGTCCCTAGTACAAGACTTAAGCAGCAATGCTCGGTTGGGGGGTCATTGGGGGTAATTCTCAGGCATCGATGGGAAAAATAGGGGTCTGGAAGGAGCTTGACTGTCGATGGTGACATGATTATGAGAACTTGGGTCCATGGTAGATGCGGAGATGTACGTGGATCATGGCCTCAAATTTCAGCGAAATTCGGTTGAAATTCAGTCGAATATCGATATCATGTTGAAATCAAAATTCGATCGAAATAGCCGAAATCACCGGAATATGGGGTCCCTAGTACAAAAAAATGATTGAAATGACCGAAATTTCGGTTGAAATTCGATCGAAATTTGACCGAAATTCTGTTTCGTTCTGTCACTGAAATGGTGACCGAAACTGACATTTAGGACATTGACGTGGATGTGGCAGGAAAATGAAGAGATTCAGGGCTCAACATGGTGTTGAGGTGTGAAGGACCTGTGGGGGGACGGAGTGGGGAAGCTGGGGGATGCTATGAATTTAGTTTGGAACACATATGGTCGAGGTGGGGGCTGAAGGGCCACATGGGGGAGAGGTATTGGAGGAGGTGTGGTTGGTACCGAAGTTTCTTCTTCTCTGATCTTCGACGCGTTGTCTAGGAGGATGGTGGCTGTGGTTGGTGTCTTTGCGCTGAGGACTTCCAAATCTATTTCCTAATGAATATCCTGATGTGTAATGTGAGGAGGTTGTGCGGTCCAGAAAAAAGGGTTGTGGTAGCTGGTTTGCTCAGGGATTGGAAAGCTGATATCGTTCTCTTTCAAGAAACAAAGCTGGAGCTACCACTATGAGTGCTGGCAAAGTGTGGGGTGTCCATATTCCCTAATTGGTAGCAAGCGATGCGATTGGAGGGGAGGGGTATCTTGATTGGTTGGAACGAAGAGTTGTTCGAATGTGTGGACTCCTTCATCCACTTAAGATTGGTATCAACCCTGCTCAGTAGGAGAGTAGGTGGATATTGTTTTGCGGTCTCTTTTGTGTATGGCACGACGACACTTGTGGAAGGCAGAGCGTTTAGTTGAAGTTAAGGAGGGTGTGGCTTCAGTTCTTCTACATGCCATGGATCATTGGAAGGGGGGGGGCTTCAATTGTACCCTATTAACATTTGATAGGACCAGGGAGGAAAATTTTGCAGTCACAGATTGTGGAGCTCACGAGGGAGTTCACAAAACTGGAAGTTTGGAAGGCAATCTCGACCCAATGAGTGGACTCCCTCATCCATGAAAGATTGGTATCAACCCTGCTCAATAGGAAAGTAGTTGGATTTTGTTTGCGGTCTCTTTTGTGTACGACACGACGGCACTTGTGGAAGGCAGAGCGTTTAGTTAAGGTTAAGGAGGGTGTGGCTTCAGTTCTTCTACATGCCATGGATCATTGGGGGAGTGGGGGTGGGCGGGGGGGGGGGGGGGGGCTTTAACTGTACCTATTAACGTTTGATAGGACTAGGGAGGAAAATTTTGCAGTCACAGATGGTGGAGCTCACGAGGGAGTTCACAAAAGAAGATTGGAAGGCAATCTCGACCCTGAATGAAGACGGCTCACCGGGTCCAGAATCTCCAGATGGTTTTCCTGTTCTCTTCGAGGTTTGGCCAACAATGAAAGATGATGTCAGGCATGATTTGGGAATTCTGGATGGGGGAATTCGAAATTTGACTTGTCAAAAAAACACTGCTTGTTTTATTACCCAAAGGGGATGCAACAGATTCTGTTGGTGACTTCACACCCACTGCCTTGTTCATGGAGTTTATCTGATAAATGCAAAGCTATTTGCGAACGATTGAAGTGGGTACTTGCTTCCATCATCAGCCCTTGTTAGACAGCCTTTGTTCCTGGTAGACACATGGTTGACTCCTTGGTCAAGCTACGAATGTTTTGGTGGATTGGAGGAGGATGGTACGTGGTTTCCTTTGGAAGGAGGACTTCGCCAAAGCTTATGACAGTGTGAATTGGAACTTCCTGTGATCTGCGTTTAAGAAGAAGGAATTTCTGAAGTTGTGGATTAGGTGAATGAAAAGAAGTATCACAACATCTTCCTTCTCAGTGGTGGTAAATGGCAAGCCACGTGAGAGCTTCCAACCACAACGGGGTGTAAGACATGGTTGTCTTTGCACTACTTTTGTTTGTGTTGCAACGGATTCACTGGATGTTATTTCCCATGTGGTGGTTGAAAATATATTCTTTCATGGTTTCACAGAAGGAGTCATCTCCATCTCTTTTTCGCAATATGTGCACGATGCCCTTTTTTCATTGAAGACGGCCGCCATAAGCGGAAGCTGTGGCGACATTGCTGGACATGTTTAATGGCTTCACTCTATGACATTGAATACATTTAAATCCTAATTCATACCAGATGGTCTTGACCCTGCCAAGACCCGGATATGCACGGATCTGTTACACCCCCCAATAGGCACTTTCGGTCCAGTATTTGGGTATGTCATGGAATTTTGGTAGAATCAAAGTGGACCAATAGATCCCCTTTATCGAGAAGATGGAGAGCAAGCTTTCTGGATGGAAGGCGAGGTGTTTGTCACAAGTCGGGAGGCTAATTTTGCTGAAAAATGTGCTTAAAGCAGCAATGCTGCTTTTTCTATTTATCTATTCTGAAGCCCCCCTAGAAGGTCCGAAATCGCATGAGAATATTATGAGATGGAGCACTACCTTACATTGACAATAGGTGATGGTCGTAGATTCAAATTCTGGAAAGATAGGTGGTCGGAGGCGGGTGTCCTTAGTGAGACGCTCCTGGGGCTCTTTGCTCTAGCAGCCTATAAGGAGGCATAGGTGGTGGAATGCTGGTCTCCCCCGGGTGGGGGTAATGGAGTGTGGCTTCTGCATTTTGTTTCTCCACTATCAGAGGCACAGATTGCGGATTTTAAGAGGTTGTTTGAGGAGCTACATGGGTGGGGTCAATGGAACTTGTGACGGGCATGATGGCTGGAGCTGGAAGGGTCTCATTCTGTAACAAAAGTTTATAATCATCTGGTGGCAGGTCAGCGACGCTCGAGGAGTTGGTGCATGATTGTAGACGACTTTGGAAACTCAAAATACCGTTGAAGGTGAAGGTGTTTGCATGGCTGTAACAAAAGTTTATAATCATCTGGTGGGGGGTCAGCGGCAAACGAGGAGTTGGTGCATGATTGTAGAGGACTTAGGAAGCTCAAAATACCATTGAAGGTGAAGGTGTTTGCATGGCTGCTCCGGTATTGGAGGCTAATGAAAAAGGTTCTAGGCACGTATTATTCCCAATGTTGACACGATCTGCCCTATTTGCAGCTAGAGGGATGGGGATATCGATCACCTCTTCTTCCAATGTAGCGGGGTGGGGGAGGTGTAGCGTAGTTTAAGAATCAGGTGGCTGGATACTTCCTGCGGGGAGCAATTTCGGAGCTCTATGAGTTTGCCAACATACCATGTGCGGTCTGATCAGGCCAAGGCTTTTGCAGTTTGCTGGGCCATTTGGATGGTCAGGAATGCGTTGGTGTTTGCACATAATATGTACATACAACCAGGAGAAAGCATACTTGTAATTTTCAATTTTGTTTTTTGTGAAAAATAATGGAGTTTCTGGGAGCTCACCGATAAGTGGACTTTCCCTTTTTCATCTCAAAAAAATCTATGGGATGTGATTTTTTTTCTTTCAAGATCTTTTTTTGGCTTTCTATTAACGGTGATCAGTGTCTACTGGAAATCAAACTATGCCACTCTTTGTTTCTAATTTCTAAATAGGCTCAATATTGTGAACACCTGCCTCTCATATACTCTACCTATAAAAATTAAAGGTTCCACGGTCCACCTGCTAAACAATAAAAATATATTGTAACGAGGAACATATATATACTGAATCATATCATTTGCGAACAATTCATGGTTTGCCCGAACATCTAGTGGTCCTATTGTCTACCCAGTACTCATGGAGTATGATGTAACAAGTAAGTGTTATAACTGGTTTGTTAGTATCATAATTTTTCTTATTTTTCATTCCTAATCGAAGGTTAAGATTTTTTTATATAATATCGCTCTATAGATTTTTTTGCATGTAATGATCTCCACTGAAGTAAGAAAAGGCTTGGTTGTTGTACCACTCTTATATTTCTGAATTTTTACCCTTGTGCCCTTCCAAGATTTTGCAATTAAAGTCATGCTCCTACCTTTTTGCCAATATCCCTTGTGGTTGGCCATTTTGTATTGCAGTTTGTTTGATCGTCCATTAGATGAGCCAAATTGTGGTTTATATGAACCAAGCTTTGGTTTAGAAAAAATTTGTTGCTATTATGCCCCTTCCTTTTTTATGCCAATTACAGATGCTTGTGCAGAGCATGATGCTCGAGCTCCCCCCAACCTTTTCCGCACCGCCTCAAGCTTCCCCTAGTCCCCTCCATGTTGCCTTGAGCTCATCGTATCCATTTTTGCTTTGCCCCAAGCTTCCCACATCCCTCTTCGTGCCCGTTGGCCCCCTTTTTGCCACCCAAGCTCGCCTCCGCCCCCTCTGCCCTCCACCTACTCAGCCCCTCCCCTTATGCCACCACATCCCTTCTCCACCTCGAGATTAAATGCAAAGGCAAGGGCTTCTTCTCATGTTGGAGCCCTAGTGGGGCATCAACATGAGGTGCACAGAGGAGGGGTCCTTGTTTGCTAGCGAAGGGAGGAGACATGGGTCGGCAACAACATCACACGAAGGGAGATTTGACGAGTAGGGAACCTCTTGTAGAGGACCATGTATTCGGGGTCCAATAGAATCAATGGGTACGAAGGAGGTTATTTTTGGCATAGCGGTTGTTCGACTGAGGTGCTTGAACGCAAGGAGTATCACTGGAGAGCAGCAGTGATGGTGATGCAATGACCTAGAGCTCGACCAAGCACTCCGGTGGCAGTGGCTGATAGAGACGTTGTTGTGGAGCACGATGTTGACGGGTGTGGCTGAAGTTGATAGCAACAAATTCAAAGGGGTGATGTTTCCCCTTCGTGTACACCCATTTTCTTTGTGGCTACAGAGATGATTACCGTGGTAAGGGTGGTTAATGAGTTTAGGGCGACTACCATGTGCCTAGAAGAGGGGGAGGGAGTAATGAAGGAAAAGCATAAGTAAGAAGAAAAAAGAAGAATGGATAATTACACTTGTACCCTCTTTTTCATTCCAATAGTGTCCGTTTGAGAGGGGAATGGCCGGCTACTAACCCGAAGGGCACAATTGGTAATCATCCAAAAAGCTAGGAGCACATGTGATATTGTAAAAATGTAGGTGTATAATTGTAATTGCAGAATTGCGAAGGGACTCATGTAAAATCCCATCTTTTTGCTGTCAATGTTGTCAAAAAGGGCACGGACATATTATGGTCCCATCATAAGGTACACTACTTCGTTTAACAATTGCCTTCTTGGTATTCACTAAAATTTGTGGAGTTTTTCATTTTCAGTTGGTTTATTTTTCATCAATACTTAACAATGTAAGGACCTTACCAAAATCGATATAAAATGACAATGATTTTATATAGATAACATTCTTGTTTCTTTTTAATATTTAGAGTAATTTACATGATGGTCCCCAAACTTTCCATCCAGTATCAGTATGGTCCCTAAACTTACTAATGTAACAATTAGGGTTTCACACTATTTTAAATGCAACAATGTGGTCCCCTACTGGCTCAAACGATGTTGCATGAACTGAACTGAGGAGGATCATATTGTTGGGAAAAAATGCCGGCCTTCTCCCACTATAAGTAGGGTCGGCTAAATAGATTCTTGCTCAAATCCATTTTGAAAGATTCAACTATTTTTTATGTTGGTTGTCGGCTACCTGACGCAAGCCCCACAAGGGGAGATTTGAACTTTAGTCTTTTGGGTGGTAGACACACTGCACTCCACCTGACCATTTAAGTGGGTACAAAACAATCAGATGAAATTATTGCACTTGTAAGTTTGAGGATGACCTTGATATCAAATGGAAAGTTTGGGAATCTCCTTGTAAATTACTCCTTTGCACTTGACTCATGAACATTTTGCTAGAGGAATTCATACAACAATTTGGAGACTAAAGGAGAAGTTCTATTTGGTTATCCTTGAAAGAACCTCCATTGTTAAAATTTAATTTTAAATTTTAAAGAAATTAGAACTATATGTAAATGGTAAAGAAAAAATGTTGGGATTAAAGAAACGTATCCCTGGCCCTGCTACAACGACAGTAACTTATTTTCTTGATGTTTAACAACACAGTAGCTTTTTATGGAATCTTGACATGAACAGGACTGGAAATCATGGCATACTTGGTGGCAAGGCACGCTAGATGTCTTATTTTTGGTAAAATAATCCCTCTATGAATTAGTTGCATTTTGGGCCGGAGCAACAAACCTTTGAAGTGTCCTCAAGATAATAAGAATTGCTTTATTATGCCATCTATTTTTTTTGAAAATTGCATAAAGTAATGTTTTAGTCTTAATCACTTGGAATTTTTTAATGTATTTTGTATATGGAGTTCTGAAATTTCCTTTCATTGTTGTATCTATATATCCATTCACACACTTCTCGGGCCTGACTCCCAGAAAAGTTTTCTCTACCGTTTGTTTATGCATGGAAGGATAGAAATAAAACGATACACTTTTATGCATTTATTAAGTTTCCCCTAAATTTATCAATCGGAAGTGTTCTCTTTTAGTATTTGAATTTTCTTATTGTTGTGGTAAGACAGGCTTTTAAATTTTCTTGCCATGGTATTATTGCAGTAGCAGATCTTATCAGCATAGCAGAACGTCATCCAGATATTCTCGATCCCCTCATTATTCTCGATCGCGTTCACGCTCTCCTCGATATGTAAGATCTCGATCACGTAGTCGCAGTTACTACTCTCCTTCCCGACGCCGACACCACTCGAGGTACCTGATTTTTATGGGGAGCATTTTTTTAGTATGTTGGTGCAATTTTTCATCCTAATATCTTTGGACAGGTCTGTATCACCACCTGGAAGGAGGCAGAAGCAGGAGCACAGTTATTCTCGCTCACCCTCACGTAATTCTGGATCGAGGAGTCTCAGCCCTGCTGAAAGAAGAAGTCCTGGGAGACCACGATCTCCATCTTCAAGCTGAGTAACATATTCCCAGCAGCTTTTTTTATAGAGCTGCAATCCTTGAAAGCTGTTTTTTTTCTAGGATCTGTAGTAGTAAGGTTTTTGTTTGTAAACTCACTGATCACGTGACATGATTTTTCTGATCGAATGCTGTGGAGAAATTTTTGGCGGATTTTGATAAAATCTGGACGGTTGAACAGAATTCGTGAAAGAACTGCCTGGTGCGTGTTCTAGCGGACAATGATGTTTCTTGTTTTTTTATCGTAGGATGAGGGCTCTAGACTGCTGAATCACATTAATAATTTTGAAAAATACACTCAATATCTATAATTGAAGTATACAATCTGGCATGGTAGTTTATTTGACGTGCTCATTTGCAGGAGGTAATTAGATAAATCAGGAAGTTTTTTTAAATCCTTTTTTTTGTATTATAGCATGTTCTGGTTTGAATAATCTGCACAGGATCATTATATAAAGTGGGTGAGCCTGCACTGCATGCACTGCATCCTGGTCCGAGACCAACTGGCCCATGCACTGCATCCTGTTTTGGGAGTCCTAACACATGGCCAAACACTTGGAGGATCCTCACTGGACCTGCACATCTTTTTTTGAGCAAGTTTCAGCAAATATATTCATCATCAAATAAAGGAGGGTGAGTCTAGCGCCCGCATTCGACCCAGCAAAAAAAGTGGAGGCAAGAGTTCAGCCTCACATCACGGCAGCCTGAAAAAAACCAACGATGGCAATGCTCAACCAAATATAGATAAGTAGGGGTAAGACCTCGAGCTCAACAAACTTGGGCTCAACAAACTTCTATAGGATTCATAGTTTTTTCTTCCGGCGCTCTTTCCATAGTTGCCATAGAGCGATTAGCGTAAGATTTGTCCAAAACAGAGATGGGAATGCGCTGTAAGTGCACTGTTATTATGTGGTAGCAGGATGTGATTTATCTGTGCTAAAGCAACCCCTTATTAGAGGTAGTCCAGATCTGCGTACCCTTGTTGGTGGATCCAAGCAAGGATCCATAACTAAGGAAGGTTGTTCTTAGCTGGATCCCCCTACATACACAATTAGGACTAGTGGACCCACATGCCTTCTTAGTGGGTTTCCCCAGTCAAATCAACACCTCTACCCAAGGAAGATCAACACAAGATCCAAGCCCAACCTTGGATGGATCCCAAGGGAGAGTCCATTTAGTCTCCTAAGGTTTTTATGAACCATAGTGAAATTAGATCTATGTTTTAAGATCTAGTTGAATATTTTGACCTTAGATTCATCCTACGGTGGTGACAAAAATTGTATGCATCTTCGACACGATGTATTTGAACAACTAGAGAAGAGAACTCCTTTATCCAATGGTTAGAACTCCTACAATCATTTTTCAAACACACAAGGGTCGAAAATGACTTAAAGGTCCATATCTATGAAAATCAAGTTGGATTCCTCCCAAATCAACATGTAAGTAGTAGATCAATCAAATCAATATTTTTAATAGTTGAAACATTTCATTACGCCTACATCTCGAAGGAGATCATTGATGAATATCACTCATTAGCTTAATCTCAAAACTTTGGCTTCAATCCCAGTTAAAACAACCAATAAATACTCAAAAAATCAATCAATTAAAAATACACATGACAATAAAAATGAGATTAAATGTATGTAATTATCTTGTAAGTAAATCTAAGAAATAATGTAGAATAAAAGTCGTAAAAATAAGGAGTTAAAATTGTATATATGTTTTTATGTATATAGTACAAATTTCAATCATATTTAGTTAATTCATGTTAACTCCAAATAATATAAAATCATCTTAATTAAGTACATATTACTAACTTAATAAATAAAAATTGCTAAATAAATACTGAATTGTAAATATTGTGAATAGACCCAAACCCTAATCGTGAGACAAGAAGTCATAAAGTCACATATCTTCTCCATATAGTCTCCTATGAGAGTCTCTAAGGCATAGTGGCATGTGGATATCATGAACGCGAGGTGCAAGATACTAGAGGACGATCAAGCCGGGCAACCACTCCCCGGAGGTGTTGATTAGGGGAGCATCTGGGGCCCCTTAGTCCAACGGAGCTGGAGAGGCCTGATATGAGAAGTGCATCTTTGGGAAGGTCCTACTAACTTCTGCGAACATCGGGACACGAAGAAATAATCAAACAAGACCTTTCCTTGTGAGTCCTTCCTCATTCCCGCTCGCACGTTTAGGTTAGCTTTCTGGTGAATTGTTGGGAAGAGTGAATGAATTCCCCAAACTTACTTTTGAATTAATGAACACTAAATACTATGTAAAATAAGACTATTCAAAGGAATTAGAGTTATATGCGAGACTTGGGTATTGAGATCAAATTGTCATTGCATATATTTACTAGCTTTAGTTTATTATTTTATGTACATAAATAACTTTTTTTTACTTTATTTCTTTTTCATCTATTTTCTTTATTTTGCAATTTAATAAAGTGCATAAAAAATGTTTCACCATTGTTTAGTAATTAAAAAAATAAAAAAATGTTTAGTTTGCAATTTTATTTCTACTATTTTATTTATGTTTTATGTACATAATTTTTCTATTAAAAGTCAAGGAAAAAGAAAACTGTCAAAACTTGGGGTTTTAGACCTTTAAAATATCTTGAAAATTCTTAATCTTGTACATACTTTGTATTTTGGCTTTGAGGTCTAAATGGATGTTGTATACTCATTGAGATCTACAATTTTTGTTTTTATCATTTTTTGATTTGAGTTTGTCTTTTATTTTAATTTATTTATTCTTCCTTTTTCTTTTCTTAATCAACCTTTCTCCGGTCTAGATTCATGGCCTATTTCCAGTAGCCTACTCCCAGTCTGCATGCCACCTCGCTTAACACTCATTGACTCTAGTCAATTCTAATTACCCCTTCACCCTCAACTAATATCGGCTTTCCATACAAGTTAGGGAATTGATCGATTTGGTCAACTCCCCTCCCTTTGTCTCAAAACCTTCCCTCTCTTTTCCATGCGGTCTCCATCTCCCTACGATCAGACCCAAACTATCGGTCACCATGAAAACCCAATCACCTTCTAATCACTCGGTTAAAGCTCGACACTTTACCTACATCGACCACCTCCATTCAAATCCAAAAAACAAAATCGAGAGGGTGACCATCTTCCATTCACATGCTACGTGCGTATACCATAACTCCAAACTCCATCGTGGCTTAGGGTGACAACTCCGATCCACTATACTTAGGCGGTGAAGAGATACTAGTGAATTCTTGTACGATCTAAAGGAATCCATACCCTCTGTTGCAGATCGAACATCGTTGCTTCTCAATCTCCTCAATCCTTCGCTGTTGAGTTGAGGTGAAGACCAAGAAGGCTCTTCAAGCTCTCCTCTTCAGGCGATGGACTACCATCAGATGACCTTTTTGACATTACTCCTCCTTCGTATTTCCCCTTTCCTTGTCTATTTGCTCTTCCTTAGTGCCCGATCTTATGATCTTTTCTTCTTCTTCCGAAATCAAACCACTTCGACCTGACATCCCCCATTCTTTCTGTCTCATCTCACCTTCAATATCACCTACGCCTCCTTAACCCCGTGCATTCTGTTCTTCTCGCATAGCTTCACAGTTTTGACTAAATCATGGTCGAAGGAGAATTGATCTATATCTACCATGGCTTCATGATCAAATCATCCATCTTCCTCTTATTAGGTTAACTCCTACGATGAGGATATATTACTCAAGATTTATTGCTTCACATGAAAGGATCTTGAAGGAATCATCATCAAATTCTTCATCCTCAACATATCAAATTGTTGAGGATCCATAATAGCCCTACTGACCACTAAGTTTGCTGCCTTCATCTAGAGTACGAGGTGAGACAACACCATATCAACCAAGTTACCTCGTACTTTTAGTCTCGTCAGTCCAGCAACCGATAAGCAGTCATCCAACACACAATACCTACCCAATGGTAGCCAAGGCAGCAACATTACCACCAATCATCATAGTACCGGTATTGAGCAGATAGAGGAGTTCACGATGAGCACATTACTAAATTGAGCCAGCGCTAACAAATGGTTGAGCCATCACCAACAGATGACAACACTTTCCCAAAGCTCAAATCACTGCCTCCAACACTCAGATATGCCTTCCTTCAAGTCCTAGAGAAGAAGTACCCAATAATCATCACTTCATGATTAATTGAGGGCCAATAGTCCCGCTTGCTAAAGATCCTGGAAAAGAACCACAAGGCGATATGCTGGAGTGTGACCAAACTCTATGAGATAAACCCTGCTCTCTATTCCTGGAGTGTGTCCGAACTTTGTGAGATAAACCCTACTCACATTTACTTGAATGGGGATGTCAAACCCTCTTGTGAATTCCAGCATAGACTAAATCCAAACTTGCAGGAAGTGGTCAACAATGAAATTGAGAAGTGGTATGACACAAGTTTCATTTCTCTCATCTCCAACTCCAAATGGATGGCCACAATTCATGTAGTCTCGAAGAAGTCAGGCATTTAGTTGGTAATCAACTAGGAATGAGAGAAGACTTTGACAGGGGTACCCCATCTTGGTGAGTCTATATGGATTACAATATCCAAATGTCATGATGAAGAAGGACCGCTTTCTGGTCAAAATTTAGAGAGACTAAAAGGGCAAGAGTACTTCTGCCTCTTGGGCCAGTACTCTGGGCAACAACAAAGTGCCCATAGCTTCCAAGGACCAGGAGAAGATGACCTTTAAATGTCCCTTAGGTACCCATGCTTTCAAGCACATGCCACTTAGGTTATGCAATGTTCTAGGTACCTTTCATAGGTGCATGGTTATGGTTTTGCCACCAGATGACATCACTTTTCCAGAGTTCAAATCACTCCCTCCAACACTTAAATATGCTTTCCTTCAAGGCCTAGAGAAAAAGTACCTGATAATTATCACTTCACTATTGATCGAGGATCAATAGTCCCGCTTGCTAAAGATCCTAGAAAAGAATCACAAGGTGATAGGATAGGGTGCGCATGAACTCTATGAGATAAACCGTGCTCTCTGATCCTGGAGTGTGTCCGAACTTTGTGAGATAAATCCTACTCATATTTACTTGAATGAGGATGTCAAACCCTCTTGTGAATTCCAGCACATGCTGAATCCAAACTTTCAGGAAGTGGTCAACAATGAAATTGAGAAGTGGTGTGACACGGGTTTCATTTCTCCCATCTCTGACTCCAAGTGGATGTCCACACTTCATGTAGTATCGAAGAAGTCATGCATTTTGTTGGTAACCAATGAGGACCGAGAGGAGATTTTTACAAGGGTACCCCATCTTGATGTGTCGTGCAAATGTCACGACGAAGAAGGATCACTTTCTCATTCCTTCCATTTGATCAGAATCTGGAGAGACTAGAAGGGCAAGCGTACTCCTGCCTCTTGGACGAGTACTCTGGGAAACAACCAAGTGGCCGTAGCTCCTAAGGACCGAGGGAAGATGACCTTTAAATGTTCCTTAGATACCCATGCTTTCAGGCACCATGCCATTTGGGTTATGCAATGCTCTAGGCACCTTTCATATGTGCATGATCATGGTTTTACAACGATGTCCGGCTACTTTTTGAATGTCTTCATGAGTGACTTCTTGATCTATGGAGATTCCTTTGATCCATATTTTAGATATTTAGACCAAGTCTTACAAAGGGGTTGCGAGGTGAATATGGTGTTCTCATGAGAGAAAGTCACTTCATAGTGACAGAGGACATTGTGTTGGGGCATGTCATCTCCAAACAAAGAATGAAGGTTGACCCACCAAGGTAGATATGATCAAGAAACTCGAGCCACTGACCAACATTAGGAAGTTACGATCTTTCCTTGAGCACGTAAGTTTATGCCGATGCTTCATTACAGACTAATCTAAGATTGCCCAACTATTAACTGAAATCTTAAGCAAAGACATCGAGTTCGTGGTAAATCAACAAGTGTCTCAAAGCCTTTGAGTTACTGAAAAGAATGATCATGGATGCTCATATCCTTTAATCCCTAGATTGGTCTCTTCCCTTTAAGATCATGAGGGATGCATCAGATAATGTAATAGGGTTCTTATTAGGGTAGATGAGGGATTATGTCCCATTCACAATTCACTACACATGCAAAACCATGGATGATGCTCAATGTAACTACATAGTTGCAGAGAAAGATATGCTTGCGATAGTCTTAGTGAGTTCCTTGGGATGAAGATACAACTTAAAGGGGTGAATAGTAGTATTGATGGTAGAATAAAACTTTTGCGAAATTGATTTGATCACAACACTTAATCAATCATACTGCACAAGACGTTATTATGGAAGCTCAACCAGGTGAAAACTACAATCCGAATCTCTTTACTTGGATTTTTTGCTTAGCTGAGTCAATCAACTGCTTTACTATGCTTTACTATGGCATGAGATATTTATATGGAGATCTCAATCATTTAGAAAGCTTCATGCTTTACAAATTTGGATCAAACAACAAAATCAACACCACAGATCTAACACTACAACAATATCGAGCGTGGGCAATCTCTGACCATCCTCTGACTTCCTTAGATAGAGCACAATCTGCAGATCCAAGAATAATATGCAAACTTTTGGACTTAATACCAAAAGTTCTTATAGAGAAATGTTATAGAAAGAATATGGAAACAATATTTTCATGATATTCTTTAGTAATATCATAGATAATTCTTAATGAATAAGAAGAGTGATATCTCAATAAACAATAAAAGATGTAATTGCAGATAATATCAGAATATATCACAAGCAATTATATCTCAATAATTGTAGTTGAATAATATGTCAAAGAGTAATATCACACGAGTTGTAGTCCGCGAAAAGAAAATAAAAAAGGGAGTGACCAGTGGTAGCTCTGGGAGCGACTACATGTTGCTCCTAGAAAATTCAGAAATTAAATCAAAAGAAAAATAAAAAGAAATAGCAAATGAAGTCAAATCAAAAAAGTGATTGGCATGAAAGTTGCTCGTCTCAACGAGATCTACAACTTTTTCATGAAAGACCCAAAATCAAAAGAGATCATTTGTACGCAAAGTATTTTTGGTGGTACTCTCTAGATATAAATACCGTATTTTTTGTATTTGCATTTTTTATAATTCTTATAGAAGATAAAAATCAAAATAAAATCAAATAAATTATAGAATAAATATTTACAACTTAATCTATTTTTTTGATTTTAGTAATTAAGACAATAAAGAAATAAAATAAAGGGGACTTATGTACATATTATATATACATAGTCGGATCAATTTATTTTCTTTGATTTTTGCTTCTATTTTTATTTTAATTTTTACGCGATTTATTAAAACATAAATCAAAAATAAATAAAAATAAATAAGCAAAAAATAATTATTTTTGTACATAAATAATAAGGTCGAAATAGTCAAAATGTACACATATATTGAGGCTTCAAAATCCAAGTTTCACATATGAACTCTGATTCTTTTGAATTTGCTCTTGTTTTGTAGGTAATTGAACGTACATTAATTCAAAAGTGAGTATGGTTCATAAGAGATTGTATGGGGGAGATATTCACATTTACAGCTTTTTATCTCAAAATTAGGGTTTAGGTTTTATTGGGCAAGTATACAAGTTAACATTTTTTGGTATTTTTCCTTGATTAGTGTTAGTAATATATACACAACAAAATAGATTTTATTTCAGTTGGAGTTAGTGAAAAATAAATAAAAATAAAGGAAATTATGGTATTATACATGTGTTGAATGTACAAGAAGTTTGGCTTCTTTATTTAATGCAATTATGCATGCTAAAATGTGAATCGTATTTACATATGCCTGGATGATAATAACGAAATATAAATGATTAAATGCAATGGACTATTTGGGAATGGAGCTCTATTTCCAACTTTTAGAGTGATGAATCACACATTCATCATCCCCCTATACGTAAACCTTGCTCGTCCCCAAGCAACTAAAATGAAACGCATAAGTGAAATGATATTGGGTTCCATACCAAGGTTATGAACAAAAGGTGAAAATGGAGCTCGACTCAACCTTTGAATTAATAATGTGGCGGAACTCCTTATGAGAATTAGGGTTTTAGTAACAACGGTCTCCAAGTTATACAAGTCATCATCCTGACCCGACTCATAAGTCATCTTAGATCAACCCCCTCCAAAAGTATCTCACATGAACACTGATAATTCTCTGGTGAGTGAAGGTTGTTAGCTCTTCCCATTCAAGACGTCGAACTACCATGCAATATCCTTCTCCAGTAACTCGTCCTCAGGGAGTCAGGCATTTCCTTCTAAGTTCAGGAACGTGCTAGTTCCACATTGAATGGGGGGAGAAGTCTAGAAGAAGGGGAAAAGAAGTGTGGAGTGACCAGTGTAGTCAACTCTCTTGTAAAGCTTGGCCAATGTAGCCAAGTCTCCACCAGATCTGCAAGCTGCCTGAAGCTTGAACCATTGCGGTCAAATGTTGTTGTTTTTGGTATTAGCTTCTTTTTAGTATGAATTGTGGTTGCTCTGCATGGATCTTTTATGACCCGATGGATATAGAATCTTTTGGTCCGTCCATGTTTTGGCCTCTTAGAAAAAAAATTCTAGCAATCCATCCCTAATCCGAAGCTCTGTTTCGACTAGTTACTACAATCTTTAGATGTCCACGCTACCAAAGAAATAGACACATGGTCTTCCAACACCTTGTCTGAGTTGAATTAAGTGTGATATGTAGAGTACAGATTAATTCCTTATCCAAAAGTTTACTCAGAATGAGGCGACCATGTTAAACACTTAGAGTCAAGTCCATACATTGCCTTATAAACTTGGAGAATTAAGTTGATGGCTTAAAGTTTCTAAAATCCTACTTCTCAATGAAGTTCCTCTTTAAGATTAAGTAGATTACGGCCATGTAAAATCCATCTTCAAATTTTTACTTATAACTCGGTTCAGAATCCACTGAATGAAATTCCTCTTTAAGATTAAGTAGATTAAGGTCATGCCAAATCCATTTTCTTTTTTTACTTATAACTCGGTTCAGAACCCATTGACTTTTCATGCATGATATGCTAATGAAATGCAGATGATTGAAATGCATATGAATGAAGTGCAAGTTTTTGAATGATTTTTTTTAAATCAAGATGAAGAAGACGGACCATATTAGGTTTTAAATGATATGCCATTTTTATTTTATATTTTTTTTGTTATACCTACTATTTTACAACAATTTTACAAAAGAGCATCATTTACAAAACTTTTACGACACTATACAAGTTTTGTTTTACAAAATAGTATTATTTTACAACTTATACACATTATACAACTTGTAAATAATAAACATGCATTTTACAAATTCTACATATATTATACATATTTTACAAGTTTTTTATGAAGTTTACCATCCTATATTTATTGAGTACACACATCCCGTTGTACTTAGCGTGTGCTATGTCATTGACGAGCCCAAAAATCATCCTTTTAATATTTATCTGTTGTTGTAGTAGGATAATCATGAGATTCGTTAAAAACGATTACACCGAGAAATGATATGGAGAATCAAAAGTCTCAATGCAATCGAATTGTTTTACTTAGGTAAGTCCCAAGGTTGAGGTAATATGAGGGTCTAGAAATAATTATTAAATAATATAAGAAATTTAGACTTCAGAAAAAGAATATTTTTGGTGTTTTTATCTTTTTCAGCTTTTTAGGGGTTTTAATTTAAAAGATGTAATTAATTAATAAAAGAAATATGATGCATGGATTTTTAAAACTAATTTCTAATACAAGAAAATAGCGTTACGCTGTGTGGTGAGAAGTAAATAAATAGATGCAACATTTTTGTGATTTTAGAATGATGCAGTATTGTGATGCAACAAATCAAGCAGAGCAATCAAGAACAAGTAGCCAGTCAAATAATCCCAAGACCAATGATCAATTAATCACAAATATTTATTCAATTAAGTCCTAATTAATTTCCCAAAATAAATCCCCACAAATCATAAGTGATTGAGCAATTAAGTCAATGTACAATATAATAATGCTCAAAATATAAGAAATGAACTCCTCAAATAATTAATGTCAAATACTATCTCAAAAGTAGCATTTTAGTGTTCTATATGATAGATAATGAGATGAGGATCACGACACCGATAACGTGAAAATCCGATAAAAGATGCTTGAGATATCATCAAATGAAGTTCATGAACTATATTGTAATAAAAATATTTAAAAGACTTGCAGTTATACCTTTGTGGAGAGGCCTTCTAGTAATTATGTAGAGCTGCCTAGGTGCCCTCGTAAGTAACCCATAGGTTTTTTGCAATATCTTGAACTTTGGAGGATGCTACTATAATTTGATCCGTGAACATGGGGCACGTGAGGATCTGTGGCTTGGGTGGCGGCTAGGGCAATTCCTCCACGTGGCCGCTTCTTGTGCTTCAGATCACCCAAAGCTCGTGGCTTGGTGCAAGGCTCGAGAATGATCCCGAGCGTCCAACAACAATCGATTTGATGGACCAAATTTGGGCAACCTTGGACGATCTGGGTTGCTCCGTTCTTGATGGAACGGGAACCGTGCGTTCTGGACTAAAGCGTCTTCTTCCTTGAAGATCTCTATATTCCGACGAGTGACTGAAGGTCCTGACCTCGCTGGCTACTCGTGATGATGGGAAGATGAACAGAAGCTCCGTGTGTGGCTGTGGAAGGACGGAGCACTAGTGATGGAAGGATGCATATGGTAGAAGAGAAGGCGGTGGCGATTCGCGGATGATGCAGGGGATGTGTGGTGATGATTGATGGATGAGAGAACCGAGGGGGACAAAGAAGAAGAATGAGGAATGAAATGGGTTGCTTGAGATCGGGCAAGGGATGACCCACTCTGGGTTATCGCCTCGAGGAACGACGGAGGTCTCCTCGGAGCTTGAGCTGCATGTGAATGGTACATTGGCACATGGGGAATGCAAGCACTGTTGGATCCTAACGATCCAACAGTGGAGATGATGTCAAACACTTCACACGTGGAGAGAGAGAGGGAAGGCTGAAGTGCTGGGATCCGTTGGATCAACATTGATCTAACGATCCAAATGAGGTGGACTACATGAAAAAGAGGTTGACCAACAGGTGTATGGCTTTGACCAAGTGGTTGAGGTGGACGTATAAGGAGATGACACGTGGCACTATTGACCAATGCATTTACCAGAACTCACATAATGTATGAATAATTCAATTAAAAATAGAAGATGGAATCGAATGCAAAATTTCTTAGCACAAAAAGTTTTGTTCTAAATTTGAACTACAATATATACATGAAGGACCCAAATGCAAACGACAAGTTGAATGCAAGGTATGCAATTTTTATCGGTATTTTATGTATATAAAATACCTATTTTTGGCTTTGCAATTTTTATTTGATTACCCGATGATAAATAAATGCATGTAAAAATCAAACATACTATGAAATGATTTTTAATGAAATCAAATGATATTTTTTGAAAATTTATGGGTGGAGTTAATGTCAAACTAAATTAGGGAGGTGGAATGTGTACATATGGATCTAGTTAGAAAGCTCAAGTTAGAATAGGAAAAGTTCAGATCAGATCTCCTCGGATCAAGGGTGATTATTTAACACTGACCACTTTGCCATTAAGTACCTTCAGAGCAAGAAAGACTCCTAGCCTCATCTTATTCATTGGATTCTTCTACTCCAAGAATTTGACTTGGAAATTCATGACAAACATGTCGTCAAAAATGTGATGGCAGACCATCTTTCCAGAATCGTCAATGGACAGCCTTCTGAGCATAATTCAATTCTTATCACAGAGACTGTCCCAGATGAGGCAGTCTTGTCTATATCCTCTCTCTCCCCTGGTATGCAGATATTGTTAATTGTCTCATCTCCAAGAAGACTATGCCAGATTGGTCGAAGATCAAACATGATAAATTCTTGGTTGACATTCATTTCTACCAGTGGGAAGAACCACACCTATTCCGAGAGGGTGTAGACTGCATATGGAAGAGGCGTATACCTTAGGAGGAGATTATAGGTGTCCTAGACCACTGTCACAAGCACGAAGCTGGTGGGCACCATTCTGGAAAGAGGACTGCGGTAAAAGTGCTTCAATGTGGCCTTTGATGGTCAACTTTATTCAAGGATACAGATGAGTATGTAAAGGAGTGCACTGACTATCAGAGAATGGCCGGGAACAACAACATGCACGATACCATGCTTCTGAAGTACATTCAGATATCCTACGTCTTCGACGCATAGGGCATTGACTTCATGGGACCATTCCCTAACGTCCAGAGATTTGAGTACATCATGCTTATCCTCGATTATGTCAGTAGATGAGTGGAGGCAATCCCCGCCGGAACCGTAGACAACCGCATAGTCTGTCGCTTCTTGAAAAATAACATCATCTCGCGGTTCGGAATCCCTGAAATTCTCATTTTTGACGGGAGGAGCCATTTTATCAACAAAGAGGTCAAGAAGTTGATTAAAGAATATGACATCGAACATCGTGTTGCTGCGACGTACCACCCACAATCAAATGGCTTGGCCGAATATTCTAACATGAAGATTAATACAATACTGCAGAAGCTTGTGCATCCGGATCGCAAAAATTGGTCTCAGTTACTAGACTCAATTCTTTGGACTTATGGCACGACATACAAGTATCCACTTGGCATGTCTCCCTACCGCCTTATCTATGACATGCCTTGTCACCTGCCTGTGGAATTAGTTCACAAACCCTTGTGGGCATTGAACATGTGCAACCTTGATTCTGAGTGAGGAGGAAAGAACAGAAAAGTTGATTTGAACTGACTACTTGAATTTCTAGAATATGCATACGATCATAGCCTAATGTACAAAGAGAAAGTCCAGAGATGGCACGACAAACACATCCGAAGGAAGACTTTCAAACCTGGACAGAAGGTGTGGTTATTTGATGCGAAGTTGAAAATTTTCTCAGGCAATCTGAAGAGCAAGTGGACATGACCATTCATCGTGAAGACTGTACATGACAATGGGAGTCTACTCATATCAGAGTTGTCACTCGACGCACAACCCTTTGTAGTCAATGGACAGTTGCTGAAACCATATCTCGAGAAAGACACATTCCTATCTGTTGTCGATTCAATAGAAGTTGAATTTCTAGATAAATTCTCAGAAACAAAAGGATCGGGCACAAAAAGCTGAAAATGACAAAAAGATTTTGTTTTCTTATTTTCTTCTTTTCATTTTCAATTTTATATTTCTTCCGAAAGGTTTTCACCCCCTTTTGTCACTGCTATACTTAGGATGTACTTTGTGGTAAGTATAGGGGGTGATCACCATGAGTTGTTGATCTCTTGATCCCTCACATGTCCCCTCAACACTTGATATTCTGTCTATACTTGGGGATATTTTACCATAAGTATAGGGGGGACAGGTCGAGCCGATGAGTTCATATATTCCCACCCTTGACCCTCCTTGCCTTATGGTCAGTCTGCTATACTTAAGATTATTTCATTCTAAGTATAGGGAGACGATCAACTTCTCATTCGTTCATTCTTTAGTCGTTGTAGTATAGACTTTTCTATACTTAGTACGAGTTATGCCTTTCTTTGTCTCTCTGATATATGAGGACATAACTCAACCTAAGTACAGGGGATCATATATATGTTGTATATACTTTAACCATAACTCGTACTTTCATATTTTCAATAATATGGCTAATTAATGAAACACAATAATTCTTAGAAAACACTTGTAATAAAGAGGTTAAAAATGTTTGAAAAATGGTTGGAAAATCACTTAGAAAAATCTTTTAAAAGATGTTTGGAAAATCTTATGTAAAATATTTTCAACCATTGTAAAAATATTTGTAAAAATTCTTTTCTTTGTCGGAATAAAATATTTTAGAAATCTATTAACAAATGATTTGGAAAATGGTTGTAAAACTAGTTTGAAAAATCTATACATGATATTTGAAAAATCTTTGCAAAATGAATTTAAATTTTGCAAATGCTTGTAAAAATTATTTGTCAAATTATTCTTTCAAAATAAAGTTTTCAAAATGTTTGTCAAAACTTTTGCAAATTATTTTGAGAACTGTAGAAATTCTTTACAAACCTAATAAATGAAACTTAAATAGCATATGTAGATTTTTCATCCCAATTCTTGTATATAACAAGACACACTCCCGTATAAATATTTGCACATTATTATTTGTACAAACTTTTTTTAAATCTCTAAAAAATACAAAATAAAAAATCCATAAAAATTGCAAAATGTATTTAAAAACTACACAAAAATTTGCAAAACCTTTTCAAAAATCCATAAAAAGTTCAAAATAAGAAAATTTCATCACAAAAATATTTTCCTTGCATTATCCATGGCATTTACATTTTTTGAATTGATGTTGATAATTGAACTAGTTTGAGTAAAATATGAAGATTAGAGCTTGGTTGGACCTTAATCTACTTAATAACATGAACCTTATAGGATCTGGAATTGAGATGCTTCAGGTCTACTAGACTTAATTCTTTGAGATCATGAGATTTAGTTCATTGTCGTCTTGACTGCCTAAGTAGAATATTTCGAAACATATGCATGACTCTTGTCGACAGTGACCTAGCTCGCACACCTACACCTTACACTTTGCTCACTTCAGTTGAAGTGGTGGAGGGTTGGATTTGTCGGCATGAGACATAAGCCAATGGAAACATCAGAAGTCGCATATTTGTGGCCATTGTACCCCAACCTGATCCAGTAGTCATGAGGTATAATGATAAAAGTTGTGAGTTGCAATAATGCTTCAAAAGAGGGGCAGTCTACTGGCTCAAGAGGAAAAAGTCCATATGTAAATGTTGTTGTATATAGTATTAAAAAAAGTGCATAGTCAAAACTCTGAAAAGAATTGACTGGCAAAAATTCAAGAAAAATCAATTCCCCTTGGAGTATGTATGTATATAGTCAATAAGCAAGCTTGGGCTTCAAAGTCAAACCCATGTGAGCCTGCAACCGGATGACTTGGCTACACTGGTCAAGCATCCCAAGATAGGTAGCTATACTAGCTACTGTCCATTCTCTTCTCCACTTCCTCTTCTTTAGCTAGTTGTACTTGAACTTAGAAGGGAATAACCTGCTTCTTGAGGAAAGAGTTATTGGATTGGGGAATTAGGGTCACCATGTTGGAGAAGACTGCTTTTTACTAGCTTCAACCGGGAGGAGCTATATGTCACACACACTGTACAAGATAGACTCATAGTCATAAGGGACTGCGTATGGCACCAGTTTGTTCTTACCTGGCTTTTGAGGAGACTTGGGCAAAGTCTTGTGGGTCTTAGAGGTTGTCGTGTTTCAAATCCGTCTCCGGTCAAGGTTTTGACCAAACCTAACTTCTAAAGGTCCGACTGAACTCCAAACTCTGATTTTATGAAGACAAGTTTGAAAGTTAAAATCAATCCAATATCTTTCTTTTCTTTATTTTCTTTTCTGCACTTATAGGCATAAGTGCTTGCTAGAGACTAGAAAAGGCAAGTATAGGGGGTGATGAATCTCCATTTCATCACCTTTATTCTTGCATTTTGGCCTTTAAACCCTAGCCAAATGCATGTAAATATTATTATTTTGCAAAAAATAGCATCTATTATTTATTGTGTAAATATTGTATATAATATTGTATTTAAAGCCAAAATAAAAGAAAAAAATAAAAAGAAAAAGAAATGAAATATCAAAGGCATTGAATGACCTTAAACCCCGAGATCTAGGCATCATAATAACTGGGTTGACAAGGAATAAACTAGGGGAGATAAGGGCCATTAAACACAATAAATTATTTTTATTCCTCAATAATTCGGTTTTGGGATCTGTTTTATTCTTTATTCTTTATTCTTTATACATCAAATCAATAAATGTTGTACATGAAAGTTGTAGGATAAAAATATATAGAAAAATACAAAAAATAATGCATATTGTGCTTTCAACACTAGGAATAAAATTCCAAAATCCAAACTTCTCAAACCTGTATCTCCTCCCTATGAACTTAAAATTCATCAAAATCACTTTATTGTATATACTTTTTATTAGCTATTTAATGAATATGGTTTCATTTTATTTGGAGTTACGATGCAAAAGTTAGGTTTTAGATCCCTATTATACATTATACCTGAATAAAATATTCATTTCATTTATTCTTATATTTTTTTACTATTTTATATTTTTATAATCTTGTAAATATTATCTGTAACAAATGTACACAATTAGAATAAATAAAATCATTAAAAATAAATCAAAATCAATAAATATACAAAAATACATAGATGAATTGTACTTACATATACCTATATAATAAATATTTATAATTAACTAAGTGTACAAATAAACTCTGAAAAATTCAATAAAAATATATTTGTGTAATTTAAATAAGCTATAAATATATAAAATAATTATATAAAATTTAAAATTTAAAATAGAAAATAAAAATAAAATATTCAAAACATAGGTCATTATAAAAGCAATCTATAATAAATTAATTTATAAAAATAAATAAAAATCATAATAAAATACTACATAAGATAATGAACATTTTTCATGTTTTAAATAAATATTAATAAAATCGTTTAATAGTTTAAATCAAGTTAATAAGAGATTTTTCCTTGATTTTGTCGCCTTCCTGGTTGATGTGGACTAATGCGGGAGCAGTCAGAGTTGACCCCAGTCAAATCTTCACCAATTTCCTTCATCCGATTCTTGCATCAAAATGACTCGATTCCTCTTTGACTTTTAGACCTCGATCAATGCTCTTTCACGCACCCTTGACTTCTCGATCTGAGGTCCTCTACTTCAAGCGCCCTTCTCGATCAAACTCTCCCTGTACATATACTTTCCTTCGATCACCATTTGAATTTGATCTTCCTTAGCCCCTCAAAATCTCCGAAGCTCATGCTGTGAAGCATCCTGGTGAGCATGATGCCGATGACATCTTTGGCATGGAGGAAGAGGACACGAGGTTGAAGATCCAAGCTCCGCTGGCCCGCTTCATCGTGAGCTCTGCTCCTAGCTCCTCCAGGAAGGTGAGCATTTATTTCTTGCATTTTTCTGTTCCTAGGCATAGTAGTAGGTTAAATTAGTTTTAATTTCCCTTAAAAATCACATTTATTTCCTTAAAAATCAAAATCGTAATCCGCCGGAGCTCACTCCATCATACTCTAATTGTGCTCTGCCCCCTTTTTCGCCCTCATTTCTTCACCCGACACTCCTTCTCCCCATGCACTACCATTCACCTTGATCTCTTCCAGATCAAGAGATCAACTCTCCTATCTTTGTCGTTCGCTGGAGAGCTTCGCCTGACCTCAAATCCACTCATTCCTGACTAGTTGGACCCCCATAACCCCTCTTGTGTGTTTGCAAAGCTTTCATGTAGGTTCTGGAGGCCCTAAGACCCTTTGCATGTCGAGTTTTGAGTTGACACATGGCACATGGAGTTCAAAGCTTTCATCGATCCTCCAGGACCCTATCGATGGGTCTCGGAGTCATATGAATCATACAACCAACACAGAAGACCCTTGGGCACGTTTTGCACCACTGGAGAGCTCCTTAGGTGGCCGGAGGAGGTCTGGAGGACGAATCGAAGCACGGGTAGCAGGGAGTTCTTCCATATTCTTCAAGGTGAACTCCTTGTCATCTGATCAGGAGCCACCTCCTGTACAAGCAACAGTCGTTGGATCTTTCGACCCCTAGTCGTACGATCAATAGTCGAGATCTAATCTCGACCACCCGAAGGCGAATAGGTATCGGCCGTCCGATAGGCGACGCATGTCAAGCGGAATCCTCAGCACCGTTGGATCATGCCTGTAGGGGTAGTTTTGCCTGCTACCCCTTTAGATTTTGTATTTTATATTTAGCCCATAAACTTTTGTTTGTAGCATAAAATATTGTGGCTATTTTGCATTTTGCCTCGTGTACTTTCCATATTTGCACTTAGGTCCAATCCACATCACTTGACAAGCCCGTACACGTGAGGGGACTGAGTATTTTGCATCTGGGCCTTTGGATATTTTGTATTTCTTTTCAGTCCACATTTTTTGTTGTAATATTTTATGGATTGCATCTGGCCTCTCGAACTTTGTATTGATTGCAGAAATACCCCTCCGGGGATACAATATTGAAATATTTGGAAAAATTGTAGTTTTGACCCTGTACTTCTTTAGGATGTCCAGGTTTAATACCTAAGCTTTAAATATTTACATAAATAGTCCTATCGGGTTGCATTTTCTTTTTGTGGATTTTATTTTTTTTGTTAAAAATAGTTCATGTGCTCTAAAAATTTGTAGAAAATTAGGATAAATACCTTATATATTATTCTCATATATATTTTTAGTAAGGTATTTTATCCTAAAAAATCCAAAAATATTTGTTTCTATTCTTAAATTTTGTATACTATATTTATTATATATATGAATAGTTTTGGAAATAAGACTTTTTGATATTTTTAAATTCCAAAACAATTTAACATATATATTCTTGTCACTATTTTGCCATATCAAATCACTTAAAATACAAAAAATAGTAAAAATTATAAGAAAAATATCAAAAATAAAGAAAATATAAAAATAATAAAAATATTTTATCTAGTGATTTTTTAGTATTTATAGCTATAAAATCATACATCTTCATGTATAACTATATTTACTTATATTAGTATTTATAATTATATTAAAAATTAAAAACCATAAAATTTAGAAGGGAAATAACAATTATAAAATTAAAAATAAATAAAAATATAAAAACAAAATTCCAAAAAAATAAATAATAAATAACCCACAAAAAACTAAAATCTTTAAAAACCCCAAAAACATTCATGATCTTTTTCTAGTCAATTTTTGTTTCCTATCCACCATTTTCCATGTATTCGACACCCTCCCATACCTGTCACTATACACATTCTATTATAGTGGTTATAATAAATTTTGATTCACACGTGCTTGCATTGCTTCATCTTTACATTGTGTGGGTTGATTATTGATCGATCTTGACTTTAGTGAGTGGTCGTCTCAGCAACACTCTATCTTTGCTTCTTGTGAGGATATTTTTAGACCCTTGCCAAAATTTAGTTCACCAACGGACAAGATTCTGTAATATAGTCTTAACCTCCCTATTTGACACCTCTATCTTGTCATTGGTCTGTGGGTGGTAAGGACTAGTGACACGGTGCTCGATGCCTTAGTCATTCACAAGTTTCTTCACATCTCTGTTCACAAAATGGATACCCCCATATGATATCAATACTTTGGGGACCCGGAACCTAGAAATAATATTCTCTCTAACAAACTTACAGACAGTCCTACTGTCTGCGGTACGGGTTGGGATAACCTCCACCCACCTTGACAAATAATCCACCGTAAGATGGATGTACTCGAAATCGTGGATAATCAGGAATGAGTCCATGAAGTTGATGCCCTAAGCATTGAAGACATCACAAATGTGACATGCTTCATCGACATTTCATCTTTAGAACCAACGATTCCTCCCATTCTTGGCATACTGGACACGACTTCACAAAAATGAGAGCATCATGAAACAAAGCCGACTAGTATAAGCCACACTGCAGTACCTTCCATGCAGTCCTCTTCACAGATTGATGACCTCTTACCTCAATGCTATGGCTGTAAGTAAGGACACTCTGGTATTCCTCTTGAGAAATACACCTCCTTCAGACACAATCTGGTCTCTCAAAGAAAAGGATTAGATCCTCCCAATGGTACTATCTCGAATCTGATTTTAGTCGGTCTATGCTTCTCTTGGGCTAATCTTCAGGAACTTTCTTGGAGATAAGATAGTTCACTATATTGGCTTACCATTGGAATGAGTCGATAACAAAAGCTGACTCGTTAGGGAAGAAGTCTCGAATCGGTGTATCATCAGAAGCATCAAGATTCTCGAGATAGGAGATGTGATCAGCTACTACATTCTTCTTTCTAGGTTATCTTTAATGTCCAAGTCAAACTCCTGGATAAGTAAAATCCACCTAAGAATACGTGCCTTCACGTCCTTCTTTTCCTTGAGGTACCATACCGATGTATGGTCTATGAACACAACAACCTTGGATCCAATGAGATGAGACCTAAACTTGTCCAAGGAGAACACTACCACAAGCATCTATTTTTCTGCAACTGTGTAGTTATGCTGAGCATGGTCAAGCACCTTGCCGGTGTAGTGTACTGCAAACAGGGCACCATCCCTCCTCTATCCTAACACAACCGCGACAACAAATTTTGATGTGTCTGTCACGATCTCAAACGAAAGAGACCAATCTGGGGCTTATAGGATCGGGGCGTCCATGATCATTCCTTGTAATTGTTTAAAGGTATCAAGACACTTGTGATCAACAATAAACTCCACGTCTTTGCCTAAAATCTAAGTAAGCGTGATTAGGTTATCTTTAAAAACTCTTTTATAAATCTCCTGTAAAATCCGACATGCCCGAGGAAAGACTGCAACTGTTTCATGTTGGTTAGTGGTTGGAGTCGTCTGATCACATCCACCTTGGCAAGGTCAACCTCCATTCCTCTTGGAGATGATATGCCTCAACACAATGCCCTATGTCACCATGAAGTGACTCTTCTCCCAGAAGAGCACTAGATTAACCGCACAACATCTTTTGAGGACTCGGTCCAAATTTCTAATACATGAATCGAACGAATAACCATGGACCGAGAAGTCATCTATGAAGACTTTCAGGAATTTACCGACTATCTCGGCAAATACATCAATCATGCACCTTTGAAATGTACTGTGAGAATTACATAACCCAAAGGGCATGTGCCTGAAAGCATAGGTACCAAAGGAGCATATGAATGTGATTTTCTCTTGGTCCTCAGGAGAAATAGCTACTTGGTTGTATCCCAAGAACCCATCTAAGAAATAGAATAATTCTTTTCCCGCCAATCTCTCCAAGATCTGATCAATAAGGTAGGGAAAAATGATCCTTCTTCATTGCGACATTCAAATGTATATAATCCACACAGACACGCCATGCCATGGGTACTTGTGTCACAATCTCCTCTTTGTACTCGTTGGTAGTTGTCTGAATTCCCTACTTCTTCGGGATAATATGAATAGGTACCACCCACTTGGAATCGAAGATGAGATAAATAAAAGTTGCGTCGCTATTTCTCAATTTCCTTCTTCACGATCTCTCGTAAATTTGGATTCAGTCTGCGCTGGAATTCATGAGAGGGTTTGGCTTCATTTTCAAGATAGATATGATGCGAACACGGAGCAGATTTATTCCATGGAGATAAAAAATGCTCAAGCATATGGCCTTGTGGTTTTTCTCCAGGGTCTCTAGTAAGCAAGATTCTTGCTCCTAGGTCCATCGTAAACTAATGATGTCCGGAAACTTCTTCTATTGCCCCTCAAGGAAGGCGTATTTGAGTGTTGTAGGTAATGTTTTGAGATCAGGTAAAGTGTGATCATTAAGAAAATCTGCCTCAATCAACTATAGTTCTGCGCTGATAGTGGTTGTATTTGTCTCAAAGTAACTGTCACCAATTGATTCGGCTCTAGAGTTGGATCATCAAAAGTATCCAGGAAATCGGTGAAAGCTGCGCCCGACTCGTCATCCTCATCTTGTGATTGTCCTAAATGGGAGAGGACTGACAGACCCAGTTGGGCCTCTGTGTCATCGAAGATGTAGGGGATGAAATCTCTATGTGATCTATACCTTGTAATTCATTCTGAAGGATCTCGCAAACTGTATCATGTACAATGTTCTCTCCGGAGGGGTGATGAATACTCATTCATCACTCTTTATTCTTATATTTTAGCTACAAAAACCTTTGCAAATGCATGTAGATATGTGTAAATAGGAATAATTACCAAAAGCATGCATTGTGTAAAAACCTATAATTAGCATGTTTTTGTGCAAAAATAAAAGAATAAAGATTAAAAAGAAAAAGAGGGAAATATTTAGAATAAATATTGAGCAACTTAACCCAAGGGAGGGCTCAGCATGGGCCTGACCGCATAAAAGCTAAAGTAGAGGGAGATAGGGGCTCATGAGTGTAAATAAAATAAAGGTATTTTCCTCACCAAAAATATGCTTGTAAATACTTGTATATATTTATAAATATAAAAACAAAAGAAAAAGTTAAAAATAAAAAAGAACAAAAACACCCCTTTTCATCTTGTATATAAACCACTCTTCCATATTTATCTAACCTTGTAAATAAATAAAATCAATTTTTATAATTTTTGTGAATAGTCTATATTATATATTGTAAATAAATAAAATAAAAACAATTAAAACAAAAGCAAAATAAAAATAGCAAAATTAAAAATACAAAAATACATTGTACATATACCATGTATATAAATGTATATACATATTTATTTTACCTATGTATATAAATAATAAAAATAAAATAAAAATACCTTTTTATTCCTTATTTTATAATATAAATAAATAAAATATAAAAGGGGAGTAAAATTGCATAAAAATAACAATTAAAAAAATCAAAAATTAAAAACCCTAATAGTGTACATATACCTATATATTACATACTATGTATATACCTTATTTTTATTTCCAAAAATTAATTAAAAATCACTAAAAAATAGAAAAAAATAAAAGAAAAATATTTTGTGTTTTGAGTTTTTGCTAAATCGGCCCCTAGCTACCCTTAATTTGCACTTGAAGATCCAGCCACGTGGCCTGCTTCTATTGGGTCCTGGGGATGTTGACCGCCCGGTCAACTACCCCCCCCGGACCACCTCCCGCGGATCTGGGTCGTGGACCCGATTTCTCAAATTTTTACCCGCTCGACCCGATCGTCATTCCACCTAACCCCGGGTCCTAATCCACCATTGTGCATCCCTGATCCACGCCCGGGGTGGGTTATGGGGATCCGTGCTCCGACAAGCACGCCCAGACCTCTCTTAGCCGGACCCCTAGACATATATAGCCGTTACTCCGCCACCTCATTTCCCCATCTTTGGCCATTTGTTTCCTCCTCCTGTGAGCTCCAGAGAGACCGCGAGAGTGACAGCTTGCGCCTCGACCTGTCGAAGCGAGGAGAGGAGGCGAGTCCATCGATCCGGCGAGCTACGCCGCCGTCGCTCCGCCATTAGCTGGATCTTGAGCCTCGGAGGGAGACACTCCTCGAGGCAACGACCAGGAGCTTCCCCAGCTCCTCCACAGTCTCTCCGACCACCCAGGTAACCTTGTAGGTCTTTACTTTTCCCTGATTTTCATTTACCCCCAAATCGCGCCGCCGCCGTCCATCTTTGATTCCGACCACTCCATCACTCCGTTCGATCATCGGAATCGACCATCGCCTTCGCCATCTCCCCGCGCACCTTCTTCACCCCTCCATCCAACCCAGCTCGCACAGGAGCTGGGAGTCGAGCTCCTCCGTCTACCCCCTTCGCCAGAGCTCGCCATTCCGACCCACAGTTCACCGTCGCTATGCCTAACCGGGTCGAGGCAATTTGCCCTCGACCCGCGAGTCTCTTGGTGGTCTTTGCAGGTGCTACCAAGCCCATCTGAGGGCTTTGGTCATTCAGGCCAGGAGACCCAGCTCCGCTGACCTCGCCCGAGCTCCTCGGAGCTCGACTCGATCATCGGAGCCTACCGGCAGACGCGGGAGCACTCCACGTTTCTTCTCCTACCTTCAGAGTGCTCCCAAGAGGAGCCTAGCGCACGCCCGAGGCCGGCGAGTCTCGTCGGTGACCGGTTCTTCCAGGACCCTCCGTCGCCGTTTGATCAGCCCCCTGCTCCAGATCACATCGTGACCGTTCGTTCGTGGAGCTGCAGATAGCGTCCGATCAGAGGAGGTCTGATCCCAGCCGTCAGATCTACACGTGGCTCGGCCCCGACCGTTTGATTAGCCCGAGAATCCCAACGCTGGAGTGCCACTTGATCTAGACCCTCCGATCCAACACGTGGCAACCATCCAGCGGTTCGTCTTAATAAAGGGTAATTTACCCTTAGGCCCTGTCTTTTCTTCTATTTCGTTTTATTCCTGTAAATATTGAATTTAGTTGTTTAGTTTTAGGGTTATTTGCATAGAGGACCCCGTACTTTATTTTATTTGCTTTTATACCCCTGTGCGTTGTATGCCACGTGCTTCGTCACGTGTTTGTCTGGTTTATTTGCAATAGATGCCCCTGTAGTTCTGGTTGTTCTTGAATGAATGAAAGTTGTTATCTATTTGCATTTATACCCCTGTGCGTGATTTATTTCGACATGTGCGTGATATTTGTGGGTATTTTGCAGATAAGCCCTTGGGCTTTTGGTACCTGTTACCAATAAGTCCTCGGGACTTATTTTTATTGCATTTAGATCCCTGAGTGCCCCAAGCACGCGCGTGGCGCGTGTTTTGCTGGGTAAATTGCACCAGACCCCCCAGACTCTTGGGTATTTGCACTTTGGTCCCTGTGCACAGTGCCCCTTCTTTATTTTTAAATAAAATAGCAAAACACCTCCAAATCCAACGAAAATTGGACACATGCCTCCTGCCATGGTGTAAAATTTTCGTGGATTTTTGAGGACATTTTTGATTTCGTTTGATATTTTTAAAAATTCAAAAACCTTTAATTTTGCTACTGTCTAACTTGAAAAATCACAAAAAATATTAAAACTCATTTAAAAATTCTACAAAAATTGTCTACTGTTTGTCTTGCTTAGTTTGATTTTCTAGCCAATTTTGGCTATTTTTCATTACTGAAAACCACTAAAACCTTATAAAATTCCAGTAAATAAATTAAAAATCCAAAAATAATAAAATTGGTGCCTAAATTTTCCTTATTTTGTGTTCTCTACAGGAAAATTACCTCCCAGCCATTTTGGGGCCCTTAGATATTTTATCTAGGCCTTTTTGGCTCGGCTGGACAGTACCATTTATTTCAGTCACTTTTTGATTTTTAGAAAATTAAATAAACATCAGAAAATTCTCAAAAATTCATCAAAAACACTAAAAATTATAAAACACATAAAAATATTTTTGTTTGAATTTTTGGTTGCTTTTTTTTGTGCTTTAAATAAATTGTTGAAGTGTGTGGTTATTTGTTTTTCTCATTTCCTTAATTAACTAAAAATCCAAAAAAATATAAAATAATTAAAAAACACTAAAAATTTTTTGTTCTTTTATTTTATTTCTTTTTACTACTTCGTAGGCCGAGAGGCCAATCCGTGCTCCTTGAGTTCGACCCTGGTCGCTATACCAGGTTAATCCAATAACAGGACCGCTTTCGTGATCTGATCGATTTTATCTTTATTAGTGGTTCATTTTTCTTGATTGACATAGTCTGATCGCTTGGGTCGCAACGACCTATCTAGTACCTTATACCCGAGTGCTCAGGCGTGGCATCAGAATGGCGCCGTTGCCGGGGAGCACGGCTTAGTAGTTTTCCTTTTATTTTCATTTTTGTTTTCGCGGCTTTTCGTGGCTCTTTCAGAGCTCGCGGCTTTTCCACGGCTTTTGTTTATATTATATTTTTGTTTTATTTTCTTTTTCTTTTATTTGATTTTTGTTTTATTTTGAGTGTTTATTTTATTTTGTATTTTTGCATATATACCCTCATTTTCAGTTTCATTTATTTTCTTTATTATTATTTGATTACTTTGGTCTAACCACTTGTCTCTGTCTCTTGCGAGGGCCTGAGGACCGCGGAGGCGACTTTCGAGGAGCCGGTGCAACCGAGGAACTTGGAGGCGGCTTCCTTCTCTACGAAGCCGCAGGAGAGAGCGAGAGAGAGAGTGGAGTGGGTAAGGTTAGATTCGGTTTTATTTTTATTATTATTGTAATAATACAGGGACACTCAGACTGGACATTGCTTGAACACTTAGTGGGTATGTTTCGCCGAGCACCGGTATGCTCGGGCGACCCTTAGGTTTTTCGCGGCTTTTTACGCGGTTTTGTTTTCTTTTTATTTTTTCTGCCTTTTCCGATGTTTACGCGGTTTTCATCGAGCCCCTAGGCTTAGGAATTTCTCTTGCTTGTGCCGTAATTAGTAGGGTCCCCACACTTAACTATTTGTCTGTTCCTATAGTGCGCTAATTGGACTCACTAATAATCAATTAATAAAAATAATCGACTCATCTCCTTCGTAGCCTACGTGCCACAGCTCACCCTGTAAAGCGCTTTCTCCTACCCCCGATTTGTCGGGCAGAGGAGGGGTGGGCCAAGATCGGACCCTTTGGCTTGGAGGTCGGTGACCGATTAGACGGTTCTGCGATAGAAATTGCTCATCTAGGACTCGGTTTTTCCCGCTGCATCATTTAGGGTAGTTTACTTTTCTGTCTTTAAATTCTGCGCGGATCACTTGCATGTAGAGTGCTGGAGGCAAGGTACGCATTTCTGACTCAGCATGCATCATTGATTTCATCGCGCATCGGCTTTTTCGTCTTCTCCCCCCTGTTTTGGATTAAATAACCAGGAGAACCGAAAAATTCGTTAGGCCGTTTGTTTCTATTTGAAAAATATTAAAAAGAAAAACCATAAAATTGGGACTGGTTAACACTATTGATCCTAAAAGACATTCACCATAAAAATTTGTCTTGGGGAGAGCAACCCCCTCATTGTATGTTTTGATTGCGCGAGAGAGTGACCCGCACCCTAGGTAGAGCCCTCCGGTGCTAGTCCCGACTGATTACCGACTCTTCCGTGCGGGCCAGTCGGTTGGGGTAGCATCGGGTATCCTAACAGGTCACGTAAGCGCTCTGATATCTTGTGTGTTCACCTAATAAAAATTGACAAGATAATTTGACCGAACTTTCACGGTCTTCAGCTCGCGTCGCGTTGGTGAACCAGGGGTTTGCATTGTGATCATAGTTTCTCCAGATCTCATCCGCACTACTCGCCAGATCAAGGTGATGGGTAGACGCTCTCTTAGGCAGCCTCTGGCTGCACCGCTTTCTGGCACGTCTACCCAATCATCTAGGTTGGCCCGCGAGAGCCAAGACCAGCTCTCCGAGCCCGAGTACGACTCCGCCCTGTTCCCCCTCGACCCCCTTTCTTTCGGACCTGAGCGACATGATCCCGAGGAGAGATTGATGGATTTGACAGCACCTGAGTTGGGCTCATTTGATTTTGCAGACGTCATGGCCGGCAGTTCTGAGGATCGCTCCCGTCAGCTTGAGCACTTCGTATTGGATCAGGAAGCGATCAACTCCACCCTGATCGCCTCGTTAGAGACCGTCCAGCAGCAGCTGAGGGATCAGGGAGCATTCATGATCGACATGAGGAGAGAGATTGAGCAGATGCGAGCAGAGAGAGCAGAGCGAGAGCAGAGGAGAGAGGGACCGAGGATCCCAGATGATGCGGATGCAGCAGCCGCCGCAGCAGCGGCAGCCGCCGCAGGAGCGGCCGGAGGACCACCGAGACCGATGCGGGAGTTACACAACCCCGGATCGACGCTGACGCACCACTGGGTAGTACTTCCAGCGATCGTGGGGGACTTCAAGTTCCCCCCGAACACTTTGCAGCTACTCCCCCGCTTCCACGGACTCGCGACAGAGGAGCCCCATCTCCACCTCCAGGAGTTCTTGATGATATGCAGCACTGTCCACGACCGTCAGGTGGACCAGGACACGATCAGGATGATCGCCTTCCCCTTCTCCTTAGCAGACAGAGCAGCCACCTGGCTGAAGCATTTGGGGAGGTTTGTCTACACCTGGGAGCAGCTCCGCACCGAGTACTTGAACAAGTACTATCCACTCGGGCGGACGAATGCAGCGAGGGCCCTGATCAGCAACTTCTCCATGCTCCCCAACGAGCAATTTCATGAGGCATGGGAGAGGTTCCGAGAGCTCACAGACAGATGCCCGCACCACGACATCTCGAAGCCGAACCGTGTTCAGAGCTTCTTCAGCGGGTTGACACCAGAGCTCCAGGGTCTGGTGAATGCTTCTTGCGGCGGGTCCTATTTCGCCAAGGACCACGACCAGGTCTGGGCCATTTACGAGGAGATGGCCGAGAATTACATGGTGATGTCCCAGACCCGGTTGTACACACAGGGGAGACCCCAGCAGCAGCCAGGACCCGTGCAGTACCAGAGGATAGCACGGGTCGACACCGGTCCATCCAGTTCTTCCGCAGTTGCAGCAGCACAGGCAGAGTCGTCCGCTGCGGATATGGGCATCATCAGCGAGAAGTTGGACTGGATGGAGCTGATTGAGAAGAAGCAGTGCCAGAGCATCACGCAGATGGAGCAGATGGCACAGACTCTGAGCGACATGAAGACCCAGCTCATGTGTCTCCAGGAGGCACAGACGGCTTCATAGCCCCGTCTTCAATCGCGAGGCGACACCGGCGGCAGCAGCAGCTCGTCCCAGCGCTCCAGCACCTTTCAGCAGCCTAGACAGGTTCACCTTGTACAGGCGGAGCCGTACCAGCAGCAGCAGCCCTCTTACCAGTCCCCACCATCTCCAGACATGCAGATGGTGGTATACCAGCCGGATCAGCCTCTGGCAGTACTCCCGCCAGCCCCCTACGATGCAGAGCCGTTGATGGATGTCAACGGGATTTGGTATGACCGCCCTCAGCCTGGGATCCGACGAGACCATCCCGGATTCAGGTGGGGGAGTGGAGGTGCCCATCCCCAACAACAGTCATCCGGTCAGGGAGGGCAGTATGGCCAGCAGAGAGACCACCAGCCGCAGCAGCAGCCCCCAGCATACCAGTCACATCAGCCTTTGTCCTTCGTTCCTCGTCCCTATCAGCAGCAGGGACAGTCTTGGAGACGTGAGCAGCAGGCTCACCCACCACACCAGCAACAGCATCCTTCCTCCTACCCCTCTTACCAGCAACACCAGTTCCAGCAGCCTCAGCACCAGAGAGGCTACCCGTCGGGCTCCCATGAGAGCCCCGCCTTGGATGACATAGCCCGCCTCCTCACGGACCAGCAGGCTACCTTTCGACGGGAGATGGATGAGTTCCGCCAGGAGATGCGGGAACTTGTGAGAGGGAAGGCCGCCATTCCTGCACAGATCGAGCCGAATCCGAACAACCAGAAGAGGAAATCTGAGCAGGTAGTTTCCACTGAGCATGCCACTCCTAGTGACCCATTTGATGATATGTCTTCGGATCTATTTGATGCTGATTTTGTTACACTTAGGAGCGGTAGAGCACCAGCAAGCGACGCCTCATCTGAGCGACGACCAGAGGATCCACCCAGGGCGCCAGATGAGGAGGAGGGGAGCGGTACTGAGGCCGCAGATGATAACGGTGGTACTGACGCCACCAAGGATGGTGATTCCACCGGCGGTACTAAGGACGCCGCTTCACCAGTTCGAGGAGGTGGTACTGACGCCACCAGTATAGCCGAGCCAGCCCGCGATATTGAGACCGCGAGACGTCCAGTTGCAGAGCCAGCCCGAGGTGGTACTGAGGCCACCGGTGTTTGTTTTGATAGAGATGTTGTCTTTCCTCGTGTGGATGTATCTCAGAACACTGTTGTGAATAAAGGAAAAGGTTTAGTTTCTTCTGGTCCCACTGTGGTGCTTGATGTATGTGTGGATCCGGCCGTCGAGCCGTCTAGGCCTTTTCCTAGTCCTTCATCTGCGAAGGACCCTGTGATCCCCTTTCCTAGAGCCCTTCAGATGGGGAAGGGGAAGAAAAAAGAAAAAGACCCAAAAAAGAGAGAGCCAGAGGAATTCAGCCAGAGCATGATCGACAGATTTCACATCCAGCTGACCCTCCAGGAGGCTTTGGAGCACATCCCCCTTCTCCAGCGATCTTTGAGAGACAGGACCACAGTCAGGAGGAGGAGGAGGAACCACACTTCAGAGATTCATGTGCTGACGAAAGCCACGTGTTTCGCGATCCAGAACCGTCTGCCGGCCAAGAGGCCAGATTCAGGGGCTCCGTATGTCAGATGCCAGATTAGCGAGCAGAGGTTTGACCGGACTCTATTGGATAACGGATCGTCGGTCAACCTTCTTCCGGCAGCCCTTCTCGACCGCTTCGAGTTGGGCACTCTTCGACAGAGCAGGACAGTCCTTCAGTTTGCTGATCGATCTGTCAAGAGGCCGAAGGGGTTGTTGCGAGACGTTATCGTCACGATTCAGGGCCTACAATTCCCCGTGGACTTCGTAGTGTTGGACATGGAGATCCCTGACTCAGTGGCCGATACCCCCATCATCCTTGGTCGTCCGTTCTTGGCCACAGCCAAGGCGGTGACTGATCATGATAGCGGGAAGGTATACTTTCGCGTCGAGGGCGAGAGTGTACAAATAGAGACGGTCGAGGACTACAGAGCCAGAGAGAGAGCACGCTCAGAGGCTAGCACAGATTCAGAGCAGCTGACAGACGCAGAGCCAGACATCCACCAGGACTGTAATTTTGTGATCACAGATGATGAGGCAGCATGGGTAGATCCTGCAACACAGGCCATCCTCTCATTTTCAGACACAGCTGATGTCGAGATGATAGCAGAGGAGAGTCTGGAGAGCACAGCCCTGGTTCAGGATACCACAGAGGTAGCAGAGCCGGTTCTTGACCGCGACACTGATTTCAGTGATGGTGGTGCTGAGGCCACCTTGTGTGATGGTGGTACCGATGCCACCGTATTTGATGCAGATCCCTCGGATTCAGAGTCTGATTGGGCAGATTGCGATGATCAGATGCCAAACTTGAGTCCACCTGAGCCTACCAACGAGGAGGAGGTTTATACAGAGCAGATTAGAGACAGTGCAGTCGAGCAGCCTTCTCCCGATCCAGTTTGCGAGAGTTCACTTTCTTTCTTCCAGGCAGATTTGGCAGACTTAGCAGCTTTCACACATTTCCTTCCGCAGCCAGATTTTCCAGCGCCCAGCTGTCCAGAGCTGAAGCCGCTCCCTACTTCGCTGAAGTATCGGTTCCTTGCGGGCGAACCTGAGATGTACCCAGTCATCATCTCCGCCGATCTGACTGGAGAGCAGGAATCCCGTTTGATGGGGGTTCTTGAAAAGAACCGCAAGGCAATCGGATGGAGCATAGTAGATCTCCATGGGATTAGTCCATCAGTGTGCTCCCACCATATTTATCTCGAGGAGGGGGCGAAGCCGTCGCGTGAGTTCCAGCGTCGGCTGAACCCCAACCTGAGAGAGGTCGTGATGAAGGAAATATCAAAATGGTGGAGTGCAGATTTTATTTATCCCATTTCCGACTCCAAGTGGGTCAGCCCCTTGCATGTGGTGCCCAAGAAGACGGGCATCACGACTGTGATCAGTGAGTCAGGAGAGGAGATTGCTACACGAGTACCCACCTCTTGGAGGGTCTGTGTTGACTACAGGAGACTCAACCAGGCCACCAAGAAGGACCATTTCCCCCTGCCTTTTATTGACCAGATCATTGAGAGACTGGCAGGGAAGAGCCATTATTGCTTTCTGGATGGGTACTGGGGCTACAACCAGGTGGCCATTGCTCCTGAGTATCAGGAGAAGACTACCTTTACCTGTCCCTTTGGTACATATGCCTTTCGACGCATGCCATTCGGGCTATGCAATGCCCCTGCGACTTTTCAGAGGTGCATGCTGTCGATCTTTTCGGACATGGTAGGGGAGTGTTTGGAGGTCTTCATGGACGATTTCTCGGTCTACGGCGACGGATTTGACTCCTGTCTTGACTGCTTAGACCGAGTACTCCAGCGATGTATTGAGTTCCATTTGGTTCTATCTTGGGAGAAGAGTCACTTCATGGTGACTCAAGGGACGGTGCTTGGCCATATCATCTCCAACAGGGGCATGGAGGTGGATCCGACCAAGGTTGATGTCATTAGAAAACTCGCACCGCCGTCCAATTTGAGGCAGCTACGGTCATTCCTGGGGCACGTTGGATTTTATAGGAGATTTATTCAGGATTTCAACAGGATTGCCCGGTCGTTGACTGACCTCTTGACGAAAGACACCGAGTTTCTTGTCGATGACAAGTGTCTTTCGTCCTTTGCGACTCTCCAGCAGTGTGTGATTGAGGATCCTGTCCTCCAGCCGCCTGATTGGTCTCTCCCATTCGAGATCATGACAGATGCCTCCGATTTTGCCGTAGGGGCAGTGCTGGGACAGAGGAGGGATGGAGTTCCATTTGCCATTCACTACGCTAGCCGCACATTGGATTCCGCTCAGCGGAATTACACGGTCACAGAGAAGGAGATGCTAGCCGTAGTGTTCGCCCTAGATAAGTTTCGATCTTATATCATTGGATCTAGAGTGACTTTGTACACAGATCACACCGCCATCAGGTATCTCATGGCAAAGAAGGATGCCAAGGCCAGACTTACTAGATGGATCCTTCTACTCCAGGAGTTCGACATTGAGATCAAGGATAAGCCTGGAGTCAAGAATGTGGTGGCGGATCATCTCTCCCGTTTAGAGCAGCCTGAGGAGTCTGAGCAGATTGACCCCATTCGAGATACCTTCCCAGATGAGGCGATCCTTGCTATCGCCTCACTCCCGTGGTATGCCGATATTGTGAACTTTCTCGTTGCTAGGAAAGTCCCACAAGATTGGCCCAGGCAGAGACTTGAGACCTTCCTTGCGAAGGCCAAGTCCTACCACTGGGAGGATCCCATCCTTTACCACGAAGGAGGGGATAGCGTCTGGCGTCGGTGTATTCCTCAGGAGGAACACCATAGCGTCCTCACCTACTGCCACAAGCTTGAGGCAGGAGGACATTATTCTGGGAGGAGAACGGCACAGAAAGTGCTCCAATCCGGTTTGTGGTGGCCTACCCTCTTCAAGGACTCAGATGAGTTCGTGAAGAGGTGTACTGACTGTCAGAGGATGGGCACTTGTGGACAGCGTGATATGATGCCGATGCAGCCCATTCACTTCTGTGAGGTTTTTGACGCACGGGGCATCGATTTCATGGGTCCATTCCCTAAGAGTCAGGGATTTGAGTACATTCTGTTGGCCGTAGATTATGTTAGTCGTTGGGTTGAGGCCATCCCCGCCCGAGCCGCTGATGCGAGGACAATTTGCATATTTTTGAGGAAGCACATCATCACGCGGTTCGGGGTTCCACGAGTTTTGATTTCTGATGGGGGGTCTCATTTCATCAACGACCAGGTGAAGGCCCTTGCTAGCGAGTTCAGTATAGACCATCGTGTTGCCACACCTTACCATCCACAGACGAATGGTCTAGCCGAGGTGTCGAATAAGGAGATCAAGACGATATTGCAAAAAGTCGTCCGCCCTGACCGAAAGGATTGGTCATAGCTTTTGGACTCGGTCTTGTGGGCATATAGGACGTCTTTCAAGACACCATTGGGTACATCCCCCTTTCACCTCGTATATGGCAAGCCGTGCCATTTACCTGTTGAGCTGAGGCACAAGTCACTTTGGGCAGTTACAGATATTCTTATGGATCCAGATAGTATGGGAGACCAGAGGAGGGCAGAGTTGGCAGCCCTGGAGGAGCTTAGAGATACAGCATTCTCAAACAGCCTACATTATAAGGAGAGAGTGAAGGAGTGGCATGATTCTCATATCAGCCACAAGCATTTTGAGATTGGACAGAGAGTATGGCTGTTTGATGCGAGGCTACGTTTGTTTCCAGGGAAGCTACAGAGCAAATGGAAGGGACCCTACTTGGTCAGAAAGGTACACGACAACGGTAGCATTGACATATCTGAGTTGTCTTCTGAGAGTACCTTTCGAGTGAACGGCCAGCGACTCAAATCATTTCTAGATCATGAGCCGCGGGTCGCTGATCTTGCCCCTATTCATTTTGCGTGAGATGTGGTCTTTGACTCACATCTAATGCATCTCACACCTGAGTTTCATTGATCTTCCGCCTTGTATAGATCCAGATGTCCATATCATTACATTCTTTAGTCCCACATCCCTGTCTTCATCTTTTGATTATGCTATACTTAGGGTGCACTTTACCCTAAGTATAGGGGGGATGTGAGACCGTTTGGGTATTTCTTTTGTTTATGCCTACCCCTGTTTTGCTGCCTATACTTAGGGATATTTTACCCTAAATATAGGGGGGGTAGACCCTGTACATTCTCCACTCGGTTTTCCCTTAGTGTACAGCCTGCTATACTTAGGATTATTTAATCCTAAGTATAGGGGGAAGACCCGAGACCCTTTTGACTTTTCATTTCATTCGTCTTTGTATATAGCCTTTCTTTTCACTTCCCTATACCTAGCATGAGTTATGTCTTCTTCATCGCTCTTGACTCTGAGGACATCGTTCGAGCTAAGTATAGGGGGGTGTGTATATATTTCATATATACTTTAGCCATAACTCGTACTTTGTGTGAGTGTGTTAAGAAATAAAATGGCTAAAAATCACAAAAATTAAAAAAATTTTCATGTACATAAACATTCTTTTATTTGCACATAAATAACTAGTGTACAAATTATTTTTGTAAAAATGATTTCAAAAATCTTTTGTGTAAAGCTTGTGTAAATATTTTTGTATCAAAATTATGTATATAGTACAAAATTTTTCCAAAATGTTTTGAAAATCAAAAGTTTGCAAAAATCTTGTGTAAATGTGTGTAAATATCTTTTTGCAAAACTTGCACTTCATGCATCATCCATTCATGATTTCAAAACATTTTTCAAAAATTTTGCATGTTTGTAAAATTTGTGTAAATAAGCATCTTTTGTACATATGTATATAGTTTTTCTGGATGATAGTTGACATTTAAACTAGCCTGGAATCAAATTGAGGAATGGAGCTTGATTAAGATCTTAATCCACCTAACTTCTAAGAGGAACCTTATAGGGCTTAGGTTTAAGGCTTTTCAGGTTCATGGTAACTTAATTCTTTGAGTCCCCTAGGCTATGATCACATGTCATCTCAATGAGCCTAAGTAGAGCACTTAACAACAACACATGACTCATATAGATTATGGCTTTACTTGGACACCAGCACTATGCACCGAGCTCTCCACGGATGAGGTGGTGAGGAGGCAGTCTTCCTTGACTTGGGGTAGCATATGAGGGTAGTACTTCTAGGCGGAACCTCTCTTCTTCTTTTAGTGAAGGAAGTGCGTCTCAACTTGGTCTGGTTGCCATGAGGTCTAACGACGGGAGTTGTGGGTTGCAAGAAAGCTTCAAAAGAGGGATAGTCTACTGGCTCAAGAGGAAAAACTCCTTGTATATATGCTGCACATGTATATGTTGTACATATGTACTTGAAAAAAAAATGTGGAAAAAGAAAATAACTCCAAAAAAGTGGTGGGTCTGATAGAAAATGATAATCCCACCGGAGTATGTATATAGAGTGCAATAAGCAAAGCTTGAGTTTCATGATCCACCTGTTGTAGCTTGCAGCAGGGAGACTTGGCTACACTGGTCAAGCTCCCAAGGGTACTTGGCTACACTGGCCTTGACCCATTCTCTTCTTCCTCCTCTTCTTGAGCCGGTTGAACTTGAACTTAGAAGGGAATACCCCGCTCCTCGAGGAAAGAGTGGCCAGATTGAGGTCATAGAGTTACCTTGTTGGGGAGGGTTGTCAAGTTGCCATTTCTGAGGTGGAGAGCTTAGACCTCACTTTCACAGGACAAGAAAAGATTCATGGTCTTCAGGGTTTGTGATTGATGACTTGTTCTGATCTGGAGCATTAAGGAGTCTTGGTTATAGATTAGTGGAACTTAGAGGCTGTTGAGTTTTAGACTTAAGTCCAAATAAGGTTCCGACAAATTAATAATCCAAAGATCTGATCGAGCTCCATACCCCAATTTAATGAAGGCAAGTTTAATAATCAACCTTGATCCTTGTACATCCTCTTTTTCTTTTTCTTTCTTTCTTTTTCACTTCTTTTTCAAATAAGTGTTTGCTAAGGGACTAGCAAAGTTAAGTATAGGGGGGTGATGAATACTCATTCATCACTCTTTATTCTTATATTTTAGCTACAAAAACCTTTGCAAATGCATGTAGATATGTGTAAATAGGAATAATTACCAAAAGCATGCATTGTGTAAAAACCTATAATTAGCATGTTTTTGTGCAAAAATAAAAGAATAAAGATTAAAAAGAAAAAGAGGGAAATATTTAGAATAAATATTGAGCAACTTAACCCAAGGGAGGGCTCAGCATGGGCCTGACCGCATAAAAGCTAAAGTAGAGGGAGATAGAGGCTCATGAGTGCAAATAAAATAAAGATATTTTCCTCACCAAAAATATGCTTGTAAATACTTGTATATATTTATAAATATAAAAACAAAAGAAAAAGTTAAAAATCAAAAAGAACAAAAACACCCCTTTTCATCTTGTATATAAACCACTCTTCCATATTTATCTAACCTTGTAAATAAATAAAATCAATTTTTATAATTTTTGTGAATAGTCTATATTATATATTGTAAATAAATAAAATAAAAACAATTAAAACAAAAGCAAAATAAAAATAGCAAAATTAAAAATACAAAAATACATTGTACATATACCATGTATATAAATGTATATACATATTTATTTTACCTATGTATATAAATAATAAAAATAAAATAAAAATACCTTTTTATTCCTTATTTTATAATATAAATAAATAAAATATAAAAGGGGAGTAAAATTGCATAAAAATAACAATTAAAAAAAATCAAAAGTTAAAAACCCTAATAGTGTACATATACCTATATATTACATACTATGTATATACCTTATTTTTATTTCCAAAAATTATTTAAAAATCACTAAAAAATAGAAAAAAAATAAAAGAAAAATATTTTGTGTTTTGAGTTTTTGCTAAATCGGCCCCTAGCTACCCTTAATTTGCACTTGAAGATCCAGCCACGTGGCCTGCTTCTATTGGGTCCTGGGGATGTTGACCGCCCGGTCAACTACCCCCCCCAGGACCACCTCCCGCGGATCTGGGTCGTGGACCCGATTTCTCAAATTTTTACCCGCTCGACCAGATCGCCATTCCACCTAACCCCGGGTCCTAATCCACCATTGTGCATCCCTGATCCACGCCCGGGGTGGGTTATGGGGATCCGTGCTCCGACAAGCACGCCCGGACCTCTCTTAGCCGGACCCCTAGCCATATATAGCCGTTGCTCCGCCACCTCATTTCCCCATCTTTGGCCATTTGTTTCCTCCTCCTGTGAGCTCCAGAGAGACCGCGAGAGTGACAGCTTGCGCCTCGACCTGTCGAAGCGAGGAGAGGAGGCGAGTCCATCGATCCGGCGAGCTACGCCGCCGTCGCTCCGCCATTAGCTGGAGCTTGAGCCTCGGAGGGAGACACTCCTCGAGGCGACGACCAGGAGCTTCCCCAGCTCCTCCACAGTCTCTCCGACCACCCAGGTAACCTTGTAGGTCTTTACTTTTCCCTGATTTTCATTTACCCCCAAATCGCGCCGCCGCCGTCCATCTTTGATTCCGACCACTCCGTCACTCCGTTCGATCATCGGAATCGACCATCGCCTTCGCCATCTCCCCGCGCACCTTCTTCACCCCTCCATCCAACCCAGCTCGCACAGGAGCTGGGAGTCGAGCTCCTCTGTCTACCCCCTTCGCCGGAGCTCGCCATTCCGACCCACAGTTCACCGTCGCTACGCCTAACCGGGTCGAGGCAATTTGCCCTCGACCCGCGAGTCTCTTGGTGGTCTTTGCAGGTGCTACCAAGCCCATCTCAGGGCTTTGGTCATTCAGGCCAGGAGACCCAGCTCCGCTGACCTCGCCCGAGCTCCTCGTAGCTCGGCTCGATCATCGGAGCCTACCGGCAGACGCGGGAGCACTCCACGTTTCTTCTCCGACCTTCAGAGTGCTCCCAGGAGGAGCCTAGCGCACGCCCGAGGCTGGCGAGTCTCGCCGGTGACCTGTTCTTCCAGGACCCTCCGTCGCCGTTTGATCAGCCCCCTGCTCCAGATCACATCGTGACCGTTCGTTCGTGGAGCTGCAGATAGCGTCCGATCAGAGGAGGTCTGATCCCAGCCGTCAGATCTACACGTGGCTCGGCCCCGACCGTTTGATTAGCCCGAGAATCCCAGCGCTGGAGTGCCACTTGATCCAGACCCTCCGATCCAACACGTGGCAACCATCCAGCGGTTCGTCTTAATAAAGGGTAATTTACCCTTAGGCCCTGTCTTTTCTTCTATTTCATTTTAGTCCTGTAAATATTGAATTTAGTTGTTTAGTTTTAGGGTTATTTGCATAGAGGACCCCGTACTTTATTTTATTTGCTTTTATACCCCTGTGCGTTGTATGCCACGTGCTTCATCACGTGTTTGTCTGGTTTATTTGCAATAGATGCCCCTATAGTTCTGGTTGTTCTTGAATGAATGAAAATTGTTATCTATTTGCATTTATACCCCTGTGCGTGATTTATTTCGACATGTGCGTGATATTTGTGGGTATTTTGCAGATAAGCCCTTGGGCTTTTGGTACTTGTTACCAATAAGTCCTCAGGACTTATTTTTATTGCATTTAGGTCCCTGAGTGCCCCAGGAACGCGCATGGCGCATGTTTTGCTGGGTAAATTGCACCAGACCCCCCAGACTCTTGGGTATTTGCACTTTGGTCCCTGTGCACAGTGCCCCTTCTTTATTTTTAAATAAAATAGCAAAACACCTCCAAATCCAACGAAAATTGGATACATGCCTCCTGCCATGGTGTAAAATTTTCGTGGATTTTTGAGGACATTTTTTATTTCGTTTGATATTTTTAAAAATTCAAAAACCTTTAATTTTGCTACTGTCTAACTTGAAAAATCACAAAAAAATATTAAAACTCATTTAAAAATTCTACAAAAATTGTCTACTGTTTGTCTTGCTTAGTTTGATTTTCTAGCCAATTTTGGCTATTTTTCATTACTGAAAACCACTAAAAACTTAAAAACCCCTAAAACCTTATAAAAATTCCAGTAAATAAATTAAAAATCCAAAAATAATAAAATTGGTGCCTAAATTTTCCTTATTTTGTGTTCTCTACAGGAAAATTACCTCCCAGCCATTTTGGGGCCCTTAGATATTTTATCTAGGCCTTTTTGGCTCGGCTGGATAGTACCATTTATTTCAGTCACTTTTTGATTTTTAGAAAATTAAATAAACATCAAAAAATTCTCAAAAATTCATCAAAAACACTAAAAATTATAAAACACATAAAAATATTTTTGTTTGAATTTTTGGTTGCTTTTTTTGTGCTTTAAATAAATTGTTGAAGTGTGTGGTTATTTGTTTTTCTTATTTCCTTAATTAACTAAAAATCCAAAAAAATATAAAATAATTAAAAACCACTAAAAAATATTTTGTTCTTTTATTTTATTTCTTTTTACTACTTCATAGGCCGAGAGGCCAATCCGTGCTCCTTGAGTTCGACCCTGGTCGCTATACCAGGTTAATCCAATAGCAGGACCGCTTTCGTGATCTGATCGATTTTATCTTTATTAGTGGTTCATTTTTCTTGATTGACATAGTCTGATCGCTTGGGTCGCAACGACCTATCTAGTACCTTATACCCGAGTGCTCAGGCGTGGCATCAAGGAGAGGGACTCATCTGTGCTAGCTGGTTTCTGTCGCCATGGCCTAACAGTGTCTATGTGAACACAATATGCTTCTGATGAAGTGTATTCGATGCTAGATCCGGAATCTGGTCTCTGCCACATTGTTTGCTTCATCTCTAGTTCCTCATCTCTGCTTGGAGTTTGGAACTGAATCTTCCTGACCTTGTAGTCAAATAAGGCCCTTGTTGTCCTCAGGAAGGGTCGTCCAAGTATGATTTGGGAATCTCTCCGATTCCGACGGATCTCCATATCAAGGAACGTGAAGTCCACCATGTAATCTCGTACCTCGACATTGATGATATTGTTCCTCAATTCTCCCCTGGACATCTTAGTGGACTGGTCAATGAAATGGAGTAAGGCTTTAGATTTCCTAAGAGGTCCTAAATTTTGCCGCGCGTAGAGGGTTGTTGGCATTATATTGATTGAGGATCCATAATCTAGGAGAATGCGTGCAAACGCGGTATCATCAATATGACTCACCACATAATGTGCACCCATGCCTCTTCGTTTTCTTGGAACTGCATTCTTAATGGTGCAAGTAGTGGCTACTGTCAGGATATACTTCTCAACACAGCTTCTTGTTTTCCTACTGGTCCTTGTAGGCGTGCATATCACCTTAAAATATATTTGGAATGCAAGTGTCATGTCCACATACTTATCAAAGGGGATTGTGACCTTGATGTATCTGCTACATATCTCTGCCATCTCAGGATAATCTTTTTGTATTTTTAGATTTCTTCTTTCCACCCTTAAGATCATGGGGGGAAAGGGAGTATTAAGGACAACACAGATTCTAAAAATGAAATATGTTTATTCTTATTCAAATAAGAAATTGAGTTCTGTACAGAACTATGACTCTGACTCTGCTTGGAAAGAAATTCATTAAAACAAAATCGTAGTACATCTTCTACTATTGGTGCTTCCTCCTCAGACAGAGGTGCAGTCTCTTCAGCAGGCTCACTTGATTCAATGCCGGTGTTCCTCTCTTTCTTTTCGTTCTTTTTGTTTTTCTGATTTTTTTTATTTTTTGGGGATTCGCATCCCTTTTATTCAACTGAAGGTGCTAATGGTGATGGCAATGCTCCACCTCGACCTCCAAGTTCTCCTTAGGTATAGACTTGGCGGTGTCCTCCTCTTACTCCCATGCTTGGTCAAGTATTGTCATGGTCCTTCTGCTCTTGAGGGACATATGATTCGCATTATCATACGAAAGGATCTCATGTTCAGATTTGGAGCAATATGAATATTATACCTGATCACATGGTCGTTATTGACTTTGATTCAGGATATTGAGATATACCTAAACCTGGGCAGGAATTGGAGTCCTTGGTGCCATATGTTGATCCTAGTGTTGTCAGACCCATTTGAGATCCATCCTCTTGTCATGACAATCATTATGTATGTACCAAACTGTATCTGTCAGAGATTGAATAGCCAAGGTGAGGGACTCCAAATCTCTCATAGGTGGGGTATGCTGCTTATGTTGGCTGGAGAATGGGTGATGTTGATGTCTGTATTGACCATGCTGGCCCTGCATGTATTGTTGATGTGGGTGGAATTGTGAGGTGTAAGATGGTGGTGGACCCTACTGGCCCGAGTGAAATGTGCATTGCTATTGGTGCTGCTGAGGCTGGTATCATTGTCCCAGCATGGACTGTACAAAGCGTGGTGTGGGGACGGAGGTGGTGTCCTGGTAAGCTAGGGAGGGTCGGTGTGGCTAACCACTCCATATCCCTGATTGTCTGCTGATAGGGTCATAGTTGTACCACAACCCATTGATCTCAACACCGACGGAGGCTCCTCGTAGACTGACTCTAATTGTGGGGGTATGTGCTGCTCTTGCTGAGTGTACTACTGCTCCTTAACCTAACTGCTCTATGTCCCCTGTACCTGCTCCTGTATGAGGTGAACTCGGTGTATAGATGCATGTGATGCAGAAGGGGTAGGTACCTGCATCTTGGCTACCCTCTCAGACAATTCCTCCACTTGCTTCAACAATCGTGAAAGCGCCTCAAGGTCAGTGACCTTCTTGTGTATCTACTCTACCATGGTAAGCTTATCTGCTATTATCCCCATGATGGGGGCAAGGTCATCTGTCAGATCCGCTACAGTCCTCCTAGGTGTCTCATGAGATAGACCTGAGGGAGACACCTGATAGGCCCTGGTGGCCTGAGATCTACCTGTTTCAGCCATCTGCTCTAAGATCTTCCACACGACATTTTCATTTTTGTTCAGATAGCTACCTCCACAACTTGTACTCACTAACCCCTGCATCTCAGGGGTCATACCACAAAACAAGGTCTGGACTAAGCCCGCTCTAGTAATGCCATGGCAAGGGCATTTCTACAGTAAATTATTGAATCTATCCCAGGCCTTATAGAATGTCACATGGAGGGCCTGGGAGAAACTAGCATCTTGTTCTCATCTGGTTAGGCCTACTGAGTGGGTAGAACTTCTTCAAGAATACAACTTTGAATTGAAACCATGTTGTACATCTAACCTCAAGATTCTTCAACAATGGGCGACCTTATCTCATAAGGCAAACGGGATAGCCTTCAGTCTGATGTAATCTTGTCCAACCATAGGATGACTAAGGTTGTTACACACCAACTCGAAGTCTCTCAGAAATGCATATGGTTCTTCTATTGCATTTCCGTTAGACTTCGGTAACAACCCGAGGAAATGGGGCTTCAGCTCAAATGCATCAGGTGGAATCTCTGGCACTAGCCAACTATTTATCTCATTCTTTGCTAGGATGAAAGCGTCCACCATTAGTCTGTCCATTCCACCCACCTCAATCACATGTCCCATACAAGCCATAAGTTCGGCATTATGTTGCTCAGCTCTAGCTAAACGGGCAAGGACCTGGTGCATGGGCTCATCTTTGTTATCCGCATTGTTCCTCTCAGAATGCATCTTGATCTTTGGTTCGTCTGCTTCACCTTCAGAATAAAGAGGATTGGAATTAATAGATTTAAAAGAAGTTGATCTAGAATTATCAAGGTAAAGGTCTTCCTCGTTGTGGTGAGAGAAGAGAGTATTAGTCTGGGTTCGACCACCCTCGAATGAAAAATTGACTTATGACTGTAGTCCCATGGGAAGAGTTTCCATGGAACAATGAGGGCTTGGGACGAGAGTCCCTAGTCTGTGAGGACTATCGATTTGGGGTGGTCAGTGAGAGGCTCACAAAGTTCGAGCAAAAATCACCCCAATCTTCCATTCTTTATGTGAAGCGGTTCAGAGAGAGATCTTGAATAATGAAGTCAAGAGATATGGTGAAGACACAAATGTGTGGTCTTTGATGATTGATCTTTGATACACACACACAATGCAAACACAATTCAAACCCCAATTTCACAAACTGCACACACTGAAGGTCGCAAAGGTTCGGCCAATTATCTTTTCAATTTTTGGTTAGTGATAGAACAATCTTATAAGTCCATTACACAAATGTGTCACCTTATGCCCAACGATGCTCCGATATGCTCCCATTTAATGAGGTGATCTGCCCAAACTACCGAGTTCAATATCACACCCCGAAGGAGATGTACAAGCATACACAACTGAAACATAGTCTAAGGTCAAAGGCAAGCCCTTGCAGCTCCCAAATCCACGAGATTCGGAAATGGAGACTGATGAATCCACATTTCACCATCTTTATTCTATCATTTTGGCCTCAAAAACCCTAGCAAATGCCTGTAAATAGCATTAAATAGAGCATATTAGCATTCATGCATATGCCTGCAAATAGTGTATAAAATACTGTAATTAAAGCCAAAATTATAGAATAAATAAAAGAAAAGAAAAAGAATAAAATATTGTAAATATTTTATGACCCAAAACCCCGAGACCTAGGCATCTTGATGAATAGGTCGACAATGAATAAAGTAGGGGGAGATAAGGGTCAAATACCTATACTTTTTAATTCATTCTCTATTCATTTTGGGGCCTATTTTTGGTCCCACTTTTTATACATCAAATAAAAAACCTTGTACATAAAAGTTGTAGATAATTAAATAAAGAAAAATACAAAATTGATTTCACTGAAAAATAATGTACAGATAAAAAGTTATGGTCTGAATAAAAATCCAAAATCCCAACTTCCCAGACCCGTATCTCACAGATAAAAACTCCAAATGCAGCAAACTCACCTTTAATTGTATATAGAATAAAATAAGCTATTTAATGGCGGTGGTTTCGCATTTGGCGGCGCTACGGTTTGAAAGTTGAGTTTTGGACCCACATTGTATACTTGTACAGATTAAAATATTCAATTTATTATTTATTCATCATTTTTGTATTTTTATATTTTTGTAATTTTGTAAATATTATTTATAATGTATTTGTGCATTAAAATCAGAATAAAACTCAAAATAAATTCAAAATAAAATATATGTATACATATCATACATAGGTAAACTACCCATACCTATACCTGCATAATACATACTTATAATTTATTAAATATACAAAATACATCAGAAAAATAAAACAAAAATATATTTGTGTGTATAAAAGTACTTCATGATTTTATAAAATAATAAATAAAAATAATAAAATTAAAATACACAAATCAAAAATAAAAGAATAAAATATATAGGTAATATACCTATAAGGAGTATAAAAGTAAACTTGTGAAAATATATTCCATAAAAATAATTAAAAATTAGAATAAAATACTACATAAAATAATAAATATTTTTTATTTTATAATCATAATTTAATTCAGCCATTTTCTATTTTTAAATAATTTTACAAATCTTTTTCCAGGGTTTTTCCTGGTTGGTCCACGTGGACCAACCGGGAGAGTCTGAGAGTTGACTGGCGGGTCAACTCTCTGACCCGCCCCATATGGGTCTGTATGTTGTGGTTTTTCCCTCGATTCGCCTGATTTTTGGAGCTCGAATCATTCATCTTTTCATGTCACACTCTTCTTGACTTTTCATCCACTAGGATCAAGGATGCTCGCCCCATGTTATTCTTGGGCTGTGGATCGCTGCTGCGCCTCATGCACATCGATCTATGAGCCCTAGCCGTCAACCCAATAAAATGGAAGCCTTGACTTCCATTCGAATTTGAACCGCAATACATCTAGAATTTCTCCCCCTTTGGCTCTCGTTAGAAGCCTGAAGGTGACAGCTTCAGGTCCCAACCTTCAAAGCGGAGGGACGTTAATCGTTCTGGGCACGTTCCTCACCTCCGGCGAGCCTCGCCGTTGAGGTTTCTCAACCTCGGGTCCTGCCCCTTGAGGTATCCATCCCCTTTGTTTCTTTGCTCGTTTTATTCCCCATAGTCATAGCTTCATCAAGCCATCTTAATCACCGTCGCTCGCCTATCGATTCGCTCAACCGATCGTTCACCTGAGCTATCTCCGGTCAACTTCACGTTCACACCATCCGCTTCCATACACCTCCATTCCACTTCGCTACGTGGTCGGGGCAATTTGCCCCCGACCATATCACCCTTTTTTGTGCAGGTAACGGAGCGTATCGAGCACCTGGGGCGTTTCTGCGAGTTCGCCGGAGGTATTTTGGGAGCCCTCGCTCCTCCACCTTCGCCTGCGAGCTCTGGTGGCCACCGCCACCTTCTGAAGCCCCAGGCAAGTAGAGATCATCTGCAGGAGGAGTTTGGCCCATTCTGAAGCAAAAAGGACCGTCGGCGGAGGAGGATCGAGCCGGAGAAGCCTCGCTGCGGCGATGTTCCTCCCTATTCGTCCACCTGCCTCCGTGACCGTTGGATCGGGCCTGATCCTCCAGATGCTACAACCGCCCCCGGATCTTGCTCAAGCCCAGCCGTTCAATTAGTCAATCTCAATCTAATCTGGACCGTTAGCGGCCGAAGGGGTATTGCGCTACCACCGCACGACACGTGTCAAGGGGACGGCTCACAACCGTCCGATCAGCGCCTGCCTTGGGTATTTTGCAACTCAACCCATGGTGTTTTTGTAATTTAATTTAAGGCACTTAAATTTTTCTATGCTGCGTTAAAGTTTTGTAAAATTTATCATGAGCCCCTTGAACTTTCAGCATTTACAACTGGGTCCTCGGCCACGTCACCTCACGTGACCTGTTCACGTGAGGCGCGTGCTTTTTGCAGAGGAGCCCTTAGCCTTTTGCGGATTTCGTTTCAGTACGCTAAGTTTTGTATTAAGTGTTAACTTTTTGGGAAAATTGCAAGTGAGTCCCCGGGTATTTTGGATATTATGAAGTAGTCCTTCCCAAGCGCGTGCAAGTCACGCGCCCTGGTGGGAGATTTGCAGGAACACCCTCCCGGGTTTGGTTATTTGGGATTGGTCCATTAAATTGAATATTCAGTTATATATTTTGTGGAAAATTGCATGTATGCCCCTGGATGTTTTGATATTTGCACTTATACCACTGCTAGGCTGTGAATTTTTGCGTGCTTGCTCTATTTATTTAAGGGATCATTTTTAACTTGAAAAATTCCGAAAAAATCACACTAAGCTCCTGTTAACTTGCACTTGCATGCCATATTTTTATTTTTCCTTTTTGTCGCATTTTATTATTTATTAAAAATCAAAAACTTCCCATTTCAGTACTGCCTAGCTTAGAAAATTCCAAAAAAATATTAAAACACTTAAAAAATTCCAAAAAAATTACCTATTGTGTATTTTAGCTTATTTTCGTGTCAGTCCAAAAATTACTAAAAATTTCAAAAGAAAAACCCTAAAAATTAGAAAATACCCGAAAACTTCCAAAAAAATATAAAACATTCTAGAAAACTCCAAAAATTGCAAACTAAGGTTCTGTAGATTCCTTATTTTATTATCTTTATTTTAAAACTATTTTGGGAAAATTTTGACATTAATTGATATTTTCCTTCCCATTTTAGTCTCGGCCAGATTGTCAATTCAATGTTTTCCTTATTTCAGCTTTTAAAAATACCAAAAACATTCTGAAAAATACCCAAAAATCACAAAACAGTAAAAAATGATAAAAAGACCAAAAAGATTTTATTTCTGAATTTTTGAGCATTTTTGCATATTTTTATAAATACTCTACCCTCTCTTTTATTATATAGTTTATATTTTCCAATATTGAAAAAGAAAGAAAATATATATAATATAAAATTTATAAAAATCAGAAAATTAAAAACCAAATACAAAATTGAAAATAAAAAAAATTAAAATTAAAAACCCACAAAAATATTTGCATAGTGTAGACAACACATTCACTTTCACACACATACACCTGTTTGACTTACCCTGTTTTGCTCCCTGTGTTCGAACTCTCTGCATACTTGCTCTATACACCATTCATGTAGAGTTAAATATAAATTTTAACTTCACATTTATTTCTGATTGCTTGATCTATAGTGTGGGTTAATTGTTGATTTTATACGAGATTCATTTGAGGGTCGCCGCAGCGACACTGCTGTCTCCGCCTCGTGTGAGACACTACTTTAGACCCAGTGAATTTCGTGTAAATCAGAGACTTAAGGGGAAAGTCCAGGGATTTGGGATCTAACCTTAGTGGTTGCATCCTCACCCACTCGGTCTGGGGGTAAATACCTGTCTCCAAGGAGAAGGTTACTCTTTTGAATACAATTCTTGATTTTATTCCTTTTATTTAAGTTGGCCTTGTTTAGCAGTCCCAATTTTAAAATGTTTATCACCGAAAGCTTTAGATGAGCCAACAATAATCACTTCTACTGTTCAATCCCACCTTTTAGACTTATGAGAGAAATTCAAGGGGAGGAATTGAGGAAAGCCAATACACATGAAAACAATTATGGTATGCTCAGTTAAGGAAACTTACAGTGCTTCCTCACTTTCTTCATGTGGGATGCAAAATAATTAATTGAAAATTATTCTAAATGAGATGGAAGCCAACAAAAACCGCTCCTAGAAGAAAGTTCTATAAGTCGAGAAGAATTGGATTTGAATTTAACTAAATTTAACGATCTAAGGTGTGTCTTATTAATGTGCAGTGGGCAGATCTCCGGACCGCGTATTTGAAGAAGTACTACCCTCTCGGCCGGACAAATGCAGCTAGGGCGATGATCAACAACTTCGTCATGATCCCTAATGAACAGTTTCATGAAGCCTGGGATCGATTCAGAGAGCTCATCGACCGGTGTCCACATCACGATATCTCCAAGCCCAATCTAGTTCAGAGTTTCTTTTGTGGGCTGACACCGAAGCTCCAGGGGCTTGTCAACGCCTCTTGCAGTGGATCCTATTTTTTCAAGGGTGAAGACGATGTTTGGGCCATCTACGAAGGAATGGCAGAAAATTCAACTGTTATGGCCCAAGCCCGCGTCTACACGCAGCAGAAGCCCCCGCAAGGAGCGGGATCATTCCAGAGGATTGCCCGCATCGATGCCGGTCCTAACACTTCATCGGCAGTGATAATCCCGGAAATCGATGTGGTTGTATCGACTCACAAGGCGAGTCAACAGTCGGTGTTTGACCGCACAAAATCTGAAATTAATCAACAATTAACCCACACTAAAGATCAACATTTAGAAATAATGTGGAGTTAAAATTTATTTTTAACTCTACACAAATGGTGTATAGTGACAAGTATGCAGAGAGTTCGAACACAGGGAGCAAGCAGGGTAGTTCAAATAATGATGCACAAGTGAATGTGTATGTGTCAAGTGTCTACACTAAGCAAGCAAGCAAATAAATTTTTGTGGGTTTTTAAATTTTTTTAATTTAATTTTTAATTTTGTATTTTGATTTTTAATTTTCTAATTTTTATGATTTTATATTTTATATTTTTTTATTTCTTTTTCAATATTGGAATATAAAGACAAAGTAATAAAATGCTAGATAAAGTATATATAAAAATATGCAAAAATATCCAAAAATTCAGAAATAAAATCTTTTTGATATTTTTAGAACTTTTTACTGTTTTTGTGATTTTTGGGTATTTTTCAAGGTGTTTTTGGTATTTTAAAAAAACTGAAACAAGAGAAAATAGTAGAAAATATGCTGGCTGTGAGGAAAATGGAAATTAAAATTAGCAAACAACAACCAAAATTTTTTACACTAATTTTCAAATAAAGGGAATAAAATAGAGAACAAACAGGAACTGAGTTTGTATTTTTTGGAGTTTTCTAGGATTTTCTATATTTTTTTGAAGTTTTTGAGTGTTTTTAAATTTTTAGTGTTTTTCTTTTGAGATTTTTAGTGATTTTTGGAGTGACACTAAAATAGGACATAATAGACACTAGGGAATTTTTTTGGAATTTTTAGAAGTGTTTTAATATTTTTTTGGCATTTTCTAAGCTAGACAGTGCACAAAAAGCATGTTTTTGATTTTTAATAAATATAAAAATAAAATAAAATCAAAAAATAAAATTATGGCGACAAAATACAAGTATCCAGGAGCTAAACCCTATTTTTTATGGAATTTTTGGACTTGAAATGATAGGTTAAATAATTACAACAAGCATCCAAATGTTGAATAGGCCTGGCAGGGGTAGATCTGTAATTTATCAAACATCCAGGGGCAGACTTGCAAATTTCCACAAAAGTTTGAACTGAATATTCAATTTATAACACCAAAATTCAATTACAAAACCCGCCTGGGTGTCCTAGCAATTTTCCCACCAGGGCGCGTGACTTGCACGCGCCTGGCGAGGACTAAAATGTAATTTCTCAAAGACCTGGGGGTTTACTTGCAATATTTCCAAAAATATAACACGTGATGTCAAAGTTTTGGTACTAAAACAAAATACAACCAAGGCCGAGGGTACCCTTACAAAATGCCCACACCTCACGTGAACTGGTCACGTGAGGTGACGTGGCAGGGGACCTATCTGCAAATACGAGAAGCTTAGGGGTCTTTGTGCAAATATTACAAAAACTTTACACTACAGAAGAAAGTTTTAAAACTAAAATATAAATACAAAAGGCGCGAGGGTGTAGATGCAAAATACCCTCGGCGCGCGATCCAACGGCGAGGAAGATGCCACTTGACACGTGGCGCAATCTGAACGGCCGATGACGCTTCGCTTCGATGTCTGAGATTAGATCTCAGAATGAGATCCAACGACGGCTGGGCTCGGATGATCTGACGGTCAATGCGCGATCTGGGACTCTGCCTCGATCCAACGGTAGCGAAGGCCGGAGCAAGAACCGCGATGAACTCCGGCGAGCCGAGGTTCTCCGAGGTCAAGCTCCGTCTCCGGCGGGCTTCTTGGCTTCAAAATGCGGCTGGAGCCTCCTCTGGTCCTTCTCTATCTCCTGGGGGCGTCTCGCCGAGGCTCGCTGGCGAAGGCGGCGGAGCTGGGGAGCTCGGCCGAGGTCCGACGATGGTCAAACTTGCACCCAGGTGCGATTCCACGAGCGTTGACCTACAAAAAGGGGTGAAAGGGTCCAGGGCAAACTGCCTGGACCCCGCGGAGGCGAAATGGAGGTCGGAGGTGGTCCATGGACAGCGAAGAGATATCGGCCGGAGGTGCGCTCCGGCAAGATGGGATGATCGAGCGATTCAGGCGATGAAACTCGGATTTTTTTGGGGGTTTTTTATCCTTAAGCTAAGGGGAATAAAAAGAAGGGAAGAGAAGAGAAAAAAAGGGGCACCTCGAAGGTGGAGGACCTGAGGTTGGTGTACCTCGACGCCGGAGGTTGGCGGAGGTGGTGGAGCCGATTCGAGGCCTCCTCGACTCGCCTAAGGGCACGGCTGAGGAGCTGTCACCTCCAGCAGTGGAACAAGCACCAGAGGGAGGAGGATTAATGGCCAAGAAGGTTCAAATTCGAAAAGGAAGTCAAGGGGCTCTTTTAAAGGTTGACGAGGAGGTCCCTTGATCGACGCGCAACTGGCGCGACAGTGATCCTCAGCCCAAGAAGATCCTTGGGCGAGCAAGAGGGATAGTAGGGGAACGAGTTTGCAGAAGAAGGTTTCGCGAAAGGATGAAAGTCCGCGCCTCGAAAAATCCGCAAAAGCGGGGAGAAAATGAGGTATCAGAGCTACAGGGAGGGTAGGTCAGACTGTTGACCTTGGTCAACAGTTCTGGCCTCCTGGTTGGTCCACGTGGACCAACCAGGAAAAACCCTAAAGAAATGTTTTATTAATTCATTTAAAATTAGAAAACAGTCGAATTAAATTATGATTATTTAATAAAAAATATTCGTTATTTTATGTAGTATTTTATTATGATTTTTAATTAATTTTATGAGGTTTTTTTTGTAAGTTCCCTTTTTAGCCCTATATAGGTATAATACCTATGCATTCAAGTATTTAATTTTTATTCTGTGTATTTTAATTTTATTATTTGTATTTATTATTTTCTAAAATTCTAAGATACTTTTATGTACACAAATATATTTTTATTTAATTTTTTTCTAATATGTTTTGTGTATTAAATAAATTAGAAGTATGTTTTATATAGATATAAGTACAGGTATAATACCTATGTATCAAATATGTATGTATTTTATTTTAAGTTTTATTTAGGTTTTTATTTTGATTTTAATGCACATATATATTATAAGTAATATTTAAAACATCATAAAAATATAAAAAATGAATAGATAATAAATAAAGAATAAATTGAATATTTTAATCTGTACAATGTACAATGTGGGTCCAAAATTCAACTTTCAAACCGTAGCTCCACCAAATGCGAAACTACCACCATTGGATAGATTATTTTATTCTATATACAATTAAAGGTGAGTATGTTGCATTTGGAGTTGTCAGTTATGAGATATGGGTCTGGGAAGTTGGGATTCTGGATTTTTATTCAGACCATAGCTTTTTATCTGTACATTATTTTTCTGTGAAATCAATTTTGTATTTTTATTTATAAAATTATCTACAACTTTCATGTACAAAGTTTCTTTATTTGATGTATAAAAAGTGGAACCAAAAATAGGTCCCAAAATGAATAAAGAATGAGTAAAATGTATAGGTATTTTCTCTGTATTTCTGACCTTATCTCCCCCTACTTTATTCCTATTCATCAAGATACCTAGGTCTCGGGGGTTTTGGGTCATAAAATATTTACAATATTTTATTCTTTTTCTTTTCTTTATTTATTCTATAATTTTGGCTTTAATTACAGTATTTTATACACTATGTAGATGCACATCCATGAATGCTAAGATGATGATTTTAATGCTATTTACAGGCATTTGCTAGGGTTTTTGGTGCCAAAATGATAGAATAAAGATGATGAAATGTGGATTCATCATCCTCCTATACTTTACCTTTGCTAGTCCCTAGCAAACACTTATGCAATAAGTGCAAAAAGAAGAAGAAAGAAAAGAAAAAGAAGAAATGTGGATTTTATTTGATTATCGAACTTGTCTTCACAAAATCAAAGTTTGGAACTTAAGTCGGACCTTTGGAATTTTAGTGCGGGCGGAACCTTAGTGAGAACCAAATTTGAAATACAACAGTCCTTGAGAATCCCAAAACTCTGTCCAAGTCTCCTCAATAGCCAGGTCAGAAATACTTCAACTCATACGCAAACTCTTACGACTATGAATCTGACTTGTACAGTGTAAGTGATGGTGGCTCTCCCCAACCAGAATGACAAAGAAACTGACTTCTCCAGTACGACAACCCCAATGATTCCCCAATCCAACAACTCCATCCTCGAGGAGCGGGGTATTCCCTTCTAAGTTCAAGTGGCAACCAGCTCAAGAGGAGGGGGTGAAGAGAAGAATGGACGGTAGCCAGTGTAGCTACCTATCCTGGGATGCAAAGACCAGTGTAGTCAAGTCATCCTGCTGCATGCTCACATATTTGACTTTGGAACTCAAGCTTGCTTATTGACTTTGTACATACTTGCAGGCCTTTTATTTTTGTACATGCCTGAACTTTTTTTTTTGAAATACTATTCATAGCAGCATTTACATAAGGAGTTTTTCCTCTTGGGATAGTAGACTATCCCTCTTTTGAAGCTTTATCGCAACCCACAGCCTCCTGTCTTTAGACTTCCTAATCACTGGACGGGTTGGGGTGCACTTCCCTCCCTAGAGGAGGACAAATGTTTCCACTTGTGTGCGTCTCATACCGGCAAATCCAATCCCCTCACCACTCCAACTGAGTTGAGCCATGTAAAAGGTGCAGGTGTCCAAGTTAGGTCATTATCAACAAGAGTCGTGCGTGTGTTCCGAAATACTCTACTTAGGCAGTCAAGAATCCATTGAACCAAGTCCCGTGATCCTCAAAGAATTAAGTCAACTAGACCTGAAATACCTCAAACCCAGTTCCTATAAGGTTCCTGTTATTAGGTAGATTTTAAGGTCCAATCAAGCTCCAATCTCCGGATTTTACTTAGACTTGTTCAACTATCAAACTCAATCCGAAAAAATACTCATGCTAGGCAATGCAATGCAGAAAATATTTTTGTGATGCAATTTTCAAATATTTTGAACTTTTTAGGGTTTTTGAAAAGATGATGCTGATGCAGACGCATTTTTTTGTATTTTTCAAGAAGATTTTTCAAATGTTTTTGGATTTTAATTTTGCAAATGTTTTTGGGATTTTTGAAAAGAAAAATTTTGGCTGAAAACTAGGTTAAAAATATGTACACGGGAGTGCTTCTTATATATACAAGAAGTGGATTTTAAGAATTTACAAGGTAAGTGATCAATTTTATACATATATACATATAGTGGATTTTGGTGTGATGTATGTATTCCTCAAACTTATTTGACACAAGTTTTTCACACAATTTTTGAAAACTATAGTCCAAAATAATTTTTACAAACATTTTGCAAACATGTACACACATTTGAAAATCATTTTGCAAAGGCTTTCAAAACAGTATATATAGGTTTTTCAAAATATTTTTTACAACCATTTTTCAAACCATTTGCAAATCATTTTTCAAACATTTTATTTCACACAAAGAAAATAAATTTTACAAACCACACATTTTTACACAGGTTGAAAACATGTAACAAAATATTTTCAAATAGTTTTCAATAGATGTTCACAAAGATTTTCAAACTATTTTTCAAACATTTGCAAAAAAACATTTTCACCTGATTTATTAATCAGTAAATACAAAAAGAATTTGAGGAATAACCACATCTTTTTATTAAGAAATTTTAATGAATTTTAAAGAATTTTTAGCCATATTATTAAGAAAATACGAAAGTACAAGTTATGGCTAAAGTATATACGTAGTATATACGACCCCCCTATACTTAGCTTGAACTATGTCCTCATTGACCGTAGAGAAAAGAGAAGACATAACTCGTACTAAGTATAGACAAGTCTAGAGAATCAAGGAATAAATGAATGAATCAAGGAATGAGAAGTTGACCGTCCCCCCTATACTTAGGATCAAATAATCCTAAGTATAGCAGACTGTACACAAAGCAGGGAGGGTCAAGGGTGGGAATGAACAGATCGTACTCGGGTTGTCTCCCCCTATACTTAGGGTAAGATATCCCTAAGTATAGACAAGAAGAGGAGACAATGGAGAGGATTGAAATGAAAATGACAGAACTCGGGTGCGACCCCCCTATACTTAGGACAAAGTACGTCCTAAGTATGGAACTGTCTACAAGGGCGGCACCTTTTTGATAGATAAAGAAGATAGAAATGGAAAAGAAGAAAAGAAGAAAAGAAGAAAATGCATCAACAGATGAAATTGTGATATGAACAGATGGATCTGTACAGCGGAAGATGGAATTGATCACCATGTATGAGATGCCAAATGATGAGAGTCACAGGACACATCTCATACCAGAAGAATGGGGGCAACGTCAATGGTCGGCGGATCATGATCTAGATATAGCTTCAGACGTTGACCATTGACGCGGAAGATAGAAGAAGATGACGGTTCGGATATGTCGATGATGCCATTGTCATGTACCTTCCTGACCACATACGGACCTTTCCACTTGCTCTGCAACTTCCCTGGGAATAATTTCAGCCTGGAATCAAACAACCATACTCTCTGATCTGGGTCAAACTGTTTATGGCTGATATGGTGAATCGTGCCATATCTTCCCCTTTCTCTTTGTACTGTAGGCTGCTCGAAAAGGCTGTATCTCTCAGTTCTTCCAGGGCTGCCAATTCTGCTCTTCTCTGGTCTCCTATACTCTCTGGATCTAAAAGCAACTCAGTGACTGCCCAAAAAGATTTGTGCTTGATCTCCACTGGCAAATGACACGGCTTGCCATAGACGAGACGAAAGGAAGATGTCCCCAATGGATTTTGAAAGAAGTCCGATAAGCCCACAAGACCGAGTCCAAAAGCTGTGACCAATCCTTTCGGTCTGGGCGGACAACTTTCTGCAAGATAGTCTTTATCTCCCGATTCGATACTTCGGCAAGACCATTAGTCTGAGGGTGATATAGAGTGGCAACCCGATGGTCAATACCGAACTCGTCTGCAAGGCCCTAACCTTGTCATTGATGAAGTGAGACCCCCCGTCTGAAATCAAGACTCTAGGCACCCCCGAACCGTGAAATGATATTTTTCCTCAAGAACTTGCAAACGGTTTGAGCATCTGCAGCTCGGGCGGGGATGGCCTCAACCCATCGGCTGACATAATCCACATCGAGCAGGATATGCTCGAATCCCTGACTCTTGTCGAATCCCTGACTCTTAGGAAATGGGCCTATGAAATCAATCCCCCATGCATCAAAAACCTCACAAAAGTGAATGGGTTGCATGGGCATCAGTCTCTCTGTCCGCAGGTTCCCATTTTCTGACAGTCAGTACATCTCTTCACGAACTCATCAGAATCCTTGAAGAGAGTAGGCCACCATAGGCCGGATTGAAGCATCTTCTGTGTTGTTCTTTTTCCAGAATGATATCCTCCTGCCTCAAGCTTGTGGCAGTATGTGAGGACGCTATGATGCTTTTCTTGAGGAATGCACCTCCTCCAGATATTGTCCCATCCTTCATGATAAAGGACAGGATCCTCCCAATGATAAAACTTGGCCTTCGCCAGGAAGGTCTCGAGTTTCTGCCTGGGCCAACCTTGTGGAACCGTCTTGGCTACAAGATAGTTCACAATGTCAGCATACCACGGGAGCGAGGTGACAGCCAAGATCGCCTCATCTGGAAATATCTCTGTGATAGGTGCGCTGGGCTCAGATTCCTCAAGATTCTCCAATCTGAGAGATGATCCGCCACCACATTCTTGACTTCAGGCTTGTCCTTAATCTCAATATCAAATTCCTGGAGTAGAAGGATCCATCTGGTGAGACATGCTTTGGCATCCTTCTTAGACATTAGGTACCGGATGGCGGTGTGATCCGTGTAGATGGTCACTCTAGATCCGAGAATGTAAGATCGATACTTATCAAGAGCAAAAACTACGGCCAGCATCTCTTTCTCAGTCACAGTGTAATTCCGCTGCGTGGCATCCAAAGTCCGGCTGGGCGTAGTGAATGGCAAACGGTAATCCATCCCTCCTCTGTCCAAGCACAGCCCCAACGCTCTGAAGCATCAGTCATGATCTCGAATGGGAGAGACCAATCGGGTGGCTGAAGGACGGAGCTGAAACAACCATATTTTTGAGAGTTTCAAAAGATTCAAGACACTTATCATTGACAATAAACTCGGTGTCTTTGGTCAGCAAGTCAGTAAGCGGTCGGGCAATTCGACTGAAGTCCTGAATGAACCGTCGGTAGAAACCGACATGCCCAGAAAAGACCACAACTGACGCAAGTTGGACGGTAGATTGAGTTTTCTGATGATATCCACCTTAGCCGGATCGACCTCCATGCCCTGTTGGAGACGATATGACCAAGGACCGTCCCTTGAGTCATCATGAAATGACTCTTCTCCCAGGATAAGACAAGATTGACCTCAATGCAGCGCTTGAGCACACGGTCTAGGCAGTCAAGACAAGCGTCGAACCCGTCGCCATAGACCGAGAAGTCATCCATGAAGACCTCTAAACAGTCACCCACCATGTCCGAGAAGATGGACAACATGCACCTTTGGAATGTCGCCGGAGCGTTACATAGACCAAAGGGCATCCGTCTGAAAGCATATGTCCCAACGGACAGGTGAATGTCGTTTTCTCCTGGTCTTCGGGTGCAATGGCCACTTGATTATATCCAGAGTACCCGTCAAGAAAACAGTAATGACTCTTCCCCGGCTAACCGCTCGATAATCTGATCAATGAAGGGTAGCGGGAAGTGATCCTTCTTGGTGGCCTCATTCAATCGTCTGTAGTCCACACAGACCCTCCAAGAAGTGGGCACTCTGGTAGCGATCTCCTCTCCAGACTCGTTGACAACTGTAGTGATACCCGTCTTCTTGGGTACCACATGTAGCGGACTTACCCATTTGGAGTCGGAGATGGGATAGATGAAATCGACGCTCCACCACCTTGAAATTTCTTTCATGACTACGTCTCGAAGATTCGGGTTCAGCCGTCGTTGGAACTCACGCGGCGGCTTAGCGTTATCCTCAAGATAGATGTGGTGAGAGCAAAGATTTGGGCTCAGCCCCTGGAGATCAGCTATACTCCAACCGATTGCTTTGCGGTTTCTTTCAAGAACCTCCATCAGATGAGATTCTTGTTCTCCAGTCAAATCTGCTGAGATAATGACTGGGTACATTTCTGGCTCACCCGCAAGGAATCTGTATGTCATTGACTGCGGCAGAGGTTTCCGTTCTGGACAACTGGGAGGTGGCAAATCTGGCTTTTGATATGTCTGTGTAAATGCTACCAGGTCTGCATGGGAGAACTCTCGCTCTGCATGAATTTCTGACGAAGGGAGGCCTGCTGAATCATCAATAAACTGCACTGGCTCGCATTCTGTCATGGCTGTTGGCTCAGAAGGAATCAGACAAGGTAAATAATCATCAAAGTCATCCCAGTCAATGTCTGATTCCGAGGGATCAGAAGAAGATGAGCATGAATGAAAATCATCGGTACCACTCATCACAACACTCTCAGCTTCATGTGTATCCTCATCCCGGAGTGTGCTCTCCCGGCTCTCGACTGCCATGAGCTTGAGATATAGTGAATCTGTAGGCAAGGCGAGGGTCGGTGTTACGGGATCTTTCCAGTTGGATTCATCATCAGTCATCTCAAAATCACAAACCTAGTGGATGTCTAGCTCTTCCTCTGTCATCTGCTCGGCTTCGCTGGATTGCTCTGAGCACGCCAACTCTCTGGCTTTGGTCTCCTCGATCGTCTCTATTTGTATGGTTTCGCCCTCTACGCGAAAGCATACCTTCCCGCTATCATGGTCGGTCACCGCCTTGGCTGTGGCCAAGAATGGACGTCCGAGAATGATGGGGGCATCAGTTACTGACTCAGGGATCTCCATGTCCAACACAACGAAGTCCACGGGGAATTTCAGGCCCTGAATGGTAACGACCATGTCTTTCAATAACCCCTTCGGCCTCTTAGTCGACCTATCAGCAAACTGAAGGACTGTCCTGCTCCTAAGAAGAGGACCAAACTCTAAATCGGTCGAGTAAGGCTGTCGGAAGAAGGTTAATTGAAGAGCCGCTGTCTAATAGAGTACGATCAAACTGCTGCTCCTGAATCTCGCATCTGACATAGGGAGCTCCTGCATCTGGTCGCTTAGCCGGCAGCTTGTTCTGGATGGTGCAGCAAGTGGACTGAGTGAGCACATGGATTTGATCTCTGTGATTCCTCCTCTTCCTGCGGACGGTAGTCTTCTCTTTCAGGTTCTTTTTGAAGAGGGGGATGTGCTCAAGTGCTTCTTGTAGAGTCAGCTGAATGTGGAATCTGTCTATCATCTGATTGCCGAACTCTACCTGTTGCTCTTTTTTGGGATTTTCTCTTTTATTCCCCTTCGCTCGGCGGAGTGCCTCAGGGAAGGGATGGTAGGGGCCTCCACAGATGAAGGTCTAGGAATCGGTCCTTGTGCCTGTGAAGAAGGAGAATCCATACAATAATCATCATTCATCGCATATGGATCCGCAATTTGAACAGAAACCTTTCCTTTATTCATATTTTTGTTTTTCTTTTTGTTCCCACAGTCCTGAGGTACAAAATGTGGCAACATCACAGATGGTGGCTCAACAAAAGTAGATGTGGTGGTCTCTGCACCGCCACTAGCACCGGTCTTTGCGGCATCAGCACCGCACTCTGGCTCATCATCCAAAATGGTGGCTTCAGCACCACCGTCTGCAACTGGTATTACGACGGCATCAGCACCGTCGTCCTGGACTCCATCATGGGTGGCATCAGCACCACCGTCTTCAACATCATCATTAGCGGCATCAGCACCGCTATTCTGCTCTTCTGGCGCTCCTGATCCTGCCTCTGGTTGTCGCTCAGAAGAGGCGCCGCCGGCTGGCATCCTACCGCTCCTAGTAGTCACAAAATCAGCATCATTCAAAGAATAAGACATATCATTCAAATCATCACTAGGAGAAGTATCCTCTGTAGACTCTACCTGCTCAGACTTCCTTTTCAGATTGTTCGGGTTAGGTTCAATCTGAGCGGGTATGGCGGCCTTGCCTTTTATGATGTCTCTCATTTCCTGCCGGAATTCATCCATTTCTTGCCTTAAAGATGCTCGATGTTCAGATAGCAAGCGGGCAAGATCATCGAGAGCTGGGTTCTCAAAGGTGGGACCCTGAGAACCGGATGGCTGTCCCTGCTGGAAATGGGGCTGCTGCTGTTGTTGTGGCTGATACTGGGTGGAAGGATGATGATAGGAGTGATGAGGTTGTTGTCGCTGCCTCCACTGCTGTCCCTGATAGGCGGGTGATGAATGGGATCTTCTATCGGTCTAGAGTGATCCGCACAAGGCGGGATCACAATGTCGCTAAGGCGACCAACAAAAGATCCCGAATCGATCAACAATTAACCCACAATAAATATATGCAATGAATATCCAAAAATGTGGAGTTAAAATTTATTATAACTCTACATGCAAATGTGTATAGGTGTAAGTACAGGTAGAGGTCGAACACTGGGAGGCGGAGGGAATGTATGTGATGTATCATTTATTCAATCCATTGTTCATGTCCTTTATTGTTTTTTGTGGGTTTTGGGTTTTTCTGATTTTTTTTATTTTTCTTTTTCATATTTTTAGGGTTTTTAAATTTCTGGACTCAATATATATATAATTATACCATATATAATTTTTTTTGGAATTTTTTCAAAAACATTTTTTTAATTTTTTTGTATTTTTAAATTTAAACAGTACAAAAAGGGCTTCTTTTTCATTTTTACTAATTAGGAAAAATGCAAAAAAATGTGAAATAAAATATGGGCGTACAAGGGCATCACTTGAAACATCTATCCTAATTTTTTCAGATTTTTAGAAGCCTCATAGGTATTTTTAATAAATAGATAAAAGACACAAAAATAAAATAGCCTGGCAGGGGTGTTTTTTTTGCAAATAAAATAAATCACAGGGGTCACAGTGCAAAAATACCTACTGGAATAAACATTTATTTTATTTTTTGGAACTAATTTATAATTAACAGAAACTGCCAGGGCTATAGTGCAAAATTCGCGCGCCTCACGTGGGACTGCACGTGAGGCGCGGAAGGACCAAAAGGTAATTTAAGGAAGTACAGGGGTCCTTTAGCGAAATTCACAGATTATTTACAACATTATAATTTATTTACAAAACTAAATATTAAATACACAAAAAGGCGGGGGCATAAGTGAAAATTACCCCCAAAGGCGCTGGATCCTACGGCTGATGTGCGTGACTTGAACACGTGGCGCTTCCACGTGAGCCGATGACGCTTCGACGATGGGCGGTGAAGATTAGATCACCCGGGGTGATCCGACGGTCTGGACATGGCTCCATCGGACGGCTGGCGCTCGAACTGGGGCCTTCATCTTCATCCGACAGCGAGGAGAGGTGCTGGAAGAACAGGGGAGGAACTCGCAGCTTGCGAGTTTCTCCCGGTGAGATCTCTCCTCCCCGACGCTCGTTGCTGCTCCCAAAGGTCCCCACACGTCGCAGGTGCTCCACTTTATCTACGGGAGGCTTCAGATCGGCCAGAGGACGACTGGAGCGCCCTTGCGAGGTCGGAAAAGGCAAGGTGCTCCAGTTACCTCCGCCGGCGTGTACTTCGTCTCCTGGTGCATCTTGGCGCACTAGACCTGCACAGAAAGACCACATGGCTCGAGGCGATGCTCCTCGACCAAAAATCGAAGCTGTTAGCATGAAAAAATGGATGGGGTGGTGATGCTCCGGCGAAGCGGAGGAGGTGAGCATCGATTCGCAGATCTGGAACAGATCTGGTTGGACAAAGGTGGCTGGGAGGTGGAGAACACGGAGAGGAATGAAATGGAAGCGAAATGGCGTCGGAAAAAACGGTCGGAAACACAGTGGCGAAGTCGCCGGAGCAGAGCTCCGGCGAACTTCGATTTACCTAATCTAAGACACACTAGTAATCTAAATGCGAAATAAAAGACATAAATAAAATGCTGGAACGAAAACCTACCTAAAAATCATAAATGCGCAGTATCGACTTGGCCGGAGGGCCAAGGAGCAGGACGGCTGTCGGAGCGCCGCCGTGGGCGCATCTCCTTCCTCCATGAGCTTCCACAACCTTCAGGGGACCTCTATCTGTCACCTGGATGCACTCTTGGCCGAAGGTGGGGAGCTCTAGGGCTAGGGAAATGGCCAAAAAATTTTGGAGGAGGAAGAAGGTTTATTTATAAACATGTGTATGTGCCCTTATTGACCGGAAAATAATAAGGAATCGGTGATATATACATTAGATTTAATATGAGGGCGTGGATGTACAAGATACCAGGAGCATTTCTTGTGAAGGAAGCAAAGGCAATCGATGGACGGGGCAGCCGGGAAAAATGGGAGAAGACGGGGGGTCTGACAAATCTAGCGGGCTGGAGGCTGATTTATTTTTGAACATAATGGGAGCCCTTATTGACCGGCTAAAAATAAGAAATCGAGGCTATCTACAAGGGAAACAAGGCAAGGGCGTGTATGTACACTCTTTTGGGAGTAATTTCCGTGAAGAGACCTACGTCATTAGAGTGACAGGTTGATCGGGAAAATTCGGTGAAAACGCAAGGTTGGACAGATTTGACGGGCTGCAGGCTGAGGGGACAGTTGACCGCGGTCAACATTGGCAGGGCTGTGATTGGTCCATGTCAGCCCGAATTTGACTCTTTATTTTAACCTAATAAATGAATTAATTAGATTTTGCTTAAAAAATAGAAAATGTTTATAAATTAATGTAGTATTTGTTTATGATTTTTATTTATTTTTTTTGAAGTATTTTATTACGGTTTTATTAAAATAATGTGTATATGTATGTATTTACATGTATTCTTGTGTATTTTATTTTTAGTTTATTTATTTTATTTTATTATTTTAGTTTCTTATTTTATAATTTTATAACTAATTTTTGTGAGTATGCATGTATTTTTATTTAATTTTTATGAGTCTATTTACATTTTTAAATAAATAAGTATATGTATATGTAGGTATACTTATAGGTATTTTATCTGTATATTGTATACATTTTATTTATTAAATGAATTTTATTTGTTTTTATTTTGGATTTGTATTTTTAGTAAGTTATATATAATATATACATTATTTTAAAAATGTAGATGAATAAATAATAACAGAATAAACTCCCCTTTTATTTATATATAGGTAGCATAGGCCTTTTGTCTATGTAGCCTATAGACTTATTTTATTTTACAAACTCTCTTTGGTTTTCTTTTAATTTCAATATATAAATGTATTCTATACATTATTTACAAGATTCTAAAAATATGAATTTGTGAAAATAATAAACGTTGAATAAAATGAATATTTTAATCAGTTTTATATACAAGGAGGGTCAAAAACCTAACTTTCACAGATGGACTCCAAAAATTATGAAACCAATTTTATAAAATAGTTCATGGAATGCTATATACAATTAAAGGTGAGTTTGGTGATTTGAAGTTTTTATTTGCAAGATATGGGTCTGTGAAGTTGAGATTTTTGCTTTTTATTTTGTGTATAAAATGTACATTGAGTATTATTTTTACACAAACTCAATTTTGTATTTTTATTTACATTATTATCTACAACTTTCATGTACAAAGTTTCTTTATTTGATGAATAAATAATTATGTACAAAATAGGTGTCAAAAATGCATAAATGGATGAATAAATAAATGAGGTATTTATTGTATATCGGCCCTTATCTCCCCCTACTTTATTCCTTGTCGACCAATACCATGCTGGCCTTGGTCTCGGGGTTAGGGTCATAAAATATTTGCAATATTTTATTCCTTTTTCTTTTCTTCTCTTTATTCTATAATTTTGGCATTAAAAACCTTATTTTATATACAATTAATACAATGAATAATGAATGCTATTATGTACAAATTGATGCTATTTACATGCATTTGCTAGGGTTTTTAAGGCCAAAATAATATAATAAAGGTGATGAAATGGAGATTCATCACCCCCCTATACTTGCCTTTGCTAGTCCCTAGCAAATACTTATGCAATAAGTACAAAAAGAACAAAGAATAAGAAGAAAAGAAAAAGCAAAAATAAAGAATTTAAAGAATAAATTGAATTGATCATGATTATTAAACTCATCTTTACAAAATCAAAGTTTGGAGCTCAACTTAGACCTTGGTGTGAAAATGTGTGTGGAACCTGGTAGGGAACCAAATTTAAAACACAACAGCCTTCGAGAGTCACAGAACTTGGTTCAAATCACCTCAATAGCCAGGTCAGAACTAGCCTACATCATACGCAAACTCTTATGACTATGAAGCTGACTTGTACAGTGTAAGTGATGGTGGCTCTCCCCAACTGAAATGACAAAGAGACTGACTTCTCCAGAATGACAACCCAATGATTCCCTAATCCAACAGCTCTTTCCTCGAGGAGCGGGGTATTCCCTTCTAAGTTCAAGTGGCATCCAACTCAAGAGGAGGAGGTAAAGAAAAGAATGGACGGTAGCCAGTGTAGCTACCTATCCTGGGATGCAAGACCAGTGTAGTCAAGTCATCCAGCTGCAGGCTAACAAGGTGTAACTTTGATGCTCAAGCTTGCTTATTTTCTATACAACATATATACATACTCCGGCAGGCATTTTTATTTTTATTTACAAGCCTGTCCACTTTTTTTGGAGTTTCTCTTCTTTTTTTTTCAACATATTATTTACAGCAGCATTTACATAAGGACTTTTTCCTCTTGAGCCAGAAGACTATCCCTCTTTTGAAGCTTTATCGCAACCCACAATCTCTTGTCTTGAGACCTCATGGCTACTGGACCAGGTTGGGGTGCACTTCCCTCCCTAGACGAGGACGAATGTTTCCACTCGTGTGCGTCTCAGACTGGCAAATCCAACCCCCTCACCACTCCAACTGAGTTGAGCCCAGTGAAAGGTGCAAGTGTCCAAGTTAGGTCACGGTCGGCAAGAGTCATACGTGTGTTTCGAAAAGTTCTAGTTAGTCCACTGAGGTGACTTGAACCTAGCCCTGATTTCTCAAAGAATTAAGTCTGAATAGACCTGAAGTACCTTAAACCTAGTTCCCGTAAGGTTCCAGTGCAGTTAGGTGCAGTAAGGTCCAACCAAGCTCCAATCTTCGACTTTATTGGACTAGTTCAATTATCAAGCTCAATCAAAGAAGATGAATGCAATGCAAATGCTATTTACAAATATGCAAAGAATAATGCAATTTTTCAAAGAATTTGAAAACAAAGAGAAGAATTTTTACACAAAGAATTTTTGCAAATAAAATCATTTTGGTACTAAATATGTACAACTATTTACACGGGCGTGCCGCTTTAATTTACAAGAATTAAGAATTTACAATTTAGTTTTATTTATAGGTATATATGTACACTTATTAAAGAATTTTGTTTATTTTTATTTTTATTTTTATTGATAAGATATATATATTATATTAGTTTTTATTATATGTGACTATTCCTCAAATATTTTTGACACAAATTTTTCAAACAATTTTTGAAAACTATAGTCCAAAATAATTTTTACAAACATTTTTACAAACATGTACACACATTTGAAAATCATTTTGCAAAGGTTTTTCAAAACAGTATATATAGATTTTTCAAAATATTTTTGCAACCATTTTTCAAACCATTTGCAAATCATTTTTCAAACATTTTATTTCACATAAAGAAAATAAATCTTTACAAACCACACATCTTTACACAGGTTGAAAACATGTAACAAAACATTTTCAAAATAGTTTTCAGTAAATGTTCACGATACTTTTCAAACTATTTTTCAAACATTTTGCAAAAAACATTTTCACCTGATTTATTAATCAGTATATACAAAAAGAATTTGAGGAATAATCCCATCTTTTAATTAATGATTTTTAATGAATTTAAAGAATTATTAGCCATATTATTACGAAAGTACGAGTTATGGCTAAAGTATATACATAGTATATACGACCCCCCTATACTTAGCTTGAGCTATGTCCTCATAGATCGAAAAGAAAAGAGAAGACATAACTCGTACTGAGTATAGACAAGTCGAAAGAATATACGAATAAGGGTGGGAATATACAGACGAACAAATAAGAGGTGCACCCCCCTATACTTAGGACAAAGTACATCCTAAGTACAGAAAACTGACGCAAAGGGGCGACACCTTTTATTTAGATACAGGAGATAGAAAAGGAAAAGAAGAAAAGAAGAAAAGATGGATATATACAGATAGATGAAAAGACCGAGGAGAATATACGCATCACTCCCCCTATACTTAGGGTGAGATATCCCTAAGTATAGGCAACAATAGAAGTGACGAAAATGTGCAAGGAAAGAGAAACTCAGTGTGTGCCCCCCTATACTTAGGAAAAGGTACGTCCTAAGTGTAGATACAAAGATATGGCGATAGATCTAGGGCACACATAACATGCGGGAGAAAGAATGAACAAGGCACACATATATACAAATGGTGAAGAACCAGTGAAGTACAGGACGGTATCTGGTAAGCGACAACCGTGCTCTCGTCGTCGTCTCCCTGTGAGAACGAGGACGCAGTCAGAAGGTGAAAAGACACCCTGATATACAGTCTAGTGGGTGTCAGCTACCGGGGACAACAGGTCGAAAGGTAGATATCAGGTCCGGTAGCATGAAGCAGTTAATCAGCTCATATGGTCAACATGAGGGAACAGAGCCGATACCGTAGGACCGGGAGGAAGAAAGAGCAGTACAGACTCCTCCGGTCAATCATGGTCTCAGATAGATCAGAAATAAGGCATATGAGACTGTGTGATGCACGGTGGTGATATAATCTGAAAGTCATAAGAATACACCGAACAACACAATATATGGCTCACTCTTGCGAGGGTCATCAAGGTGAGCGGAATTAGAGAATAATTAGAAGACTCGGCTCCGTGCTCCAATAGACAGGAGACACAACCAGGGAGGAGACCGAGTACACAAGTCAGAAGACCCGGCTTCGTACTCCACCAACTGGGAGACACCAGAGATGAAGCCGAGTACCTACAAACTGATGTACTCTCCCGCAGATAACCCTCGGGGAGTAGTACATGCTAATCAATGAATAATCAGAACAGAAGCGCACCCCTGCGAGGGTCGTCAAGGAGAGCGGGCTCAAAGGAGCCTGATCCATCAGACGGATCACAGATACGGTCTCGGTAGGCGACAGATCGGCTACCAGTAGAAGAGACCGACAAATCAAGAAAGTGTGGCAGCATCCCGCAGATAACCCTCGGGGAGCATACGAGCTAGGCATGGAATAATCAAGAAAGCAGAGCTCTGCCTTGCGAGGACCGTCAAGGAGAGCGGGCTCAGATGGGTCAAGTACATTGGCCTCGTGTACTGACAGGTCAGGTACACAATCACAGGGGGAGGCCAATCAAGCATATCGTCTGACTCGGTTTCGGGTCCCAACATAATGGCGACCGAAGCAGTGAATGAAACCGCAGTCCTAGAAATTGTCGCATTCTCCCGCAAATAGTCCTCGGAGAGCAATGCGAGCTAGATCAAGGTAGGTCAAGGGAATGCTGGCAAATCATATCAGGTCCTCAAAAAGCAATAAATCCTTCAATCATTTGGAGGGCATAAGATCATGGGAGGGAGAAAGTCATCAGGCCAATCACAAAACATCCCTCAGGTCAATCCAGTAAGCTGAGATGGCACGAAAAATAGTCAAGAATCCTCTAAGTGCCATGGTGGATCAAAGAGTCAGGAGATCAAGGACGAGTCAATCAGGAAGATGAGAGATCATGTAGGATCCACACACCTTTATCAAGAAATCCAAAGTAGAATAATCAGTCAATCCCCAAAGATCAAGATGGGTGGAACCTCAAATAGATAGATCAATCAATGCTCATGAAATCATCATCAACTCATCGCAGCACATCACATCCTTAATCCGGTGTGCGAGAACTAAAATTCCTCAATAATGCATCACACCTATGCTCTATGCATCAGCAAAAATCCTCAAGAAATCCATATGCACGTATCAAAGATAAATCCACCAAGTCGATCTCAGCAACCTCAACATCATGGGCCCGGCTCACACAAATAATATGTATAAAGAGTCCTCGATGCAGGCCTCATCAATATGCACAACATTCCCGGGTAAAGGGAGAGATGATACGGGGGACACAAGGAAGATGGGTAAGAAGGGTAACACAATGGGGTGGAGAAGCTGATTGAGCGGGCGTGCCAATACCGTGGGTGGTAGAAGAGTGATACAGAGGGTACGAGGAGGGCGGGCGAGAAAGATCGAGACATAGACAAAATTGGGTGTTCCACACAAGGCGGGAACACCGTCAAAATTGCGGTCCGAAGAGCGGTCTCTCCTCGAACCAGAGAAGATGGTACGATGGATACATAGAAGATGGTGAAGAAGCGGGAAACAAAGGACTTGGCGAAGAATGATTGAGCTCAAGCGCCAATATCATGACTCGATGCAAAATGAAGAGATATAAGTATAAGAGAGATAGAGAGACTCAAAGATAGAAAATGCATGACTCACACGGTGGGACCGACTACTCTAATAATGAATGAAAACATAACGCACTCTAAGTCACAATCAATATACAAGGCAAAACCCCCGATTCACCTACTCAACACAGTGAAGACCATCAGGTGACGGTCATTTATTTTTCATTTTTAGAGTTAGGTGAGAATCACAAAAATTGTACAATCACTTAGGAGGCTTAATTGGATTTGGGCTCTACTCCTTAGTGTGTACGTGAGCAGTTTAAAACGCATCCAATGAGGGGGTTGCTCTCCCCAAGACAAGGAAGTCCATTATGTTTTATTTTTAGGTCAAATAGAGTTCACAGTCCCGATTTTATTTAAGTTATCACTTTTTTTGGGTATTTTCAATGCACGTGTCTATCGAGGTTCCAATTTCCATTAAGCATCCTAGGTTGGCAAAAACAGAGGGAGAAGATCGGAAAAGCCATGCAAGTCAGAAATCGATGATGCATGCTAAGTAAGAAGACTTACAGTGCCTCCCAGCTCTCTCCATGCGGGATGCAAAACAGAATTTGAAACCTATGCTATATGCAAATGCAAACCGAAGAAATCGCCCTAGGTTCAGAAATTGCTATTATCGTGAAGCACCACAAGTCGCTCATTCATCTCTAGCCTCAAAAAGTCCGGTCTTGGCTCACCCCTCCTCTGTACTCAACACACTTGAGCTTAGGAGAAAGCGCTTTGCGGGGCTCGCTGTGGCACAAAGGCTAAGAGATTAATGAGCGGTTGTTTAGAGTTTGATCTAGGTCCAAAGCGCACTATAGGTACATGCAAATATATATTAGGGTGTTTGGACCTAGCTCTACGAGCAAGCAACTCCTAAGCTAAGGCTCATTCACACAAAATAATAAAATAAAATAAAGAAAAGAAAAAGCGTCAAAATCATCGAGGCCCCTAAGGGAACAATCCCTCGGGCAATGGACCTCGGGAGTCGGAGTGCACCTGTGAGAGTCCTGTATTATTACAAAATTCTAAAGGTCACTCTCTCACATGAATATACATAATAAGATAAATAAAATAAAATTCATAAAATAGAGACTGTCTTCAAAAATTCTCCTTCATCTGCTATCGATGCTCTCTCCTGTTGGCTTGGCATAGAAGAGCCAACACCGCCTCGCTTGGGTGCATAGGTCCTCCTACGAGGTCCTCCTTCGCTTAGCGTTCCCTCGCATCAAAGACAAAAAGAAAGAGATGTCAGAGCAGTCAATCAATATCATTAAATAAAAATAAAAATCACACCAAAAAATAAATGAAGGACATGAGCAAACAATTGAATAAATAGACAAATACGCTCACAAAATCATACAAAATCCGTTGCCTCCCCGGCAACGGCGCCATTTGATGAATGGGATCTTCTATCGGTCTAGAGTGATCCGCACAAGGCGGGATCACAATGTCGCTGAGGCGACCAACAAAAGATCCCGAATCGATCAACAATTAACCCACAATAAATATATGCAATGAATATCCAAAAATGTGGAGTTAAAATTTATTATAACTCTACATGCAAATGTGTATAGGTGTAAGTACAGGTAGAGGTCGAACACTGGGAGGCGGAGGGAATGTATGTGATGTATCATTTATTCAATCCATTGTTCATGTCCTTTTATTGTTTTTGTGGGTTTTGGGTTTTTCTGATTTTTTTATTTTCCTTTTTCATATTTTTAGGGTTTTTAAATTTCTGGACTCAATATATATATATAATTATACCATATATAATTTTTTTTGGAATTTTTTCAAAAACATTTTTTTAATTTTTTTGTATTTTTTAATTTAAACAGTACAAAAAGGGCTTCTTTTTCATTTTTACTAATTAGGAAAAATGCAAAAAAATGTGAAATAAAATATGGGCGTACAAGGGCATCACTTGAAACATCTATCCTAATTTTTCCAGATTTTTAGAAGCCTCATAGGTATTTTTAATAAATAGATAAAAGACACAAAAATAAAATAGCCTGGCAGGGGTGTTTTTTTTGCAAATAAAATAAATCACAGGGGTCACAGTGCAAAAATACCTACTGGAATAAAAATTTATTTTATTTTTTGGAACTAATTTATAATTAACAGAAACCGCCAGGGCTATAGTGCAAAATTCGCGCGCCTCACGTGGGACTGCACGTGAGGCACGGAAGGACCAAAAGGTAATTTAAGGAAGTACAGGGGTCCTTTAGCGAAATTCACAGATTATTTACAACATTATAATTTATTTACAAAACTAAATATTAAATACACAAAAAGGCGGGGGCATAAGTGAAAATTACCCCCAAAGGCGCTGGATCCTATGGCTGATGTGCGTGACTTGAACACGTGGCGCTTCCACGTGAGCCGATGACGCTTCGACGATGGGCGGTGAAGATTAGATCACCCAGGGTGATCCGACGGTCTGGACATGGCTCCATCGGACGGCTGGCGCTCGAACTGGGGCCTTCATCTTCATCCGACAGCGAGGAGAGGTGCTGGAAGAACAGGGGAGGAACTCGCAGCTTGCGAGTTTCTCCCGGCGAGATCTCTCCTCCCCGACGCTCGTTGCTGCTCCCAAAGGTCCCCACACGTCGCAGGTGCTCCACTCTATCTACTGGAGGCTTCAGATCGGCCAGAGGACGACTGGAGCGCCCTTGCGAGGTCGGAAAAGGCAAGGTGCTCCAGTTACCTCCGCCGGCGTGTACTTCGTCTCCTGGTGCATCTTGGCGCACTATACCTGCACAGAAAGACCACATGGCTCGAGGCGATGCTCCTCGACCAAAAATCGAAGCTGTTAGCATGAAAAAATGGATGGGGTGGTGATGCTCCGGCGAAGCGGAGGAGGTGAGCATCGATTCGCAGATCTGGAACAGATCTGGTTGGACAAAGGTGGCTGGGAGGTGGAGAACACGGAGAGGAACGAAATGGAAGCGAAATGGCGTCGGAAAAAACGGTCGGAAACACAGTGGCGAAGTCGTCGGAGCAGAGCTCCGGCGAACTTCGATTTACCTAATCTAAGACACACTAGTAATCTAAATGCGAAATAAAAGACATAAATAAAATGCTGGAACGAAACCTACCTAAAAATCATAAATGCGCAGTCTCGACTTGGCCGGAGGGCCAAGGAGCAGGACGGCTGCCGGAGCGCCGCCGTGGGCGCATCTCCTTCCTCCATGAGCTTCCACAACCTTCAGGGGACCTCCATCTGTCACCTGGATGCACTCTTGGCCGAAGGTGGGGAGCTCTAGGGCTAGGGAAATGGCCAAAAAATTTTGGAGGAGGAAGAAGGTTTATTTATAAACATGTGTATGTGCCCTTATTGACCGGAAAATAATAAGGAATCGGTGATATATACATTAGATTTAACATGAGGGCGTGGATGTACAAGATACCAGGAGCATTTCTTGTGAAGGAAGCAAAGGCAATCGATGGACGGGGCAGCCGGGAAAAATGGGAGAAGACGGGGGGTCTGACAAATCTAGCGGGCTGGAGGCTGATTTATTTTTGAACATAATGGGAGCCCTTATTGACCGGCTAAAAATAAGAAATCGAGGCTATCTACAAGGGAAACAAGGCAAGGGCGTGTATTTACACTCTTTTGGGAGTAATTTCCGTGAAGAGACCTACGTCATTAGAGTGACAGGTTGATCGGGAAAATTCGGTGAAAACGCAAGGTTGGACAGATTTGACGGGCTGCAGGCTGAGGGGACAGTTGACCGCGGTCAACATTGGCAGGGCTGTGATTGGTCCATGTCAGCCCGAATTTGACTCTTTATTTTAACCTAATAAATGAATTAATTAGATTTTGCTTAAAAAATAGAAAATGTTTATAAATTAATGTAGTATTTATTTATGATTTTTATTTATTTTTTTGAAGTATTTTATTACGGTTTTATTAAAATAATGTGTATATGTATGTATTTACATGTATTCTTGTGTATTTTATTTTTAGTTTATTTATTTTATTTTATTATTTTAGTTTCTTATTTTATAATTTTATAACTAATTTTTGTGAGTATGCATGTATTTTTATTTAATTTTTATGAGTCTATTTACATTTTTAAATAAATAAGTATATGTATATGTAGGTATACTTATAGGTATTTTATCTGCATATTGTATACATTTTATTTATTAAATGAATTTTATTTGTTTTTATTTTGGATTTGTATTTTTAGTAAGTTATATATAATATATACATTATTTTAAAAATGTAGATGAATAAAGAATAACAGAATAAACTCCCCTTTTATTTATATATAGGTAGCATAGGCCTTTTGTCTATGTAGCCTATAGACTTATTTTATTTTACAAACTCTCTTTGGTTTTCTTTTAATTTCAATATATAAATGTATTCTATACATTATTTACAAGATTTTAAAAATATGAATTTGTGAAAATAATAAACGTTGAATAAAATGAATATTTTAATCAGTATTATATACAAGGAGGGTCAAAAACCTAACTTTCACAGATGGATTCCAAAAATTATGAAACCAATTTTATAAAATAGTTCATGGAATGCTATATACAATTAAAGGTGAGTTTGGGTGATTTGGAGTTTTTATTTGCAAGATATGGGTCTGTGAAGTTGAGATTTTTGCTTTTTATTTTGTGTATAAAATGTACACTGAGTATTATTTTTACACAAACTCAATTTTGTATTTTTATTTACATTATTATCTACAACTTTCATGTACAAAGTTTCTTTATTTGATGAATAAATAATTATGTACAAAATAGGTGTCAAAAATGCATAAATGGATGAATAAATAAATGAGGTATTTATTGTATATCGGCCCTTATCTCCCCCTACTTTATTCCTTGTCGACCAATACCATGTTGGCCTTGGTCTCGGGGTTAGGGTCATAAAATATTTGCAATATTTTATTCTTTTTTCTTTTCTTCTCTTTATTCTATAATTTTGGCATTAAAAACCTTATTTTATATACAATTAATACAATGAATAATGAATGTTATTATGTACAAATTGATGATATTTACATGCATTTGCTAGGGTTTTTAAGGCCAAAATAATAGAATAAAGGTGATGAAATGGAGATTCATCAGCGGGACGAGGACCATTCTGATATTGCTGTTGATGGGCGTACTGGGGCTGCTGGTGTTGCTGTTGTGGCTGGCTGTTCTACTGTCCTTGGGCAGGGTTCTGCTGTTGGGATGAGGATCCACCATTGCCCCAACGGAATCCGGGGTGATCCCGACGAATCCCGGGCTGGGGTACCGGTCGTACCATATCCCATTGACTTCCATCAATGGTTCCTGCTCGAAGGAGGGTGGAGGAAGAACGGCCAGTGGCTGCTCCGGCTGATACACCACCATCTGCGTATCCGTAGATGGCGGCTGCGATGGATAGTACGGTAACAATGGAACAGGCTCTGCCTGGATATGGTTCACCTGACGGTACGAGGTAGAGGGCTGGTTGGCATTGCTACTGCTCGGATCAGCACGTGATCTGGGAGGCTGTTGTGACTGAGTTTGTGCCTCCTGGATGCACAAGATCTGCATCTTCAGATCACTCATGGTTTTGGCGATTTGGTCCATCTGGGCCATGCCTTGCATCTGTTTCTTCTCGAGGATCTCGAGACGGTCCAGCTTCTCACTAATGATGCCCATATCGGCTGCGGCTGATTCAGCTTGGGCTGCGACAGCTGACGCTGTATTGGGACCGGCATCGATGCGGGCGATCCTATGAAATGATCCCGCTCCTTGCGGGGGCTTCTGTTGTGTGTAGACTCGGGCTTGGGCCATGACAGTGGAGTTTTCTGCCATGCCCTCGTAGATGGCCCAGACGTCGTCTTCTCCCGTGGAGAAATAAGACCCACCGCAAGAGGCGTTCACAAGCCCCTGCAGCTCCGGTGTCAGCCCACAGAAGAAACTCTGCACGAGATTGGGCTTGGAGATGTCATGATGTGGACACCGGTCGATGAGCTCTCTGAATCAATCCCAGGCTTCATGGAACTGTTCATTTGGGATCATGACGAAGTTACTGATCATGACTCGAGCTGCGTTGGTCCGGCCGAGAGGGTAGTACTTCTTCAGGTACGCGGTCCGGAGATCTGCCCATGTGTCGACGAATCGCCCAAGGTGTTTGAGCCAATATGCGGCTCTATCAACCAAAGAGAATGGAAAGGCAATCATCTTGATGGTGTCCTCGGTCATCAACCGATCATGGATAGTGCTGCAAATCATCTCGAATTCCTGGAGGTGGAGGTGCGGCTCTTCGGTCGGCAACCCATGGAACTTGGGTAGAAGCTGGATAGTGTGGGGCCGAAGCTCGAAATCTCCGTGAATTGGCGGGAGTCTGATCCAACGGTGAGTAAGGGATGCAGCTGGGTTGTGCAACTCCCTCATGATGGTCTGTGGCGGTCGCTCAGCGTCTGGATCGCCTCCTCTTGCATCAGGTCCTCCTCCTCTGGTGACTCACTACTGAGTTGAGGGTCCGGACAACAAAAGTGTGTGTGTGTGTGTGTGATATGTCTACACTAAGCAAGCAAGCAAATAAATTTTTATGGGTTTTTAATTTTTAAATTTTTTATTTAATTTTTAATTTTGTATTTTGATTTTTAATTTACTGATTTTGTATTTTCTTTTTATATTTTATATTTTTCTTTTTCTTTTTCAATATTGGAATTTAAAGACAATGGAATAAAAGACAAGGTAAAATATTTATAAAAATGTGCAAAAATAACCAAAAATTCACGAATAAAGTGTTTTTGGTATTTTTAGGCTTTTTTACTGTTTTTGTGATTTTTTGGGATTTTTCAAGGTGTTTTTGATATTTTTAAATACTGCAATAAGTCAAAACAGTGAAACAAGAGCTGGCTGTGAATAAAATAGGATTTAAAAATAGCAACCAGTACTCAAAATTTTTCACACTATTTTTCAAATAAAAGGAACAAAATAAGGAACAAACAGAACCTGAGTTTGTATTTTTTAGAGTTTTCCTTGATTTTATATATTTTTTTGAAGTTTTTGAGTGTTTTTAAATTTTTAGTGTTTTTCTTTTGAGATTTTTAGTGATTTTTGGACTGACACTAAAATAGGATAAAATAGACACTAGGTATTTTTTTGTAATTTTTCAAAGTGTTTTAATATTTTTTTGGCATTTTCTAAACTAGACAGTACACAAAAAGGTTGTTTTCGATTTTTAATAAATATGAAAATGCAATAAAAATGCAATTCAAAAATATGGCATGCAAGTACAGGTAAACAGGAGCTTAAGTTCAAAATTTGAGAATTTTTCGAGTTAAAACAGGGGTCCAAATAAATAGAGCAAGTCAGCACAAATTATAGGCCTAACAGGGGCAGTTGTGCAAATATTAAAACAACCAGGGGTACACATGCAAAATTTCCACAAAAGTTTATACTAAAACTTGCATTTAATGGATTAAAGATAAATAGCAAAACCCGCAAGGGTGTCTGAGCAATTTACCCACCAGGGCGCGTGACTTGCACGCGCCTGGGAGGGGTAAGAGTGCCAATACGAAAATCGAGAGGGTCTTGAATGCAAAATATCCAAAACTATTACACTTAATAGGCAACTTTAAGGACTGAATACAAATGTCAAAACCCGGAGGGGGTTCCCTACAAAAATGCCAACCCACGTGCTTTCACACGTGACCTGGCAGGGGTATCCCTGTAATATTACAATAATCCAAGGTTCGAGATGCAAATAGTCCAAGGTTTTTTTAACTACAGATGCAAACTTAAGTATTAAATCTAAATGCAAAGAGGCGCAGGGGTTAGGATGCAAAATACCCCTATTTGCGCGCGATCCAACGGCGGGGATGATTTCACTCGAACACGTGGCGCTCAGAGGACGGCCGATGATGCTTCGCAGATGTCCGGCTGAGATTAGATCGCGGGGAAGGATCGGACGGTACTGGCGAGGATGGATCGGACGGCCGATGTTGGATCTGGAGCCGCGGCTCGATCAGAAGGTGGAAAAACGAGGAGGAAGAACAGGGACGGACACCGGCGGAGGCGCACTTCCCTGACTCCGATCTCGCTCCTCAGGCTGTGTATGGGCTCCAAAATGGAGCTGCAGACTCCCGGAAGGTCACTCTATGGTATGGAGGGCTCGGATTCGTCGGAGAAGCGTCGAGGTGCTGGCGCGGAGGCCGCGGAGCTCGAAGCTCCAGGTATCTCCGGCGAAGATCGCAAAATGCTTTCCAGGTGCGTTCACTGCTCTTTGACCTGCAAGAAATGGTGAAAAGGTCCAGGGCAAACTGCCTGGACCTCGCGGAGGCGTGGGGATGCGTGATCGATGGAGGGGAGGCTCGGCCGGAGGTGCGCTCCGGCGAGGTGAGCGGGTGGAACGATATACTCAATGGATCTTGATGATTTCGCATGCTAAATGATCCTCAGGGTACAGGGAATGATAAGAAGTGAAGAAAAAAAGATAGGAGCAAACCTCGAAGGTGCGTGACCTGAGGTGTAGAACCTCGACGGCGGTGTCTTGCCGGAGGTGGTGGAGCCGCTGCAGCGCCTCCTCGACTCGCCTGATGGTTCAGATGTGGAGCTGTCACCTCCAGCAACGTAGGGAGCACAACAGGGAGGAAGATTGATGGCCGAAGAGCGTTCAACCCGGGGAAGGATGTGGCGGAGCTCTATTTGAAGAAGTTTGGACGTGTGACTTCGAGAAGAAGTCACGGGCGGGAGGAGCATATCTAAGGAGATCTGGGAGGTCGGCGATGGAGGTGATGGTACAAGGAACGATTTCCATGAAGGGAGCGGCGGCAAAGGACGAACGGCGCGGCCTCGAAAAATCTGCAAAAGCGGGTAAAAAAACGAGGCGTGCAGGGCTACAGAGTGTAGGTCAGACTGTTGACCTTGGTCAACAGTCCTGTCCTCCTGGTTGGTCCACGTGGACCAACCAGGAAAAACCCCAAAAAAAGTTTGATTAATTAATCTAAAAATAGTAAAATGGCATTATTAATTTATGATTATAAAATAATAAAAAAATTCGTTAATTTATGTAGTATTTTATTATGATTTTTAATTTATTTTATGAAGTGTATTTTTACAAGTTGCTTTTATACCCTTATATAGGTATATTATCTATATATTGTATCCTGCTATTTTTATTTTGTATATTTTGATTTTATTATTTTTGTTTATTATTTTATAAAAATACAAAATACTTTTATACACATAAATATATTTTTGTTTTATTTTTATGATTTGTTTTGTATATTTAATAAATTATATGAGTATGTTACACATGTATGTATATGAGTATTGTATCTATGTATTCTATATACAAGTATTTTATTTTTATTTTATTTACATTTTTATTCTGATTTTAATACACATATTTATTATAAGTATTATTTACATAATTTATAAAAATATAAAAATGAATAAATAATGAATAAAGAATAAATTGAATATTTTAATAAGTACAAGTACACAATGAAGGCCCAAAACTCAACTTTCAAACCGTAGCTCTGCCAAATGCAAAACCACCGCCATTAAATAGCTTATTTTCTTCTATATACAATTAAAGGTGAGTACTCTGCATTTGGAGTTTTCAGTTGTGAGATACGGGTCTGGAAAGTTGGGATTCTGAATTCTTATTCAGACCATAACTTTTTATCTGTGCATTATTTTTGAGTAAAATCAATTTTGTATTTTTCTTTGTAAAATTATCTACAACTTTCATGTACAAAGTTTCTTTATTTGAGGAATAAAAAGTGAAACCAAAAATAGGTCCCAAAATGAATAAAGAATGAGTAAAGAGTATAGGTATTTTATCTGTGTTTCTGACCTTATCTCCCCCTACTTTATTCCTTGTCGACCTATTCATCAAGATGCCTAGGTCTCGAGGGTTTTGAGTCATAAAATATTTACAATATTTTATTCTTTTTCTTTTCTTTATTTATTCTATAATTTTGGCCTTAATTATAGTATTTTATACACTATTGTGATACACATGCATGGATGCTAAGATGGTGATTTTAATGCTATTTACAGGCATTTGCTAGGGTTTTTGGTGCCAAAATGATAGAATAAAGATGATGAAATGTGGATTCATCATCCCCCTATACTTTACCTTTGCTACTCCCTAGCAAACACTTATGCAATAAGTGCAAAAAAGAAAAGAAAGAAAAGAAAAAGAAGAACTTGGATTTAGTTTGGTAATCAAACTTGTCTTCACAAAATCAAAGTTTGGAGCTTAAGTCAGACCTTTGGACTTTTAGTGCGGGCGGAACCTTAGTGAGAACCGTGTTTGAAATCCAACAGTCCCTGAGAATCCCAAAACTCTGCTCAAGTCTCCTCAATAGCCAGGTCAGAAATACTTCAACCCATACGCAAATTCTTACGACTATGAATCTGACTCGTACAGTGTAAGTGATTGTGGCTCTCCCCAACTCGAATGACAAAGAAACTGACTTCTCCAGTACGACAACCCAATGATTCCCCAATCCAGCAACTCCATCCTCGAGGAGCGGGGTATTCCCTTCTAAGTTCAAGTGGCAACCAGCTCAAGAGGAGGGGGTGAAGAGAAGAATGGACAGTAGCCAGTGTAGCTACCTATCCCGGGATGCAAGACCAGTGTAGTCAAGTCATCCTGCTGCAGGCTCACATATTTGACTTTGGAACTCAAGCTTGCTTATTGACTTTACACATACTTGCAGGATTTTTATTTTTGTACATGCCTGAACATTTTTTTGAATACTATATACAGCAGCATTTACATAAGGAGTTTTTCCTCTTGAGCCAGTAGACTATCCCTCTTTTGAAGCTTTATCGCAACCCACAGCCTCCTGTCTTTAGACTTCCTAATCACTGGACGGGTTGGGGTGCACTTCCCTCCCTAGAGGAGGACAAATGTTTCCACTTGTGTGCGTCTCATACCGGCAAATCCAATCCCCTCACCACTCCAACTGAGTTGAGCCATGTGAAAGGTGCAGGTGTCCAAGTTAGGTCATTATCAACAAGAATCGTGCGTGTGCTCCGAAATATTCTACTTAGGCAGTCAAGAATCCATTGAACGAAGTCCCGTGATCCTCAAAGAATTAAGTCAACTAGACCTGAAGTACCTCAAACCTAGTTCCTATAAGGTTCCTGTTATTAGGTAGATTTTAAGGTCCAATCAAGCTCCAATCTCCGGATTTTACTTAGACTTGTTCAACTATCAAACTCAATCCGAAAAATGCGAATGCCATGCAAATGCAATGCAGAATGCAACAAATATTTTTGCGATGCAATTTTCAAGATTTTGAACTTTTTATGGATTTTTGAGAAGATGATGATGATGCATATGCATTTTTTTGTCTTTTTCAAAAAGATTTTTTCAAATGTTTTTGGAATTTTAGTTTTGCAAATGTTGGGCTTTTTGAAAACAAAAAGATTTTGACTGAAAAATAGGTTAAAATATGTACACGGGAGTGCTTCTTATATATACAAGAAGTGGATTTTAAGAATTTACACAAGTAAGTGACCGATTTTATACATATATACATAGTGGATTTTGGTGTGATGTTAGTATTCCTCAAACTTATTTGAAAACAATTTTACACACAATTTTTGAAAACTATAGTCCAAAATAATTTTTATAAACATTTTACAAACATTTACACACATTTGAAAATCATTTTGCAAAAGGCTTTCAAACAGTATATATAGGTTTTTCAAATCATTTTTGCAACCATTTTTCAAACCATTTGCAAATCATTTTTCAAACATTTTATTTCACACAAAGAAAAGAAATTTTACAATCCACACATTTTACACAGGTTGAAAACATGTAACAAAATACTTTCAAAATAGTTTTCAATAGATGTTCACAAGAATTTTCAAACTATTTTTCAAACATTTTGCAAAAAACATTTTCACCTGATTTATTAATCAGTAATTACAAAAAGAATTTGAGGAATAATCACATCTTTTTTTTAAGATTTTTAATGGATTTTAATGAATTAATAGCCATATTTATTAAGAAAATACGAAAGTACGAGTTATGGCTAAAGTATATACGCAGTATATACGACCCCCTATACTTAGCTTGAGTTATGTCCTCATAGATCGGAGAGAAAAGAGAAGACATAACTCGTACTAAGTATAGATAAGTCTAAAGAATAAATAAATCAAGGAATGGATGAACAAACGAATGAGGAGTTGACCGTCCCCCCTATACTCAGGATCAAATAATCCTAAGTATAGCAGACTGTACACAAAGCAGGGAGGGTCAAGGGTGGGAATGAACAGATCGTACTCGGGTTGTCTCCCCTTATAGTTAGGGTAAGATATCCCTAAGTATAGACAAGAAGAGGAGACAATGGAGAGGATCGAACAGGATAGAGAAACTCGGGGTGCACACCCCCCTATACTTAGGACAAAGTACGCCCTAAGTATGGAAAACTGTCTACAAGGGCGGCACCTTTTTGATAGATGAAGAAGATAGAAATGGAAAAGAAGAAAAGAAGAAAAGAAGAAAATAGATCGACCGATGAAAGAGTGATATGGACAGATGATCTGTACAGCGGAAGATAAAAGTGATCACCATGTATGAGATGCAGATGATATGAGTCAAAGGACACCTCTCATACCAGAAGAATGGGGGCAACGTCAATGGTCAGCGGATCATGATCAAGATATAACTTCAGGCGTTGACCATTGACGTGGAAGGTAGAGGAAGATGACGGTTCGGATATGTCGATGCTGCCATTGTCATGTACCTTCCTGACCACATACGGACCTTTCCACTTGCTCTGCAATTTCCCTGGAAATAATTTCAACCTAGAGTCAAACAACCATACTCTCTGATCTGGCTCAAACTGTTTATGGCTGATATGCGAATCGTGCCATGTCTTTACTTTCTCTTTGTACTGTAGGCTGTTGGAGAAGGCTGTGTCTCTTAGTTCTTCCAAGGCTGCCAATTCTGCTCTTCTCTGGTCTCCTATACTCTCCGGATCTAACAGCAACTCGGTGACTGCCCAAAAAGATTTGCGCTTGATTTCCACTGGCAAATGGCACGGCTTGCCAAAGACGAGACGAAAGGGAGACGTCCCCAATGGATTTTTGAAAGAAGTCCGATAAGCCCACAGGACCGAGTCCAAAAGCTGTGACCAATCCTTTCGGTCTGGGCGGACAACTTTCTGCAAGATAGTCTTTATCTCCCGATTCGAAACTTCAGCAAGACCATTAGTCTGAGGGTGATATGGAGTGGCAACCCGATGGTCAATGCCGAACTCGTCTGCAAGGGCCCTGACTTTGTCATTGATGAAATGAGACCCCCCGTCTGAAATCAAGACTCTAGGTACCCCGAACCGTGAAATGATATTTCTCCTCAAAAATTTGCAAACTGTTTTAGCATCTGCGGCTCGGGCGGGGATGGCCTCAACCCATCGGCTGACATAATCCACAACGAGCAAAATATGCTCGAATCCCTGACTCTTAGGAAATGGGACCACGAAATCAATCCCCCATGCATCAAAAACCTCACAGAAGTGAATGGGTTGCATGGGCATCATGTCTCTCTGTCCGCAGGTTCCCATTTTCTGACAGTCAGTACATCTCTTCACGAACTCATCAGAATCCTTGAAGAGAGTAGGCCACCATAGGCCGGATTGAAGCACCTTCTGTGATGTCCTTTTTCCAGAATGATGTCCTCCTACCTCAAGCTTGTGGCAATATGTGAGGACGCTTTGCTGCTCTTCTTGAGGGATGCACCTCCTCCAGATACTATCCCCTCCTTCATGATAAAGGACGGGATCCTCCCAATGGTAAAACTTGGCCTTAGCTAGGAAGGTCTCAAGTTTCTGCATGGGCCAACCCTGAGGGATTGTCTTGGCAACAAGATAGTTTACAAAGTCAGCATACCACGGGAGTGAGGTGACAGCCAAGATCGCCTCATCTGGAAACGTCTCAGTGATAGGTGCGTTGGGCTCAGATTCCTCAAGATTCTCCAATCTGGAGAGATGATCCGCCACCACTTTCTTGACTCCAGGCTTATCCTTAATCTCAATATCAAATTCCTGGAGTAGAAGGATCCATCTGGTAAGACGTGCTTTGGCATCCTTCTTAGCCATTAAGTATCGGATGGCGGTGTGATCAGTGTAGATTGTCACTCTAGATCCGAGAATATATGATCGGTACTTATCAAGAGCAAAGACTACGGCCAGCATCTCTTTCTCAGTCACAGTGTAATTCCGCTGAGCGGCATCCAAAGTCCGGCTGGCGTAGTGAATGGCAAAGGGTAATCCATCCCTCCTCTGTCCAAGCACAGCCCCAACGGCAAAATCTGAAGCATCCGTCATGATCTCGAATGGGAGAGACCAGTCGGGTGGCTGAAGGACAGGAGCTGAAACAACCATTTCTTTGAGAGTCTCAAATGATGCCAGACACTTATCATTGACAATAAACTCGGTGTCTTTCATTAGCAAGTCAGTGAGCGGTCGGGCAATACGACTGAAGACTGAATGAACCGTCGGTAGAAACCGACATGCCCCAGAAAAGACCGTAACTGACGCAAGTTGGACGGTGGATTGAGTTTTCTGATGATATCCACCTTGGCAGGATCGACCTCCATGCCCCTGTTGGAGACGATGTGACCAAGGACCGTCCCCTGAGTCATCATGAAATGACTCTTCTCCCAGGATAAGACAAGATTGACCTCAATGCAGCGCTTCAGCACACGGTCTAGGCAGTCAAGACAAGCGTCGAACCTGTCGCCATAGACCGAGAAGTCATCCATGAAGACCTCTAAACAGTCACCCACCATGTCCGAAAATATGGACAACATGCACCTTTGGAATGTCGCCGGAGCATTACATAGACCAAAGGGAATCCGTCTGAAAGCATATGTCCCGAACGGACAGGTGAATGTCGTTTTCTCTTGGTCTTCGGGCGCAATGGCCACTTGATTATATCCAGAGTACCCGTCAAGGAAACAATAATGACTCTTCCCGGCCAACCGCTCGATAATCTGATCAATGAATGGTAGCGGGAAGTGATCCTTCTTGGTGGCCTCATTCAATCGTCTGTAGTCCACACAGACCCTCCAAGAAGTTGGTACTCTGGTAGCGATCTCCTCTCTAGACTCATTGACAACTGTAGTGATACCCGTCTTCTTGGGTACCACATGTAACGGACTTACCCATTTGGAGTCGGAGATGGGATAGATGAAATCGGCGCTCCACCACCTTGAAATTTCTTTCATGACTACGTCTCGAAGATTTGGGTTCAGCCGTCGTTGGAACTCACGCGATGACTTAGCGTTATCCTCAAGATAGATGTGGTGAGAGCAAAGATTTGGGCTCAGCCCCTGGAGATCAGCTATACTCCACCCGATTGCCTTGCAGTTTCTTTCAAGAACCTCCATCAGACGAGACTCTTGTTCTCCAGTCAAATCTGCTGAGATGATGACTGGGTACATTTCTGGCTCACCCGTAAGGAATCTGTATGTCATCGACTGTGGTAGAGGTTTCCGTTCTGGACAACTGGGAGGTGGCAGATCTGGCTTTTGGTATGTCTGTGTGAAGGCGACCAGGTCTGCATGGGAGAACTCTCGCTCTGCATGAATTTCTGACGAAGGGCGGCCTGCTGAATCATCAATAAACTGCACTGGCTCGCACTCTGTCATGGTTGTTGGCTCAGAAGGAATCAGACAAGGCAAATAATCATCAAAGTCATCCCAGACAATGTCTGAATCCGAGGGATCTAAAGAAGATGAACATGATTGAAATTCCTCAGCACCACTCATCACAACACTGTCAGCTTCAGATATATCCTCATCCAGGAGTGTGCTCTCCCGACTCTCGATTGCCATGAGCTTGAGATATAGTGAATCTGTAGGCAAGGCGAGGGTCGGTGCTACGGGATCTTTCCAGTTGGATTCATCATCAGTCATCTCGAAATCACAAACCTGGTGGATGTCTAGCTCCTCTTCTGTCATCTGCTTGGCTTCGCTGGATTGCTCTGAGCATGCCAACTCTCTAGCCCTGGTTTCCTCGATCGTCTCTATTTGTATGGTTTCGCCCTCTACGCGAAAGCACACCTTCCCGCAATCATGGTCGGTCACCGCCTTGGCTGTGGCAAAGAATGGGCGTCCAAGTATAATGGGGGCATCGGTTACCGACTCAGGGATCTCCATGTCCAACACAACGAAGTCCATGGGGAATTTCAGGCCCTGAATGGTAACGACCACGTCTTTCAAAAACCCCTTCGGCCTCTTTATCGATCTGTCAGCAAACTGAAGGACTGTTCTGCTTCGAAGAAGAGGGCCAAACTCGAATCGCTTGAGTAAGGCTGCCGGAAGGAGGTTAATTGAAGAGCCGCTGTCTAATAGAGTACGATCAAACTGCTGCTCCTGAATCTCGCATCTGACATAGGAAGCTCCTGTATCGGGTCGCTTGGCTGGCATTGTGTTCTGAATGGCGCAACAAGTGTCGTGAGTGAGCATATGGATTTGATCTCTGTACCTCTTCTTCCTTCGGACAGTAGTTGTCTCTTTTAAATTCTTCTTGAAGAAGGGGATATGCTCAAATGCTTCTCGTAGAGTCAGCTGAATGTGAAATCTGTCAATCATATCGTTGCCGAACTCTACTTGTTGGCTCTTTTTGGGATTTTCTTTTTTATTTCCCTTCGCCCGGCGGAGTGCCTCGGGGAAGGGGATGGTAGGGGCCTCCTCAGATGGAGGACTAGGAATCGGTCTCTGTGCCTGTGAAGAAGGGGAACCCATACAATCATCATCATTCATCACATATGGATCCGCAATTTGAACAGAAACCTTTCCTTTATTCATATTTTTGTTTTTGTTTTTGTTCCCACAGTCTCTAGGTACAAAATGTGGCAACATCACAAATGGTGGCTCAACAAAAGTAGATGTGGTGGCCTTAGCACCACCACTAGCACCGGTCTTCGCGGCATCAGCACCACACTCTGGTTCAGCATCCAAAATGGTGGCATCAGCACCACCGTCTGCATCTGATCTCTCGACGGCATCAGTACCGTCGTCTGGCTCTCCATCATTGGTGTCTTCAGCACCACCGTCTCCAACGTCATCATTAGCGGCATCAGCACCGCTACTCTGCTCCTCTGGCGCTCCTGGTTCTGTATCTGGTTGTCGCTCAGAAGAGGCGCCGCTGGCTGGCATCCTACCGCTCCTAGTAGTAATAAAATCAGCATCATGATAGGAATAAGACATGTCACTCAAATAATCACTAGGAGAGGTATCCTCTGTAAACTCTACCAGCTCAGACTTCCTTTTCAGATTGTTCGGGTTGGGTTCAATCTGAGCGGGTATGGCGGCCTTACCTTTCATGATGTCCCTCATCTCCTGCCGGAATTCATCCATTTCTTGCCTGAAAGAGGCTCGCTGTTCAGATAGCAAGCGGGCAAGATCATCAAGGGCTGAGTTCTCAAAGGCAGGACCCTGAGAGCCGGATGGCTGTCCCTGCGGGAAATGGGGATGCTGCTGCTGTTGTGGCTGATACGGGGGGTGCTGGGAATAAGACTGCTGAGGCGGCTGTCGCTGTCTCCACTGCTGTCCCTGATAGGCGGGACGAGGACCACTCTGGTACTGCTGCTGGGCATACTGGGGCTGTTGCTGCTGGTGTTGCTGGCTGTTCTGCTGTCCTTGAGCAGGGTTCTGCTATTGGGATGAGGAGCCATTGTTGCCCCAACGGAATCCAGGATGATCACGACGAATCCCGGGCTGAGGGTACCGGTCATACCAAATCCCATTGACTTCCATCAATGGTTCCTACTCAAAGGAGGGTGGAGGAAGAACTGCCAGTGGCTGCTCCGGCTGATAAACCACCATCTGAGTCTCCTGAGACGGCGGTCGCTCTGGATGGTACTGTAGCAGTGGGACCGGCTCTGCCTGAATATGGTTCACCTGGCGATATGAGGTAGAGGCCTGGCTGGAACTACTACTGCTGGAGTCAGCCCGTGACCTGGGAGGCTGATGGGAATGAGCTTGTGCCTCCTGAATGCATAAGATTTGAGTCTTCAGGTCACTCATGGTTTTGGTGAGAAGGTCCATTTGGGCAAGACCTTGGTTCTGCTTTTTCTCTAGGATCTCCATGCGGTCCAACTTTTCACTGATGATTCCCATGTCGGCTGCGGCTGATTCAGCTTGGGCTGCGGCTACCGACGGTGTGTTGGGACCGACATCGATGCGGGTGATCCTATGGAATGATCCTGCTCCTTGCGGAGGCTTTTGTTGCGTGTAGACTCTGGCCTGGGTCATCACGGTTGAATTCTCTGCCATGCCTTCATAGATGGCCCAGATGTCATCTTCACCCTTGGAAAAGTATGATCCATCGCAAGAGGCGTTGACAAGCCCCTGCAGCTCCGGTGTCAGCCCACAGAAGAAACTCTGCACCAAGTTGGGCTTGGATATGTCGTGATGTGGACACCGGTCGATGAGCTCTCTGAATCGATCCCAGGCTTCATGGAATTGTTCGTTTGGGATCATGACGAAGTTGCTGATCATGGCTCGAGCTGTGTTGGTCCGGCCGAGAGGGTAATACTTCTTCATATACGCGGTCCGGAGATCTGCCCATGTATCGACGAATCGCCCAAGATGTTTGAGCCAGTATGCGGCTCTATCAACCAAAGAGAACGGAAAGGCGATCATCTTGATGGTGTCCTCGGTCATCAACCGATCATGGATAGTGCTGCAAATCATTTCAAATTCCTGGAGGTGGAGGTGCGGCTCTTCGGTCGGTAACCCGTGAAACTTGGGTAGCAGCTGAATCGTGTGGGGCCGAAGCTCGAAATCTCCGTGGATTGGCAGGAGTCTGATCCACCGGTGAGTAAGGGATGCAGCTGGGTTGTGCAGTTCCCTCATGATAGTCTGTGGCGGTCGCTCAACGTCTGGATCGCCTCCTCCTGCATCGGGTCCTCCTCCTCCTCCACCGCCACCGCCCCCAGGTCGGTTCTCTCTCATCTGTGCTATCTCTCTCATCAAATCACCCATGAAGGTACCCTGGTCACGGATCTGTCTCTGCATAGTCTCCAGGGATGCTAGCAAGGAATTGTTGATGGCCACCTGATCGATTATGAATGGAGGATGATCGTGGTCATCTGGGTGCTCGCCTCTGTCTGCCATTGCTGGATTTTCTGAAAAAGAAAAAGAGGCCATCTCAGGTGCTGTCGAATGAGCCGAACTCTGTGATGCACTGAATTCTGAAACAATTGGACTGAGAGAAGGAGAGTGGGAAGGGTGGTCGAGGGGGAACAGGGTGGATGTGAACTCGGGCTCGGAGAGTGGACTCTCCGAGGTATTCCTAGATGAATGAGGAGGAGTGCTGGATAGCGGTGCCGACAAGGTCGGCCTAAGAGACCTCCGTCCCATCATCTTGATTATTTGAGAAGAGCAGGGATAATGCAAGAGAAGAAGAAGATAATACAAGATGCAAAAAAGTTATGCACAATTGTGCGGTGTTTTTGATCTTGACCTAAATAAATCTAGCAATCAAACACAAAGCAAGGGTGAGTTCACCAACTCAACACATGAAGCCGTGAAGGTTCGGCTTTTATCTTGTCAATTTTAGCTTGTTTTTCAGGTATTTATCTTTTCACGAGTCCTTAGAACGCTACGCCTATAGGAGAGAGAATACTGCTGGGAAAGTGTCCCCGTACTTGTCCTCCTCCTGTGTAACCTGTAACTTACGCTTTTTGAGGTACTTGTAACCCTTCCTGGATCCCTACCAAAGAAATAGAGGGAGGAAGCCGATAGGCGAAACCGATACTTCGGATCTCGCTCGCAACGGAATCACCCGTGAGCGTGCAAGATCCTACTCGGACGCAGCCGGTGAGACAGACACACCCGTGAAGGCATGGCCTAAGCTCAATACTTCGGACAAGGTCGGCGCTCACACAATAGTGAGTCACCACTGGCGACCAAGTCCTACTCGACCACGTACGATAGTAGCGCCCATACTTCGGAAATCCAGGCGATACACAAGGCAGCCACAAGTTGGGTTTTTGGCTCTAATCCTTACGAAGCGCTCACCTCACTTGGAAGGAGATCTTCCCATGCAACCTGAATACAAGTGAGGGTGTTACTCTCCCCAAGCAATGAATCCAATTACCTATTTTATTTTTGGTCAAGTTTTCTTTAGCAGTCCCTTTTTTAATTTTTTTGGTGTTATCGCTTCTTTTGAGTAGATTCAAACAAGCGCCTAACGGTTTTTGTATTTTTCCTTTATCCTACTTTGTTCCAAAAACAGAGGGAGAATAGAGTCGGAAAAGCCGTGCAAGTCGACACCAAGGTGGAAATCTCACCTTTGTGCCTAAATGATGCATGCAAAGTAAGAAGACTTACAGCGAATCCCAGCTCTCTCCATGCGGGATGCAAAGCAGAATTTTTAAACCTAAGCTACATGGCGATATGCAAGCGAAAATCGTCCTAAGATAGGCAGCTGCTAGCGTGAAGAACCACGAGTTAACCGTCAACTCCCAATCCTAATGTCCGGTCTAGGCTCACTCCTCCTCTGCTCAACACATTTGAGTTAGGAGAAAGCGCTTGTGTGGAGTGAGCTCGCGGCGCGCGGATCGAGAGCCAATGATCAACTACTTAATTAATCTAAGTCCAAATACGAACTATAGGAACATGCAAGAGTTATTAGGGTGTTTGGACCTAGGCTAATCGAATCAAGCAGGACCTAGTCTAAGAGCTCAATCCATAAAAGAAAGGAAAAATGAAAACAAAACCGGAAAATGACAACGATAAAAACACGAAAAAGCCGCGGTGAGCCCCCGGGTGAACAAACACCCGGAAGTTAGGCCCGGTAGTCTAAGTGTCCGAAAGTCCAAGTGTACCTGTATTATTACAATTCAATAAAGCACTCTCTCACAAAAATAAAATAAGAACTAAACTAATCACTCCCTCTCACTCCTCTTGCTCTCTCCTGCCAGCCTGGCTAAAGAAAGGCCGGCTCCGCTTCCCAAGGTTGCTCCGGGTCACCTAAGCAATCCGCCTTGCTCCGCGGTCCCTCGCAAGAAGACAAGAAAAGAAATGGTCAGATAGCTCAATCAATCAATATCACAAATGCAAGAGATAGAAACTAAAGCTATGGTAGACAATCAACACAAGCAAAATACAAACTACTCGCTGTTGCACCCCGGCAACGACGCCATTTGATAACCTCAGAAATCGATGTGGTTGTATCGACTCACAAGGCGAGTCAACAGTCGGTGTTTGACCACACAAATTCTGAAATTAATCAACAATTAACCCACACTAAAGATCAATAAATTAGAACTAATGTGGAGTTAAAATTTATTTTTAACTCTACATAAAAGATGTATAGGTGCAAGTATGTAGAGAGTTCGAACACAGGGAGCAAGCAGGGTAGTTCAAAAAAAAATATGCTCAAGTGTGTGTATGTGAAGTGTCTACACTAAGCAAGCAAAGGAAATAAATTTTTGTGGGTTTTTAATTTTTAATTTTTTTTATTTTTGATTTAATTTTTAATTTTGTATTTTGATTTTTGATTTTCTAATTTTTATAATTTTATATTTTATATTTTTTTTAATTTCTTTTTGGATATTGGAAAATAAAGACAATGTAATAAAAGACAAGATGAAATATGTATAAAAATATGCAAACAAATATCCAAAAATTCAGAAATAAAATGTTTTTGATATTTTTAGGATTTTTTACTATTCTTGTGATTTTTGGGTATTTTTCAAGGCGTTTTTGGTATTTTTAAATAGCAAAACAAGGCAAAATAGGGAAATATGTGCTGGCTGTGAGTAAAATGGGATTTAAAAATAGCAACCTGTATTCAAAATTTTTCACACTAATTTTCAAATAAAGCTACTGAAATATAGAACAAACAGGAACTGAATTTGTGATTTTTGGAGTTTTCTTTGATTTTATATAATTTTTTTGAAGTTTTTGAGTGTTTTTAAATTTTTAGTGTTTTTCTTTTGAGATTTTTAGTGATTTTTGGATGGACACTAAAGTATGGTAAAACACACAAAATATAATTTTTTTGGAATTTTTCAAAACGTTTTTATAATTTTTATGGGTTTTCTAATGCAAACAGTGAAATAAATGCATGTTTTTGATTTTTAATAAATGTGAAAATGCAATAAAAATGCAATGCAAAAATATGGCGTGCAAGTACAGGTAAACATGAGCTTAAGTTCAAAATTTGAGAATTTTTCGAGCTAAAATAGGGGTCCAAATAAATAGAGCAAGTCAGCACAAATTACAGGCCTGACAGGGGCAGTTGTGCAAATATTAAAACAACCAGGGGTACACATGCAAAATTTCCACAAAAGTTTATACTAAAACTTGCATTTAATGGATTAAAGATAAATAGCAAAATCCGCAAGGGTGTCTGAGCAATTTACCCACCAGGGCGCGTGACTTCCACGCGCCTAGGAGGGGTAAGAGTGCCAATACAAAAACCGAGAGGGTCTTGAATGCAAAATATCCAAAACTATTACACTTAATAGGCAACTTTAAGGACTGAATACAAATGTCAATACCCGGAGGGGGTTCCCTACAAAAATTCCAACCCACGTGCTTTCACACGTGACCTGGCAGGGGTATCCCTGTAATATTACAATAATCCAAGGGTCGAGATGCAAATAGTCCCAGGTTTTTTAACTACAGATGCAAACTTAAGTATTAAATCTAAATGCAAAGAGGCGCAGGGGTTAGGATGCAAAATAACCCTATTTGCGCGCGATCCAACGACGGGGATGATTTCACTCGAACACGTGGCGCTCAGAGGACGGCCAATGACGCTTCGCAGATGTCCGGCTGAGATTAGATCGCGGGGAAGGATCGGACGGTACTGGCGAGGATGGATCGGACGACCGATGTTGGATCTGGAGCTGCGGCTCGATCAGACGGTGGAAAAGCGAGGAGGAAGAATAGGGAAGGACACCGGCGGAGGCACACTTCCCTGACTCCGATCTCGCTCCTCAGGCTGTGGATGGGCTCCAAAATGGAGCTGCAGACTCCCGGAAGGTCACTCTATGGTCTGGAGGGCTCGGATTCGTCGGAGAAGCGTCGAGGTGCTGGCGCGGAGGCGGCGGAGCTCGAAGCTCCAGGTATCTCCGGTGAAGATCGCAAAATGCTTTCTAGGTGCGTTCACTGCTCTTTGACCTGCAAGAAATGGTGAAAAGGTCCAGGGCAAACTGCCTGGACCTCGCGGAGGCGTGGGGATGTGTGATCGATGGAGGGGAGGCACGATCGGAGGTGCGCTCCAGCGAGGTGAGCGGGTGGAACTATATACTCGATGGATCTTGATGATTTCGCGTGCTAAATGATCCTCAGGGTACAGGGAATGATAAGAAGTGAAGAAAAAAAAGATAGGAGCAAACCTCGAAGGTGCGTGACCTGAGGTGCAGAACCTCGATGGCGGTGTCTTGCCGGAGGTGGTGGAGCCGCTGCAGCGCCTCCTCGACTCGCCTGATGGTTCAGATGTGGAGCTGTCACCTCCAGCAACGTAGGGAGCACAACAGGGAGGAGGATTGATGGCCGAAGAGCGTTCAACCCGGGGAAGGAAGTGGCGGAGCTCTATTTGAAGAACTTTGGACGCGTGACTTCGAGAAGAAGTCACGGGCGGGAGGAGCAGATCTAAGGAGATCTGGGAGGTCGGCGATGGAGGTGATGGTACAAGGAACGATTTCCATGAAGGGAGCGACGGCAAAGGACGAACGGCGCGACCTCGAAAAATCCGCAAAAGCGGGTAAAAAAACGAGGCGCGCAGGGCTACAGGGTGTAGGTCAGACTGTTGACCTTGGTCAACAGTCCTGGCCTCTTGGTTGGTCCACGTGGACCAACCAGGAAAAACCCAAAAAAAGTTTGATTAATTAATTTAAAAATAGTAAATGGCATTATTAATTTATGATTATAAAATAAAAAATATTTGTTATTTTATGTAGTATTTTATTATGATTTTTAATTTATTTTATGAAGTATATTTTTACAAGTTGCTTTTATACCCTTATATAGGTATATTATCTATATATTGTATCCTTCTATTTTTATTTTGTATATTTTGATTTTATTATTTTTGTTTATTATTTTATAAAAATACAAAATACTTTTATACACATAAGTATATTTTTGTTTTATTTTTATGATTTGTTTTGTATATTTAATAAATTATATGAGTATGTTACACAGGTGTGTATACGAGTATTGTATCTATGTATTCTATATACAAGTATTTTATTTTTATTTTATTTGCATTTTTATTCTGATTTTAATACACATATTTATTATAAGTATTATTTACATAATTTATAAAAATATAAAAATGAATAAATAATGAATAAAGAATAAATTGAATATTTTAATAAGTACAAGTACACAATGAAGGCCCAAAACTCAACTTTCAAACCGTAGCTCTGCCAAATGCAAAACCACCGCCATTAAATAGCTTATTTTCTTCTATATACAATTAAAGGTGAGTACTCTGCATTTGGAGTTTTCAGTTGTGAGATACGGGTCTGGAAAGTTGGGATTTTGGATTCTTATTCAGACCATAACTTTTTATCTGTACATTATTTTTGAGTGAAATCAATTTTGTATTTTTCTTTATAAAATTATCTACAACTTTCATGTACAAAGTTTCTTTATTTGAGGAATAAAAAGTGAAACCAAAAATAGGTCCCAAAATAAATAAAGAATGAATAAAGAGTATAGGTATTTTATCTGTGTTTCTGACCTTATCTCCCCCTACTTTATTCCTTATCGACCTATTCATCAAGATGCCTAGGTCTCGGGGGTTTTGAGTCATAAAATATTTACAATATTTTATTCTTTTTCTTTTCTTTGTTTATTCTATAATTTTGGCCTTAATTATAGTATTTTATACACTATTGCGATACACATGCATGGATGCTAAGATGGTGATTTTAATGCTATTTACAGGCATTTGCTAGGGTTTTTGGTGCCAAAATGATAGAATAAAGATGATGAAATGTGGATTCATCAGCAGTTACATATTGATCTGGCAAATCCTGACTTAGATTCTTTCTCCTTTCTAGAAGACATGGCTGGCAAAGGACCGCATACCACTTTTGTAGTTATTGATCATGCTGTGATCAACATCGGTCTACTTGCTTCCCTTGAGGCAATGCAGAACCAGATTAGGGAGGAAGGTAGACTAATGAATGATGTCAGAGCCGAGCTGACTCAGCTGCAAGCCCAACGCAACAATCCTGATGTTGAGAACACAAGAGCTGATCATCTAAGACCAGAGGATCAGGAGCAACCAGATGAAGCAAAGAGACCGCCACTAGATCTGAACCGCACAATGCAACAACTCTACAACCCTGGAGCTACTATGACTCATCGGTGGATCCGTCTCCCTGTTATTCAGGGGAACTTTGAGTTCCGTCCTCAGATAATTCATCTACTGCCCAAGTTTCACGGGCTTTCTACTGAGGAGACGCATCTGCATCTTCAAGAGTTTGAGCTTATCTGTAGTACAGTGCATGATGCACATGTGAACGAGGATACGATCAAGTTGATCGCTTTTCCTTTCTCCCTCGTTGATCGAGCAACCTACTGGCTGAAACACTTAGGGAGATATGTTTCTACGTGGGAGGAGCTATGCACAACATATCTGAACAAATATTACCCTCTCGATCGAACAAATGCTTCTAGAGCCATGATCAGTAATTTCACCATGATTGGGAACGAGCAGTTCCATGAGGCATGGGATCGTTTTCGAGAGCTCATTGAGCGGTGTCCCCATCACGAACTTTCCAAGCCAACTCTAGTACATAGTTTCTTCAGTGGGCTGACACCAGAGTTACAGGGACTAGTGAACGTAGCTTGTGGTGGATCTTATTTTTTAATGCACGAAAATCAAGTCTGGGCCATTTATGAGAAAATGGTAGAGAACTACACCACGATGTCCCAAACTCGAGTTTACAATCAGACGAAGCCACCTACTTATCACTAGCATTCCCGAGTTGCATAAATTGAATGGAATCCATCTTCTATTGTTTCGATTCCTCTCGAATCTCCATCAGCTGCTATGTGGATTATTTGTCAGAAGCTGGATTGAATGGAAATAAACGAGAAAAAGTGCCAAAATTTAGACAAGCTCGATAAGATTGATGAGCTTGAGATATGCATGAGTGATTTGAAGACACAAATTATGTACCTTCAAGAGATACAAGCAGACTCTAATAGGTCTTCGAGATCACAGGCTGATTCAGGAAGTCGAGATCGAGACATACTTCCAAAGCCTCCCGTACAACACATATACCATGTGCATTCTGAGCCGACACATCAACCCTCAGCGTACCCGCAACTCCAGTAGGCACCATCATCTGACACTCAGATGGTGGTGTATCAAAGTGACCAGCCCTTGGCATCTATGATCCTAGCATATTTTGAGATGTTTGAGCCATTGACTGAGGTCAATGGGATATGGTACAACCAGCCGCAGTAACCAGGGATCCGTCGCGATCACCCTAGTTTCTGTTGGTCTACAGGAGGCACCTCTTCCCAGCAGCCACCGTAGGCACCGATGGGGCAGAACAGAGAGCAGAAGCAACATTCAGGTCCTCGTCATTTCCAGCAACCTAGTGGAGATAGAGCAATTATCAGCCTCAGTATCAGCAACACTATTCTCCATAGCAGCCAGCTTAGCAGCAACCTCATTATCACCGAGGCGACTCATCCAGGAATCATGGCCCTTTCCATGATAACCCAACATTAGAGTATCTCACCAATCTGATCACCGACCAACAGACATCTTTTAGGAGAGAAATGGATGAGTTTAAAACCCATGTCATGGATCTGATCAAAGGGAAGTCCACATTGCCTTTCCAGATAGAGCCAAATCTGAATAATTTGAAGCGGAAATCAGAGCGGGTAGATTTGACCGAGCCCACCCTCCAGTCACAGGTATTTTCCGATGATCATCTTTACTGTGATGATGCTGATTTCATTTCTCTTAGGAACGGTAGGATTCCAGTAGGCGGAGACTCTACTAGGCTTGAGGAGGACACTCTAGATAACACGAGCGAGCCGGTAGAAGACATTGATGGCAGTACTGAAGCTACACCCTTTGACGATGAAGATAGTGGTGCTGAAGCCACCAAGTCTACAGAGCAGCCAGAGCCGAATGCTGACGTAGCTGCTTTACCTTTCCTTGTATCTGATGATGATGAGAGAAAAACACAAAAAAATGTACAAAAGAGAAGAATTCAAAAAGAAATAAAAAGATAGTTGATCATTACATATCTCTTTTTGATGATTCGCAACAAGCAAGTCCCAGTTTTGCAAAAACATTTCCTTCCACTTCTTCTGATCCTCCGATTGTACAAACTAACGAGGAGGTTGTACAGATTCCTTTTCCCAAAGCACTCTGCTTAGGAAAAGACACTAAAAAAGAAAATACAAAAAAGATCCAAATGAACGATCTGACAAAAGAGATGCTCGACAAGTTTACGATCCAACTCACTCTTTCGGAAGACTTGGCACACATCCCTCTTCTTCAGAAAGGCCTTAAAGAACAAACCACAGTTCACAGGAAGAAGAGGCAGCACAATCACTATTATGAGATCCATGTGGTGACTAAGGAAACATGCCATGCTATTCAGAATTGACTCCCAACCAAGAGATCAGATTCGGGAGCACCTGAAAAACCACCCAATCAACAACTCTAAAAGAAGAATAGTATCGCTAAATCAATCGGGTGAATTTTTGCAGAAAAAGTTTTATTTCGAGTTAATATTCTTTTATTTTAATTATACTTCTAAACTTAAGTGTATATCGGTTAAGCATGGGAGTGTCAAACTCAAGGAGGCAAACTGTTAGAAACTAGGGTTAAACTATAAAAATCCTAAGGTAAAGGATTCCCTAATTTTTATTTTATTTTTAAGAATTTTTCTAGATTTTTATTTGGATTTTTTTATTAATTTTATATTATTTTTTTAATTTTTAGGCATTTTATTATTTTTTATTCATTTTAGAAAATATTTTGTAATTTTAATTTCATTTTAATTTTATTATTTTTTACTTTTATTTTTTGTTTTTATGGATTTTTAGAATGTTTTTATTATTTTTAGGGAATTTGAATTATTTTTAATAGGAAAAATTAAGTTTTTTTATTGAAAACAGATTTTTATTTTGAATTTTTAAGGTAGCAAAAAGTAGAAAAATATGTTTATTTTATTTTTATATGAAATTAGATGAAATTATCTTTAAAACAATATATTGTGCGTTTATAGATGATTTTTATTTATTTAGTTATGATTTTTACAAGTTTCAATGTATTTTGTATTTTTATTGATTTTAATATTCAATTTTTATTTTGTTTTTTTGGTTTAATGCAAAATATAACAAAATATACTAAGAATGATTTTTGTGGGATTTTTAAGAGGGTTTTTATATTCTTTTTATATATGCTTTTAAAATTTGTTATATTTTTATGACGTTTTAATGAATTTATTAAAGAAATAGAAAATATTTTTAATTTTCAAAATACTATTTAGTACTGTATATAGTATAGTATAGGATATTTTTTTATATATTTTTATGATATTTTATATTTTGTATTTTATTTATAGGTATAGAAATATGTATAATAGTTATGTGCAGTTATAGGGATATAGACGCAATTTATGGAAAATACAGGGGTCACCATGCAATTGGTCCACTGAACAAGTGCCATCCACGTGAATGTTACGGCCTGGACATGGAAGCAATAATAAAATCAACAAGGGTGCGAACACAATTTGTCCCAAAAGAACTTTCAGCATGCGCATAGCATGTGAGCTACTAAAGGCTGGGGTGGCAGACGGATGTCGCAGGTGAGCTTTGATTAACTTATCTCCTGCATCTTCAATTGAATTTCTTTCAGATCAAATCCAGTAGCTTTCGATGATTATTACGTGTTGACTAAACAGTGAATCAGGCTATAATGATGATCGAATGATAATCTCAAGGTCTCTGACATCGATGCTCAAGATGCTCATTGACGCTGAGATTAAATCTCAAGTGATGTCTTGAGTGGGGTATGCTCAATTCGTTCTTAGCAGTGGATTTTCCAATGGTTCACCTATGTATGTATTGGGCTCAAAACTATTGATGCTCAGCTCTGACTGGTGGTCTTCAATTCATACATCTCGCTTTCTCGAATAAATGTTGCTCATGTCATCCGATGCTTCGAGTGGATGCCTCTTCGATCCCTTCCAGGCGATGGTTCTGATTTTCAGAAGTTCGTCTCCACCAGATGATGGTTTCGGTGTTGCAATTCTTCATCTCAGATGTACTCCTCCAATCTTCGTCGCTCAAGGCCGTTTAAGTAATCGGAACTCGGGTTTCCCATGAATCGAAGCTCGATCAGATCTACTTTAGTATGGATGCACTCGGATGCTGAGTTTTTGTCTGATATTGTCGAACAGAAACGAACTCTGATCGTTCCTCCAGACGTGGTTATGAAAATGTTAATCGTTTGCATATCACCGCTAGATGCGACTCGAGAGTACAATAATATTCGATGCTCCGAATTTGACAACCTGCAACTGAAATTGAGACGAAGTTTCGTGGATCTCGACCAGAGTTTATGCAAAAAAATAGAGATATACCGATTGATCCGGTTGGGTGATGGAAGTCAAATTGAATTTGAGTGCGAAATGGAAGTGGAATCGAGAATAGATCAAAGCAAACGATGAATCATAACTCGGAATAGCTTGAACATGCAGGTAGAAATCAAACGGAGAATATGAAAAAGCAATTTGATCTCCAATCAAAATTGATCAGGGATGAGGATTTGTGAGAGATAAAATGAACGATAGATCTCTGAACGAAACTAATACGAGATGGATCAGAAAAAAACTAAACACTGAATTAAAAAAAATCAAACATTAACCTAAACTATAAATCAAACCTGGAAACAGGAAGATGAAATGCGTGGAGAAGGTCGACGCCGGCGGATCTGGAGCAGCAGCTCCGGGGGATTGTGACCTCCACGCAAGGGCGAATCTCGCGGAGGTTGAACACGCGACGGAGCGTGATCGTCGACGCCGACGAGATGATCACGCCTTCTCTCTCGCTCGCTCGACGGGGAGCAGAATCGGAGGCTGTCACCCTCACGACCTCGGAGCTCGGGAGAAAACGATGAAAATTGGCAGATCCGGAGGTCCGAGGGGGTTTGGCAGCTATATATAGAGAGGGGCGAGTCGAGTCACCACCGGCGGTGAGGAGAAGCGGGTAGTTGGGTTACCGGGGAAGAAGAAACAAGGAAGAAGAAGAGGGATTGAGAAAGTAAGAGAGAGAAAGAGGAAAGAAAAAAATAAAAATAATAGTAAATAAAATTAGATAAATTATATAATTAGATAATTCAATAAATTAATTAAATTTAGAAATAATTAAGGGATTAATTACGTAATTAATAATTAAATAAATAATTAAATATGATTAATGAATTATTTAAATAATTTAGCTTATAATTAAGTAATTAATTAAATTAATCAATAAATGATTAATAAATAAATAAATAAATTAACATAAAAATAACTTATTTAAATAAAATAATAATATAAATTACAGTACATTGTACAATATACCAATACAAACCTGAAAACTGCATTTTTCGCATTAACTCTGATTTTAGCAAAACTAGTGTCATTTTGTAGATAATTTAATAATATGATTTCTACAACCGAGTTTGCTCAATTCAAAGTTCATACGGCCGAGATGTGAGGTCCGGAAAATTTTTGTAGTAGCTTCGAGGCTTCAGATTTTATTGGTATTTTGACTTAATTATATTTTTATATTTTGTATACAATTTTATAAGATTTTAGGAAAAGAAATTAAGTTAATCGGATTTAGGGTCAATTAATTAAAAATTCAAGAAGATTCTACATATAGTACAAATATACAACAGGTCCAAAACGCCAAAACTCATCGGTTTTATTCGAATATTTTTTGATATTTTTAATAAATAGTACTAAGTATAAAACATATTTTAAAAGTGTGTTTGATCCGTTTGGAGTTTTCTATAAATAGTTATGAACCTAGGAAGCCGGCTTTTGCAACTTTTCGGTTAATTGCGGTTAATTATTTTTAGTGATGAAATATTTTTCTGATATTTTTATAAAATAATATATATTTTTGTGATCAATTTTTACAAAAGAAGTGTTTTGGTTTGAGATAGTCTTGATGATAAATAAAATAGGTGAAATATTTACAATGTGTAAAATGAGTAATTTATATTTTTGGTCTTGATTTTCTTGATTTTTTATAGGTTAGGATCCTTATCTCCCCCACTTATTTATTTGGTCGACCTAGTCAATATTGACCTGGTCTCGGGGTTAAGATTAGTCTGTATATATTTTATACTTATAGCCTTCTTTTTCTTTTATTTTTCTTTTTATTTTTTATTCTTTTATTTTGGATAAAAATAAGTGTTAATTATATAATATTAATAAATATGGTTAGAATGATAATTAGTTGGAATTATAGTGATTATTTACATGTATTTTACCAAGGATTTTAGCCAAAATGAAAGAATAAAGGTGATGAATCACGGATTCATCGGCACCGTATGTCAGATGCGAGATCCTCGATCAAACTTTTGACCAGACGCTATTAGATAGTGAATCTTCGATTAATCTCCTTCCTTCTTCCTTACTCGATAAGTTCGAGTTCGGACCTCTTCGACCAAGCCGTACGGTCTTGCAGTTTGCTGATAAATCGGTCAAGAGGCCTAAGGGTTTAATCGAAGACGTTATCATCACCATTCAGGGTTTGTAATTCCTCATGGACTTCGTAGTGTTGAACATGGTGGTCCCTGAATGCATGACCGATACCCCGATCATACTAGGACTATCTTTTTTGGCGACAGCAAAGGTCGTTTTCGACTATGGTACCAGGAAGGTGTACTTTCATGTCCAGGATGAAAGTATACATATAGAGATGATCCAAGATCGGAATTCTAGATTAGTTGAATCAGAGCGAGCATCTGATGATGAATCCGATAGTCATCGGGATTATGAATTTGTACAAACTGATGATGAGGCCGTCTGAGTCGAACCTACCACCCAATCTTTCATCACACCTTCAGTCAAAGCTGAGATTCAGATATCCAAAGATGGGAGATTGGAGAGCACAATCCTAGAGCATAAAAGCGAGAATTTTGTGGGAGACGAGTCTGATACCTTTTCAGATCATTCATATAATTCTTTATCCCTCCAAGTCAAAAGTGAATAATCAAAGCTGTCAGTTACCCGCAGATCATTCAGATTCCTACGATGCTGATTGGCAGTGCTTCACCGAATCTTTATCACTTCAGACTTCTTCTACATAGCCTACAACTAGCCTGGAGATCGAACTAGAGCAGATTATCCAACAATCTCCAGATCTTTCTAAGTCAGAGCAGGATGAGCTTACGAATATCGATATAGCAGCCTATACTCAGGCCCTAATCAAATCCGTTCTCCCTGTTCCTTCTCTCCCTGAGCTCAAATCGTTGCCTCAGAGCACGAAATACCGATTCCTTGTTGGCGAATCGAAAATGTTTCCGATCATTATCTCTTCCAATCTGACTGAAGATCATGAATCCCGATTGATGGCGATTCTTGAGAAGAACCGTAAGGCGATTGGGTGGTCAGTAGCTGATCTCCATGGGATTAGTCTGGCTCCGTGCTCCCACTACATCTTTCTTGAGGATGACGCCAAGCCATCTTGTGAGTTTCAGCATAGGCTGAACCCGTATCTTCGAGAGGTGGTTATGAAGGAAATATCCAAGTGGTGGAGCGTCGATTTTATCTATCCCATTTCCGACTCGAAATGGGTTAATCCTTTTCATGTGGTACCCAAGAAGATGGGTATCACTACAGTGATAAATGAAGAAGGAGAGGAGATTACTACCCAAGTACCGACTTCTTGCTGCGTATGTATGGATTACAGAAGTTTGAATTAGGCGACCAAGAAGGATCACTTCCCGCTATTGTTTATTGATCAGATCATCGAACGGTTAGTCGGGAAGAGCCATTATTATTTTCTCGACGGGTACTCAGGATATAATCAAATGGCCATTGCTCCAGAAGACCAAGAAAAGACGACTTTCACCTGTCCGTTTGGGACATATGATTTTAAACAGATGCCCTTTGGAGTATGTAATGCTCCGGCTATATTCTAGAGGTGCATGCTTTCGATATTCACGAACATGGTGGGAGATATCTTGGAGGTCTTAATGGATGATTTCTTGGTCTATGGTGATGATTTTGATTCTTTCCTTTCTAGCCTAGACCGCGTGCTTCAGAGATGCACGGAGGTTAGCCTCATACTTTCTTAGGAGAAGAGTCATTTTATGATGACTCAAGGGACGATCCTTGGCCACATCATCTCCAACCGGAGCATGGAGGTGGACTCGACCAAGGTAAATATCATAAAGAAACTCAATCCACCATCCAATCTAAAGCATCTATTGTCTTTCCTCGGGCATGTCGGTTTCTACCGACGTTTCATACGAGAATTCAGTAAAATTGTCCGACCGTTGTCTGATCTTCTTGCAAAAGACATCGAGTTTATCATCGATGATAAGTGTCTTTCCACATTCGAAACTCTCAAGAACATGGTTATAGAGGCTCCTGTCCTTCAACCGCCCGATTGTTCTCTTCCATTCGAGATCGTGACGGACGACTCCAATTTTGTCATTGAGGCTGTGTTGGGACAGAGGAGGGATGGCCTTCCATACGCCATACACTACGCTAACAAGACTTTGGATTCCGCATAGCGTAATTACACTGTTACAGAGAAAGAAATGCTTGCCGTAGTATTTACCTTAGACAAATTTAGATCCCATATCATAGGATCGAAGGTCACAATCTTCGTTGATCACACCACCATCAAGTATTTATTGGACAAGAAGGATTCGAAGCCGCGTCTGACCAGATGGATCCTTGTACTCCATGCGTTCGACATCGAAATCAAGGATAAGCCTGGAGTCAAGAATGTGGTGGTGGATCACCTCTCCCAATTAGAAACACCTGAGACTGCTGAGTTTGATGCACCAATCACCTAGACCTTCTCCGACGAGGCGATTCTTGCTGTCTCCTCACTGCCATGGTATGCCGACATTGTGAACTTTCTTGCTATTAAGAAAATCCCACAAGGTTGGTCCAGACAGAAACTTGAGACTTTCATCGTGAAAGCCAAGAATTACCATTGGGAGGATCCGGTCCTTTATCATGAAGGAGCGGATTCCATATGGCTTAGGTGTATTACTCAGGAGGAATACCATAGTTTCCTCATGTATTGTTATCGATTAGAAGCTGGAGGACACCATTCAGGGAAGAGGACAACACAAAAGGTGCTCCAATTCGACCTTTGGTGGCCTACGCTCGTTGCGGATGCTCATGCATTCGTAAAAACATGTACTGAATGCCAGAAGATGAGCACTTGTGGGCATAGAGACATGATGCCGATCAGTCGATTCACTTCTATGAAGTGTTTGATGCATGGGGTATCGACTTTATGGGGGTTTGAGTATATCCTTTTAGGTGTGGATTATTGAGTCGTTGGGTAGAGGCTATTCCTGCCCAAACCGCTGATGCAAACACGATTTGGAAGTTCCTGAGAAAGCATATCATTACGTGGTTCGGGGTCCCTCGTCATCTGATATCAGACGGGGGTAGCCACTTCATCAACGATAAGGTAAGAACACTTGATCATGAGCACTTGCTCATGAGACGGGGGTCCATCAGGTTGCTACTCCGTGTCATCCTCAGATGAATGGTCTAGCCGAAGTTTCGAATCGAGAGATGAAGACGATCTTGCAGAAGGTTGTTCACTCAGACCGAAAGGATTGGTCACAGCTTTTGGACTCGATTCTTTGGGCCTATAGAACATCCTTCAAAACTCCATTGGGTACATCTCCCTTTCGGCTCGTTTATGGCAAGACATGCACTTACCTATGGAAATCAAACACAAATCCTTGTGGGCAGTGAAAGAAGTGATCTTTAGCTTGGATGATTCATGAGATCAAAGGCAGACTGAACTGGCAGTCCTGGAAGAATTACGTGATGAAGCCTTCACAAGTAGCCTTCATTACAAAGAGAGGATGAAAGAGTGGCATGATTCCCACATCAACCACAAGTAGTTTAAGCTGAATCAGAAAGCATAGCTATTCGATGCGAGACTAAAGCTATTTCCAGGGAAACTCCAGAGCAAGTGGAAAGGCCCGTATCTTGTGCGAAAGGTCTACGACAACGGTAGCATCAATATATCTGAGTTGTTGTCTAATTCCACCTTTTGAGTCAATGGTCAGCGGTTGAAACCTTTTCTCAATCATAAACTGCCGACCATTGAAGTTGCCCCCATCTATTTTGTATGAGACGATCTTTTCACTCTTATACTATGCATCTCATACCTGATTTTCAAAGATCACTTGTATATATATATATATATATGCACGCACACACACACACACATATATTTGATTTTACTCTTTCCCTTCTGTTTGTCATACACCTTAGGTTCATCTAGAATTTCGCTATACTTAGGATGTGCTTTATCCTAAGTATAGGGGGGTGTAGACACCATGTTGTTCATTCGTTCTGTTTGATTACCCATGTTGTTGCTTATACTTAGGGTGTGCTTTACCCTAAGTATAGGGGGAGGGGGGTAATCTCACTCATGTCACCTTTTGATCGTTTTTATTTGTGTATCGTCTGCTCCCTTGCTCGTCCCTCACCTTTTGATTTTCATCTCTATACTTAGGGATATTTTACCCTAAGTATAAGGGAGACAAGTCGAGCCATTGAGTGTGTACATTCTCTTGACCTTGATCATTTTCAATTTTTGAGTCTGCTATCCTTAGGATCACTTGATCCTAAGGATAGAGGAGATGATCGACTTCTATTCGTTTATTCGTTATTCTTTGAGTCGTTGTAGTATAGGTTCTTTTCACCAATCTATACTTAGCTCGAGTCATGTCTTCCTTTGTCGCTTCTTTGGTCATTATGAGGACATAGTTCACGCTAAGTATAGGGGGTGTCGTATATATATGTTATAAATACTTTAGAAACAATAACTCATATTCTATTGTATTTTTAATAATATGATCTCTAAAAGTATGTGTGCATATTTTGGGTTTTTAAAAATAGCAAGAAAACCGTAAATATGACTTATTAAAAATGCCTTTAAATTTGTATATAAAAAATGTGCTGTGAAATTCTTGGATAAAATCCTTAAATTTTTGAAAATAAAATCCTTGTCAATTCTTGTATAAAAATCGTATAACTTGTATATAAAACTTGTATAAAATCCTTTGTAAAATGTACAAAGTTCGTGTAAAATTTGTGTAAATACGAATTAATCCACTAACTCTTTCAAAAAGCCCCTAAAATTGAAAAGTTTTAAAATTCAATAAAAATTTGCAAAATTCTTTAAAAACCACTTAAAACATTGGAGCTGAAAAATGTACTTCATAAAAAAATTGTTGCATTCATTAGCATTTTTCAGAAAAAAGTTTGATTCTTGAACCGAATGGATCTAAGTCCGAGAGATGGAGCTTTGTTTAGGCCTTAATCCACTTAATTCTAAAGGGACTTTATTAGAAACTGGATTTGAGACTCTTCAGGTCTTCTAGACTTAATTCTTTGGGTTCCATGAGACCATGTTCGGAATTCAACTTGAAAGTGCCTAAGTAGGATACCTGGTGTCATCCGTTTAACTCTTCTCCATTTGAACCAATTTTGAACTCATGCACTCTGCACTTAGTTCGACTTGCATGGGGCTGCGAAGGGAAATCCATTTCGGTGGTACATTTCCATCCTTGTCTGGCGATGATGATATCTTAAGACAGGAGAGATTGGGGATGAAATTAAGCTTCGGATGAGGGAAGGATCTGCTAGCACAATTTTTTTTCTAAGACCCCAAAAAATAGGCGGAATGAAAAGATGCTATATCCGTCAGGGCATAAAAGACCTATGCAGTGCAACAATTACCTATATCAAAAAGAAGCCGAATACACCAAATACCAAAATGACCACAATGGTCCAAGATCCAGAAAAGCCTGTATGTCTTAGTGGAGACTTGGCAAATTGGCTAGGCTTCACAGGAGATGTGATTACACCGATTACACTCTAGTTCTCTTCTAAATTCTTCTATCTTCTTCCCTTACCCGATTGTGGACACAACATGACCTGGCCTCAGATGGAAATACCTCCCTCTTCGAGGATTGAGTTGCTGGGTAAGGACCCAATGGGAGTGTATAACCAGATGGGTGGTTTCTTTGCTTCTCTAGAGCGGGAAGAGCTAAAACCTTTCACACACAGTCAAGTTGCTTTCAAAGTGGAAAAGTTTGCATGATGAATAGGTAAAACTGAGCTGGCTGTTGAGATGGATCTGGATAAGGATTTGTGGAACTTGAGGACTGTCGAAGCTTAAATCCTAATTCTAATAGAGTCCCGGCACACTATTAATCCAAAGGTCTGAATCCAAGCTCCGGAATTTAGGTGAAGTGATATTCAGTTTAAAGACACAAGCATGTTCTGAGTTTTTTTATTTTCCTTTTTCTTTTTCTTTTTCTTTTTGTTTGCACTTATTTATAGAATAAGTGTTTGCTAAGGGACTAGCAAAGGTAAAATATAGGGGAATGATGAATCCGTGATTCATCGCCTTTATTCTTTCATTTTGGCTAAAATCCTTGGTAAAATACATGTAAATATCCACTAATTCCCACTAATTATCATTCTAACCACAATTGTTAATATTATATAATTAACACTTACTTTATCCAAAATAAAAGAACAAAAATAAAAAGAAAAATAAAAGAAAAGAAGGCTGTAAATATGAAATAGATACATACTGATCCTAACCCCAAGACCAGGTCAATATTGACCGGGTCGACAAAAAAATAAGTAGGGGGGATAAGGATCCTAACCTATAAAAATATTAAGAAAACAAAAACCAAAAATATAAATTAACTATTTTACACAATAAAAATATTTCACCTATTTTATTTATCATTAAGCCAACTCCAAATCAAATCACTTCTTTTGTAAAAATTGTTCATAAAAATTAATATTCTTTTATAAAAATATCGGAAAAATATTTCGATAAAAAACAATTAACCGTAATGAACCAAAAAAGCCGCAAAAGCCAACTTCCAAGGTTCATAACTATTTATAAAAAAATGCTAAACGGACCAAACTCACTTTTAAAATCCGATTTATACTTAGTATTATTTATTAAAAATATTAGAAAAATATTCGAATAAAACCGATGAGTTTTGACGTTTGGGACCCGTTGTATATATGTACTATATGTATAAACTTCCCAGATTTTTAGTTAATTAACCATAAATCCGATTAACTTAACTTCTTTTATAAAAATCTTATAAAAATGTATATAAAAATATAAAAATATCATTAAGTTAAAATACCAATAAAACTCGAAGCCTCGAAGCTGCTACTTAAATTTTCCGGACCTCATAACTCGACCATATGGACTCTGAATTGGGCAAACTCAGTTTAAAAATTTATATTATTCAGTTATCTACAAAATGATACTAGTTTATCTAAAATCAGAGTTAATGCAAAAAACGTAGTTTTCGGGTCTGTATTGGTATATTGTACAACAACCCGCTACTTATTACTATTTTATATATGTTAATTTATATATTTAGATACTTTATTAATCTTTTAAATATTTAATTTAATTAAATTAAAATATATTTATTTAGTTAAATTACTTATTACTTATTATAAAATCACTAAATATTATTTAATGAGTAATTAAGGAATTTAATCCTAAATATAATTAATTATTTAATTACTAACTAGTTAGTTAATTACGTAATTAACCCTTTAATTATGTCTTAAATTAATATAAATATTTAATTCTTAAATTAATTAATTTAATTTTAATTATTATTTTATTTCTCTCTCTCTTCCCTCTCTCTTTTTCATTTTTCCCTTTCTTCCTCCCTACGCACGCACCTTCTTCCCCTTCTTCCTCTTCTACCCACCGCCGGCTTCTTCCCCCCTCTTTCATCTCCTTCAACTGCTCCAACGACCAGTCGTTCGCCAACCAACCCGGCTCCAGTCACCACCTCCGGTGACGCCATCCCTCCTCTCCTATAAATAGCCGTCAACCCCATCCTCCGGAACCATCTGCCATTTTTTTATACTTCACGCTGTGAGCTCCGAGCGAGGGGTGGTGACAGTGCCATTGTTCTGCCATTGCGCGTTCGAAGAAGGAAGTTGGGCGAGATCAACGCCGGCGCGAACGTCCATTCCTCGCCGCGTTCAGCCTGCATGTCGTCGCGCGTCGAGGCTATCATCTCTTGGAGCTCCGCCTAAGCTCCGCCCACAGGCGTATCACCCATCCACAATCTCACGCATCCTTCTGCATATTCCTGGTTAGAGTTCATATCTCTTCCTATTACTTTTCTCTTCCTCTCTTACTCCTCATTTCTCCTCTCGACGCTTCTCGTTTTCTCTGCAAATCGCGTCAAATCGACTAAAACAATCACCGATTCCACCTCCATCTCCTTCCGCACATCCAGTTCCATGCCTCCTTCCACATCTAATCATCTCAAATCTATTCGATTTGAACTTTGATCCTAGTCCTCCATCATCACTGGAGATCATCCATCCATTTTCATTTGGTATCTGATGCTTGGTCGATGATCAATCCCTCGAGCCTTTTGTGTTTGATTGCAGGTGTAGGATCAGGGTATTCATCATTTGATTAGCATTTGAACCCGAACATTAAGCTTCATCTGAGAGGAACGAACCACATGGGAATCTAGATCATGTTTCAGCCCTCATCATTAGATACCGCTTTGAGATTAATCGCCGAAGATCGAGATACACGGTCTGTAGCGAAGCATCGAATGCCTGGAGGTAGCCATCACCAGGAATGATTCGAAACACGAGAGCATCAGTGAGAGGAACGAACCACATGGGAATCTAGATCATGTTTCAGCCCTCATCATTAGATACCGCTTTGAGATTAATCGCCGAAGATCGAGATACACGGTCTGTAGCGAAGCATCGAATGCCTGGAGGTAGCCATCACCAGGAATGATTCGAAACACGAGAGCATCAGGAGGTGATCATCATGCTCCTTTGGATAACTCCCAAGAGAGCGAACAACCTGAAAACCACCACATCAATTGGGATAAGATCTGAAATCGAGCAGTTCTGATCGAACATCTGAAGCACCGTCTCTGAGATTGAAACTTCGGTCGTTGCTGCTTGAAACTAATTAAGGGAAGAACAAGAGTCGACTAGCAGACTGAAGCAGAGCTGTCGATAGAGCTGTGATCGAATGTCCATCGCATCACCACATGTCGGCTCCAAATCAATCGAACCGCCTCGCTGACACACCGCCTAAGTGATGCACAAGCTTCACACGTGTGTCACTGATACTATTTCTAGGCAATTTGCACTGATATCCTCAGACATTTTTTTTGCATTTGCAAGCAGGTTCCATTGCAGGAGAAATCACATGATTAACTGGTGGTACCTGGTATTTTTACACGAATACTCCCAGAAATCCAACATTTCATACTCGAGGCCTTCATCTCTAGTATTTTTACACATATACCCCTGTACTGCAATATATTATACTATAGCATATATAATACCAAACTTAATAAAAAAATTAAAAATATAAGAAAAAAATTTTAAAATATAGTATACTTTACTATATACAATATAAATAATATTTTGAAACTAAAAATACCTTTTAGCATTTAATAAATCATTCAGACACTAAAAAAATAACAAACTTTAAAACCACATAAAAAATATAAAAACATTTTTAAAAATCAAATACAAGTTACAATTAGTATGATTTGTTATATTTTACATAATAAACTAAAAACAAAATAAAAATAGGATATTAAAACCAATAAAAAATACAAAATTCATTAAAACTTGTAAAAATCATTTATAAATAAATAAAAATCCCCTAAAAATGTACAACCTATCATTTTGAAGGTAATTTCATCTACTTTCCTTTAAAAGTAAAACAAAAATAGTTTATAACATTTTAAATATTAAAAATCAGAAATGCATCACAGTTTTAAAAAAAATCCAATTTCTCACATTAAAAATAAACCAAAATCCATAAAAAACCTTTAAAAATCCATACAGAAAAACAAATATAATAAAAATATCAAAATAATAAATAAAAAATTTAAATAAAAAATAACAATATATTTTCTAAAATAATAAAAAATTATAAAATAATTAAATTATAAAAACAATCTAAAATTCATAAAATCCAAATAAAAATCAAGAAAATTCTTTAAAAATAAAATAAAAATGAGGAGACCTTTTACCTTAGTTTCTATAGTTTAACCCTAGCTACCAACAGTTTGCCTCCCTGAGTTCGACACTCCCGTGCTTAACCACTATACACTTTAGTTTAGGAGTATAAATAAAATAAAAAAGATTAACCAAAAAAATAATCTTTTCTGCTAAAACTCACCTGACCGATACAATGACTGCAAAATCAATTATTTCCCTCTTTTTCAGGAATAAAGAAGTTGATCAGTGGTGTTTTTCATCTCTCTCTCTATATATATATAGGGTTGATCATGTGACAGCCAAAAACTATGAGAGCATGAGAGCAACGAATCTGGACTACTAGATTCTGCTCTTCTCTTTCCTCCTGCAATAATTAAGGAGAGAGATGATAGAATCTAGTAGTCCAGAATCATTGCTCTCATACTCTCATAGTGTTTGACTCTCACAAGATCAACCCTATATATATATATATGATATCTTTCAAATGAGACATGGTCCTTCCATCTCTAAGGAAGGCCAACGATCCTGTGCATCCATAAATAATCAAACGATTGTCATTAAAGATATGTTAATATTATTATTTAATTAATCAAAAACATATTTTGGTCATTGTACATTATCTAAATATAGTATGTAGCATCCCAAAATATCTCCCCATTAATCTCTTTCCTAATCTTTCCAAAAATCCCATATGCATACCTAAAATATCTCATTATTCTCTCTCATGATCCTACAAGCATGACGGCGATGCATGAGAGGAGGTGACGGTGGTGGGGCTCCGCAGGCTCATGCTGGGACACAACTTCTAGGCGGGCGATCTGTAGTGGGCGGAGCGCGCGGATGTGGTCGGTGGCTTAGCACAGGATGGGGAGCGACAAGGGGTTCCTACGCTCTTGGCAGTGTGGTGGTCAGCCCGAGGTGGAGGTACGGGCGGGGTAGATGGTTCTGCGGAGGAGGTCAGATGTTGCATCGAGTGGAGGAGGGATGCATGAGCTCAAGGGAAGGAGGTGCTCCTTCGCGCGAGGCGACACATGCCTCCGGACTGCTTCGAGCAGGGTCGGTAGTGGATCGGGCAGATGACTTAAGACCTCCTCCAAGTAGGACAGTGATGGAAAAGGTGCATCTCTACCCGAAGCTGCCTGCGAGGAGGTCAACACAGGTGGAGACGGCGAACAAGGAGGCCTCCCAGGCTGAGCGGGATGGAGAAGCAAGCCACGACGGATGCTCTGGGAGATTGGAGGGCGATCGGCGGTGGTTGAGCGCGGCTGATGGCGACGACCTTTGGTGGACGGCTGATGGTGGACGACCTTTGGTCGAACCATTATGTTTTACATATTTCATATGTATTATACAATTTTGATGTCTATTGTTACAATTTTGATTTGTATTATACATATTTGATGTGTATTTTTACATATCAATTGGATGCGAATGAAAAAATGTAGTTTTTATAAGTATCATACATTTTGGATGCACAATACATATTTTAAATATGTATTTTACATTTTAGTTGTGTTTACAAAAAAACATACAATCGTTACAAAAGGAATCACAGTTTATACAAAAAAAACGTTTAAGGATACAAACATCTGTCCCACGTTATGTCATCCAGAAAAAATGGACATTATTTAAATATGGTATTACGAAAAAATTACCAAAATTAGATCCAACTACATTTTGTATTTTGAAATATTAAATACTATCCATAATTAATGCAAACCATGATGACCAAAATACCCTTTTGGGCAAGCAAATTGATAAAGTCGTTAGATTTGAATCTAAAGGCTATGTAATGAACCCCTGATCATCACTCTTTTTTCTTTTATTTTAGCTATTTATCTTGGCAAAGCATCATGTAAATAGATGTAAATACAATAAGTTAGCATTATGCATGCATTTGTTAATATTACATAATTAGCATGTATTTGTGCAAAAATAAAAGAATAATGAAAAGAAAAAGGAAGGAGGTATTTAAAATAAATACAGAGTGACCCGAACCAAAGAGAAGGTCAAGCATTGGCCTGATCACCAAATAAAACAAGTAGAGAGATAGGGCCTACTCTATATTATACATATGATTTGTGTAACTAAATAATTATTTTTGACAAAATAAAAATAAAATATTCTTTTTACCTCCTTGTATATAGTTTTAAAACTAAAATAAAAATAAAAAAAATAAAATAAAAATAAAAATAAAATCCTCTTTCCCTTGTACAAAACACCTGTATATAGGTCTTACTCTATATTTATTAAACACCTGTAAATAAAAATTAAAAATACAATAGAAATTATTTGATACTCCAAAAATTATGTTATAAAAAAATAAAATATAAAAAGTGGGGTATTTTTGTAAAAAAATAATAATTGTACAAAATACATAGGTATATTATACCTGTATATAATACACTATAATGTATAAAGATGAATTTATTTTACAAAAAACAGTAAATAAAAATCACAGAAAAATATCTTTTTTTCTTTATTTTTTCTTTTCTTTTTATTTTTTATTCTCTTTTTCTTTTATTCTCTTTTTTTTTATTTTCTCGTTTTTTATTCTTTTTCTTTTTTCTCTATATCTTTTTTCTCTTCTTTCTTTATTTTTTATTATTTATTTATTTTTATTTTTTCTTTTCATCTTTCATTGTCCCTTTTTTTCTTCTTTTTCCCTTTTTCTTTTCTTTTTTCTTTTTTCTTTCATTTTTTCTTCTCTTTTTTATTTCTTTTTTTGTTTTTTTGTTTCTTTTATTTCTTCTTCTTTTTTATTTCTTTTATTTTTTTTCATTTTTCATTCTTTTCTTTTTCTTCATTTCTCATTTTCTTTCATTTTTTATCTATCTCTATTCTTCTTTTCTCTTTCTTTTTTATCATCTTCTTTTTTTGATTTATCTTTTTTTTTTCATTTTTATCATTAATTCTATTTTCTTTTTATCTTTATTTTTCAATGTTCTCTTTTTTTTTTATTTTTCTTTTCTTTTCAATCCTTTATAAATATTTTTTATTTTTCATTCTCTCCCTCTTTTCCTCTTTTTCTATCATCTTTTATTCTTATTTTCATTTTTCTTTTCTTTTTCATTCTTTTTTCTTTTTCTTTATTTTTTCAATCTTTTCATTTTCCTTTCTTTTTTATCCATTTCTTTTATTTTTTTCTATTTCTTCATCTTTTCTCTATATCAGAATGGCGCCGTTGTCGGGGTCAGTTTTCCTTTCTTTTTCTTTTGCTTTATTTTTGTTCATTTTTATCCTCTATCTGTTATAATTATTTTCTGTTCCACTTTCTATGCGAGGGATCGCCCAAGGAGTTTGCGACTTTTGGTTGGAGGACCCGTACCTAAAGAGGAGCAGGAGGACATGAGGAGCTCAGTTATATAGGGTAGATTAGTTAGTTTCTTTTTAGCATATTCTATTATTGTTGTAATAATATAGGGACCTTGAGACACTTTGGACTTGGCTTCTATCGGGATCTGTTTCGTAGAGCATCGGTGTGCTCGGGGGGCCTCATCGCGGTTTTCACCGGTTTTGGTTTTCTCACCTTTTCTTTTTTTTTTGATTCTTAAAGAATTTGGCCCTGAGATTTAGTAATTCCTTGATTGTGATGTAATTGATTAAGGCCCAATCTCTAACCATTTGCCTGCCCTATAGTTCATAATTGGACCTAATTAATAAAATTAATAAAAACTTAACTTGGTTACTTGAGAGGCCACGTACCGTTAGAAGACATATACAACATATGCAGGATCTGTTGTGGCGGACACCGATCAGCATCAGAGACCGGACTCCGACCTCTCTCTTTAACCAGTTAACTACACTTATTCGCGATTAGAAATTGCTCGTCTGAGGTCGTTTTCTTCTTGCATCATATAGGATAGTTTTATTTATATCTTTTAATTTATGCACGGATCACCCTGCATGTAGAGTGCTGGCGACATGTACACATCTCTTACTTTGCATGCATCATCGTGTTTGATCGTGCATCAGCTTTTTCGACTTCTCCCCCCATTTTGGACCTTAAATAATCAGGAGATCGAAAAATTCGTTAGGTATTTGTTTGATTATTGAAAAATACCTAAAAGATGATCATCATAAAATTGGGACTGCTAGACAAACTTGATCATAAAAGACACTCGACTTAAAAATCTGTCTTGGGAGAGCAATCCCCTCATTATTTGGTTTGCTTGTGCGAGAGAGTGACCCGCACACTAGGCTAGAGCCATACCTGAACTCTCATCAGACTACTGGTCTTGGGGTTAGTCGTTCTCCAGTGAGGATCGCTCCGATCTCTGGTAGAGTAGGCCGCGATATCCTTAATAAAGCGAGTTGATCGGGTAGCTGGTAAATGGTCCGCAACTTGTACTAGCTGGGAAAGATCTATCTTTGGGATTGGGCCAGTCTCCTGAGAGCATCGGGTTCCTACCAGCTCGCTTAATCGCCCTGCTAGACTAATTTATCACCTAAAATCGACAAGATAAAATACCGAACCTTTATGGTCATCAGCTCTCACTGTTGAGTAGGTGAATTGGGTGTTTGCTTGCTGATCTTGTTTGTTTCCAGATCCCATTCGACTTTATCTACATCACGATGATGGTCTAGAGGTCCCTTAGGAAGCCCTTGGCCACCGCTTTCGATCACTCCACCCCATTCATCTAGGTTGGTTCGTGAGAGCTTGGACCCACTCTTCGAACCCGAGTTTGATTCCGCCCTGTTCCCCCTCGACCACCCTTCTTCCAGTCCCAAGGTGCCCGAGCAGAGATCGGAGTAGATATTCATTCATTTGACAACACCTGAGTTCGGGTCTTTTGCCTTTGCAGAGAACTAAGAGATGGCCAGCAGCGAGGAGCGCACTGATGGATAGCCCTAGACCACTAATTATGTTCTAGATCAGGGAGCCATCAACAACACCCTGTTAGCCTCCTTGGAGACGATGCAGAGACAGATCAGAGACCAGGGGGCATTCATGGTAGACATACGCAGAGAGATGGCCCAGATGCGAGCTGACCGTAGAGAGCATAATCGACCAGATGGCAGAGAGATACCCAAGCTGGGAGGAGGAGACAAACCACATCCTGAGGAGCCACAGGAGCCAGTCCGACGAGCCAGGACGATGAGAGAGTTACACAACCCTAGTGCGACTCTTACACATCGTTGGATCTAGCTTCCTGCGATCCTGGGAGATTTCAAGCTCCCCCCCAGATGATTTAGTTGTTGCCCAAGTTTCATGGGCTTGCCACCGAGGAGCCGCATCTGCATTTGCAAGAATTTGAGATGATTTACAGCACGATCCACGATCGATATGTGGACGAGAATACCATAAAGATGATGGCTTTTCTGTTAGTCGACAGAGCAGCCTACTGGCTGAAACATTTAGGGAGATACGTCACTTCATGGGAACAGCTTCAGACCCAGTACTTGAACAAGTACTACCCACTCGGCCGGACGAATGTAGCCAGAGCTTTGATCAACATCTTCTCCATGCTTCCTGACGAGCAATTCCATGAGGCATGGGACCGCTTTCGTGAGCTCATTGACCGGTGTCCACACCATGACATCTCCAAGCCCAACTTAGTACATAGTTTCTTTTGTGGGTTGACACCAGAGCTGTAGGGGCTTCTGAACGCTTCTTGTGGGGTTTCTTACTTCGTCAAGGACGAAGACCAGGTCTGGGACATATATGAGGAGATGGTCGAGAACTACACCGTTATGTCCTAGACCCATCTCTACACTCAGGGTAAACCCTCCCCCATGCCGTGTCCTATCAGAGGATAGTACGGGTTGATGCAGGACCATCCACCTCTTCAACAGCTGCATTACAGGCAGAGTCGTCGACCGCTGATAAGGGCATCATCAGCGAGAAGCTGGACTGCATCGAGATTATTGAGAAGAAGCAGTGCCATGGCATGACTCAGATCGATCAGTTGGCACAGACGTTGAGTGACCTGAAAACCCAGATCATGTATCTCCAAGAGGCACAGACTGCTTCTCAGCCTCGTCTCAGGTCACGGGCTGACCCTAGCAACAGCAGCTCGACCCAGCCCTCTGCCCAGTACATACAGGTTCATCACATCCAGGCGGAACCGTTCCAGCAGCCGCAGCACCATTACCTTCAACCATCACCATCTCATGACTCGTAGATGGTGGTGTACCAACAGGATCAGCCACTGGCAGTCCTTCCTCCACCCCCTTCGAGTAGGAGCCGTTGATGAAAGTCAACGGAATTTGGTATGACCAACAACATCTCAAGATCCACCGTGATCATCCCGGATTCAGGTGGTCGACCGAAGGTGCCTCATCCCAGCAGCAGCCTCCAGCTCAAGGTGGACAGTTCAGCCAACCTCAACAGCAGCCCTAGTTCCCTCACCAGCCACAACAGCAGCATTACTAGTCGGGTCCTTGTCCCTACCAGCAGGGACAACCGTTGAGGCTGCACCAGCAGCAACCTCAGCAATATTCTCAGCTTCCCCCTCATCCTTCCTAGCAGCAGCCTCACTTTCAAAGAGACAACCCGTCCGGTTCTCATGGGCCAGCCTATGATAACCTGACACTTGATGATCTAGCCCGCCTACTTTTCGATCAGCAGGCCACATTCAGGTGGGAGATGGACGAGTTCCGCCGGGAGATGAGGGAGATCATCAAAGGGAAGGCTGCCATACCCGCTCAAATTGAGCCAAACCCGAACAACCTAAAAAGAAAATCTGAGTAGGTATAGTTCACAGAGGTTACCACTTCTAGTGATTTATTGGGTGACATTGCTTCATATACATTTGATGCTGACTTTTTTACACTTAGGAGCGGTAGGATGTCAGCCGGTAGCGTGTCGTCTGAGCGACGACACCACGAGGATGCAGGAGCGCCAGATGAGGAGGATGGTGGTGCTAATGCCACTCATGATGATGATGACGGTGGTGCTGACGCCACCAAGGATGTTGATCCAGCTGGCGGTACTGAGGCCGTCGATTCCTCAGATGTAGAGGGTGTACTGATGCCACCAGAGATCCAGATGCTGAGCCAGAGTGCGATGCTGATGTCACAGTTTCTGATGCTGTGGGTGGTACTGAGGCCACCCCATCTATTCTTGTAGCATTTTCTCCAGTTATTGCACCCTGGAACTTTACAGAAAATACCAAAAAAATTAATAAAGGAAAAGGTTCTTCATCTTCGAGTCCATATGTGATGCATGGTGATACTTGTATGGATTCTATTCCTTCTCAGTAGCAGGAGCCCATTCCTAGCCCTCTATCTGAGGAGGGCCCAACCATCCCCTTCCCTTAAGCACTCCGCTTGGCTAAGGGGAATAAAATAGAAAATCCAAATAAAAGGTCGGCAGTTAGAGTTCAGCCAGGAGATGATTGATAGATTTCAGATTAAGATGACTCTACAGGAGGCACTTGAGCACATCCCTCTCTTCCAGAAGAACTTGAGAGAGAAGACCACCATCCGCAGGAAGAAGAGGAACCATAATGTAGAGATCCATGTGCTCACTCGTGCCACCTGCTTCGCCATCCAGAACCGTCCGCCAGCCAAGAGGCCAGATGCAGGAGCTCCCTACGTCAGATGCCATATTCATGAGCAGAGATTTGATTGGACTCTATTAGACAGTGGCTCTTCCATCAACCTTATTCTGGCAGCCTTACCTGACCGATTCGAGTTTGGCCCTCTTCGACAGAGTATGGCAGTCCTTCAATTTACTGGTAGATCTGTCAAGAGGCTGAAGGGTTGTTGAAGGATGCGGTCGTCACAAATCAGGGCCTGAAATTCCCCATGGACTTCGTCATGTTGGACATGGAGATCCCTGAGTCTGTTACCGATACCCTCATCATTCTAGGACGTCCATTCTTGGCCACAACCAAGGCGGTGTCCGACCATGATAGTGGGAAGGTATAGTTTCGCGTCGAGGGCGAGAGTATACATACAGAGACAATCGATGAGACCAGAGCACGAGATTCAGCTTGCTCAGAGCAGTCCATTGATGTAGAGCAGATGATCGAGGCAGAGCGAGACGTCCACCATGAGTGTGACTTTGTAATCACTGATAATGAAGCCACTTGGTCTGATCCCGTTTCATGAGCCCTTCTCTCACCTATAGATTCCACATATTCATAGATCCCAGCAGAGGAGAGTTTGGAGAGCACACTCTTGGCATAGGACACATTCGTGGCTGAAGACCGTGTTCAAGACAATGAGGTAGATTATGTTTCTTGTGATTCAGATTCTGATCCCTCGGATTCAGACATAGATTGGGCCGAATTTGATGAGCTGTTACCTTGTCTGATTCCAACAGAGCCAACAGCTAGGGTGGAGACTGAGCCGACACTGATTACAGATACACCAGCTGGGCCAGCTTCGCCAGATATTCATGATCAACGAGAGTTCTCACATGTAGATTTGGTTGCATTCACTCAGACATTTCAGAAGCCAGATTTGCCAGCTCCCAGTTGTCCAGAACTAAGCCCTTGTCGCAGTCGCTGAAGTATAGATTCCTTGCAGGTGAGCATGAGATGTACCCAATCATTATCTCAACAGATTTGACTGGAGAGCAAGAATCTCGTTTGATAAAGAGTCTTGAAAAGAGCCGCAAATCAATAGGATGGAGCATAGCTGATCTCCAGGGGATAAGTCCGACCCTGTGCTCCCACCATATCTATCTCGAAGAGGACGCTAAGCCATCACGTGAGTTCCAGCGATGACTGAACCTGAATATTTGAGAGGTAGTCATGAACAAGATATCGAAATGGTAGAGCATAGATTTTATCTACCCATCTCTGAGTTCAAGTGGGTTAGTCCATCACATGTGGTGCCCAAGAATACGAGCATGAATATAGTTGTGAGTGAGTCTAGAGAGGAGATAGCTACCCAGGTACCTACTTCTTGGAGGGTCTGTGTGGACTACAGACGATTGAATCAGGCCACTAAGAAGGATCATTTTGCGCTGCCTTTTATTGATCAGATTATAGAAAGGCTAGCTGAGAAGAGTCATTATTGCTTTCTTGATGGGTACTCTGGCTACAATTAGGTGGCCATTGCGCCCGAAGACCAGGACAAGACGACATTCACCTGTCCGTTTGGGACTTATACTTTCAGACGGATGCCCTTTGGTCTATATAACTTCCCGATGACATTCCAAAGGTGCATGTTGTCCATTTTCTCGAACATGGTGGGTGACTGTTTAGAGGTCTTCATGGATGACTTTTCGGTCTATGGCGATGGGTTTGATGCTTGTCTTGACTGCCTATACCGCGTCCTTCAGCGCTGCATTGAGGTTCATCTTGTTTTATCTTGGGAGAAGAGTCACTTCATGGTGACTCAGGGGACGGTGCTTGGTCATATCATCTCCAATAGGGACACGGAGGTTGATCCGACCAAGGTAGATATCATCAGGAAACTCAATCCACCATCCAACCTGCGACAGTTACGGTCTTTTTTGGGGCATCTCGGTTCCTACCAATGGTTCATTCATGATTTCAGCAGGATTGCCCAACCGTTGACTGATTTGCTGACAAAAGACATCGAGTTCATTGTAGATGGTAAGTGTCTTGCGTCATTTGAGACTCTCAAGAGTCTAGTTGTTGAGGCTCCTGTCCTTCAGCCGCCTGATTGGTCTCTTCCATTCGAGATCATGATGGATACCTCTGATTTTGCCATAGGGGCTATGTTAGGACAAAGGAGGGATGGGGTGACATTTTCCATTCACTACGCTAGCCGTACATTGGATGCCGTGCAACGGAACTACACCGTCACAGAGAAAGAGATGCTAGCCGTAGTTTTTGCCTTGGAAAAATTCAGATCATATATTATTGGATCCAAATTGACTATCTTTACTTGTCATACCGCCATCAGGTACCTCATGGCAAAGAAGGATGCCAAAGCGAGACTAACTAGATGGATCCTTCTACTCTAGGAGTTTGACATTGAGATTAAGGATAAACCTGAAGTCAAGAATGTGGTGGCGGATCATCTCTCCCGATTGGAGAATCTTGAGGAATCTGAGGAGACTGATCCCATTTCAGAGACCTTCCTAGATGAGGCGATCCTTTCTATCACCTCGCTCCCGTGGTATGCCGACATTGTGAACGATCTTGTTGCCAAGAAAGTTCCACAAGGTTAACCTAGACAACGACTTGAGACCTTCCTTGCGAAGGCCAAGTCTTACCATTGGGAGGATCCCATCCTTATCATGAAGGAGGGGATAGCGTCTGGCATTGGTGCATTCCTCAGGAGGAGCACCATAGCGTCCTCACATACTGCTACAAGCTTGAGGCAGGAGGACATCATTCTGGGAGGAGAACAACACAAAAAGTGCTCCAATCCGGCCTATGGTGGCCTACCCTCTTTAAGGATTCTGATGAATTCGTGAAGAGGTGTACTGACTGTCAGAAGATGGGCACTTGTGGACAGCGTGATATGATGCCAATGCAACCCATTCACTTCTGTGAGGTTTTTGACACATGGGGCATCGATTTCACGGGTCCATTTCCTAAGAGTCAGGGATTCGAGTACATTCTGTTGGTCGTTGGTTATGTGAGTCATTGGGTTGAGGTCATTCCCACCCGAATCGCAGATACTAAGCATGTTTGTAGATTTTTGAGGAAGAATATCATTTCACGATTCAGGGTGCCTAGAGTATTGATATCTAATGGGGGGTCTCACTTTATCAACAACAAGGTAAAGGCCCTTGCTAGCGAGCTCAGCATAGACCATCGAGTTGCCACTCCATATCATCCCCAGACCAATGGTCTTGTTGAAGTATTGAATAGGGAGATCAAGACGATATTGCAGAAGGTAGTCCGCCCAGACCGAAAGGATTGGTCACAGCTTTTGGACTCGGTCTTGTGGGCATATCAGACTTCCTTCAAGACTCCTTTGGGCACATCTCCCTTTCATGTAATTTATGGCAAGCCTTGCCATTTACCTGTTGAGATTAGGCACAAGTCACTTTGGGCTGTCACTGAAATATTATTGGATCCAGTGAGTATAGGTGACCAAAGGAAGGCAGAATTCGCAGCCCTGAAGGAGCTTAGAGATACAACCTTGTCGAGCAACCTACAATATAAGGATCGAGTGAAGATATGGCATGATTCTCACATCAGCCATAAGCAGTTTGAGCCAGATCAGAAAGTATGGTTTTTTGATGCCAGGCTTAGATTATTTCCAGGGAAATTGCAGAGTAAGTGGAAAGGACCATACCTGGTTTGAAAGGTACATGACAATGGTAGTATCGACATATCTGAGATATCATCTGAGTCCACCTTTCATGTTAATGGTCAGTGCCTCAAACCATTTCTAGATCATGGGTCGCTGATCGTTGACGTCGCCCCGATTCATCTTGCATGAGATGTGGTATTTGACTCACATCAGTTGCATCTCGTTCCTGATTATCACTGTCTTTCGTCTTACATATATCCAGATGTCCATATCATCTCATTCTTTAGTCTAACACCCCATCTGCATCTTGTGATTATGCTATACTTAGGGTGCACTTTACCCTAAGTATAGGGGGTGTTGGATTCTTGATTATTCTTTTGATTCTTTTTACCTCTGTTTTGATGCCTATACTTAGGGATATTTTACCCTAAGTATAGGGGAGGTAAACAATGTACATCCTTTCACTCAGATTTCCTAAGTATAGGGGGAAACACCGAGCCCTCTTCATTCTATTATTTAATTCATCGTTGTAGTATAGCATTCCTTTTCACTTCCCTATACTAAGCACGAGTTATGTCTTCTTGTTCATCGCTCTTTGTTCACTCCGAGGACATCGTTCGAGCTAAGTATAGGGAGTATAGTATATACTACATATATACTTTACCATAACTCGTACTTTGTGTGAGTGTGTTAATAATTAAAATGGTTAAAAATCAACTACTAAAAAAAGTAAAAATTTTATAATTTTTCTTGTATATAAAATTCTTTCTTGCACATACATAGCTTTTTATAAAAACTATTATTGTACAAATGTTTGTAAAAATGTTTTTTTGTAAAAAATTGTAAATATTTTTGGTATCAAAACTATGTATATAGTACAAATTTTTTGTAAAATGTTTTAAAAATAAAGTTTGCAAAAACCTTTGTGTAAATGTTTGTTAAATAGTTTGCAAAACTTCTACATCCATGCATACATTCAAACATTTTAAAAAAATTTTGTACATTTTCAAAAACTTTGTATAAAAAGATTTTTCTATATACTTGTATATTCTTCTGAATCATAGTTGACATTTAAAATAACCTGGAATTAAATTGGAAAATGAAGCTTGGTTAAGGCCTTAATCCACCTAACTCTAAGAGGAACGTTATAGCATTTAGGGTTGAGATTTTTCAGGTCCATTGGTGACTTAATTCTTTGAGTCTATTAGTCTATGATCACATGTCATCTTGATGAGCCTAAGTAGAACATTTAACGATGCACACATGACTCTTACAAACAATGGCTTTACTTGCACCAGCACCTTACACATAGCTCTCTACGGATGAGGTGGTGAGTTTGCAGTTTCCTTTGGATTGGGGTAGCATACGAGGGTAGTACTTCTAGGCGGAACCTCTCATCTTCTCTTAGGGAAGGAAGTGCGCATCAACTTGGTCTGGTGGTGTTAAGGTCTAAAGACAGGAGTTGTGGGTTACAATAATGCTCCAAAAGAGGGATAGTCTACTGGATCAAGAGGAAAAAGTCCTTATGTATGTATGCTGCACCATGTAGATATGTTGTACATATGCACATCAAAAAAAAATAATAATAATGTGCAAAAGAAAGAAAAACTCCAAAAAAAGTGGCGGATCTGACAGAAAATGAAATACCTACCGGAGTGTATATAGACAAATAAAGTAAAGCTTATGTTACCCATTCTCATCTCATGAAGCTTACAACAGTGAGACTTAGCTACACTGGTTAGGCTCCCAAGGATACGTGGCTACACTGGCCACCGTCCATTCTCTTCTTTCCCCTCTTCTTGAGCTGGTTGAACTTGAACTTAGAAGGGAATACCATGCTCCTCGAGGAAAGAGCCGTCAGACTAGGGCATTAGAGTTACCTTGTTGAGGGAGGTTGTTACTTTGCCATTTTTAAGGTGGGGAGATACATATCACTTACATGGTACAAGAAAAGATTCATGGTCATTAGAGTTTGTGCATGTAGTCTTGTTCTGATCGAGATTATTGAGGAGTCTTGACTGTAGATTGGTGGAACTTAGAGGCTGTTGAGTCTTAAACCTAGATCCAAATAAGGTTCTGACAAACTAATAATCCAAAGGTCTGACTGAGCTCCATACTCCAATTTAATGAAGACAAGTTTAATAATCAACCTTGATTTTCCTTCGTTTTCTTTTCTTCTTCCTTTTCACTTCTTTTTCGAATAAGTTTTTCTAAGGGACTAGCAAAGGTAAAGTATAGGGGGTGATGAACCCCTGATCATCACTCTTTATTCTTTTATTTTAGCTATTTATCTTGGCAAAGCATCATGTAAATAGATGTAAATACAATAAGTTAGCATTATGCATGCATTTGTTAATATTACATAATTAGCATGTATTTGTGCAAAAATAAAAGAATAAAGAAAAATAAAAGGAAGGAGGTATTTAGAATAAATACAAAGTGACCCGTGTCCAAGAGAAGGTCAAGCATTGGCCTGATCGCCAAATACAACAAGTAGAGAGATAGGGCCTACTCTATATTATACATATGATTTGTGTAATTAAATAATTATTTTTAACAAAATAAAAATAAATTATTCTTTTTACCTCCTTGTATATAGTCCTAAAACTAAAATAAAAATCAGAAAAATAAAATAAAAATAAAAATAAAATCCTCTTTCCCTTGTACAAAACACTTGTATATAGGTCTTACTCTCTATTTATTAAACACCTGTAAATAAATAATAAAAATAAAATAAAAATTATTTTACACTCCAAAAATTATGTTTTAACTAAATAAAATATAAAAGTGGGATATTTTTGTAAAAATAAAAATATAAAAATAATTGTACAAAATACATAGGTATATTATACCTGTGTATAATACACTATACTGTATAAAGATTAATTTATTTTTCAAAAAAATAAATAAAAATAAAAAAAATAGTTTGAAAAATAAAAAATATTTTTCATTTTATACACTTTTTGATTTAAATTCAATTATTATTTTTTATTGAATTTGTAAGTATTTTGTACATTCGAATTTTCTGATTGGTCCACATTACTCTGTTGACTCGAGTCAGCGCCCTCTTCCAGGCATGACCCGATCCGATATCGTTCACCAGACCGATTTCTCCAAATTCTTCTCATTAGATCACGCAACCCCTCGCCCCTATTCTTCGCCCGTGGCCTCTCCTTGGATGCAAGACCTTCGCGGATCCCTAGGAAGGCGCGTATCTTCCTAGGGTTGTGTGCCTTCTCCCGATTCTTCCAGCCTCCTGGGAACCCTTTAGATAATCTTCTCCACCTCCCAGGAGAGACAACTCATGCCTCGTGCCTCCCTTCATCCCTAACCACCTCCGGTTAAGTAACAACTTCCTGAGGGTCCCTTCAGATCGAAGCTTGGAGGAGCAGCCAAGCTGCTCAGCCTCGTGGCTGGCGTACACCGCTGCGATCAGCCTCTCGGCCTTTAGCAGCTTGTTCGAGGCCATTACCTCGCCGATCGCCTTTGCCTGAAGCTCTAGAGATCGCATAGGACCTCAGGTACCCCCCATTTCCTTCGCATTTTCCGCTTCACTCCAATCGTTTCATTCACCGCCGCCCCACGTTCATCTGCTCCGGCGAGCTGGTCGGAGCCCTGATATCCACATCCATCCGCTCTGATCGAACCCTCGATGCACGCTCCACCTTGCACCACAGCCTGATCACCCTTAGGCTCGTCCCTTAGGTTGAGATTAAGGACCAGATCTCTACCTCATCTTCGCCGGAGATCGAGCCTCGCCCCACGTCGCTTCTTTGCATTTCATCTCAAATAACCTCAACTGGAGATTCACCCCGAGTCAATCCTTCTTCTGTAGGTGTTCGCATGTGCTGGGAGTCACATTTCCATCCACTAGAAGGTTCACCGGAGCAGCTTCAGGTCACCTTCACTGTCGTGCACATCCGGTCGTCAACTCTCCCATCAGACCCGTTCAGTCAATGCGGAGGACCCCCATGATTGATCCTGAGCCTCCTGATCGATCATCGGAGTCAAGGATGCCATCCTAGACTCTGGTGAAGTTCGCCTCGGCCATGTTTTTCCAGACCTCTTCAGCACCGTCGAATTGGCCTTCATCTACCAGATCAGATCTAAGAAGCCAACCATCGTAGCTTTCTAGGCCGTTAGATCTGACACCTGACGCATCAGAGCCTTACATCCCCGATAGCACCTGAGGCGTCAGATCTGACATCGCAGAGGATCAGAGCCGCACGTCCACGCGCCTCCAGCGTCCGCCACATGCCCCCCCACGTACACCGCACACACCTTCGAGGGTATATTGCATTTCCTTCCCTGCACTTTTTATGCTTTGTTTTCCAGTCTATAAATAAAGTTGTAGTTTGAACTTTTTGCATGATAGACCTTGATGTTTCTAGTATTTACACTTTAGTCCTTCCAGTCTGAGTGCACGTGCACGACCACGTGCTTTTGTGGTGTTTTTACATACCTTGTCCTGGAATTTCTGAAGGTTTTGATTTGAATGAAATCTTTTATGTATTTGCACTTATGCACCTTTGTGTGGTGATTTGAGCACGTGCTTAATTTCATGGCCTTTTTGCATAGATGCCCTTGGACTTTTTGTGTGTGTTATTATTTAGTCTGGAAACTTTAGGGTATTTGCAGATAGGTCCTTACATCCTGTGTTATTTGTTTTAGATCAAATAATTATCAAGCCTACTCCAAATATTCCCCAAAAATTACCATTAGCTCCTGCTGTGTAATATTTTTAATGATTTTTGTGACATAATTTGATTTTATTTTATATTTTTTAAAAATAAAAAACCCCTAAAAATGTGTCGGTCTATTTTATAAAATATCAAAAAATATAAAAATATCCCCAAAAATTCCATAAAAATTCCGATGTGTTTTTTTGGTTTATTTTCACCTCATTACCATTTTTGTTCCATTATCTTTTATAAAAACCCCTAAAATCACAAAAGACCAAAAGTCTTATAAAAAATTTTAAAAATTCTAAAAAAATGAAATTTCAGTTTCTGTGATTAGGTCTTTTTTCTACTTTTTCATAAGAATAGCAATCAATCCTTTTAGGCAATTTTGCATTTTAACTTTGCCTTTAGGTCACGACTGAACATTATGCTTCTGTTTTGTGTTTATTTTATTTTTATAAAATCATATAAAAATCTGAAAATACCATAAAATCAACAAAAAATACTTGCATATTTTAAAATATAAAATTATTTTTATTTCTAATTTTTGAGCCTTTTTAGTCTTAATAAAAGTTTTTGAAGTTTGATTTCCTTTACTTTTTATTCATTTTCTTATGAGAAAATATATATAAAAAATTACAAATTAAAAACCACAAAAATATGCCTTGTATTTCCTTATTCTCGGACTACTTCGTTGGCTTAGCTCGTGCTCCTTGTGTTCGACCTTGATTGCTATACCATGTTAAATAAATAGCGGAGACCGCTACACTAGATTTTCGTGCTTGATTATTTTATTTGTGGTCTTTATTTTCTTGTTGAGCCTGGCTCAGGTGGTTGAGGTCGCAACGACCCTGGACATCACTTAGCCTCGACCCATCGACCGCCCATCACTATTATCGTTGGCCTTCCATAGAGATGGATGGACCATGTCTCATTTGAAAGGCCCCCTATATATATAGAGTACACTTGAATTGAGATGGCACCTTTCCTTGATTATGGAAAGGTGTCATCTTAAACCGTTGGATGATGAGTGTACGAATGAGATTGAAACCACTAAGTGGTTTTCTTGCCTACTAACATTCCTAATATGGTGGTGAATTAAATACTACTAATTTGGGAAATTATGTGTCATTGATCAATTATATATTTAGATATATATCGAGTGATGTGCAGAATTTTCCAGAAATATCTGATGAAATAAATGTTCATGTTTTGAAATAACCGTTAAAAATTTACAAATGAGAGATATTTTACAATCCCGTGTTATAAATTAAAAACGCATAACCACTGATATTCACAAAAAGTCCAAATCTGATGAAATGTTGTATTTTTTGTGTAGATGTGTTTCATAAAATACAGTGTGCTTTGATCAGCTGCTAATAAATTGATTTACGTGAGGAGAAAAAGTCCTAAAATGATGAGATTTTTGTTACAACTATATTTCCTAATATACAATTTTTTGTGTAGTTGTGTTTCCTAAAAAATATGATGGTTTAATCATGTGCTAATCAATTAATATACATATGGTGAACATTAATTTTGTAAATTGCATTTGATTTATTTTGAAAATAATCATCCAACATTCTGTGGAAGCAATTTTTGTAAAATATAACATTTTTTTGTAAATTTTGTAGTCTTTTTTCTAATCTGCATTTGATTTATTTTGAAAATTTTTGTATTTTATTTTGAGAACATTCCGTTAGAACAATGTTTGTAAACTGTGGTACTTTTGCGTAAAATTTGTTTCTTTTTTTGTAAATTTCATGTAATTTTTGTAAAATAGATTGCTTATTATTAATGTATAAATTATTTTATATCCATCGAACTTGTTTCTCATATCATTGGTCCATCAAAATTTATCATCCATGGTAAAGTTTGTTTAGATTTTGTAAAATCCACGATCTCATTGTAACAATTATATGATAATCTGCAAAAGAAAAAGTCAATCAGTAGCTTATCATTTATTCTAAAAAAGGATAACATGTAAAAATACATGTAAAATTGTAAAAAAATGAATCAAAATGTAAATTATACAATCAATTATGTAAATTAGTAGATCATGAAGTAAAATATAATCCACAGTTGATGGGATTTCACATCGCTTTAGTATTGAATCCACAATCGATGGGATTTTATCTAATTTTAATTTTGAAAAATACATCATATTTTGAGCTAAAATATAACAAGATGCACAACTTTTTATAATAAAAAATCATTTATTGATACTGACAACCTGAGACATATTCAATTTGTAAACAAATATTTACATTCTTAATCAAAAATTTCTTGCTTTTGGTGATATTGTCATTCTCATTATACAGATTTCAATCTGTATATAAAACTTAAAAATTAAAAAGTGTGTTGAACTCAAAAGAATGGGGAAACCCAAAATACAAAATATTGAATATTCTCGAAATTATGATTGAACTCAAAGAACTAAAAGTACATTGAATATTCCAGAAAATATGATTGAATAAAGGTTTGCGTTTTGAAATACTTTTTATCAATTTACAAAAGATTGATATATTTTACAATACTGTGTTATAAATTACAAAATCGTAGTCACCGGTGTTTGAAAAAACACCCCAATCATAACCATTAGTGAATCAGGAACACTGATAAAAAACAAAACAAATGAGAAACTTTAAAGAATGGATTGAGATGTAATCAAAACATGAAGAAAAATTAAAATCCAAATAAAAAACAAAAGCAATCTAAAATACCCTGGAACTTGATTAATAGATGAATAAAAAAGAATAAGAGAAAATTATTAAGAACATGCATCATCCTCCGTGTGCAACCACCTCATGTTGCTGCATGCATCACCATCGTTATCGCCATGCACCGCCAACACCATTGTTACACAACAACATCATCTCCATGCACATCCATCGCCTCTACTTTCAAGGAAGACGAAGATCTGGAGGGGGAGCGAACCTCCATCGAATATTGTTTTGGTAATTTCGAGTAATTGAGAACGTTGATTATGATAACTATTATATTTACTAAAAAAATCCGAGTAATTAATGAGCAATGAGATAATAGAGCAACTAAATAAAATATTCAATTTCGTTTCTAAAAATAGTGAGTTGGGGGTTATTTGGATGGTGGTTTTAGTTTAATTCGGTGGTTTTGTTTATGACTGTAGATCAAGATCCAACAGATATGGAGTGTCGTACCATGATTGTGGTGATGTGCCTCCTTAATTCAAGTTTTTCCTATATATATACATACATGTAACTTTAAATGCACCGATGCCATAAACGCCTGCAATTTTTTATTTTTTAAATAAAATCATGTGGGAATTAGATCACTATATATCACCATACTGTAATTCAAAAATCAACTTAGTTCGAGAATTCTAACCCATCCATCAAGAGTGTGAAATTTATCGATCTCAGAATTACTGAAATGTAGCCCTTCTAGACGTATATGTTAGGAATGCCTGTTTTACACGAAATCTGAAACACTTATTGCAGTAATAGTTCTAGGTAAATCTCCTAAGGTTTTGTTTCAGAAAAGGGATTTTTACCCCGCAGACCCTATAAACTTTGTCAATTACCTCCACGACCTTTGAAACAACATAATTCCCCCCTCGACACTGTAAACTTGCCAACTCTTATCCCATGAACCCCGCGGTTATCCTGTTTGAAGCTCGTGAGGGTTCTTGGGGTAATCTATAGGGTCGATGGGGTAATTACGTTATTGACGAATACTCATTCATCACTCTTTATTCTTATATTTTAGCTACAAAAACCTTTGCAAATGCATGTAGATATGTGTAAATACAAATAATTACCAAAAGCACGCATTGTGTAAAAACCTATAATTAGCATGTTTTTGTGCAAAAATAAAAGAATAAAGATTAAAAAGAAAAAGAGGGAAATATTTAGAATAAATATTGAGCAACCTAACCCAAGGGAGGGCTTAGCATGGGCCTGACCGCATAAAAGCCAAAGTAGAGGGAGATAGGGGCTCATGTGTGTAAATATTCATGTAAATATAATAAAAGTATTTTCCTCACAAAAATAGGCTTGTAAATATTTATATATATTTATAAATATAAAATTAATATAAAAATATAAAAATTAAAAAGAAACCAAAAATCTCATTCATGTACATGATCACCTTGTACATAGTTCCATCATCCCTATTTATTTATCCTTATAAATAAATAAGATTAATCTCCAAAATTTTTGTAAATATTCTATATTATATAGTGTAAATAAATAAATAAAAACAATTAAAACAAAAACAAAATAAAAATAACAAAATTAAAAACACAAAAATATATATTGTAAATATACCATGTATATACATGTATATATGTATTTATTTCACCTTTGTATATAAATAATTAAAATAAAATAAAAATATCTTTTTATTCCTTATTTTATAATGAAAATAAATAAAATATAAAATATGAATAAAATTTCACAAAAATAAGAAATTAAAAATCAAAAATCAAAATCCTACACATTGTATATATACCTATATAACTCTACTATGTATATACCCTATTTTCACTTTGAAAAATTAATTAAAAATCACTAAAAAATAGAAAAAAAATAAAATAAAAATATTTCATGTTTTGATTTTCCTTTAAATCGGCCATTTTCTATGATTAATTTCATTTTTAAAATCCAGCCACGTGGCCGCCACCCATTGGCTCTGGGGGATGTTGACCGCCCGGTCAACTCCCCCCCCCAGGACAACCTCTCGCGGGTCTGCAACGCCCGACTCTCCTTCTCGGATTTTTCCTAGGCAGACCCGACTCCCTTTCGCCTAAACCCCGGGTCCGACTCCTTCACGACCTACCCGAGACCCTCGCCGGAGCTACCGCATCGAGATCCGCACTCCTGATTTCCCTACCCGCACGCTTCTTTCCGGATCATCCCTGCGTATAAAGCCGAGCTCCGCCACCTTCATTGATCATCTTTGGACATTCGATTCCACCCCCTGTGAGCTCCAGCATGCTCGTGAGAGTGACAGCTCGCGTCCGGTGCTGATGAAGAGAGGAGAGGGAGCGTGACCACTGATCCGGCGAGCTTCGCCGCCGTTGCTCCGCCACCAGCTGGAGCTCGAGCCTCGGAGGGAGACGCTCCTCGAGGCGACGACCCAGAGCATCCTCAGATCATCCCCAGTCTCCTCGTCCACCCAGGTAGTCCCTTAGACCCTTCTTTTCCTTTGATTTTCCATTACACCCAAATCGCCGCTCCACCGTGTTTCGCCGATTCCGTCCACGACCGACCCCCAATCGATCATCAGACTTCACAATCGCCCTCGCCTCCTTCCCGCGCACCTTCTCCATATCCCCATCCAACCCAGCTCGCACAGGAGCTGGGGTCCGAGCTCCACCGTCCCCCCTTCACCGGAGCTCGCCCACAACGCCCCATCGTTCACCGTCACTCCGCCTAACCGAGTCGAGGCAGTTTGCCCTCGACCCGTGAGTCTCTTGGTCGTCTTTGCAGGTACCACCAAGCCCATCTGAGGGCTTGGGTCATTCAGACCAGGAGCCTCGCCTCCGCCGACCTCGCCGGAGCTCCCCAGAGCTCGGCTAGGCCATCGGAGGCCATCAGCAGCTGCGCAGCACCACGCCGGAGCTTCTCCGATCTTCAGGCGCAGCAGGGGAGGTCAGGAGCGCACGCACTGGGCCGGCGAACTTCATCGGCCACCTGTTCTTCCTTGACCTTCAGCCGCCGTCCGATCAGCCCCTCCAGCTCCAGTTTGCATCTGGGCCGTCCGTGCAGGAGCAGCAGTCACCGTTCGATCTGAGGAGGAGAGATCTGGACCGTCCGATGCTCGAGGGTTAGCCACCCGCGCCCTACACCGTCCGATGCACCACGTGGACTAGCCCCCACCGTTGGATCACCCCGAGGAGCGTAGCATTGGAACCCCTGTCGTTCGCCACCGTTAAATGCTACACGTGGCATCCATCCAGCCGCTCCATTAATAAAGGGTAAACTACCCTTAGGCCCTTCTATTTATTTTATTTCGTGATTAGTCCTATAATTAGTTAGTTTAGTTGTTTAGTTTTTGGTATAATTGCATAGAGACCTTGGTGCTTGCATTTATTTGTGGATATGCCCCTGTGCGTTGTATGACACGTGCTTCGACACGTGCTTTCTGGTTTATTTGCAATACATGCCCTTGTAGTTCTGGTTGTTCCTTAATGAATGAAGGTTTTTGATTATTTGCATATATACCCCTGTGCGTGATACATTTGAGCATGTGCGGATATTTTTGGGTATTTTGCGAATAGGTCCCTGGACTTTTGGTACCTGTTACCAGATAGCCCTCAGAACTTATTTTTCTTACATTTGGGTCCTTGAGTGCCCCAGGCACACGCGTAGCACGTGTTTTGCTGGGTTAATTGCACCAGACCCCCCAGACTTCTGGGTATTTGCACTTTGGTCCCTATGCACTGTGCCCCCTCTTTATTTTTTAATAAAATAGCAAAATACCTCCAAATCCAACGAAAATTGGATACATGGCTCCTGCCATAGTGTAAAATTTTCGAGGATTTTTGAGGACATTTTTGTTTTCATTTGATATTTTTAAAAATTCAAAAACATTTATTTTCTTCACTGTCTAACTTTAAAAATCACAAAAAATATTAAATAGTGTCTAAAAATTACAAAAAAATTGTCTACTGTTTATTTTGTTGTGTTTGATTTTCTAGCCAATTTTGGCTATTTTTCATTGCTGAAAACCACTAAAAATTGAAAAACACTCAAAATCTTATAAAAATTCTAGTAAATCAATTAAAAATCCAAAAACAATAAAATAGGTGCCTAAAGTTTCCTTGTTTTATTCTCTTTACAGGAAAATTACCTTCCAGCTAATTTGGGGCTTTAGGTATTTTATCTAGGCCCTTTTAGCTTGACTGGACAGTACCTACTGTGTTAGTTACTTTTTGATTTTTAGAAAATTAAATAAATCCCAGAAAAATCCCAAAAATTCACCAAAAACACTAAAATTTATAAAACACAAAAACTTTTTGTTAGAATTTTTGGTTGATTTTTAGTGTATTTAATAAATTGTTGAAGTGAGTAGTTTATTAGCTTTTATTATTTTCTTAACACATTAAAAATCCAAAAAATATTAAATAATTAAAAACCACCAAAAATATTTTCTTCTTTTATTTCGTTTCCTTTTTGACTACTTCGTAGGCCGCAAGGCCAACCCGTACTCCTTGTGTTCGACCCTGGTCGCTATACCAGGTTAAATAAATAGCGAGACCGCTAGCTTATTTTTGATTGATTTTATCTCTTTCTTGGTGGTCTATTTTTTCTTGATTGTTCGCATTTGATTGCTTGGGTCACAATGACCGCTAAGCACCTTTATCCGAGTGGTCATTTTGCGTACTCATCAGAATGGCGCCGTTGCCGGGGAGCACGGCTTAGTAGTTTTTATTTTTATTTTCATTTTTGTAAAAAAATATTTTCGCGGCTTTTCGCGGCTCTTTCAGAGCTCGCGGCTTTTTAGCGGCTTTTGTTTATATTTTATTTTTTTTATTTTGTTTTATTTTCTTTTCTTTTGTTTTTGGTTTTTGTTTTATTTTGAGTGTTTATTTTATTTTGCATTTTTGCATATATACCCTCATTTTCATTTGCATTTATTTTCCTTATTATTATTTGATTATTTTGGTCTGACCACTTGTCTTTGTTTCTTGCGAGGGCCCGAGGACCGCGGAGGCGACTTTCGAGGAGCCGACGCAACTGCAGGACTTGGAGGCGGCTCCCTTCTTTACGGAGTCGTAGGAGAGAGCGAGAGAGAGAGTTGAGTGGGAGAGGTTTAGTTAGATTTTTTTATTTTTATTCTATTTATTATTGTAATAATACAGGGACTCAGAGACTGGACTTGTGGACTTTATTTGCTTAGCGAGTCTGTTTCGTCGAGCACCAGTGTGCTCGGGGAACCCTTAGGAGTTTTTCGCGGCTTTTTCGCGGTTTTGTTTTCTTTCTTTTTTTACTGCCTTTTCCGGTGTTTACGCGGTTTTTCATCGAGCCCCTAGACTTAGGATTTTCTGCTTGCTTGTGCCGTAATTAGTAGGGTCCCCACACTTAATTATCTGCCTGCTCCTATAGTGCGCTTAATTGGACCTACTAATAATCAATTAATAAAAATAACTGACTCATTTTCCTTCGTGGCTTACGTGTCGTAGTCTACCCCACAAAGCGCTTTCTCCTACCCCCGATTTGTCGGGCAGAGGAGGGGTAGACCAAGACCGGACCTTTGGCCTGTGGGAAGGTGACCAGTTAGACAGTTCTGCGAGTAGAATTGCTGATCTAAGACTCGATTTTCATCGCTGCATCATTTAGGTAGTTTAATTTCTGTCTTTACATTTATGCGCGGATCATATTGCATGTAGAGTGCTGGAGACAGGTACGCCTTTCTGACTTTGCATGCATCATTGATTTATCGTGCATCGACTTTTTCGTCTTCTCCCCTGTTTTTGACCTAATAATCAGGAGAACCGAAAAATTCGTTAGGCGTTTGTTTTTATTTGAATAATATTAAAAAGAAAAACCATAAAATTGGGACTGGCTAAAACTATTGACCCTAAAAGACACTCACCTTAAAAATTTGTCTTGGGGAGAGCAACCCCTCATTGTTTGGTTTGCTTGCGCGAGAGAGTGACCCGCACCCTAGGTAGAGCCCTCCGGTGCTATTTCCAGCTGACTACCGACTCTTCCGTGCGGGCCAGTCGGTCTAACAAGTCACGTAAGCGCTCTGATATCTTGTGTGTTCACCTAATAAAAATTTACAAGATAATTTGACCGAGCTTTTACGGTCTTCAGCTCGCGTTGCGTTAATGAACCGGGGGTTTGCATTTTGATCATAGTTTCTCCAGATCTCATCCGCACTACTCGACCAGATCACGATGATGGGTAGACGCTCTCTTAGGCAGCCTCTGGCTGCACCGCTTTCGGGCACGTCTACCCAATCGTCTAGGTTGGCCCACGAGAGCCGAGACCAGTTCTCCGAGCCCGAGTATGATTCCGCCATGTTCCCCCTCGACCCCCTTTCTTTCAGTTCTGAGAGATATGAGCCAGAGGAGAGAATAGCATATTTGACAGCACTTGAGTATGGCTCATTTGATTTTGCAGACGTCATGGCCGGTAGTTCAGAGGATCGCTCCAGGACAGAGCACATCGTGATGGACCAGGGAGCGATCAACTCCACCCTGATCTCCTCGTTAGAGACAGTGCAGCAGCAGCTGAGGGATCAGGGAGCTTTCATGATTGAGACGAGGAGAGAGTTGGAGCGACTCAGAGCAGAGAGAGATCAGAGCGAGCCTGAGGACGGACCAGATGCAGAGGCACGAGCCGCAGCAGCTGCAGCAGCAGCAGCAGCCGCCGCCGCAGCGGCAGCCGCCGCGGCAGGAGGACCACCGAGATCGATACGGGAGTTGCACAATCCCGGATCTACACTGATGCATCATTGGGTGGTGGTACCTGCTATCGTGGGGGACTTCAAGTTCCCCCCGAACACCCTGCAGATGCTTCCCCGTTTTCACGGACTTGCCACCGAGGAGCCCCATCTCCACCTCCAAGAGTTCTTGATGATCTGCAGTACTGTCCACGACCGCCATGTGGACCAGGATACGATTCGGATGATCGCCTTCCCCTTTTCCCTAGCAGACAGAGCAGCCACCTGGCTGAAGCATTTGGGGAAGTTTGTTTACACCTGGGAGCAGCTCTGCACCGAGTACTTGAACAAGTACTATCCACTCGGGCGGACCAATGTAGCGAGGGCCCTGATCAGCAACTTCTCCATGCTCCCCAACGAGCAATTCCATGAGGCATGGGAGAGGTTCCGTGAGCTCACAGACTGATGCCCGCACCATGATATCTCGAAGCCGAACCTTGTGCAGAGCTTCTTCAGCGGGCTGACACCAGAGCTCCAGGGCTTGGTGAACGCTTCTTGTGGCGGGTCCTATTTCACCAAGGATCATGACCAGGTCTGGGCTATCTTCGAGGAGATGGCTGAAAACTATATGGTGATGTCCCAGACTCGGTTGTACACTCAGGGGAGACCCCAGCAGCAGCCAGGAACCATGCAGTACCAGAGGATAGCACGGGTCGATGCCGGTCCATCCAGTTCATCCGCAGTTGCAGCAGCACAGGCAGAGTCGTCCGCTGCGGATATGGGTATCATCAGCGAGAAGTTGGACCGCATGGAGCTGATCGAGAAGAAGCAGTGCCAGGGCATCACGCAGATGGAACAGATGGCACAGACTCTGAGCGACATGAAGACCCAGCTCATGTGTCTCCAGGAGGCACAGACGGCTTCCCATCCCCGTCTTCAGTCGCGAGGCCATACCGGCGGCAGCAGCAGCTCGTCCCAGCGCTCCAGCTCCTTTCAGTAGCCTAGACAGGTTCACCTTGTACAGGCGGAGCCGTACCAGCAGCAGCAGCCCTCTTACCAGTCCCCACCATCTCCAGACATGCAGATGGTGGTATACCAGCCGGATCAGCCTCTAGCAGTACTCCCGCCAGTCCCGTACGATGCAGAGCCGTTGATGGATGTCAACGGGATTTAGTATGACCGTCCCCAGCCTGGGATCCGACGAGACCATCCCGGATTCAGGTGGGGGAGTGGAGGTACCCAGCCCCAGCAGCAGTCATCCGGTCAGGGAGGGCAGTATAGCCAGCAGAGGGATCACCAGCAGCAGCAGCCCCCAGCCTACCAGCAGTCGTCCTTCGTTCCTCGTCCCTATCAGCAGCAGGGACAGTCTTGGAGACGTGAGCAACAGGCTCACCAGTCACAGCAGCAGCATCCTTCCTCTTACCCCTCTCAGCAGCAGCACCAGGCCCAGCAGCCTCATCACCAGAGAGGCTACCCGTCGAGCTCCCACGAAAGCCCCGCCTTGGATGACATAGACCGCCTCCTCACGGATCAGCAGGCTACTTTTCGATGGGAGATGGATGAGTTCCGCCAGGAGATGCGGGACCTGATGAGAGGGAAGGCCGCCATCCCTGCACAGATAGAGCCAAATCCGAACAGCCTGAAGAGGAAATCTGAGCAGGTAGTTTCCAGTGAGCATGCCACTCCTAGTGATCCATTTGATGATATGTCTTCGGATCTATTTGATGCTGATTTTGTTACACTTAGGAGCAGTAGAGCACCAGCAGGCGGCGCCTCATCTGAGCGACGACTCGAGGATCCACCCAGGGCGCCAGATGAGGAGGAAGAGAGCGGTACTGAGGCCGCACACGATGATGATGGTGGTACTGATGCCACCAAGGATGCTGATTCCACCGGCGGTACTGAGGCCGCCGCTTCACCAGTTCGAGGAGGTGGTGCTGATGCCACCAGAGTAGCCGATCCAGCCCGTGGTACTGAGGCCACGAGACGTCCAGCAGCAGAGCCAGCCTGTGGTGGTACTGAGACCACCGGTGTTTTTGTAGAGAGATATGTTGTTTCTCCTCATGCTGATGTATCTCAGAACACTGTTTTGAATAAAGGAAAAGGTTTAGTTTCTTCTGGTCCCACTGTGGTGATTGATGTATGTGCGGATCCGGCCATCGAGCCGTCTAGGCCTTTTCCTAGTCCTTCATCTACGAAGGACCCTGTGATCCCCTTCCCTAGAGCCCTTCAGATGGGGAAGGGGAAGAAAAGAGAAAAAGACCCAAAAAAGAGAGAGCAGGAGGAGTTCAGCCAGAGCATGATCGACAGATTTCACATACAGCTGACCCTTCAAGAGGCGTTGCAGCACATCCCCCTTCTTCAGCGATCTTTGAGAGATAGGACCACAGTCAGGAGGAGGAGGAGGAACCACCATTCAGAGATACATGTGCTGACGAAAGCCACGTGCTTCGCGATCCAGAACCGTCTGCCGGCCAAGAGGCCAGATTCAGGAGCCCCGTATGTCAGATGTCAGATTAGTGAGCAGAGGTTCGACCGGACTCTATTGGATAGCGGATCGTCTATCAACCTCCTTCCGGCAGCCCTTCTCGACCGCTTCGAGTTGGGCACTCTTCGACAGAGCAGGACAGTCCTTCAGTTTGCTGATCGATCTGTCAAGAGGCTGAAGGGGTTGTTGCGTGATGTTATCGTCACTATTCAGGGCCTGAAATTCCCCGTGGACTTCGTAGTGTTGGACATGGAGATCCCTGACTCAGTGGCCGATACCCCCATCATCCTCGATCATCCGTTCTTGGCCACAGCCAAGGCGGTGACTGATCATGATAGCGGGAAGGTATACTTTCGCGTCGAGGGCGAGAGTGTACAGATAGAGACGGTCGAGGACTACAGAGCCAGAGAGAGAGCATGCTCAGAGACCAGTACAGATACAGAGCACCTGACAGAGGCCGGGCTAGACATCCACCAGGACTGTGATTTTGTGATCACAGATGATGAGGTAGCATGGGCAGACCCTTCAGCACAGGCCATCCTCTCATTTCCAGACACCACTGAGGCAGAGATGACAACAGAGGAGAGCTTGGAGAGCACAACCCTGGTCCAGGATACTACAGAGGCAGCAGAGCCGGTTCTCGACCGCGACACGGTTTCTAGTGATGGTGGTATTGAGGCCACCTTGTGTGACGGTGGTACTGATGCCACCTTGTTTGATGCAGATCTCTCAGATTCAGAGTCTGATTGGGCAGATTGTGATGACCAGATGCCGGACCTGAGTCCACCTGAGCCTACAGATGAGGAGGAGGTAGAGGCAGAGCATATCAGAGACAGCACAGTTGAGCAGCCTCCTCCAGATCCAGTTTGCGAGAGCTCGTATTCTTTCTCCCAGGCAGATTTGGCAGACTTAGCAGCATTCACACACCTTCTTCCGAGGCCAGATTTGCCAGCACCCAGCTGTCCAGAGCTGAAGCCGCTCCCTACTTCGCTAAAGTATCGGTTCCTTGCGGGCGAACCTGAGATGTACCCAGTCATCATCTCCGCCGATCTGACTGGAGAGCAAGAATCCCGTTTGATGGGGGTTCTTGAAAAGAACCGCAAGGCAATCGGATGGAGCGTAGCAGATCTCCATGGGATTAGTCCATCAGTGTGCTCCCACCATATTTATCTCGAGGAGGGGGCGAAGCCGTCGCGTGAGTTCCAGCGGCGACTGAACCCCAACCTGAGAGAGGTCGTGATGAAGGAAATATCAAAATGGTGGAGTGCAGATTTCATTTATCCCAATTCCGACTCCAAGTGGGTCAGCCCCTTGCATGTGGTGCCCAAGAAGACGGGCATCACGACTGTGATCAGTGAGTCGGGAGAGGAGATTGCTACACGAGTACCCACCTCTTGGATGGTCTGTGTTGACTACATGAGACTCAACCAGGCCACCAAGAAGGACCATTTCCCCTGCCTTTTATTGACCAGATCATTGAGAGACTGGCAGGGAAGAGTCATTATTGCTTCCTGGATGGGTACTCGGGCTACAACCAGGTGGCCATCGCTCCTGAGGATCAGGAGAAGACCACCTTTACCTGTCCCTTTGGTACATATGCCTTTCGACGCATGCCATTTGGGCTATGCAATGCCCCTGCGACTTTTCAGAGTTGCATGCTGTCGATCTTTTCGAACATGGTAGGGGAATGTTTGGAGGTCTTCATGGACGATTTCTCGGTCTACGGCGACGGATTCGACTCCTGTCTTGACTGCCTAGACCGAGTACTCCAGCGATGTATTGAGTACCATTTGGTTCTATCTTGGGAGAAGAGTCACTTCATGGTGACTCAAGGGACGGTGCTTGGACACATCATCTCCAACAGGGGCATGGAGGTTGATCCGGCCAAGGTTGATGTCATTAGAAAACTCGCACCACCGTCCAATTTGAGGCAGCTACGGTCATTCCTGGGGCACGTTGGATTTTATAGGAGATTTATTCAGGATTTCAGCAGGATTGCCCGGCCGTTGACTGACCTCTTGACGAAAGACACCGAGTTCCTTGTCGATGACAAGTGTCTTTCGTCCTTTGCGACTCTCCAGCAGTGTGTGATTGAGGCTCCTATCCTCCAGCCACCTGATTGGTCTCTCCCATTCGAGATCATGACGGATGCCTCCGATTTTGCCGTAGGGGCCGTGCTGGGACAGAGGAGGGATGGAGTTCCATTTGCTATCCACTACGCTAGCCGCACATTGGATTTCGCCCAACGGAATTACACGGTCACAGAGAAGGAGATGCTAGCCGTAGTGTTCGCCCTAGATAAGTTTCGATCTTATATCATTGGATCTAGAGTGACTTTGTACACAGATCACACCGCCATCAGGTACCTCATGGCAAAGAAGGATGCCAAGGCCAGACTCACTAGATGGATCCTTCTACTCCAGGAATTCGACATTGAGATCAAGGACAAGCCTGGAGTCAAGAATGTGGTGGCGGATCATCTCTCCCGTTTAGAGCAGCCTGAGGAGTCTGAGCAGACTGATCCCATTCGAGATACCTTCCCAGATGAGGCGATCCTTGCTATCACCTCGCTCCCGTGGTATGCCGATATTGTGAACTTTCTCGTTGCTGGGAAAGTCCCACAAGATTGGCCCAGGCAGAGGCTTGAGACATTCCTTACGAAGGCCAAGTCCTACCACTGGGAGGATCCCATCCTTTACCACGAAGGAGGGGATAGCGTCTGGCGTCAGTGTATTCCTCAGGAGGAACACCATAGCGTCCTCACTTACTGCCACAAGCTTGAGGCAGGAGGACATCATTCTGGGAGGAGAACGGCACAGAAAGTGCTCCAATCCGGCTTGTGGTGGCCTACCCTCTTCAAGGACTTTGATGAGTTCGTGAAGAGGTGTACTGACTGTCAGAGGATGGGCACTTGTGGACAGCGTGATATGATGCCGATGCAGCCCACTCACTTCTGTGAGGTTTTTGACGCATGGGGCATCGATTTCATGGGTCCATTCCCTAAGAGTCAGGGATTTGAGTACATTCTGTTGGCCGTGGATTATGTTAGTCGTTGGGTTGAGGCTATCCCCGCCCGAGCCGCTGATGCGAGGACAGTTTGCAGATTTTTGAGGAAGCACATCATCACGCGGTTCGGGGTTCCACGAGTTTTTATTTCTGATGGGGGGTCTCATTTCATCAACAACCAGGTGAAGGCCCTTGCTAGCGAGTTCGGTATAGACCATCGTGTTGCTACACCTTACCATCCACAGACGAATGGTCTAGCCGAGGTGTCGAATAGGGAGATCAAGACTATATTGCAGAAAGTCGTCCGCCCTGACCGAAAGGATTGGTCACAGCTTTTGGACTCGGTCTTATGGGCATATAGGACGTCTTTCAAGACTCCATTGGGCTCATCTCCCTTTCGCCTCGTATATGGCAAGCCGTGCCATTTACTTGTTGAGCTGAGGCACAAGTCACTTTGGGCAGTTACAGATATTCTTATGGATCCAGATGGTATGGGAGACCAGAGGAGGGCAGAGTTAGCCACCCTGGAAGAGATTAGAGATACTGCTTTCTCAAACAGCCTACTGTACAAGGAGAGAGTGAAGGAGTGGCATGATTCTCATATCAGCCACAAGCATTTTGAGATTGGACAGAGAGTATGGCTGTTTGATGCGAGGCTTCGTTTGTTTCCAGGGAAGCTACAGAGCAAATGGAAGGGACCCTACTTGGTCAGAAAGGTACACGACAACGGTAGCATTGATATATCTGAGTTGTCTTCTGAGAGTACCTTTCGAGTGAATGGCCAGCGGCTCAAGCCAATTCTAGATCATGAGCCGCGGGTCGTTGATCTTGCCCCGATTCATTTTGTGTGAGATGTGGTCTTTTGACTCACATCTAATGCATCTCACGCCTGAGTTTCACTGATCCTCCGCCTTGTATTGATCCAGATGTCTATATCACTACATTCTTTAGTCCCACATCCCTTTCTTCATCTATTGATTATGCTATACTTAGGGTGCACTTTACCCTAAGTATAGGGGGATGTAGGTCCTTTGGGTATTTCTTTTGTTTCCGTCTACCCCTGTTTTTGCTGCCTATACTTAGGGATATTTCACCCTATGTATAGGGGGGTAGACCCTGTACATTCTCCACTCGGTTTTTCCCTTAGTTTACAGCCTGCTATACTTAGGATTACTTGATCCTAAGTATAGGGGAAAGACCCGAGACACTCTTGACTTTTCTATTTCATTCATTCATCTTTGTATATAGCCTTTCTTTTCACTTCCCTATACCTAGCACGAGTTATGTCTTCTTCATCGCTCTTGACTCTGAGGACATCGTTCGAGCTAAGTATAGGGGGGTGTGTATATATATTCCATATATACTGTAGCCATAACTCGTACTTTGTGTGAGTGTGTTAATAAATAAAATGGCTAAAAATCACAAAAATTAAAAATTTTTCATGCATAAACTTCTTTTATTTGCACATAAATAGCTAGTGTACAAATTATTTTTGTAAAAATGATTTCAAAAATCTTTTGTATAAAGTTTGTGTAAATATTTTCTTATCAAAATTATGTATATAGTACAAAATTTTTCCAAAATGTTTTGAAAATCAAAAGTTTGCAAAAATCTTGTGTAAATGTGTGTAAATATCTTTTTGCAAAACTTGCACTTCATGCATCATTTATTCATGATTTCAAAACATTTTTCAAAAATTTTGCATGCTTGTAAACTTTGTGTAAATAGCATCTTTTGTACATATGTATATAGTTTTTCTGGATGATAGTTGACATTTAAACTAGCCTGGAATCAAATTGAGAAATGGAGCTTGATTAAGATCTTAATCCACCTAACTTCTAAAAGGAACCTTATAAGGCTTAGGTTTAAGGCTTTTCAGGTTCATGGTGACTTAATTCTTTGAGTCCACTAGGCTATGATCACATGTCATCTCGATGAGCCAAAGTAGAGCACTTAACAACAACACATGACTCATATAGATTATGGATTTACTTGGACACCAGCACTATGCACCGAGCTCTCTACGGATGAGGTGGTGAGGAGGCAGTCTTCCTTGACTTGGGGTAGCATATAAGGGTAGTACTTCTAGGCGGAACCTCTATTCTTCTTTTAGTGAAGGAAGTGCGTCTCAACTTGGTCTGGTTGCCATGAGGTCTAACGACGGGAGTTGTGGGTTGCGATAAAGCTTCAAAAGAGGGATAGTCTACTGGCTCAAGAGGAAAAATTCCTTGTACATATGCTGCACATGTATATGTTGTATAGATGCACTTGAAAAAAAAATGTGCAAAAAGAAAATAACTCCAAAAAAGTGGTGGGTCTGAGAGAAAATGATAATCCCACCGGAGTATGTGTATAGAGTGCAATAAGCAAAGCTTGGTTTCATGATCCACCTGATGTAGCTTGTAGCAGGGAGACTTGGCTACACTGGTCGAGCTCCCAAGGGTACTTGGCTACACTGGCCTTGACCCATTCTCTTCTTCCTCCTCTTCTTGAGCCGGTTGAACTTGAACTTAGAAGGGAATACCCCGCTCCTCGAGGAAAGAGTGGCTATATTGAGGTCATAGAGTTACCTTGTTGGGGAGGGTTGTCAAGATGCCATTTCTGAGGTGGAGAGCTTAGACCTCACTCTCACAGGACAAGAAAAGATTCATGGTCTTCAGGGTTTGTGATTGATGACTTGTTCTGATCTGGAGCATTGAGGAGTCCTGGTTATAGATTAGTGGAACTTAGAGGCCATTGAGTTTTAGACTTAAGTCCAAATAAGGTTCCGACACATTAATAATCCAAAGATTTGATCGAGCCCCATACCTTAATTTAATGAAGGCAAGTTTAATAATCAGCCTTGATCCATGTACATTCTCTTTTTCTTTTTCTTTATTTCTTCTTCACTTCTTCTTCAAATAAGTGTTTGCTAAGGGACTAGCAAAGTTAAGTATAGGGGGGTGATGAATACTCATTCATCACTCTTTATTCTTATATTTTAGCTACAAAAACCTTTGCAAATGCATGTAGATATGTGTAAATACAAATAATTACCAAAAGCATGCATTGTGTAAAAACCTATAATTAGCATGTTTTTGTGCAAAAATAAAAGAATAAAGATTAAAAAGAAAAAGAGGGAAATATTTAGAATAAATATTGAGCAACCTAACCCAAGGGAGGGCTCAGCATGGGCCTGACCGCATAAAAGCCAAAGTAGAGGGAGATAGGGGCTCATGTGTGTAAATATTCATGTAAATATAATAAAAGTATTTTCCTCACAAAAATAGGCTTGTAAATATTTATATATATTTATAAATATAAAATCAATATAAAAATATAAAAATTAAAAAGAAACCAAAAATCTCATTCATGTACATGATCACCTTGTACATAGTTCCATTATCCCTATTTATTTATCCTTATAAATAAATAAGATTAATCTCCAAAATTTTTGTAAATATTCTATATTATATAGTGTAAATAAATAAATAAAAACAATTAAAACAAAAACAAAATAAAAATAACAAAATTAAAAACACAAAAATATATATTGTAAATATACCATGTATATACATGTATATATGTATTTATTTCACCTTTGTATATAAATAATTAAAATAAAATAAAAATATCTTTTTATTCCTTATTTTATAATGAAAATAAATAAAATATAAAATAGGAATAAAATTGCACAAAAATAAGAAACTAAAAATCAAAAATCAAAATCCTACATATTGTATATATACCTATATAACCCTACTATGTATATACCCTATTTTCACTTTGAAAAATTAATTAAAAATCACTAAAAATAGAAAAAAATAAAATAAAAATATTTCATGTTTTGATTTTCCTTTAAATCGGCCATTTTCTATGATTAATTTCACTTTTAAAATCCAACCACGTGGCCGCCACCCATTGGCTCTGGGGGATGTTGACCGCCCGGTCAACTCCCCCCCAGGACCACCTCTCGCGGGTCTGCAACGCCCGACTCTCCTTCTCGGATTTTTCCCAGGCAGACCCGACTCCCTTTCGCCTAAACCCCGGGTCCGACTCCTTCACGACCCACCTGAGACCCTCGCCGGAGCTACCGCATCGAGATCCGCGCTCCTGATTTCCCTACCCGCGCGCTTCTTTCCGGATCATCCCTGCGTATAAAGCCGAGCTCCGCCACCTTCATTGATCATCTTTGGCCATTCGATTCCACCCCCTGTGAGCTCCAACGTGCTTGTGAGAGTGACAGCTCGCGTCCGGTGCTGTTGAAGCGAGGAGAGGGAGCGTGACCACTTATCCGGCGAGCTTCGCCGCCGTTGCTCCGCCACCAGCTGGAGCTCGAGCCTCGGAGGGAGACGCTCCTCGAGGCGACGACCCAGAGCATCCTCAGCTCATCCCCAGTCTCCTCGTCCACCCAGGTAGTCCCTTAGACCCTTCTTTTCCTTTGATTTTCCATTATGCCCAAATCGTCGCTCCACCGTGTTTCGCCGATTCCGTCCACGACCGACCCCCAATCGATCATCGGACTTCACCATCGCCCTCGCCTCCTTCCCGCGCACCTTCTCTATATCCCCATCCAACCCAGCTCTCACAGGAGCTGGGGTTCGAGCTCCACCGTCCCCCCTTCGCCGGAGCTCGCCCACAACGCCCCATCGTTCCCCGTCACTCCGCCTAACCGGGTCGAGGCAGTTTGCCCTCGACCCACGAGTCTCTTGGTCGTCTTTGCAGGTACCACCAAGCTCATCTGAGGGCTTGGGTCATTCAGACCAGGAGCCTCACCTCCGTCGACCTCGCCGGAGCTCCCCAGAGCTCGGCTGGGCCATCGGAGGCCATCAGCAGCTGCGCAGCACCACGCCGGAGCTTCTCCGATCTTCAGGCGCAACAGGGGAGGTCAGGAGCGCACGCACTGGGCCGGCAAACTTCGCCGGCCACCTGTTCTTCCTTGACCTTCAGCCGTCGTCCGATCAACCCCTCCAGCTCCAGTTTGCATCTGGGCCGTCCGTGCTGGAGCAGCAGTCACCATTCGATCTGAGGAGGAGAGATCTGGACCGTCCGATGCTCGAGGGTTAGCCACACGCGCCCTACACCGTCCGATGCACCACGTGGACTAGCCCCCACCGTTGGATCACCCCAGGAGCGTAGCGTTGGAGCCCCTATCGTTCGCCACCGTTAAATGCTACACGTGGCATCCATCCAGCCGCTCCATTAATACAAGGTAAACTACCCTTAGGCCCTTCTGTTTATTTTATTTCGTGATTAGTCCTGTAATTAGTTAGTTTAGTTGTTTAGTTTTTGGTATAATTGCATAGAGACCCTGGTGCTTGCATTTATTTGCGGATATGCCCCTGTGCGTTGTATGACACGTGCTTCGACACGTGCTTTCTGGTTTATTTGCAATACATGCCCTTGTAGTTCTGATTGTTCCTTAATGAATGAAGGTTTTTGATTATTTGCATATATACCCCTGTGCGTGATACATTTGAGCATGTGCGGATATTTTTGGGTATTTTGCGAATAGGTCCCTGGACTTTTGGTATCTGTTACCATATAGCCCTCGGAACTTATTTTTCTTACATTTGGGTCCCTGAGTGCCCTAGGCACGCGCGTAGCACGTGTTTTGCTGGGTTAATTGCACCAGACCCCCCAGACTTCTGGGTATTTGCACGTTGGTCCCTGTGCACTGTACCCCCTCTTTATTTTTGAATAAAATAGCAAAATACCTCCAAATCCAACGAAAATTGGATACATGGCTCCTGCCATAGTGTAAAATTTTCGAGGATTTTTGAGGAAATTTTTGTTTTCATTTGATATTTTTAAAAATTCAAAAACATTTATTTTCTTCACTGTCTAACTTTAAAAATCACAAAAAATATTAAATAGTGTCTAAAAATTACAAAAAAATTGTCTACTGTTTATTTTGTTGTGTTTGATTTTCTAGCCAATTTTGGCTATTTTTCATTGCTGAAAACCACTAAAAATTGAAAAACACTCAAAATCTTATAAAAATTCTAGTAAATCAATTAAAAATCCAAAAACAATAAAATAGGTGCCTAAATTTTCCTTGTTTTATTCTCTTTACAGGAAAATTACCTATGATGATCTATCCAAACAGGCACAAGCTTATCGCCTTTAGATATTTTATCTAGGCCCTTTTAGCTCGGCTTGACAATACCTACTGTGTTAGTTACTTTTTGATTTTTAGAAAATTAAATAAATCACATAAAAATCCCAAAAATTCACCAAAAACACTAAAATTTATAAAACACATAAAAACATTTTTGTTAGAATTTTTGGTTGATTTTTAGTGTATTTAATAAATTGTTGAAGTGATTAGTTTATTAGCTTTTATTATTTTCTTAACACATTAAAAATCCAAAAAATATTAAATAATTAAAAACCACCAAAAATATTTTCTTCTTTTATTTTGTTTCCTTTTTGACTACTTCGTAGGCCGTAAGGCCAACCCGTGCTCCTTGTGTTCGACCCTGGTCGCTATACCAGGTTAAATAAATAGCGAGACCGCTAGCTTATTTTTGATTGATTTTATCTCTTTCTTGGTGGTCTAATTTTTCTTGATTGTTTGCACTTGATTGCTTGGGTCGCAATGACCGCTAAGCACCTTTATCCGAGTGGTCATTTTGCGTACTCATCAGTTATGCAAATGGTCGTGGAGGTAATTGGTAAACTTTATAGGGTCTGTCGGGTAAAAATCCCTTCAAAAAAATGGACGTTTGTAGCACTAGTGCATGTAAAGTTACATGCACCTTATGAGAGCCAAAAACTTGTGAGAGCGTGAGAATAGTGAATCTGGACTACTAGATTATGCTCTTCTCTGTCTTTCATATATATATATATAATGCTGATCCTGTGAGAGCCAAAAACTGTGAGAGCATGAGAGCGATGATTCTGGACCACTAGATTCTACCATCTCTCTCCTCCAACCTCCAATCAACCAGGTGAGAGATGGCAGAATCTAGTGGTATAGAATCATTTCTCTCATGCTCTCACAGTTTTTGGCTCTCACAAGATCAATTTTATATATAAGGGAAAATTGTGATTGCCCCTAGGGGAAGCTAACTTAGCTCCACGTGCCTCATTTTTTCAATATTTTTTTAAATGCTTTTGTGGATTTTCGTAAATACATCCTTATATTTTATCATTTAAATTTCATGTGAAATATAGACTCCTATGAACTCCATCCGTACATGGTTGATTTCAACTATTTTACGACCATTAAAAAATGATTATATGGGTGGATGCCGTAGGAGTCTCTGTTTCACATGAAATGTGAATGACATAATATAGGGATATAGTGATGAATTTTCATGGAAGCATTTTTCAAAAAGATAATAAACAATTGGGAAAATGGGGGCAAGGGCTAAGTTAGCTCTCTCTAAGGGGCAACAACATTTAACCATATATATATATATATATAAAGCCACAATCGATTTTAAATTATGTAACATTTTGTAAAATATAAAATGCACATTGTAAAATAATGATGATTGTATTATTTTGTAAAATATAACGTACATATTGTAACTAACGTTTTTTATCTAAAAATAATAATATTTTCATATTTTTTTGTTGATATACATATTATGTTAACATTTATTATTAAATTTATAGAGTTAGAAATTATAAAATAAATAGAAAAATATGTAAATTGGTGTGACTTACCATGCATCGAGGAAAGACCCGCCTCATTAGAAGTTTCCCCTATATATATAGGGGAAAATGAGGCTGCTCCCTAGGGGGGAGCTATCCTGGCTCCCCCACCCCATTTTCCACATATTTTTAAATTTTTTGAAAAATGAATCCGTGGAAATTCATTACTATATTTCTGTATTATGTCATTCAAGTTTCATGAGACACAGAGACTACTATAGCTTCCATCTAGACAATCATTTTTAACGATCGTAGAATTATTGAAATCAACCCCATCTGGATGGAAGTTGTAGGCTCTCTATTTGCATGAATTTGAATGACATAATATACAGATATACTAATGGAAATCTACGAAAGCATTTTTTTATAAAATAATAAATATGGGGAAAATAGGGAGGAGGAAGCCAAGTTATCTCCCCCTTGGGTGTAGCCCCATTTTACCCATATATAGAGGCTTTCCCAGTGAGGTGGGTTTTCCCTAAAATTTTAAAAATCACTGTCATATTTGTAAATTGTGTAATAATTTTGTAAAATATAAAATGCACATTGTAAAATAATGATGATCACATATTGTTTTTGTAAAATATAACATCAGTGTTGTAACTAACATTTTTTGTTCAATATAACAATATTTTCATAAATTTCTTGACATACATATTATGTTAACATTTATTATGAAATTTATGAAGTTAGAAATTGTAAAATAAATAGGAAAAATACCTAAATTGACATGGCTTTCCTACATCCAGGAAAGGCCCACCTCATCGGAAAGTTTCCCTATACACACACACATACACATATACATATACATATACATATACATATACATATACATATACATATACATATACATATACATATACATATATGGTTGATCTTGTAAGAGCCAAAAACTGTGAGAGTATGAGAGCAATAATTCTGGACCACTAGATTCTATCATCTCTCCAGGTTGATAGGAGAAAGAGAGATGAGCAGAATCTAGTGATCCAGAATCACTGCTCTTATACTCTCACAGTTTTGGGCTCTCACAGATCATATATATATATATATATATATATATATATATAGAGAGAGAGAGAGAGAGAGAGAGAGAGAGAGATAGATAGAGAGAGATAAGACTGCCCCACGAGGCAGCCAACGAGCTACCTCGCCCCATTTTCAACTATTTTTTTTGGAAAATTTTGTCATGTATTTTCATCATTATATACCTTTGATATACCATTCCATTTCATCAGAAACAGAGACTCGTATACCCTCCATCTAGAACAAGTCGATTACAACAATTATAAGACTGTTAAAATTACCTATTCTAGATGGAAGGCATATGAGTCTCTGATGAAATTGGAATAGCATATTCGAAAGATATAGTAATGAAAATACATGACTATATTTTCCAAAAAAATAAAAAATTTATCCAAAAAATGAGACGGAGACAACCCCATAATTCTCATATATATATGGGATAAAGTATAGTTGTCTCCTTAGGGGGAGCTAACTTGCTCCCCTCATCCCCATTTTCTCCATTTTTTTTGAAAAATGAATCCGTGAGTTTTCATCATTATATCCCATATTATGTCATTCAAGTTTCGCACGAAAAACTCCTACAACCTTCATGACAATCATTTTTAATAGTTGCAGAATTGCTGAAATGAACACCGTCTGTATGGAAGACGTAGGAGTTTCCCTTTCACACGAAATTTAAATGATGTAATGTAAGGATATAGTTGTAAAAATCTACAAAAAATATTTTTTTGAAAAAATAAAAAGAAAATAAAAAGAATGAGCCAAGGTAGCTCCCCAAATGATAGCCTTAGTTTACCCACATATATTATTTAAAAACTTTTCTGTAATTTACTGGAGATACGTTTAACAATAGCCTGAGCTGAAATGTTGAGTACTCTTGCTTGAAAGGGAATCATGATGTCAACAGCCAATTGTGAGGTATACCCCAGAGAATGTCAAATCTCCAGAGTCAACTTCAACGACTTAGAATTCATCTCTACAATGACACTAATTTGCTAAAAGACCCTTAATATTTAGGTTAGATTTGGAGGATACCTTTTGAGATGATAATCACATCTTTTTATTTATCAAAGCGTGCTCGTCAATGATTTTCATTATTAGTCTCTTCCCAAGTAATTTTGGCAAGGGATTCCAGAATCTAGAATCTTGGAATATAGAAGTAATATAATATTAGAAAACATTAAAACAATAAAGATATTAAATTTCATATTTTTCATATAGTAAATGTGCGAGTAGGTCATATTTTCAAAATACACAAATATTATCTTTGATATTGTTTTTATTTCATATCAATCTTTTATTTCTATTGTTGTTTCTATGAATATTAAAAATTCCAATCTGAATTAATTAACAATGATTGATTATTGGAAACAAAATTTCACACAATTGCATTCCATCTTTATTTGATATTTTCCTTGAAATCAAATGTTATGTAAATTATTATCAATACCATTGATATTAATTTTGTAAGGTTGTATATCAAAATATATTAAAAAAATGAAATACTTAAAATAAAGAGATGACAATGGAACATAATTTCAAAATGCTAATGTTTAACTTATATTATTTTTTATTATTCATTATTATTATATATATCAAACATAACTTCAATGTACTAATTACAATTTTTATGCATGTCATATATTAATATTTTCTTAGTATGATAATATTTATTTTTATACATTTTGATTTTTTACTTAAAATTAAATAAAGTTTAAAATTCATCTATATTTATATAATATATTAAAAAATGAAATTCAATACATGCTTGCCACTATTTTAAAAAAAATTAAGAATAGAATCATATAATTTTTATATTTATAGACCATTATGTCAACATATTTGTATATTTGAGTAAGACTTTTAGATATATTTTACCAAAAAATTAATGGATTATATTGTTACTTGAATTTACAATTTTATTGAAATCATTCTAATAAAAAATGTCATTAATTTGTTCTTCATATATTTTATATATTCAATACTAATTTTATTTAAGTTATTAAAATTTACTTTAGGAATCCATAGACATATAAAATATATAAGAAATGATGTTAAAAGATTTCAAATCCATTCAATTGATGGGTATAATAAAATGAAATCTAATATTTATATGTCATCCTAATTCCAAAAGAGGGAAAAAATTAAGTTTTGTATGTATTACATTTTAAAAAAAATATTATTTTTTATTATATTATTTTATATTATTTTTAGAAAATTTTATTGATAACCTATTTATATAAGTAAAATTATATCATTATAATATTCCTAATTTTTTTATTTTTATTATTTATTGAATTATTTGTATTACATAATAGAATAAGCATCAATTTGAAATTATTTCTAAATTTTATTTATATTATATTATTTTAGTTTAAGATTTATATCTATAAAATTAAGTTTGTATAAGTATTGCTTTATTATAAGATTTATGTCTATAAAACTAAGTTTGTATAGATTCAATTGATGGATATAAAATGGAATTTAATATTTATATGTCACCCTAATTTCAAAAGATGAGAAAAATATAAGTTATGTATGTATTACGTTTAAAAAAAATACTATCTACTATTATATAATTTAGATTATTTTTAGAAAATTTTATTAACAAACTATTTATATAGGTAAAATTCTATCATTATCGTATTCACAAGTTATTTTTATTTTTATTATTTATCGAATTATCTATATTACATAATAGATTAAGCATCAATTTGAAATTATTTCCAAATTTTATTTTTATTGCTTTATTATAAAATTTATATCTATAAAATTAAATTTGTTTTAAATTATTTTTTTAAGTGTTATTGTATTTCAATATTTTAACACCACTTATAAATATAAATTATTTTAGTACAATAATGGAATATATATTAGTGGGATTTTACCTACATCAATTACTAAAGTTGAATTCAAATTGATTACTAAGTTTAAACAAAATTATAACTTTGAAATAATGGGAGAGAGAAAGGGAAGAGAGAGAGGAACATCGCATGGGAGTGGGAGAGAATGTAGGAAAGAAATGGGAGAGAGACCTGCCATTGGTAAGAAGTGGGGAGGGGAAACCCATTATTAGTAGAGGTTATAGATTTTGAATGGGCAACTTCAACTATAAGCCAGTTAGGCGAACTACAGACACCCAAATTGCAACCGCATATTACGTCATTTGCAGTGAAGGATACCATCTCCTTATCCTTCAGGATACCATCTACTGAAGGATACCATTCAGGGAAGAGGACAACATAAAAGGTGCTCCAATCCGGCCTTTGGTGGCCTACGCTCGTTGCGGATGCTCATGCATTCGTAAAAAGATGTACTGACTGCTAGAAGATGGGCACTTGTGATGCAACCGATTCACTTCTGTGAAGTGTTTGATGCATGGGGTATCGACTTTATGGGCTCGTTTCCTAAAAGTCAGGGGTTTGAGTATATCCTTTTAGCTGTGGATTATTTGAGTCATTGGGTAGAGGCTATTCCTGCCCGAACCGCTGATGCGAACGCGGTTTGCAAGCTCTTAAGAAAGCATATCATTACATGGTTCGGGGTCCCTCGTGTTCTGATATCAGACGGGGGTAGCCACTTCATCAATGACAAGGTAAGAGCACTTGCTAACGAGTTCAGTATAGACCATCAGGTTTCTACTCTGTATCATCCTCAGATGAATGGTCTACCCGAAGTCTCGAATCGAGAGATCAAGACGATCTTGAAGAAGGTTGTTCGCCTGGACCGAAAGGATTGGTCACAACTTTTTGACTCGATTCTTTGGGCCTATAGAACATCCTTCAAAACTCCATTGGGTACATCTCCCTTTCAGCTTGTTTATGGCAAGCCATGCCACTTACTTGTGGAAATCAACCACAAATCCATGCGGGCAGTAAAAGAAGTGATCTTTAGCTTGGATGATTCGGGAGATCAAAGGCAGATTGAATTGGCAGCCCTGGAAGAATTACGTGATGAAGCCTTCACAAGTAGCCTTCATTACAAAGATCAGATGAAAGAGTGGCATGATTCCCACATCAGCTACAAGTAGTTTAAGCCGAATCAGAAAGCATGGCTATTCGATGCGAGACTAAAGCTATTTCCAAGGAAACTTCAGAGCTAGTGGAAAGGCTCGTATCTTCTATGAAGGTGTATGACAACGGTAGCATCAATATATGTGAGTTATCATCTGATTCCACCTTTCGAGTCAATGGTCATCAGTTGAAACCTTTTCTCGATCATGAACCACCGACCATTGAAGTTGCTCCCATCTATTTTGTATGAGACGATCTTTCCACTCTTATACTCTACATCTCATACCTTATTTAAAAGATCACTTGTATATATTTTTTATTTTACTCTTTCCCTTCCGTTTCTCATACACTATTAGGTTCATCTAGAATTTTGCTATACTTAGGATGTGCTATATCCTAAGTATAGGGGGGTGTAGACACCATGTTGTTCATTCTCTCTGTTTGATTACCCCTGTTGTTTCTTATGCTTAGGGTGTGCTTTACCCTAAGTATGGGGGGGGGGGGGGGGGTAATCTCTCTCATGTCGCCTTTTGATTATTTTTATTTGTGTATCGTCTGCTCCCTCGCTTGTCCCTCACCTTTTGATTTTCATCTCTATACTTAGGGATATTTTACCCTATGTATAGGGGAGACAAGCTGAGCCATTGAGTGTGTACATTCTCTTGACCTCAATCATTTTCAGTTTTGAATCTGCTATCCTTAGGATCACTTGATCCTAAGTGTAGAGGAGATGATCGACTTCTATTCATTTATTCGTTATTCTTTGAGTCGTTGTAGTATAGGTTCTTTTCACCGATCTATACTTAGCTCGAGTTATGTCTTCCTTTGCCGCTTCTTTGGTCACTATTAGGGCATAGTTCACGCTAAGTATAGGGGGTGTCGTGTATATATATGCTATATATACTTTAGAAGCCATAACTCGTATTTTATTCTATATTTATAATATGGCTCTCTAAAAGTATGGGTGCATATTTTGGATTTTTAAAAGCAGCAAGAAAACCATAAATATGACTTATTAAAAACGGCATAAAAATTTCTATATTAAAAATGTGTTGTGAAATTCATGGATAAAATCCTTAAAAATTTGAAAATAAAATCCTTGTAAAATCTTGTATAAAAATCGTATAACTTGTATGTAAAACTTATATAAAATCCTTTGTAAAATGTACAAAATTCACGTAAAATTTGTGTAAATTCGAATTAATCCACTAACTCTTTCAAAAAGCCCCTAAAAATTGAAAAGTTATAAAATTCAATAAAAATTTGTAAAATTCTTTAAAAAAACATTTAAAACATTGAAGCCGAAATTTGTACTTCATAAAAAAATTGTTGTATTCATTAGCATTTTCCAGAAGAAGTTTGATTCTTGAACCTAATGGATCTAAGTCTGAGAGATGGAGCTCGGTTTAGGCCTTAATCCACTTAATTCTAAAGGGACTTTATTAGGAACTGGAATTGAGACTCTTCAGGTCTTTTAGACTTAATTCTTTGGGTTTCATGAGACCATTTTCGGAATTCAACTTGAAAGTGCCTAAGTAGGACACCTGGTGTCATCCGTTTAACTCTTCTCCATTTGAATCAATTTTGAACTCATGCACTCTACACTTAGCTCGACTTGCATGGGACTGCAAAGGGCAATCCATTTCGGTGGTGCATTTCCATCCTTGTCTGACGGTGATGATGTCTTAAGACGGGAGAGATTGGGGTTGAAATAAAGCTTTGGATGAGGGAAGGATCTGCTGGTATAATTTTTTCTAAGCCCTCAAAAGATGGGCGGAATGAAAAGATGCTATATCCACCGGGGCATAAAAGACCTATGCAGTGCAACAATTATCTCTTTGAAAAAGAAGCCGAATAAACCAAATACCAAAATTACCACAATGGTCCAAGCTTCATAAAAGCATGCATGTCTTAGTGGAGACTTGGTTAAACTGTACATGCTTCACAAGAGATGTGATTACACTGATCACACCCTAGTTCTCTTCGTAATTTTTTTATCTTCTTCCCTTACTCGATTGTGGACACAACATGACCTAACCTCAGAAGGAAATACCTCCCTCTTCGAGGATTGAGTTGCTGAGTAAGGACCCAATGGGAGTGTATAACTGGATGGGCAGTTTCTTCGCTTCTCCAGAGCGAGAAGAGCTAAAACCTTTCACATACAGTCAAGTTGCTTTCAAAGTGAAAAAGTTTGCGTGATGAATAGGTGAATCTGAGCTAGCTGTTGAGGTGGATCTGGATAAGGATTTGTGGAACTTGAGGACTGTCGAGGCTTAAATCCTAATTCTAATAGAGTCCCGGCACACTATTAATCCAAAGGTCTGAATCCAAGCTCTGGATTTTAGGTGAAGTGATATTCGATTTAAAGAAACAAACATGTTCCGCGTTCATTTATTTTCCTTTTTCTTTTTGCTTGCACTTATTTATAGAATAAGTGTTTGCTAAGGGACTAACAAAAGTAAAGTATAGGGGAGATGAATCTGTGATTCATAGCCTTTATTCTTTCATTTTAGCTAAAATCCTTGCTAAAATACATGTAAATATCTACTACCCAATAATTATCATTCTAACCATAATTGTTAATATTATATAATTAATACTTATTTTATCCAAAACAAAAGAATAAAAATAAAAAGAAAAATAAAAGAAAAGAAGTCTGTAAATATGAAATAGATACAAACTGATCCTAACCCCGAGACCAGGTCAATATTGACCGGATCGACAAAAGAAATAAGTAGAGGGAGATAAGGATCCTAATGTATGAAAATATAAAGAAAACAAAGACCAAAAATATAAATTAACTATTTTACATAATAAAAGTATTTCACCTATTTTTTATCATTAAGACAACTCCAAATCAAATCACTACTTTTGTAAAAATTGTTCATTAAAATTTATATTATTTTATAAAAATATCAGAAAAATATTTCGATAAAAAAATAATTAATCGTAATGAACCAAAAAAGCCACAAAAGCCGACTTCAAAGTTCATAAATATTTATAGAAAACTTCAAATAGATTAAACTCACTTTTAAAATCTGTTTTATACTTAGTATTAATTATTAAAAATATTAGAAAAATATTCGAATAAAATCGATGAGTTTTGGCGTTTGGGACCCGTTGTATATATGTACTATATGTATAAACTTACCATATTTTTAATTAATTAACCGTTAAATTCGATTAACTTAATTTATTTTATAAAAATTTTATAAATAAATAAATAAATAAATATATATATATAAATATCACTAAGATAAAATACTAATAAAACTCGAAGCCTCGAAGCTGCTACTTAAATTCTCCGGACCTCATAACTCGGTCGTATGAACTCCAAATTGAGCAAACTCAGTTTTAAAATTTATATTATTCAATTATCTACAAAATGACACTAGTTTAGCTAAAATTGGAGTTAATGCGAAAAATGTGGTTTTTGGGTCCGTATTGGTATATTGTACAACGGACTGTAACTTATTATTATTTTATATATGTTAATTTATATATTTAGATACTTTATTTATCTTTTAAATATTTAATTTATTTAAAATAAAATATATTTATTTATTTAGTTAAATTATTTAATTACTTATTATTTAATCACTAAATATTATTTAATGAATAAGTAAAGAATTTGATCCTAAATATATTTAATTATTTAATTACTAACTACTTAGTTAATTACGTAATTAAACCATTGATTATGTCTTAAATTAATATAAATGTTTAATTCTTAAATTAATTAATTTAATTTTAATTATTTTTTATTTCTATCTTTTCCCTCTCTCTTTTTCACTTACCCCTTTCTTCCTCCTTGAGCACACACGTTGTTCCCCTTCTTTCGCTTCTGCCCACCGTCAGCTTCTTTACCCCTCTTTCATCTCCGTCAACCGCTCCTATGGCCAGCCGTTGGCCGACCGTTCGCCAATCAACCCGGCTCCTCTCCTATAAATAGCCGTCAACCCCTTCCTCCGAAACCATCCGACATTTTTTTCTTCTTCACATTGTGAGCTTCGAGCGAGGTGTGGTGACAGTGCCCGCGTTCCGCCATTGCGCGTTCGAAGAAGAAAGTTGGGCGAGATCAACGCCGGCGTGAATGTCCGTTCCTTGCCGCGTTCAGCCTCCGTGTCGTCGCGCGTCGAGGCTATCATCTCTTAGAGCTTCGCCTAAGCTCCGCCCACAGGCATATCATCCATCCGCAACCTCACGCATCCTTCTGCACCTTCCTGGTTAGAGTTCATATTTCTTCCTATTATTTTTATTTTCCCCTCTTACTCCTCATTTCTCCTATCGACCCTTCTCGTTTTCTCTGCAAATCGCGTCAAATCTACTAAAACAATCACCGATTCCACCTCCATCTCCTTCCGCACATCCAGTTCCACGCCTCCTTCCACATCTGATCGTCTCAAATCTATTCCATTTGAACTTCGATCCTAGTCCTCCATCATCACTGGAGATTGTCCATCCATTTTCATATGGTATCTGACGCTTGGCCGTGGATCAATCCCTCGAGCCTTTTGTGTTTGATTGCAGGTGTAGGATCATGGTATTCATCATTTGATCAGCTCTTGAACCCAAACATTGAGCTTCATCTAAGAGGAATGAACCACATGGAAATATAGATCACATTTCAACCCTCATCATTAGCTACTGCTTTGAGATCAATCACCGGAGATCGAGATACACAGTCTGTAGCGAAGCATCGAATGCCTGGAGATAGCCATCACATGGAACGATTCGAAATGCGAGAGCATCATGGGGTAATCATCGTGCTCCTTTGGACAGCTACAGGAGAACGAACAACGTGAAAACCATCGCAGCAACGGGGATAAGATATGAAATTGAGCAGTTCTAATCGAACAACTGAAGCGCCGTCTCTGAGATTGAACCTTCGGTCGTTGCCGCTCAAAACTAATTAAGGGAAGAATAAGAGTTGACTAGCAGACTGAAGTAAAGCCGTCGATAGAGCTGTGATCGAACGTGCATCGCATCACCACGCGTCGGCTCCAAATCAGTCGAACCGCCCCGTCGACGCACCACCTCAGTGATGCACATGCTTCACACGTGTGTCACTGATACTATTTCAGGGCAAATTACACTGATATCCTCGGACGTTTTTTTTTGCATTTGCAAGCAGGTTCTATTGCAGGATAAATCACGTGATTAACATGTGGTACCTAGGACTTTTACACAAAATACTCCCAGAAATCCAACATTTCATACTCGAGGCCCTCATCTTTCTAGTATTTTTACATATTTACCCATGTACTGCAATATATTATACTATAGCATATATAATACCATACTTATTAAATAAAATATAAAAATATAATAAAAATACATTAAAATACAATATACCTAACTATATACAATATTAAATAATATTTTGAAACTAAAAATACTTTTTAGCATTTAATAAATCATTCAAACACTAAAAAATAACAAACTTTAAACCACATAAAAATATAAAAACATTTTTAAAAATCGAATAAAAATTGCATTTAGTATGTTTTGTTATATTTTACATAATAAACCAAAAACAAAATAAAATAGAATATTAAAATAAATAAAAAAAATACAAAATTCATTAAAACTTGTAAAAATCATAACTAAATAAATAAAAATCTCCTAAAAATGCACAACCTATCATTTTGAATGTAGTTTCATCTACTTTCCATTAAAAACAAAAATATTTTCATATCATTTCAATATTAAAAGATAGAAATACATCACCGTTTTAAAAAAAATCCAATTTCTCACATTAAAAATAAACCAAAATACATAAAAGACTTAAAAACCTTTAAAATTCCATTAAAACAAAAAATAAATATAATAAAAATATCAAAAAAATATAAAAAATTTAAATAAAAATTACAATCTATTTTCTAAAATAATAAAAATTCATAAAATACTTAAAATTTCAAAAACAATATAAAATTCATAAAATCCAAATAAAAATCAAGAAAAATCTTTAAAAAAAATAAAAATATGGAAACCATTTATGTTAGTTTCTATATTTTAACCCTAGTTACCAACAGTTTGCCTCCTTGAGTTCGATACTCCTGTGCTTAATCGCTATGCACTTAAGTTTAGGAGTATAAATAAAATAAAAGAAGATTAACCAAAAAATTAATCTTTTCTGCTAAAACTCACACGGTCGATACAATGACCGCGAAAGCAATTATTTCTGTCTCTTTTTCTGGAATACAGAAATTGATCAGGTGGTGTTTTTCATCTCCCACACTCTCTCTATACATAGGGTTGATCACGTGACAGCTGATGAATACTCATTCATCACTCTTTATTCTTATATTTTAGCTATAAAAACCTTTGCAAATGCATGTAGATGTTTGTAAATACCAATAATTATCAAAAGCATGCATGGTGTAAAAAGTAATAATTAGCATGTTTTTGTGCAAAAATAAAAGAATAAAGATTAAAAAGAAAAAGAGGGAAATATTTAGAATAAATATTGAGCAACCTAATCTCAAGGGAGGGCTCAGCATGGGCCTGACCGCATAAAATCCAAAGTAGAGAGAGATAGGGGCTCATGTGTATAAATATACATGTAAATATCACAAAAATATTCTCCTCTAAAAATAAAATAAAAGTAGCTTGTAAATATTTGTATATATTTATAAATACAAAATCAAGATAAAAATGGAAAAATTAAAAAGAAAATAAAAATATTCACCTTGTACATATTCATCATGTACATAGCCTTCTTGTCTATATTTATTTAGCCTTGTAAATAAATAAAATTAGTTTCCATAAAATTTGTATATATTCTATATTTTATGGTGTAAATAAATAAAATAAAAACCATAAAAACAAAAATCAAATAAAAAGAACAAAATTAAAAACCAAAAATGATATTGTACATATACCATGTATATAGATGTACATATCTATTTATTTCACCCTTGTATATAAATAATAAAAATAAAATAAAAATACCTTTTTATTCCTAATTTTATGCTATAAATAAATAAAATATAAAATAGGGATAAAAATGTATAAAAATAACTAATTAAAAATAAAAAATCAAAACCCTATATTGTATATATACCTATATATAGCCCTATTATGTAAATACCCTATTTTTATTTTGAAAAATTAATTAAAAATCACTAAAAAATAGAAAAAATTAAAACAAAAATATTTCATGTTTTAAGTTTTCTTTAATTCGGCCATTTGCTATTTTATTTTTAATTTACAAATATTTTCCACGTGGCCAGTCCCCATTGGTCCACAAGGGATGTTGACCGCCCGGTCAACTCCCCCCTGTGGACCACTTCCCACGGGTTGTGACGCCCGACCCTATTTCTCAGATTTTTCGCGTCACGACCTGACCTCCGTCTACCCAAACCCCGGGTCCTTCTTGTTCATGCCAGATCCGACATCCTCGCCGGGATGCCCGCCTCGGGGTCCACGCTCTGAGCTGCCCTACCCGATCGAGTTTAGCCAGACCCCTGGCAGCATAAGTTCCGAGCTCTGCCTCCCATTTCCGCATCTTTGGCTCCCCAATCCTTCATCCCAGGACCTCCACAACCACCCTCGAGGTGACAGCTCCCCGTTGGTTGTGTCACAGAGAGGAGAGGGTGCCCGGACCACTGATCCGGTGTCCTAGCGCCGCCGTGCTCCGCCCGAAGGAGGAGCTTGAGCCTCGGGCCTTGACGACCTACGAGGCGACGACCCAGAGCTCCAGCAGCTTATGCCCAGTCGATTCGTCCACCCAGGTAGCCTTAGTTCTTTCCCTTTCTCTTTGATTTTGCATTTGCCCCAATTCGACCCATCGCCGTTCCCCTTCGATTCCGGCCATCTACGCCCTAGTCGCGATCATCGGACCAGCCTATCACGTTCGCCTTCTCCCCGTACACGTTCTTCGCCCCTCTATTCAACCCAGCTCGCACAGGAGCTGGGGTTTCGAGTTCCACCGTCGACACCTCGCCGGAGCTCGACCACCCCGCCGCACCTACCACCTTCACCCACACTTACAGGGTCGAGGCAACTTGCCCTCGACCCGCGAGTCTGCTGGTGTGCTTTGCAGGGACATCTGAGCCCATCAGAGGGCTTGGACCATTTGAAGCAGCTGCTCGACCTCCGCTGGCCTCTCCTTAGCTCCCCGGAGCTCCGTCGAGCCATCGGAGGGTACCCTTAGAGGAGGAAGGCCGCCACGCTTCTTCTCCGATCTTCAGTGGCCCGCGAGGAGGACGTCAGAGCACAAACGGGCCCGGCGAAGCTCGCCGGCATCCAGTTTGTCCACCATCTTCCAGAGCCGTTCGATCCTCTTCCAGCTCCAGGTCGTCATCCAGCCGTTCATTTGAGGAGCAGCAGCAGCCGTAGATCATCCGGAGGAGAGATCGTGGCCGTCAGATCAGTGAGGGCTTCCCACGTGCTTCGTAGCCATTTGATCGACCACGTAGCGAGGCCCTAGCCGTCGATCAGCACCGAGGACCCCAGCGTTGGGCGCCACCCTTCCCCAGCCATCGATCAGCACACGTGGCGCCCATCTGACGGTCGACTTAATAAAGGGTAATTTACCCTTAGGCCCTTCTCTTTTTAGTAGTTTGCTTTTAGTCCTATAAATATTTTTAGTATTTTATTTGTGTTAGGTAAATTGCACTTTGGACCTTGTCTTTTCTGCTATTCACATGTATGCCCCTGTGTGTAGTGTATCACGTGCGCCGACACGTGTTTCTTTGGGTTATTTGCATGTTTAACCTTGTAGTTCTCGGGTGTTAATGAATGAATGTAACCTTTTTATTAATTGCATATATTCCCCTGTGCGTTGTTTTTTAGAGCATGTGCGTTTATTAGTGGGTATTTTACAGTAAGGCCCTCGGACTTTTGGTACCTGTTACCAATTAGTCCGAGAACCTTATTTTCATTGCAATCAGGTCCCTGTGTGCCCAAGACACGCGCCTCGCGCGTGACTTCTTGTAAATTTTGCATCGGACCCCTTGGAACTTCTGGTATTTGCGTACATGTCCCTATGCACTATACCTAGGTTTTGATTTTTAATAAATATCAAGCAAATTCCAAATGTGATGAAAATTGGATACATGGCTCCTACCATAGTGTAAAATTTTCTCCTATTTTTGGGGGACATTTTTGATTTCATTTACTATTTTTAAAAAATAAAAAACAAGTTTTTTCTTTACTGTTTGACTTAAAAATTAACAAAAAAATATTAAAATACCTCAAAAAATAATAAAAAATTAGTTATTGTGTCGTTTTCCTTGTTTGATTTTCTAACCAATTTTGGTCATTTTTCATTATTTAAAACCCATAAAAATTGAAAAAACCTAAAAACCTATAAAAATTTTAAAAACTAATTGAAAAATCCAAAAACAATAATTTTAGTGCCTAAATTTTCCTTAGACTTTCTAGGTTTTAGGAAAATTACCTTCAGACCTTGATAAGGCCTTTATCTATTTTATATTGGCCCTCCAAGTCTGACTGGACAGCACCTTCAGATTTCTATCTTGTTTTATTTTTAGAAAATTAAATAAAAATCAGAAAAATATCAAAAATTACCCAAAAACAGTAAAAAAACATTCTGAATTTTTGAATGATTTTTGATGCATTGAATAATTGTTTGCATTGGTTATTATATTGACTTTCTTTACTTTCCTTATTAATTAAAAATCCAAAAAAATTTATAAAAATTAAAAATCCACCAAAAACACTTTGATTTTATTTTATACCTTTTTTTAGACTACTTCGTAGGCCGCAAGGCCATCACGTGCTCCTTGTGTTCGACCCTGGTCGCTATACCAGGTTAATCTAATAGCGAGACCGCTATTGTTGAGTTTTGACGATTTTATCCTTTTGATTGGTGGTTTATTTTTCTTGATTGATCACCCGAGTGATTGAGGTCGCAACGACCGCTAGAGATACACCTGATCCACCTCGCTCGCTCGGTTTTTGTGGTCAACAGAATGGCACCGTTGCCGGGGAGCACGGCTTAGTAGTTTTTATTTTTTATTTTCATTTTCTTTTTGTTTTCTTTTTCGCGGCTTTCTACGGCTCTTTCTGAGTTCATGGCTTTTCACGGCTTTTTGTTTTTCTTTATTTTTGTTTTATTTTATTTTCTGTTGTTTTATTATGTTTTTGGTTTTTCTTTGATTTTTGCTTGTTTATATTATTTGCCATTTTGCATATATACCTCTGTTTAGCTTTTCTGCTATTATTTGATTAATATTCTTGGTTTGACACTTGTCTTCTTTCTTGTGAGGGCCCGAGGACCGAGGCGATAGCTTTCGAGAAGCCGGCGCAACCGCGGGATTTGGAGACGGCTCCCTTCTGCACGGATCCACAGGAGAGCGTGAGAGAGAGACTGAGTGGGCGAGGATTAGCTTAGACTTTCTTTTATTCATTTGATTATTTGTAATAATATAGGGACCGACAGTGTGGACTTGGACTTGAACTCTTTAGCGGGTCTGTTTCGCCGAGCACCGGTGTGCTCGGGGGACCCTTAGGTTTTTCGCGGCTTTTTCACGGCTTTTGATTTTTCGCTGCCTTTTACGATTTTCCGCGGTTTTTCTCGAGCCCCTAGATTTAGGACTTTCTGTATGACTGTGCTGTAATTAGTAGGATCCAAACACTTAACTATCTTCCTGCACCTATAGTTCGCTAATTGGATCTACTAATAAAACATTAATAAAAATAACTGACTCACTCCCTTCGAGCCTACGTGCCGTAGCCTGCCCTGCCAAGCGCTGCTCCTGAACCCGATATGTCGGGAGGAGGAGGGGTAGACCGAGACTGGACTCCTTGGATCGAAGGACCTGTGACTAGTTAGACGGTTCTGTCGAGTAGAAATTGCCTGTTTAGGACTCGGTTTTCACCGCTGCACCATATAGGTAGTTTCTTTCAGTCTTTCAATTCTGCGCGGATCATATTGCATGTAGAGTGCTGGAGACAGGTACACATTTCTATCTTTGCATTCATCATTGATTTCATCGCGCATCGGCTTTTTCATCTTCTCCTCCTGTTTTTGACTTAATAATCAGGAGAACCGAAAAATTCGTTAGGCCTTTTGTTTTTATTGAAAAATATCTAAAAAGAAAAACAATAAAATTGGGACTGTTTAAGCTATTGACCCTAAAAGACACTTGACCTAAAAAATCTATCTTGGGGAGAGCAACCCCCTCATTGTTTGGTTTGATTGTGCGAGAGAGTGACCCGAACACTAGGTAGAGCCCTCCGGTACCTTCCTCGACTGATTACCGACTCTTTCGTGCGGGACAGTCGGTTGGGGATAGTATCGGGTATCTCAGCAGGTCACGTAATCGCTCTGATATTCTGATTGTTCACCAAAATAAATTAGACAAGATAATTTGACCGAGCCTTTACGGTCTTTAGCTTGCGTTGCGTTGGTGAACAGAGGGGTTTGTTTGTCATCATAGTTTCTCCAGATCTCATCCGCCTTACTCACCACATCAAGATGATGGGCAGACGATCTCTTAGGCAGCCTCTGGCAGCACCACTTTCGGGCGCGTCTACCCATTCATCTAGGTTGGCTCGCGAGAGCTGAGACCCGCTCTCCGAGCCCGAGTATGATTCCGCCCTGTTCTCCCTCGACCCCCTTTCTTTCGGTTCTGAGAGACCAGTGCCAGAGGAGAGATTAGCAGATTTATCGACACCTGAGTTTGGATCATTTGGTTTTGCAGACACCATGGCCGGCAGTTCTGAGGATCGCTTTAGAGGTCCACAGCCTGAGCACTTCATGTTGGACCAGGGAGCGATCAACTCCACCCTGATTGCCTCCCTCGAGACAGTTCAACAGCAGTTGAGGGATCAGGGAGCGTTCATGCTAGATATGAGGAGAGAGATGGAGCAGATGAGAGCAGAGCGCGAGGAGCGCAGAGAGGGGCTGAGGATCCCAGATGATGCAGATGCAGCGGTCGCAGTAGCCGCCGCAGCAGCCGCCGCAGCGGCAGCAGCCGCCGTAGCCGCAGCAGGAGGACCACCGAGACCGATGCGGGAGTTGCATAACCCCGGATCGACACTGATGCATCACTGGGTTGTGCTACCAGCGATCGTGGGGGACTTCAAGTTCCTCCCGAACACCTTGCAGTTACTCCCCCGCTTCCACGGGCTCACCACCAAGGAGCCCCATCTCCACCTCCAGGAGTTCCTTATGATTTGCAGCACTGTCCACGATCGTCAGGTGGACCAGGACACCATCAGGATGATTGCTTTCCCCTTCCTTTGGAAGACAGAGCAGCCACCTGGCTGAAGCATCTGGGGAAGTTTGTTTACACTTGGGAGAAGCTCCGCACCGAGTACTTGCATAAGTACTATCCACTCGGGCGGACCAATGCCACGAGAGCCCTGATCAACAACTTCTCCATGCTCCCCAACGAGCAGTTCCATGAGGCATGGTAGAGGTTTCGAGAGCTGACTGATAGATGCCCGCACCACGACATTTCCAAGCCCATCCTTGTGCAGAGCTTTTCCAGCGGACTGACACCAGAGCTTCAGGGCCTGGTGAACGCTTCTTGTGGCGGGTCATACGTCGCCAAGGATCACGACCAGGTCTGGGCCATCTACGAGGAGATGGCCAAGAACTACATGGTGATGTCCCAGACCCGGTTATACACTCAGGTCAGACCCCAGCAGCCAGGACCCGTACAGTACCAGAGGATATCACGGGTCAACGCCGGTCAATCTAGTTCGTCCGCAGTAGCAGCAGCATAGGCAGAGTCATCAGCTGCGGACATGGGCATCATTAGCAAGAAGTTGGATCAGATGGAGCTGATTGAGAAGAAGCAGTGCCAGGGCATCACTTAGATGGAGCAGATGGCACAGACTCTGAGCGACATGAAGACCCAGCTCATGTGTCTCCAGGAGGCACAAACGGCTTCCCAGCCCCGTCTTCAGTCGTGAGGCGATCACGGCGGCAGCAGCAGCTCGTCCCAGTGCTCCAGCTCACACCAGCAGCCTAGTCAGGTTCACCTTATACAGGCGGAGCCGTACCAGCAGCCGCAACCCTCCTACCAGTCACCACCATCTCCAGACTTGCAGATGGTGGTATACCAGCCGGATCAGCCTCTTGTAGTACTCCCGCCAGCCCAGTACGATGCCGAGCCGTTGATGGATGTCAACGGGATTTGGTATGACCGTCCTCAGCCCGGTATCTGACGAGACCATCCCGGATTTCGGTGGGGGACCGGAGGTACCCAGCCCCAGCAGCAGCCGTCAGGACAGGGAGGCCATTACGGCCATCAGAGAGATCACCAGCCGCAGCAGTAGCCCCCAGTGTACCCACCACAACAGCAGCAGCAGTCGTCCTATGGTCTTCGTCCCTACCAGCAGGGACAGTCTTGGAGGCGTGAGCAGCATCACCAGCAGCAGCATCCCCCATACCCCTCTCAGCCACATCACCAGTTCCAGCAGCCTCATTACCAGAGAGGCTACCCGTCGGGCTCCCACGAGAGCCCCGCCTTGGATGATATAGCCCGCCTCCTCACGGACCAGCAGGCTACTTTTCGACGGGAGATGGACGAGTTCCGCCAGGAGATGCGGGACATTGTGAGAGGGAAGGCCGCCATCCCTGCCCAGATCAATCCGAACCCCAACAGCCTGAAGCAGAAGTCTGAGCAGGTAGCTTGTATTTAGTATACCACTCCTAGTGATGAATTTGGTGATATGACTGGATATCTGTTTGATACTGATTTTGTCACACTTAGGAGCGGTAGGATGCCAGCAGGCGGTGCCTCGTCTGAGCCACATCATGAGGATCCACCCAGAGCGCCCGACGAGGAGGAGGAGAGCGGTACTGAGGCCGCTAGAGATGATGACGGTGGTACTGATGCCACCAAGGATGCTAATTCCACAGGCGGTGCTGAGGCCGCCAATTCACCATATGGAGGAGGTTGTACTGATGCCACCCTTGATGCCGAGCCAGAGCTTCCAGTTGATCCAGCCGATGGTGGTGCTGAGGCCACCCATACTTTTGTTGAGAGATCTGTTGTTTTTCCCACTTCTGATGTATCTCAGAACCCTGTTGTGAATAAAGGAAAGGTTTGGTTTTTTTCTGGTCCCACTGTGGTGCGTGATGTATGTGCAGATCCGGCCGTCGAGCCGTCCAGACCTTTTCCTAGTCCTTCATCTGAGAAGGACCCAATGATCCCCTTCCCTAGAGCCCTTTAGATGGGGAAGGGGAAGAAAACAGAAAATCTAAATAAGAGAGATCAGGAAGAGTTCAACCAGCAGATGATAGATCGATTTCACATACAGCTGACTCTTCAGGAGGCCTTGCAGCACATTCCCCTTCTCCAGCGTTCATTGAGAGATAGGACTACAGTCAGGAGGAAGAGGAGGAACCACCATTCAGAGATCCATGTGCTGACGAAAGCCATGTGTTTCACGATCCAGAACCGTCTGCCGGCCAAGAGGCCATATTCAGGAGCCCCTTATGTCAGATGTCACATTTGAGAGCAGAGGTTCGATCGGACTCTATTGGATAGCGGATCTTCGATCAACCTCCTTCCGGCAGCCCTTCTCGACCGTTTCGAGTTGGGCACTCTTAGACAGAGCATGACAGTCCTTCAGTTTGCTGATCGATCTGTCAAGAGGCCGAAGGGGTTGTTGCGAGACGTTGTCGTCACTATTCAGGGCCTGCAATTCCCCGTGGACTTCGTAGTGCTGGACATGGAGATCCCTGATTCAGTGACCAATACCCCCATCATCCTCGTTCGTCCGTTCTTGGCCACAGCCAAGGTGGTGACTGATCATGATAGCGGGAAGGTATACTTACGCATCGAGGGCGAAAGTGTACAAATAGAGACGGTCGAGGACAGCCGAGCCAGAGAGAGATCATGCTCAGAGACCACCTCAGACACAAAGCAGCTGACAGATGCTGGGCTAGACATCCACCAGTACTGTGATTTTGTGATCACAGACGATGAGGCAGTTTGGGCAGACCCAGCAGCACATGCCATCCTCTCATTTTCAGACACCGCTGATACATAGATGATAGCAGAGGAGAGCTTGGAGAGCACATTCCTGGTTCATGATACCTTAGAGGCAGCAGAGCAGGTTCTTGACCGCGACACGGATTTTTGTGATGATGGTGGTACTGATGCCACCTTGTGTGATGCAGATCCCTCGGAGTCAGAGTCTGATTGGGCAGATTGTGATGATTACATGCCAGACCTGATTCCCACTGAGCCTACAGCTGAGGAGGAGGTAGATGCCGAGCAGAGCATAGACAGTTCAGTTGAGCAGCCTTCTTCAGATCCAGTTTGCAGGAGTACGTTCTCATTCTCCCGGGAAAATTTGGCAGTATAAACGCGGCTTCTTTCGAAGCCAGATTTTCCAGCACCCAGTTGTCCAGAGCTGAAGCCGCTCCCTACTTCACTGAAGTATCGATTCCTTGCGGGTGAACCTGAGATGTACCCAGTCATCATCTCCGCCAATCTGACTGGAGAGCAAGAATCACGTTTGATGGGGGTTCTTGAAAAGAACCGCGAGGCAATCGGATGAAGCGTAGCAGATCTCGAGGGGATAAGTCCAGCCCTATGCTCCCACCATATCTATCTCGAGGATGAGGCGAAGCCGTCGCGTGAGTTCCAGCGGCGACTGAACCCGAATCTGAGAGAGGTTGTCATGAAGGAAATCTCGAAATGGTGGAGCGCCGATTTTATCTCTACCCCATCTCCGACTCCAAGTGGGTCAACCCTTTGCATGTGGTGCCCAAGAAGACGGGCATCACTACAGTGATTAGTGAGTCTGGAGAGGAGATTGCTACACAAGTACCCACTTCTTGGTGGGTTTGTGTTGACTACAGGAGACTCAACCAGGCCACCAAGAAGGACCATTTCCCCCTGCCCTTTATTGACCATATCATTGAGAGACTGGCAGGGAAGAGCCACTATTGTTTTCTGGATGGGTACTCAGACTACAACCAGGTGGCCATTGCTCCTGAGGACCAGGAGAAGATCACCTTTACCTGTCCCTTCGGCACATACGCCTTCCGACACATGCCATTTGGGCTATGCAATGCCCCTGCGACCTTTCAGAGATGCATGCTGTCGATCTTTTCGGACATGGTAGGGGAGTGTTCGGAGGTCTTCATGGATGATTTCTCGGTTTATGGTGACGTATTCGACTCTTGTCTTGACTGCCTAGACCGAGTACTCCAGCGATGTATAGAGGTTCACTTGGTGCTATCTTGGGAGAAGAGTGACTTCATGGTGACTCAAGGGACGGTGCTTGGCCACATCATCTCCAACAGGGGTATGGAGGTTGATCCGGCCAAGGTAGATGTCATTAGAAAACTCGCACCGCCGTCCAATTTGAGACAGTTACGGTCATTTCTGGGGCACGTCGGTTTCTACTGACGATTCATTCATGATTTCAGCAGGATTGCCTGGCCGTTGACTGACCTACTGACGAAAGACACCGTGTTCCTTGTCGATGACAAGTGTCTTTCGTCCTTTGAGACTCTCAAGCAGTGTGTTATAGAGGCTCCTGTTCTCCAGCCGCCTGATTGGTCTCTCCTATTAGAGATCATGACGGATGCCTCCGATTTTGCCGTGGGGGCCGTGCTGGGACAGAGGAGGGATGGAGTCCCCTTTGCTATCCACTACGCTAGCCGCACATTGGATTCCGCCCAGCGGAATTATAGAGTCACAGAGAAGGAGATGCTCGCCGTAGTGTTTGCCCTAGATAAGTTCTGATCTTACATCATTGGATCTAGAGTGACCTTGTATACTGATCACACTGCCATCCGATACCTCATGGCAAAGAAGGATGCCAAGGCCAGACTGACTAGATGGATCCTTCTACTCCAGGAGTTCGACATTGAGATCAAGGATAAGCCTGGAGTCAAGAATGTGGTGGCGGATCATCTCTCCCGTTTAGAGCAGCCTTAGGAGTCTGAGCATATTGATCCCATTTGTGAGACCTTCCCAGATGAGGCGATCCTTCCTATCGCCTCACTCCCGTGGTATGCCGACATTGTGAACTTTCTTGTTGCTAAGAAAGTCCCACAAGGTTGGCCCAGGCAGAGGCTTGAGACCTTCCTCGCGAAGGCCAAGTCCTACCACTGGGAGGATCCCATCCTTTACCACAAAGGAGGGGATAGCGTCTGGCGTAGGTGCATTCCTCAGGAGGAGCACCATAGCATCCTCACTTACTGCCACAAGCTTGAGGCAGGAGGACATCATTCTGGGAGGAGAACGGCACAGAAAGTGCTCCAATCCGGCTTGTGGTGGCCTACCCTCTTCAAGGACTCTGATGAGTTCGTGAAGAGGTGTACTGACTGTCAGAGGATGGGCCCTTGTGGACAGCGTGATATGATGCCAATGTAGCCCATTCACTTCTGTGAGGTTTTTGATGCATGGGGCATCGATTTCATGGGTCCATTCCCTAAGAGTCAGGGATTTGAGTACATTCTGTTGGCCGTAGACTATGTTAGTCATTGGGTTGAGGCTATCCCCGCCCGAGCCGCTGATGCGAGGACAGTTTGCAGATTTTTGAGGAAGCACATAATCACGCGGTTCGGGGTACCTCGAGTTTTGATTTCAGATGGGGGGTCTCATTCATCAACGACCAGGTGAAGGCCCTTGCTAGCGAGTTCGGTATAGACCATCGAGTTGCCACTCCATACCATCTACAGACGAATGGCCTAGCCGAGGTGTCGAACAGGGAGATCAAGACTATATTGCAGAAAGTCGTCCGCCCTGACCGAAAGGATTGGTCACAGCTTTTGGACTCGGTCTTGTGGGCATATAGGACGTCTTTCAAGACACCATTGGGTGCATCTCCCTTTCGCCTCGTATATGGCAAGCCGTGCCATTTACGTGTTAAGCTGAGACACAGGTCACTTTGGGCAGTCACTGAGATACTTATGGATCCGGATGGTGTGGGAGACCAGAGGAGGGCAGAGTTAGCAACCCTGGAGGAGCTTAGAGATACCGCCTTCTCAAACAACCTACATTACAAGGAGAGAGTGAAGGAGTGACATGATTCTCACATCAGCCACAAGCATTTTGAGCCTGGACAGAGAGTATGGCTGTTTGATGCGAGACTTTGCCTATTTCCAGGGAAGCTACAGAGCAAATGGAAGGGACCCTACTTGGTGAGAAACGTACACGACAATGGTAGCATTGATATATCCGAGTTGTCTTCTGAGAGTATCTTTCGAGTGAACGGCCAGCGGCTCAAGCCATTTCTAGATCATGAGCCGCGGGTCGTTGATGTTGCCCCGATTCATTTTACGTGAGATGTGGTCTTTTGACTCACATCTATTGCATCTCACGCCTGATTATCATTGATCTTCCGACCTGTATAGATCCAGATGTCCATATCATCACATTCTTTAGTCCCACATCCCTTTCTTCATCTTTTTGATTATGCTATACTTAGGGTGCACTTTACCCTAAGTATAGGGGGGATGTAGGACCTTTGGGTATTTCTTTTGTTTCTTTCTACCCCTATTTTTGCTGCCTATACTGAGGGATATCTTACCCTAAGTATGGGGGGGGTAGACCCTGTACATTCTCCACTCGGTTTTCCCTTTGTGTACAGCCTGCTATACTTAGGATCACTTGATCCTAAGTATAGGGGGAAAAGCCGAGACCTTCTTGACTTTCTATTCATTCATTCGTCTTTGTATATAGCCTTCCTTTTCACTTCCCTATACATAGTACGCGTTATGTCTTCTTCATCGCTCTTGACTCTGAGGACATCGTTCGAGCTAAGTATAGGGGGGAGTGTATATATTTCATATATACTTTAGCCATAACTCGTACTTTGTGTGAGTGTGTCAATAAATAAAATGGCTAAAAACCTAAAAATCACAAAAATTAAAAATTTTTCATGTACATAAACATTCTTTTATTTGCACATAAATAGCTAGTGTACAAAGTATTTTTGTAAAAAGGTTTTCAAAAATCTTTTGTGTAAAGTTGGTGTAAATATTTTTGTATAAAAATTATGTATATAGTACAAAATTTTTCCAAAATGTTTAGAAAATCAAAAGTTTGCAAAAATCTTGTGTAAATGTGTGTAAATATTTTGCAAAACTTGCACTTCATGCATTCATCCATTCATGATTTCAAAATATTTTTCAAAAATTTTGCATGTGTGTAAATATTGTGTAAATAGCATCTTTGTATATATGTATATGTATATAGTTTTTCTGGATGATAGTTGACATTTAAGCTAGCCTAGAATTAAATTGGGAAATGGAGCTTGATTAAGATCTTAATCCACCTAATTCATAAGAGGAACCTTATAGGGCTTAGGGTTAAGGCTTTTCAGGTCCACGGTGACTTAATTCTTTAAGTCCACTAGGCTATGATCACATGTCATCTCAATGAGCCTAAGTAGAGCACTTAACAACAACACATGACTCAAAGGGACAATGACTTTACTTGGACACCACCACTTTGCACCGAGCTCTCTACGGATGAGGTGGTGAGGAGGCAGTTTTCCTTGACTTGGGGTGGCATATGAGGGTAGTACTTCTAGGCGGAACCTCTCTTCTTCTTTTAGTGAAGGAAGTGCGTCCCAACTTGGTTTGGTTTCCATGAGGTCTAATGACAGGAGTTGTGGGTTGCAATAAAGCTTCAAAAGAGGGATAGTCTACTGGCTAAAGAGGAAAAACTCCTTGTATATATGCTGCACATGTATATGTTGTACAGATGCACTTGAAAAAAAATGCAAAAAGAAAATAACTCCAAAAAAGTGGTGGGTCTGAGAGAAAATGATAATCCCACCGGAGTATGTATATAGAGTGCAATAAGCAAAGCTTGAGATTCATGTCCCACCTTATGTAGCATGCAGCAGGGAGACTTGGCTACACTGGTCGAGCTCCCAAGGATACATGGCTACACTGGCCATGGTCCATTCTCTTCTTCCCTCTTCTTGAGCCGGTTAAACTTGAACTTAGAAGGGAATACCCCTCTCCTCGAGGAAAGAGTGGCCAGATTGGGGTCATAGAGTTACCTTGTTGGGGAGGGTTGTCAAGTTGCCATTTCTGAGGCAGAGAGCTTATACCTCACATTCACAGGACAAGGAAAGATTCATGGTCTTCAGGGTTTGTGTTTGATGACTGTTCTGATCTAGATTATTGAGGAGTCTTGATTATAGATTGGTGGAACTTAGAGGCTGTTGACTTTTGAGCTTAAGTCCAAATAAGGTTCTGACACATTAATAATCTAAAAATCTGATTGAGCTCCATAATTCAATTTAATGAAGGCAAGTTTAATAATCAACCCTGATTCATGTGCATTCTCCTCCTTTTCTTTTTCTTTCTTTCTTTTTCACTTCTTTTTCAAATAAGTGTTTGCTCAGGGACTAGCAAAGTTAAGTATAGGGGGTGATGAATACTCATTCATCACTCTTTATTCTTATATTTTAGCTACAAAAATCTTTGCAAATGCATGTAGATGTTTGTAAATACCAATAATTACCAAAAGCATGCATGGTGTAAAAAGTAATAATTAGCATGTTTTTGTGCAAAAATAAAAGAATAAAGATTAAAAAGAAAAAGAGGGAAATATTTAGAATAAATATTGAGCAACCTAATCTCAAGGGAGGGCTCAGCATGGGCCTGACCGCATAAAATCCAAAGTAGAGAGAGATAGGGGCTCATGTGTGTAAATATACCGGTAAATATCACAAAAATATTCTCCTCCAAAAATAAAATAAAAGTGGCTTGTAAATATTTGTATATATTTATAAATAAAAAATCAAGATAAAAATGAAAAAATTAAAAAGAAAATAAAAATATTCACCTTGTACATATTCATCATGTACATAGCCTTCTTGTCTATATTTATTTAGCCTTGTAAATAAATAAAATTAGTTTCCATAAAATTTGTATATATTCTATATTTTATGGTGTAAATAAATAAAATAAAAACCATAAAAACAAAAATCAAATAAAACGAACAAAATTAAAAACCATAAATAATATTGTACATATACCATGTATATAGATGTACATATCTATTTATTTCACCCTTGTATATAAATAATAAAAATAAAATAAAAAACATTTTTATTCCTAATTTTATGCTATAAATAAATAAAATATAAAATAGGGATAAAAATGTATAAAAATAACTAATTAAAAATCAAAAATCAAAACCCTATATTGTATATATACCTATATATAGCCCTATTTTGTAAATACCCTATTTTTATTTTGAAAAATTAATTAAAAATCACCAAAAAAAAGAAAAAAATTAAAACAAAAATATTTCATGTTTTAAGTTTTCTTTAATTCGGCCATTTTTTATTTTATTTTCAATTTACAAATATTTTCCACGAGGCTAGTCCCCATTGGTCCACGGGGGATGTTGACCGCCCGCTCAACTCCCCCCTGTGGACCACTTCCCACGTGTCGTGACGCCCGACCCGATTTCTCAGATTTTTCACGTCACGACCCGATCTCCGTCTACTCAAACCCCGGGTCCTTCTTGTTCATGCCAGATCCGACATCCTCACCGGGATGCCCGCCTCGGGGTCCGCGCTCTGAGCTGCCCTACCCGATCGAGTTTAGCCGGACCCCTGGCAGTATAAGTTCCGAGCTCTGCCTCCCATTTCCGCATCTTTGGCTCCCCATTCCTTCATCCCAGGACCTCCACAGCCACCCTCGAGGTGACAGCTCCCCGTTGGTTGTGTCGCAGAGAGGAGAGGGTGCCCGGACCACTGATCTGGCGTCCTAGCGCCGCCTTGCTCTGCCCGAAGGAGGAGCTCGAGCCTCGGGCCTCGACGACCCACGAGGCGACGACCCAGAGCTCCAGCAGCTCACGCCCAGTCGATTCGTCCACCCAGGTAGCCTTAGTTCTTTCCCTTTCTCTTTGATTTTGCATTTGCCCCAATTCGACCCATTGCCGTTCCCCTTCGATTCCGGCAAACTCCGCCCTCGTCGCGACCATCGAACCAGCCTATCACGTTCGCCTTCTCCCCGTGCACGTTCTTCGCCCCTCCATTCAACCCAGCTCGCACATGAGCTGGGGTTTCGAGTTCCACCGTCGACACCTCATCGGAGCTCGACCGCCCCGCCGCACCTACCACCTTCACCCACGCTTATAGGGTCGAGGCAACTTGCCCTCGACTCGCGAGTCTGCTGGTGTGATTTGCAGGGACATCTGAGCCCATCTGAGGGCTTGGACCATTTGAAGTAGCTGCTCGACCTCCGCCTGCCTCGCCTGAGCTCCCTGGAGCTCCGTCGAGCCATCGGAGGGTACCCTTAGACGCGGAAGGCCGCCACGTTTCTTCTCCGATATTCAGTGGCCCGCGAGGAGGACGTTGGAGCACACACGGGCCCGGCGAAGCTCGCCAGCATCCAGTTCGTCCACCATCTTCCTGAGCCGTTCGATCCTCTTCCAGCTCCAGGTCATCATCCGGCTGTTCATCTCAGGAGCAACAGCAACCGTAGATCATCCGGAGGAGAGATCGTGGCCGTCAGATCAGTGAGGGCTTCCCATGTGCTTCGTAGCCGTTCGATCGACCACGTGGCGAGGCCCCAGCCGTCGATCAGCACCGAGGACCCCAACGTTGGGCGCCACCCTTCCCCAGCCGTCGATCAGCACACGTGGCGCCCATCTGACGGTCGACTTAATAAAGGGTAATTTACCCTTAGGCCCTTCTCTTTTTAGTAGTTTGCTTTTAGTCCTGTAAATATTTTTAGTATTTTATTTGTGTTAGGTAAATTGCACTTTGGACCTTGTCTTTTCTGCTATTCACATGTATGCCCCTGTGTGTAGTGTATCACGTGCGCCGACACGTGTTTCTTTGGGTTATTTGCATGTTTAACCTTGTAGTTTTCGGGTGTTAATGAATGAATGAAACCTTTTTATTAATTTCATATATGCCCCTGTGCGTTGTTTTTTAGAGCATGTGCGTTTATTAGTGGGTATTTTACAATAAGGCCCTTGGACTTTGGTACCTAGTTTACCAATTAGTCCGAGAACCTTATTTTCATTGCAATCAAGTCCCTTGTGATGCCCAAGACACGCGCCTCGCATGTGACTTCTTGGAAATTTTGCACCGGACCCCCTGGAACTGGTATTTGCGTACATGTCCCTGTGCACTATACCTAGGTTTTTATTTTTAATAAAATACCAAACGAACTCCAAATGTGATGAAAATTGGATACATGGCTCCTGCCATAGTGTAAAATTTTCTCCTATTTTTGGGGACATTTTTGATTTCATTCACTATTTTTAAAAAATCAAAAACAAGCTTTTTCTTTAATTTTTGACTTAAAAATTAAAAAAAATATTAAAATACCTCAAAAAAATTACAAAAAAAATTATTTAATGTATCTTTTGCATTGATTGATTTTCTGACCAATTTTGGTCATTTTTCATTATATAAAACCCATAAAAATTGAAAAACACCTAAAACTTATAAAAATTCTAAAATTAATTGAAAAATCCAAAAACAATAATTTAGTGCCTAAATTTTCCTTAGACCTTCTAGGTTTTAGGCAAATTACCTTCAGACCTTAATAAGGCCTTTATCTATTTTATATTGGCCCTCCAAGTTTGACTGGACAGCACCTTCAGATTTCTGTCTTGTTTTATTTTTAGAAAATTAAATAAAAATAAAAAAAATCAAAAATTACCCAAAAATAGTAAAAAACATGAAATACTTAAACACATTTTTATTTGAATTTTTGAGTGATTTTGATGCATTGAATAATTGTTTGCATTGGTTGTTTTATTGACTTTCTTTACTTTCCTTATTAATTAAAAATCCAAAAAATTTATAAAAATTAAAAATCCACCAAAAACACTTTGATTTTATTTTATCCCTTTTTTTAAACTACTTCGTAGGCCCGCAAGGCCATCACGTACTCCTTGTGTTCGACCCTGGTCGCTATACCATGTTAATCTAATAGCAAGACCGCTATTGTAGAGTTTTGACGATTTTATCCTTTGATTGGTGGTCTATTTTTCTTGATTGATCACCCAAGTGATTGAGGTCGCAACGACCCCTTGAGATACATCTGATCCACCTCGCTCGCTCGGTTTTTGTGGTCAATAGAATGGCGCCGTTGCTGGGGAGCACGGCTTAGTAGTTTTTATTTTTCATTTTTATTTTCTTTTTGTTTTCTTTTTCGCGGCTTTCCGCGGCTCTTTCTGAGTTCGTGGCTTTTTGCGGCTTTTTGTTTTTCTTTATTTTTGTTTTATTTTATTTTCTTTTGTTTTATTTTGTTTTTGATTTTTGTTTGATTTTTGCTTGTTTATATTATTTACCATTTGCACATATACCCCTGTTTAGCTTTTCTGCTATTATTTGATTATTATTCTAGGTTTGACACTTGTCTTCTTTCATGCGAGGACCCGAGGACTGAGGTGGCAGCTTTCGAGAAGTCGGCGTAACCGCGGGATTCGGAGGCAGCTCCCTTCTACACGGAGCCGCAGGAGAGCGTGAGAGAGAGAGACTGAGTGGGCGAGGATTAGCTTAGACTTTCTTTTATTCATTTGATTATTTGTAATAATACAGGGACATACAATGTGGACTTGGACGTGAACTCTTTAGTGGGTCTGTTTCGCCGAGCACAGGTGTGCTCGGGGAACCCTTAGGTTTTTCGCAGCTTTTTCGCGGCTTTTGATTTTTCGCTGTCTTTTACGATTTTCCGCGATTTTTCTCGAGCCCCTAGATTTAGGACTTTCTGTTTGACTGTGCCGTAATTAGTAGGATCCAAACACTTAACTATCTGCCTGCACCTATAGTTCGCTAATTGGATCTACTAATAAAACATTAATAAAAATAACTGACTCACTCCCTTCGAGCCTACGTGCCCGTAGCCTGCCCTGCCAAGCGCTGCTCCTGAACCCGATGTGTCGGGAGGAGGAGGGGTAGACCGAGACCCGGACTCTTAGATCGAAGGACCTGTGACCAGTTAGACGGTTCTGTCGAGTAGAAGTTGCCTGTTTAGGACTCGGTTTTCACCGCTGCACCATATAGGTAGTTTCTTTCAGTCTTCAATTCTGCGCGGATCATATTGTATGTAGAGTGCTGGAGACAGGTACGCATTTCTATCTTTGCATGCATCATTTATTTCATCGCGCATCGGCTTTTTCATCTTCTCCCCCTGTTTCTGAACTTAATAATCAGGAGAACCGAAAAATTCGTTAGGCCTTTTGTTTTTATTGAAAAATATCTAAAAAGAAAAACAATAAAATCGGAACTGTTTAAGCTATTAACCCTAAAAGACACTTGACCTAAAAAATCTGTCTTGGGGAGAGCAACCCCCTCATTGTTGGTTTGATTGTGCGAGAGAGTGACCCGAACACTAGGTAGAGCCCTCCGGTACCTTCCTCGACTGATTACCGACTTTTTCGTGCGGGACAGTCGGTTGGGGATAGTATCGGGTATCCCAGCAGGTCCACGTAATCGCTCTGATATTCTGATTGTTCACCAAAATAAAATAGACAAGATAATTTGACTGAGCCTTTACGGTCTTCAGCTCGCGTTGCGTTGGTGAACAGAGGGTTTGTTTGTCATCATAGTTTCTCCAGATCTCATCCGCCTTACTCACCACATCAAGATGATGGGCAGACGATCTCTTAGGCAGCCTCTGGCTGCACTGCTTTCGGGCGCGTCTACCCGTTCATCTAGGTTGGCTCACGAGAGCCGAGACCAGCTCTCCGAGCCCGAGTATGATTCCGCCCTGTTCCCCCTCGACCCCCTTTCTTTCGGTTCCGAGAGACCAATGCCAGAGGAGAGATTAGCAGATTTATTGGCACCTGAGTTTAGATCATTTGATTTTGCAGACACCACGGCCAGCAGTTCCGAGGATCGCTCTAGAGGTCCACAGCCTGAGCACTTCATGTTGGACTAGGGAGCGATCAACTCCACCCTGATTGACTCCCTCGAGACAGTTCAGCAGCAGTTGAGGGATCAGGGAGCATTCATGCTAGATTTGAGGAGAGAGATGGAGCAGATGAGAGCAGAGCGCGAGGAGCGCAGAGAGGGGCTGAGGATCCCGGGATGATGCAGATGCAGCAGCAGCAGCAGCCGCCGCAGCGGCAGCACCCGCCGCAGCCACGGCAGGAGGACACCGAGACCGATGCGGGAGTTGCACAACCCCGGATCGACACTGATGCATCACTGGGTTGTGCTACCAACGATCGTGGGGAACTTCAAGTCCTCCCCGAACACCTTGCAGTTACTCCCCCGCTTCCACGGTCTCGCCACCGAGGAGCCCCATCTCCACCTCCAGGAGTTCCTTATGATTTGCAGCACTGTCCACGATCATCAGGTGGACCAGGACACCATCAGGATGATTGCTTTCCCCTTCACTTTGGCAGACAGAGCAACCACCTGGCTGAAGCATCTGGGGAAGTTTGTTTACACTTGGGAGCAGCTCCGCACCGAGTACTTACATAAGTACTATCCACTCGGGCGGACCAATGCCGCGAGAGCCCTGATCAACAACTTCTCCATGCTCCCCAACGAGCAGTTCCATGAGGCATGGGAGAGGTGTCGAGAGCTGACTGATAGATGCCCGCACCACGACATTTCCAAGCCCAACCTTGTGCAGAGCTTTTTCAGCGGGCTGACACCAGAGCTTCAGGGCCTGGTGAACGCTTCGTGTGGCGGGTCATACTTCACCAAGGATCACGACCAGGTCTGGGACATCTACGAGGAGATGGCCGAGAACTACATGGTGATGTCCCAGACCCGGTTGTACACTCAGGTCAGACTCCAGCAGCCAGGACCCGTGCAGTACCAGAGGATAGCACGGGTCGACGCCGGTCCATCCAGTTCGTCCGCAGTAGCAGCAGCACAGGCAGAGTCATCAGCTGCGGACATGGGCATCATTAGCGAGAAGTTCGATCGGATGGAGCTGATTGAGAAGAAGTAGTGCCAGGGTATCACTCAGATGGAGCAGATGGCACAAACTCTGAGCAACATGAAGACCCAGCTCATGTGTCTCCAGGAGGCACAGACGGATTCCCAGCCCCGTCTTCAGTCGTGAGGCGATCACGGCGGCAGCAGCAGCTCGTCCTAGCGCTCCAGCTCACACCAGCAGCCTAGTTAGGTTCACCTTGTACAGGCGGAGCCGTACCAGCAGCCGCAACCCTCCTACCAGTCACCACCATCTCCAGACTTGCAGATGGTGGTATACCAGCCGAATCAGCCTCTGGCAGTACTCCCTCCAGCCCAGTATGATGCAGAGCCGTTGATGGATGTCAACAGGATTTGGTATGACCACCCTCAGCCTGGTATCCGACGAGACCATCCCGGATTTCGGTGGGGGACCGGAGGTACCCAGCCCCAGCAGCAGCCGTCAGGACAGGGAGGCCAGTACGACCATCAGAGAGATCACCAGCCGCAGCAGCAGCCCCCAGTGTACCCACCATAGCAGCAGCAGCAGTCGTCCTATGGTCCTCGTCCCTACCAGCAGGGACAGTCTTGGAGGCGTGAGCAGCCTCACCAGCAGCATCCCCCATACCCCTCTCAGCCACAACACCAGTTCCAACAGCCTCATTACCAGAGAGGCTACCCGTCAGGCTCCCACGAGAGCCCTGCCTTGGATGATATAGCCCGCCTCCTCACGGACCAGCAGGCTACTTTTCGACGGGAGATGGACGTGTTCCGCCAGGAGATGCAGGACATTGTGAGAGGGAAGGCCGCCATCCCTACCCAGATCGTGCCGAACCCCAACAGCCTGAAGCGGAAGTCTGAGCAGGTAGCTTGTACTGAGTATACCACTCCAAGTGATGCATTTGGTGATATGACTGGATATCTGTTTGATACTGATTTTGTCACACTTAGGAGCAGTAGGATGCCAGCAGGCGGTGCCTCGTCTGAGCCACATCATGAGGATCCTCCCAGAGCGCCCGACGAGGAGGAGGAGAGCGGTACTGAGGCCGCTAGAGATGATGACGGTGGTACTGATGCCACCAAGGATGCTGATTCCACAGGCGGTGCTGAGGCCGCCAATTCACCAGATGGAGGAGGTGGTACTGATGCCACCCTTGATGCTGAGCCAGAGCTTCCAGTTGATCCAGCCGATGGTGGTGCTGAGGCCACCCATACTTTTGTTGAGAGATCTGTTGTTTTTCCTACTTCTGATGTATCTCGGAACCCTGTTGTGAATAAAGGAAAAGGTTTGGTTTTTTCTGATCCCACTGTGGTGCGTGATGTATGTGCGGATCCGGCTGTCGAGCCGTCTAGACCTTTTCCTAGTCCTTCATCTGAGAAGGACCCAATGATCCCCTTCCCTAGAGCCCTTCAGATGGGGAAGGGGAAGAAAACAGAAAATCCAAAAAAGAGAGATCAGGAGGAGTTCAGCCAGCAGATGATAGATCGATTTCACATACAGCTGACTCTTCAGGAGGCCTTGTAGCACATTCCCCTTCTTCAGCGTTCGTTGAGAGATAGGACTACAGTCAGGAGGAAGAGGAGGAACCACCATTCAAAGATCCATGTGCTGACGAAAGCCATGTGTTTCGCGATCCAGAATCGTCTGCCGGCCAAGAGGCCAGATTCAGGAGCCCCTTATGTCAGATGTCACATTAGAGAGCAGAGGTTCGATCGAACTCTATTGGATAGTGGATCGTTGATCAACCTCCTTCCGGCAGACCTTCTCGACCGTTTCGAGTTGGGCACTCTTAGACAGAGTAGGACAATCCTTCAGTTTGCTGATCGATCTGTCAAGAGGCCGAAGGGGTTGTTGCGAGACGTTGTCGTCACTATTCAGGGCCTGCAATTCCCCGTGGACTTCGTAGTGCTGGACATGGAGATCCCTGATTCAGTGACTGATACCCCCATCATCCTTGGTTGTCCGTTCTTGGCCACAGCCAAGGCGGTGACTGATCATGATAGCGGGAAGGTATACTTTCGCGTCGAGGGCGAAAGTGTACAAATAGAGACGGTCGAGGACAGCCGAGCCGGAGAGATCATGCTCAGAGACCACCTCAGACACAGAGCAGCTGACAGATGCCGGGTTAGACATCCACCAGGACTGTGATTTTGTGATCACAGACGATGAGGCAGTTTGGGCAGACCCAGCAGCACAGGCCATCCTCTCATTTTCAGACACCGCTGATACAGAGATGATAGCAGAGGAGAGCTTGGAGAGCACATTCCTGGTTCAGGATACCTTAGAGGCAACAGAGCAGGTTCTTGACCGTGACACGGATTTTTGTGATGATGGTGGTACTGATGCCACCTTGTGTGATGTAGATCCCTCGGAGTCAGAGTCTGATTGGGCAGATTGTGATGATTACATGCCAGACCTGATTCCCACTGAGCCTACAACTGAGGAGGAGGTAGATGCCGAGCAGAGCAGAGACAGTTCAGTTGAGCAGCCTTCTTCAGATCCAGTTTGCGGGAGTACGTTCTCATTCTCCCGGGCAGATTTGGCAGCATACACGTGGCTTCTTTTGAAGCCAGATTTGCCAGCACCCAGTTGTCCAAAGCTGAAGCCGCTCCCTACTTCACTGAAGTATCGTTTCCTTGCGGGTGAACCTGAGATGTACCCAGTCATCATCTCCGCCGATCTGACTGGAGAGCAAGAATCCCGTTTGATGGGGGTTCTTGAAAAGAACCGCAAGGTAATCGGATGGAGCGTAGAAGATCTCCAGGGGATAAGTCCGGCCCTGTGCTCCCACCATATCTATCTCGAGGATGAGGCGAAGCCGTCGCGTGAGTTCCAGCGGCGACTGAACCTGAATCTAAAGAGAGGTTGTCATGAAGGAAATCTTGAAATGGTGGAGCGCTGATTTTATCTACCCCATTTCCGACTCCAAGTGGGTCATCCCTTTGCATGTGGTGCCCAAGAAGACGGGCATCACTACAGTGATTAGTGAGTCTGGAGAGGAGATTGCTACACAAGTACCCACTTCTTGGCGGGTTTGTGTTGACTACAGGAGACTCAACCAAGCCACTAAGAAGGACCATTTCCCCCTACCCTTTATTGACCAGATCATTGAGAGACTAGCAGGGAAGAGCCACTATTGTTTTCTGGATGGGTACTCGGGCTACAACCAGATGGCCATCGCTCCTGAGGACCAGGAGAAGACCACCTTTACCTGTCCCTTCGGCACATACGCCTTCCGACGCATGCCATTTGGGCTATGCAATGCCCCTGCGACCTTTCAGAGATGCATGCTTTCGATCTTTTCGGACATGGTAGGGGAGTGTTTGGAGGTCTTCATGGATGATTTCTCGGTTTACGGCGACGGATTCGACTCTTGTCTTGACTGCCTAGACCGAGTACTCCAGTGATGTATAGAGGTTCACTTGGTGCTATCTTGGGAGAAGAGTCACTTCATGGTGACTCAAGGGACGGTGCTTGGCCACATCATCTCCAACAGGGGCATGGAGGTTGATCCGGCCAAGGTAGATGTCATTAGAAAACTCGCACCGCCGTCCAATTTGAGGCAGTTACGGTCATTTCTGGGGCACGTCGGTTTCTACCGATGATTCATTCATGATTTCAGCAGGATTGCCCGGCCGTTGACTGACCTACTGACAAAAGACACCGAGTTCCTTGTCGATGACAAGTGTCTTTCGTCCTTTGAGACTCTCAAGCAGTGTGTTATAGAGGCTCCTGTTCTCCAGCCGCCTGATTGGTCTCTCCCATTCGAGATCATGACGGATGCCTCCGATTTTGCCGTGGGGGCCGTGCTGGGACAGAGGAGGGATGGAGTCCCCTTTGCTATCCACTACGCTAGCCGCACATTGGATTCCGCCCAGCGGAATTATACAGCCACAGAGAAGGAGATGCTAGCCGTAGTGTTCGCCCTAGATAAGTTCATATCTTACATCATTGGATCTAGAGTGACCTTGTATACTCATCACACCGCCATCCGATACCTCATGGCAAAGAAGGATGCCAAGGCCAGACTGACTAGATGGATCCTTCTACTCCAGGAGTTCGACATTGAGATCAAGGATAAGCATGGAGTCAAGAATGTGGTGGCGGATCATCTCTCCCAATTAGAGCAGCCTGAGGAGTCTGAGAATATTGATCCCATTTGTGAGACCTTCCCAGATGAGGCGATCCTTACTATCGCCTCACTCCCGTAGTATGCCGACATTGTGAACTTTCTTGTTGCTAAGAAAGTCCCACAAGGTTGGCCCAGACAGAGGTTTGAGACCTTCCTCGCGAAGGCTGATGAATCTGTGATTCATCACTTCAAAAGTCAAAAATAGAGCCTTGTTCCCGAGAAAATAGAGGCATATTTCCCCTTATATTGCATAAATAGCATTCATGCATGTATTCATAACTCATGTAGTTTAGCAGCTCATTTGCATCTAAATAAGAAGCCAAAAATCCCTTGTAAAATACCTCTTCACCAAAATAACATCTTCTCTATAATCTATACTCCTTAGTTAATAACATAGGGAAGAATGCCAAAAAATCACCCTTGTAAAATAGCCAATATAGCCTGAGAGCCCTTGTACACTAAAATACACATAAAGCCCTCATACAAACTCCGAATTAGGTCTACTCACTCTTAGAATATTACATATTAAAAGACCTTCAAAATGAGACTAATTTCATTGAATTTGGAGCTCGTATGAGAAACTTGGGTTTTTGGGTCACTTTGTATACTACATATGTATATTTGTGTATCCTTGTATTTATGTATCATATTTGACCTCATCTCCGTCTTTGGTCACACATGAAACTTGTAGATTTCATTGAGATCTACAACTTTCATGTTTTGAGTTTTTCCAAATTCGGCTCCCTTTTCTCTCTATACGTGTCTCTTACTCCAGCCACTCACAACAGGCCACGTGGCGCCCTCTGGTTGCGCCATGTGGCCCGCTTCCCATCGCCTCATCCGCCCGCTCCTTCAGCCGTTGGATGTCGCATCAGATCCAACGGCCCAGGCCTTTCCACGTACCTGCCATCTCCCAGCCATCAGATCTGCCCCGCACTTCATCTTCACCATCCCTTAGCGCCGCGCCCACAGCTTGACACGTGGCGCGCTGTACGCCGCTTGATCGCATCCCCGATCCTCTCATCGCAGCCGCCCTTCTTCCAACGAATCGTGCCCCTCTGATCAACCCTATCTCCTCATTCTGGCCGTTCGCGTGCGCTTCGCCCTCATCTCGACACGTGGTGAGATCACCGCTCTCCGATCACAACGCCTCAGATCTAATCCTACCCGACCAGATCCCCCTTGATCCCCACCGTTGGATCTCAAGATCCAACGGTGGAGACCTCGTCTCCTACCTCTGGGCGCCCCTCTCCCCCACGTCCCTTGCCTTGCGGGAGGGGCGCCCCTTCCTATTTTTGGACGCATGTCAGCCATCTCCTCCGACCGCTGACCCCCCCACGATGTCACCCACTCATCCCTCTCCCTCGCCAGCTCCCTCAAGCTCCACCACCTCCACCATACTCGCCCCACGTCGACCACCAACCTCGCTACTCCACCAGCCAATCCACCATCTTCACCTTATAAATACGTCGCCACCGGCGACGTTCACCCCGATCCGCCACTCCAGAAAGGTTCCTCGAGCTCCAAGCTATCCATAGGTGACAGCAACTGGGTGTATTGTCGAGCGAAGACAAGGAATCGACTCCGGCGAGATCCACGGCCACCACCGCCGTGCTGCAGCTTCCACGAGCAGCTGCACGAGCTCGGGACCTTACCGACCCCTCGAGCGAAGACCTGGAGCTCAAATCTGAGCTCCATTCCCCAGGTAACTCCCTCCATTCGTCCTCCGATCTTCGTCTTGTTTTTCTTGCTTTTTCTCCGATTTTATTCATCGCCACCGATCACCTTCTCGCCTCCAAACCACCTCGACGAGCTTCGCGTCGAAGCTCCCATCCTCGCTGTCCCATCTACACACTCCGACGACGCTTTGCGCACCATTCCGACCAACAACTCCGCCAGTTGGCCGGAGCTCATCCCCGGTGCACCTCCTTCACGCTTTAGGCCTCACCGTTCACACACACTTCTCCACGAACACTTGTACGCTTCGGCTATACACCTAACTCCTTGCAGGTCCTCACTTCTTCAGTGAACGGAAGCTCGCCGGAGACACCATCGAGCTTCATTGACAGAGACACCTGGGCACTCTCCGACGCTCCTGACACCGCCATCATCTCCGCCTCCACGCCGCGAAGCTCCAGAGCTATCTCTGACAAAGCGGAGAGCGTCAGCATCTCGAGGAAGGGCGGGCAGAGCTACAGCCCGATCGTCGGAGCCCCGCCTTCTCCTCCGCAGGAGGCGGAGGGCCGTCGAGGAAGAAGCAGCAGCTGCCGTTCGATCAACCGATCGAACGACCCTCACTTCGCCACGTATTCCCTCACCGCGCCCGTCCTCGACCGTTGATCGCGCCTCAGATCTGACGGGCCCTCCAGTTGCCACGCATCTTCATCGCCAACCCTTGGATCGACCTTGATCCAAGGGCCCTCAGCACGCCACGTCGATGAGTCCGAGCCTCGGCCTCCAAGCCTAGGCTCGGGTGACCCGAGGCTACACCGAGCCGCAGTCCGAACCTCTTGGGAGCCCGAGCCTCGCCCCGAGCCTCCGCCGCCCTCCGAGCCTAGGCCTCCCACGTGAGCACGTGCGGCCTGGGTAAATTGCACTGAGGCCCCTGAAGCTTTCCAAAATTACAAAGAGGTCCCTGTGAAGCAGACCCCACGTGAGGAGCACGTGCCCTGTGGAGAATTTGCATAAGAGTCCACCATATTATCGGTAATTGCATTTTAGTCCCTGTCAGCATATTTATTTATTGAAATTTTAATTTCCAGTATTGCATTTACACCCCTGTGTTTGCACGCATCCCTAGAGTGCATTTTTCATCATTTTGAAATTCTAAAAATTGCATTTTGTTAGAAATTTTGTCCTCTGTCTATTGGTACACGTGTCTTATTTTTGTAAGCTCAATTGAATTATTAATGAATTAATTGGTGCATTGTTGACATATTTTGCCCAGTGATGCCTTTTGATTTTTAATTAATTCTCTGTGCCTTTAAAAATTATAAAAAATTCGCAGTAGCTTAAGGACATCATTTTTAACATACCATAAAAATTTCATAGCATTTGCACGCATATCGAGGCCTAAATAAATTGATCAGTGATTTTCTTAGATTAATTTTAATTAATTCATTTCACAGTGAAATTAAGTTCTGTTAATTTTCCTAGGTCCTTTACCATTAGAGTAACCTAGGATAATTTTAGTTCTTGGAAAAATTGTGGTTTGATATTTATTAAAAATTAAGTACTGAAAATCACTCTGTTTGTTTATTTAATTCACAATAAATTTTTTTTGAGTCGAAAAATTCCAAAAAAATTAGTTTAGGTCATTTTCATCATAAATACCCATTTGGCCAATTTTCATAATTTTTGGACCTAATTTGATACATTAATTAAATTGAACATTAAATTGGCTTGCCTTGTCTGCATAAGTCTGCATAAAAATTAAAAAGACCAAAAAAAATACTCCTCGAAAATCAACACTTGGATAATTGCTGAAATTCACCTAAGGAGACAGATGCCTCCCTGAGATCGACCTTGGACTTACACCAAGTAAAAAATTTTGCCGCTTAAAATTAACTTCACATTAATCGATAAGTGGTTTTTGATTAACCTCTCGTATCCGACTGCAACGAATCACATCAATTAATTTGGACATTAATTTGACCGAATTAACGTAGGGTGCGGGAGCGTTGTCAAAATGGCGCCGTTGCCGGGGAGGCACGGCTTAGGTTAATTTGTAGCACATTTTTGAGTGTTTGATTTTCATTCCCCGGGTAGTCTGATCCCCGGTTTTTCTTGTAATTATTTCTCTCATTTATTTTTGCATTATTTTATTTTTATGTCACTCTCTGACCTCCATCTAATTTTTGTGCGAGGACCGCGAGGAGTCGGCGACGCTTCGGGGACTTAGCATTTACATTTTTGAGTGACAGAGAGGCATTGTATATTTTTATATTTTATTTCTTTTTCTTTTGCATTATTTCCAGCGGTTCCCATTTGGGATCTCGCGCGTGTAAAGATAGTGGAAACTGTGTCCCGTGTGCTGTGTGGGTGATTGTAATTTAGCTTGCACTAGCGGCTCCTCGAGCCACTCTAGGATTTGTTTGTGCTCGTAATCAATAGGACCACACATCACACATAAAAGACGCACCTAGACCGCAGGACTTAGTCAAATTAAACTGTTCTTCACGCTAATAGAACTGCCTGTCTAGGAGCGGTTTTTCATCGCTTGCATTTGCATGTAGAGTAAAGTTTTCAATTCTGTATTGCATCCTGCATCAAAAAGCGAAGGGATCACTGTAAGTATTCTCTACTCAGCATACACATCATCGATTTCAACTTGCATCGGCTTTTCTCGATTTCCCCCTCTGATTTTCTCACTTAAATTAAAAAGGAAATTGGGACTGTCCGATAGGCGTGCTTTGTGGTGGATTAATTAAAGTGATAACTTAACTTAAAATCGGGACTGCTAACAGTATTGACCAAAAAAAGAATAAAATCTGAAAATTGTTTGCGGAGATTAATCCCCGACCTTGTATTCAGGCTGAGTGAGGGTACCTGAGTGTGTGTGAACACCCTAAGGTAGAGCCCAAATCCCCGTCTTCCATATCACGTTCTAACTGATCCTAGCAAATATCACAAGCCGGATAATTTCAGATTCTTTGACTAGTACCAAGTAGCCTCCGCCTGTCTCAGGTAGATAGGGGCGAAATTGCGGTACTTCGCGACAAGCTGCCAGTAACCCACCGGGGTGAAGTTCCGGCCTTGTCAGCCTCCGCCTGCTTGCAGGTAGATAGGGGCGTGGTCACTGAATCCATCGGCTTGGGATAGGAGCGAAGAAAGGAAGGAGCGGCGGTATCTTAGACGACATGATACACAGGGAAGACGCATCCGGCTCTGAGCCGACTTCCCTCTAGGCCGCGTAATCCTTGCTAGATTTGCTTGAATATCACACTTAAAAACTACAAGATAAATTGGACTCAACTTCGAGTCCTTCACTGTGTTGAGTGTGAACCCAGGGTCTTGGATTGTTCTTGTGCTTGCTTCAGGTAGGAGTAAAATCCTATCTTCTTCTTGCTTCACCAAGATGAGTAATTGGGGAGATCTCGACGCACCATTCACTGATCTCTCTATGAGTCCCCCAAGTAACTCGTCTTTCTCGGTCCGAGCGCACCTTGGACCACCCAGGACTCATGACCCTCTTGAGTCCTGGTTCCCTCATGCTCAGGGTGGTTACTCTCAAACCAACCCTTTTATCTCCTCTGAGATTACCGAGGAAGACCATTGCATCGGTAATCCCTTCCTTGATTCACCCTCTAACACCGATCTTATTTTCCAATCCCCAGAACTAGAGGGAGAAATTCCGCCAAGGATGCCGCCCGATGAGGACCAGATGCGACAGATTCTTAGACGCCTTGCCGAAGCCGAACAGAAAAATGCTGATCTCACGGCACGTATGGGACAGATAATAGTAGCTGAAGGGATCGACCGACCAATGGTCGATACCTACAACCCGGCGGAGAACGAGATCCAAAATTGGCTAGCACCTGCAGTTCCCGACCAGGCATTCGAGCTGAAGCCCCACTTCCTTAGCCTGCTGCCGAAGTTTAACGGAAACCTCAGTGAAGAGCCTTACACCTTCCTCCGTGACTTCGAACTAGTATGCAACAATCTTAGCCATCCCAATGTTGGCCAAGATTATATCCGGCTGAAGGCCACCCCGTTTGCCTTAGGAGATAAAGCTGCTCATTGGCTGAAAAACCTAGGGGTGGTATGTACTACCTGGATGCAGTTCAAGGACCTCTTCTTGAAGAAGTTCTACCCTCTCAGTAGAACCAATCAGATGCGAACGAAGATTGCCAGCTTCGCCCAAGGACCCAACGAACCGTTCCATGAGGCTTGGGACAGGTTCAATGACTTAGTACAGAAATGCCCATGCCACGGCATTTCTAAGGCGATCTTAGTCCAGACCTTGTTCTGCGGTCTAACCCCAGAGATAAAGGGGTTAGTCAGCGCCGCCTGTGGAGGAAGCTATCTGAACAAGAACGAGCACGCCGTGTGGAAAATCCTAGAGCAGATGGCAGAAACCAGCAGGTCACAGGCCACAAGGGCCTATCAGTTGTCTCCTTCGATCTTATCCAATGAGACAACTAGAAGGACTGTTGCAGATCTGACTGAGGACCTCATCCCCAGCATGGGGATGATTGCCGACAAGCTTACCATGGTCGAGCAGATCCACAAGCAAGTCGCGGAGATGGAGTCTCTTTCGAGCCTTCCCAAGAAAGTGGAGGAACTCTCTGAAAAGGTAGCCAAGATCAAGCTACCCACCCCTTCTACACCACCTGTACTTGTACATCGAGTCCATCTTATACAGGAACAGGCACCGGGGTCTCAGAGCAGCTGGGATCAGACTTATACCCAACAGAACCATCATGCACCCCCACCAATGGAAACGGAATACGAGGAGACTCCGCCTGTTTACGAGATCAACGGGCTTTGGTATAGCCGTGACCCGCTAGTCCGGCAAATAGAGATGGGGAAGGATCAGGCACACCGGCCAACCCCAATCTACCAAGAGACCAGGCCCGTCACAGTCCCGCGATACCAGTCCAGGCTAGAACAGGGGTACCAGCCGCAACAGCGCACCTACCAGCAGGGGCCAGCACAGTCCCATCAGCAGCAGTATCGGCACGGCCAGCAGGGCCAGTATAGGACCGCATCCACTCAGCAGCCAGCCCAGCGCACCGAATTGGAGTCCCTCACCTTGGCGATCCAGACCCTGTCTAATAGGGTCCAGCAGATGCAGAATGACTACCTGGACATGATGACCGACATCAATCGGGTCTCTCGTGCTCAGGACCAACAAATGGCGCCAAGGACTCCGATTCCCGCACAGGTTCAGGCCAACCCAAACAGCGTACACCAGGGCCAGAACCGACCCCGAGATCAGGTATACTATTCAGATAATTATTTATCTGAACATGAGATCCTTTCGTATGATAATGTTAACCATATGTCCCTCAGGAGCGGAAGGACCGTGACCATACCTGATCGGGCACGGGCGCAAAAAGAAGGAACCTCCGAAACTCTACCTGAGGAGAATTCGGAGGAAGAAGAGGAGGAGCATCACCACCGCCACAGCCAGCAGAAGAAGAGGACATCTGAGTCCTCCAAGCAGCATTCTTGCATCCATCCAGAGTCAGACGACGCCGATGAGCCCGCACCTCCATCTGAGGAGGATCATCCAGAAGAAGCGGAAGAAGCATCACCGGTCTCGCCCCAGCATTTTCTTTTTAGTCAGAGTCCAAGTCCGAGTCTGTATCAGAGTCCGAGTCAGAGTCGTGTTCAGAACTCAGTTCCAGCAATTAATGAAAATATTTCAGTTCCAGAACCTGAGTTAATAATCCCTTTCCCCCAAGCTCTCAAGGGGGGAAAGAAGAAAATCAAAAAAATCCAAAAAGATGACCCTGAGATGGCTGAATTTTGCAATAAGCACATCAAGGTCACAATCCCTTTTGACAAGTTCGTGGAAATGACACCTGCATTCCAAAAATACCTTAAGGTGAGATGCATACCTTCTAGGGTTAGCAGGAAGACTAAAAGCCGTGTTGAGAAACACGTTCTATCAGTAGCCACAACTTGTGCAATAAAGAACTCGTTTCCTCGGAAACGAAGAGACATGGGTGCACACTATGTAGTGAGTCATGTTGATGACATCGCATTTGCACGCACACTCCTGGACAATGGTTCCTCGATCAACTTGATGCCCACAACCCTCTATGAGCGGCTTAATCTCAGACCTCTTAGGAAATCTAGAGCTATTTTGCAGTTTGCTGACAAATCTACTAAGAGGTCCCAAGGAGAGTTAAGGAACATTGTGATCAAAGTCGAGGGGCAAGAATACATGGTGGACTTCACTATCCTGGATATGGAAACCCCTTGTAATTGGAGAGATTCCCAGATCATTTTAGGTAGGCCCTTCCTCAGAACAGCGGGGGCCTTATTCGATTATAAGAATGGGAAGATTCAGTTCCAAACTCTAGGCGGAGATGAGGAACTTGAAATGAAGCAGACAAGATGGCAGAGACCGGACTCCGAATCCAACACCGAGTACTCTTCTATCGGAACAGACTGTGAGCATGTAGATGTAGTTGGGCCATGGAGACAGAACCCAGCCAGCACCAATGTGTCCATCTCCTTTGAAGATGATCCAGTGCATGAGTCAGTCTGCGAGATCCTCAGGAACGAGTACAGCTCTGAGCCTGCATCGCCCTACATCTTCGATGACGTAGAGGCCCAGTTGGGCCTGTCAGTCCTTACATCCTTAGGACAATCGGAAGATGAGGATGACGAGTCGGACGAGGCGTTTGCCGATTGCATGGAGACCTTTGACGGTCCGACTCCAGAGCCGAGTTTGGTGGCAGCTGCTACAAAACATGATCCAGCCACTTCCAACACCGAACCAGATCAGATTGAGCCAGACTTTCTAGACGATTACACTATTCCTGAGCTCAAACCCTTACCCACAACCCTGAAGTATGCCTTCCTTGCGGGCCAAGACAAGAAATTTCTGGTCATTGTCAGTTCGCAATTGACCGAGGAGCAGGAATCTCGCCTGCTAGAGATCCTGGAAAAGAACCACAAGGCAATAGGCTGGAGCATTTCCGATCTCCACGGGATAAATCCCGCTCTGTGTTCGCACCATATATACTTGGAGAACGAAGCCAAACCCTCTCGTGAATTCCAACGCCGGTTGAATCCAAATTTACGAGAGGTTGTAAAGAAAGAGATAGAAAAATGGTGCGATGCGGGTTTTATTTACCCAATCTCCGACTCTAAGTGGGTGGCCCCAATCCATGTTGTCCCGAAAAAGTCGGGAATTCAGACGACCACCAACGAGGATGGAGAAGAGATCGTGACGAGAGTACCCACATCGTGGCGCGTCTGTGTGGATTACAGACGCCTGAATGCCGCGACGAAGAAGGATCATTTCCCCCTACCGTTCATTGATCAGATCCTAGAAAGATTAGCAGGGAAAGAATTCTTCTGCTTCCTTGATGGGTTCTCGGGCTACAATCAAGTAGCCATAGCTCCGGAGGACCAGGAAAAGACCACGTTCACATGCCCCTTTGGTACCTATGCTTTCAGGCGCATGCCTTTTGGGCTATGCAATGCTCCAGGTACTTTTCAAAGGTGCATGATTGCTGTATTCGCCGAAATGGTCGGCGAATTCCTGGAAGTCTTCATGGATGACTTCTCGGTCCACGGCGACTCTTTTGATTCCTGTGTTAGGAATCTGGACCGAGTCCTCAAAAGATGTTGTGAGGTCAATCTGGTGCTCTCCTGGGAGAAAAGTCACTTCATGGTGACGATGGGCATAGTGTTGGGGCATGTCATCTCCAAGAGAGGAATGGAGGTTGACCCTGCCAAGGTGGACGTGATCAGACGACTCCAGCCACCAACCAACGTAAGGCAGTTGCGGTCGTTCCTCGGGCATGTCGGATTTTATCGAAGATTTATCAAGGATTTTTCTAAGATTGCCCGACCGCTAACTGAGCTTTTAGGCAAAGACATGGAGTTTATTGTAGATCACAAATGTCTTGAGGCCTTTAAGCTTCTACAAGGAATGATCATGGACGCACCCATCTTACAAGCCCCAGATTGGTCTCTACCTTTTGAGATCATGACGGACGCCTCAGATTATGCTGTTGGGGCTGTATTGGGACAAAGAAGAGATGGCGTCCCGTTTGCAATTCACTACGCAAGCAAAGTGCTTGATTCTGCTCAGCGTAACTACACAGTTACAGAAAAGGAAATGCTTGCGGTAGTGTTTGCCTTGGACAAATTCAGATCCCACTTAATCGGATCCAAGGTAACTGTGTTCACAGACCACACGGCACTACGATACTTGATGGCAAAGAAGGACGTGAAGGCGCGTCTTCTTCGTTGGATTTTACTTATCCAGGAGTTTGATTTGGACATCCGTGATAAACCTGGAAAGAAGAACGTAGTGGCCGATCATCTTTCTCATCTCGAAGATCTTAATACTTCCGAGGTTTCCCCGATTCGAGACTCCTTCCCTGACGAGTCGATTCTTGTTATCGACTCACTCCCATGGTACGCCAATATCGTGAATTATCTTGTCTCCAAGAAAGTTCCCGAAGATTGGCCCAAGAGCAAAATCGACCGACTAAAGTCGGACGTTAGACACTACCATTGGGAGGATCCGATCCTTTTCTTTGAAGGACCGGATTGTGTCTGGAGACGTTGTATTCCTCAAGAGGAATACCAGAGTGTCCTTTCTTTATGCCATAGCTTAGAGGCAGGAGGACACCACTCCGGGAAGAGGACCGCATGGAAGGTACTTCAGTGTGGCTTCTACTGGCCGACTCTGTTTCGCGATGCCACCGCCTTCGCAAAGTCGTGCCCAGTTTGCCAGAGAATGGGAGGAACCATTGGTTCCAAGGATGAGATGCCGATGCAGCCGGTCATCATTTGTGATGTCTTTGACGCCTGGGGCATCGATTTCATGGGCCCATTCCCTGTCAGCCACGGGTTTCAATACATCCTTCTTGCGGTAGACTACCTATCCAGATGGGTGGAGGCTATCCCGACCCGAGCCGCAGACAACAGGACTGTCTGTAAATTCATCAGAGAGAACATAATCTCTAGGTTCGGGATCCCCAAGATGATGATATCAGACGGGGGTAGCCACTTTGTGAATCGGGAGGTGAAGAAACTCCTGAAGGACTACGGCATCGAACACCGTGTCGCAAGTCCTTACCACCCACAAACCAATGGTATGGCTGAGGTGTCGAATAGGGAGGTGAAAACCATATTGCAAAAGCTTGTCCGCCCGGACAGGAAGGACTGGTCTCAGATCTTAGATCAAGTCCTCTGGGCGTATAGGACGGCTTACAAGACACCGTTAGGCACCTCCTCATTCCGAATGGTATTCGGAAAGCCGTGCCATTTGCCCACAGAGTTAGTGCACAAATCATAATGGGCAATAAAGAAGGTCAATTGGAACACACACCTGGGTCAGAAGCAGAGAGACATGGATCTGAATGAGCTTGTGGAAGTCAGAAACCGAGCATACGACAACAGTTTGGTGTACAAGGACAAGGTGAAGCGTTGGCATGATAGATATATCAGACGAAAGACCTTTGTTCCTGGACAGAAGGTATGGTTGTTCAATGCTAGGCTGAAGATTTTCCAAGGCAAGTTAAAGTCTAAATGGACGGGACCATTTGTTGTCCGTACGGTGCATGATAATGGATGTGTCGAGATCTCAGATCTCGCATATGACGCACCGACATTCCTAGTCAATGGGCAGCTGTTGAAGCACGTCGTTGAATGCAATGAACAGTTAGTCCATGTGGAGGAGATTGTATTCATGCGTGAGACAGATACAGCAGATACATCTCAAGCCGCGTATGAAACCTTGCAGCAATGAACTCGAGCCATCAGCAGCATCTTCGAAAGATTCAGACCGACTCATCTGTATATATCATTCTTCCTGTATATCCTATCCTTTACCCCCACGATTCTAGTAACCCATCCCCACATCATCGAACCATTATCTCAGACTATACTTAGGATGACCAGAACCTAAGTATGGGGGGAGGGGTCACCCGAGTCGATTCACTGTACATTCTCCAGATCACATTGGTCCTCATACTCATTTCCTACCGATACTTAGGCTGACCTAAGCCTAAGTATAGGGGGGACCGATGCCCGCACTGATACTCACCCACATCTCATCTTTCCCTCGTCCGCCCCATTTCTGATCTTCTTCTACACTTAGGCTGCCAGAGCCTAAGTATAGGGGGGCGTGACGACTTCTATACTTTCTGTTCTCCTACGCTTAGCACGAGCTATGTCTTTTTCCTCGCTCTTCGTGCTCTGAGGACATAGCACACGCTAAGTATAGGGGGGCGTGTATATATTACATATATATACTTTACCCATAGCTCGTACTTTCGCGTATTTTTGTATATATTTTACAATAATTACGGGTGGGTAAAAATCGAAAAAAAAAGTATAAAAATAGGCTTCTTATTTACTCTTGCATATCATCTCTGCATAGAAAAAGAGTCTTGCATTTTCATAGCATGACATCTCATCTCATTTGCATATCTTTGCATATGCAAAGTGAAAAGCTAGTGGGTTCTGGACCAAGTTATGAGTAGATATTGAGGATGGACTTGATTTGACCTTAATCCACCTAATTTCAGAGGAACCTTATAGGAATTGGAGTTAAGATTTCCCAGGTCAAGTGACTTAATTCTTTGAGTCAGCATGTCTATGTTCACATGTCATCTTGATTAGTCTTAGTAGAATATCTCGTGCATACGCAGGATTCTTTTAGATAATGACCTAACTTGGACAAGCACAATGCACGTAACTCTTCATTGATGAGGTGGTGAGGAGGTAGAATCCTTTAGCTTGGAGTAGCACACAGGTGGAAACATCCGTCCTCCTCTAGGGAGGGAAGTGCGTCTCAACCTAGTCTAGTGGTGTTGACATCTAAGGACAGGATGCTGTGGGTTGCAATAATGCTTCAAAAGAGGGATAGTCTACTGACTCAAGAGGAAAAACTCCTGATGTACATGCTGCTCTTTTCGAAAAAAAAAATGCAAAAACTCCAAAAAAATCAGGCAGGTTCAAGAAAAAAATAAAATACCTGTCGGAGCCTGTATACTAGTAAAGAAATGCAGCTGGATGACCTGGCTACACTGGTCAGGCATCCCGGGATAGGTAGCTACACTGGCTACCGTCCATTCTCTTCTCTACCCCCTCCTCTTGAGTTAGTCGCACTTGAACTTAGAAGGGAATACCCCGCTCCTCAAGGAAAGAGTTACTGGACCGGGTTATTGAGTTACCTTGTTAGAGGAGGCTGGTTCCGAGCCATTTCTGATATGGAGAGTTACAAATCACTTACACAGTACAAGTAAGAATCATAGTCATCAGAAATTTGCGTTTGAGGATTTGTTCTGACCTGACTATTGAGGCGTCTTGAATAGAAGACTTGTGGAACTTGAAGTCTGTTAAGTCTTAAGTCCAGGTCCAAATAAGGTTCCGCCACACAATTAATCCAAAGGTCGAGTCAGGCGCCATTTTTCAACTTTTGTTCATGACCCTGGTTTGGAACCCAAAATCATTTCACTCTTGCATTTCATTTAGTTGCTCGGGGACGAGCAGGGTTTAAGTATAGGGGGTTGATGAATCTGTGATTCATCACTTCAAAAGTCAAAAATAGAGCCTTGTTCCCGAGAAAATAGAGGCATATTTCCCCTTATATTGCATAAATAGCATTCATGCATGTATTCATAACTCATGTAGTTTAGCAGCTCATTTGCAACTAAATAAGAAGCCAAAAATCCCTTGTAAAATACCTCTTCACCAAAATAACATCTTCTCTATAATCTATACTCCTTAGTTAATAACACAGGGAAGAATGCCAAAAAATCACCCTTGTAAAATAGCCAATATAGCCTGAGAGCCCTTGTACACTAAAATACACATAAAGCCCTCATACAAACTCTGAATTAGGTCTACTCACTCTTAGAATATTACATATTAAAAGACCTTCAAAATGAGACTAATTTCATTGAATTTGGAGCTCGTATGAGAAACTTGGGTTTTTGGGTCACTTTGTATACTACATATGTATATTTGTGTATCCTTGTATTTATGTATCATATTTGACCTCATCTCCGTCTTTGGTCAACATGAAACTTGTAGATTTCATCGAGATCTACAACTTTCATGTTTTGAGTTTTTCCAAATTCGGCTCCCTCTTCTCTCTACACGTGTCTCTTACTCCAGCCACTCACAACAGGCCACGTGGCGCCCTCTGGTTGCGCCACGCGGCCCGCTTCCCATCGCCTCATCCGCCCGCGCCTTCAGCCGTTGGATCTCGCATCAGATCCAACGGCCCATGCCTTTCCACGTACCTGCCATCTCCCGGCCATCAGATCTGCCCCGCACTTCATCTTCACCATCCCTTAGCGCCGCGCCCACAGCTTGACACGTGGCGCGCTGTACGCCGCTTGATCGCATCCCCGATCCTCTCATCGCAGCCACCCTTCTTCCAACGAATCGTGCCCCTCTGATCAACCCTATCTCCTCATCCTGGCCGTTCGCGTGCGCTTCGCCCTCATCTCGACACGTGGTGCGATCACCGCTCTCCGATCACAACGCCTCAGATCTAATCCTACCCGACCAGATCCCCCTTGATCCCCACCGTTGGATCTCAAGATCCAACGGTGGAGACCTCGTCTCCTACCTCTGGGCGCCCCTCTCCCCCACGTCCCTTGCCTTGCGGGAGGGGCGCCCCCTTCCTATTTTTGGACGCATGTCAGCCATCTCCTCTGACCGCTGACCCCCCCACGACGTCACCCACTCATCCCTCTCCCTCGCCAGCTCCCTCAAGCTCCACCACCTCCACCATACTCGCCCCACGTCGACCACCAACCTCGCTACTCCACCAGCCAATCCACCATCTTCACCTTATAAATACGTTGCCACCGGCGACGTTCACCCCGATCCGCCACTCCAGAAAGGTTCCTCGAGCTCCAAGCTATCCATAGGTGACAGCAACTGGGTGTATTGTCGAGCGAAGACAAGGAATCGACTCCGGCGAGATCCACGGCCGCCACCGCCGTGCTGCAGCTTCCACGAGCAGCTGCACGAGCTCGGGACCTTACCGACCCCTCGAGCAAAGACCTAGAGCTCAAATCTGAGCTCCATTCCCCAGGTAACCCCCTCCATTCGTCCTCCAATCTTCCTCTTGTTTTTCTTGCTTTTTCTCCGACTTTATTCATCGCCACCGATCACCTTCTCGCCTCCAAACCACCTCGACGAGCTTCGCGTCGAAGATCCCATCCTCGCTGTCCCATCTGCACACTCTGACGACGCTTTGCGCACCATTCCGACCAACAGCTCCGCCAGTTGGCCGGAGCTCATCCCCAGTGCACCTCCTTCACGCTTTAGGCCTCACCGTTCACACACACTTCTCCACGAACACTTGCACGCTTCGGCTATACACCTAACTCCTTGCAGGTCCTCACTTCTTCACTGAACGGAAGCTCGCCGGAGACACCATCGAGCTTCATCGACAGAGACACCTGGGCACTCTCCGACGCTCCTGACACCGCCATCATCTCCGCCTCCACGCCACGAAGCTCCAGAGCTATCTCTGACAAAGCGGAGAGCGTCAGCATCTCGAGGAAGGGCGGGCGGAGCTACAGCCCGATCGCCGGAGCCCCGCCTTCTCCTCCACAGGAGGCGGAGGGCCGTCGAGGAAGAAGCAGCAACTGCCGTTCGATCAACCGATCGAACGGCCCTCACTTCGCCACGTATTCCCTCACCGCGCCCGTCCTCGACCGTTGATCGTGCCTCAGATCTGACGGGCCCTCCAGTTGCCACGCGTCTTCATCGCCAACCCTTGGATCGACCTTGATCCAAGGGCCCTCAGCTCGCCACGTCGACGAGTCCGAGCCTCGGCCTCCAAGCCTAGGCTCGGGCGACCCGAGGCTACACCGAGCCGCAGTCCGAACCTCCTGGGAGCCCGAGCCTCGCCCCGAGCCTCCGTCGCCCTCCGAGCCTAGGCCTCCCACGTGAGGAGCACGTGCGGCCTGGGTAAATTGCATTGAGGCCCCTGAAGCTTTCCAAAATTACAAAGAGGTCCCTGTGTAGCAGACCCCACGTGAGGAGCACGTGCCCTGTGGAGAATTTGCATAAGAGTCCACCATATTATCGGTAATTGCATTTTAGTCCCTGTCAGCATATTTATTTATTGAAATTTTAATTTCCAGTATTGCATTTACACCCCTGTGTTTGCACGCATCCCTAGAGTGCATTTTTCATCATTTTGAAATTCTAAAAATTGCATTTTGTTAGAAATTTTGTCCTCTGTCTATTGGTACACGTGTCTTATTTTTGTAAGCTCAATTGAATTATTAATGAATTAATTGGTGCTTTATTGACATATTTTTCCTAGTGATGCCTTTTGATTTTTAATTAATTCTCTGTGCCTTTAAAAATTATCAAAAATTCACAGTAGCTTAAGGACATCATTTTTAACATACCATAAAAATTTCATAGCATTTGCACGCATATCGAGGCCTAAATAAATTGATCAGTGATTTTCTTAGATTAATTTTAATTAATTCATTTCACAGTGAAATTAAGTTCTGTTAATTTTCCTAGGTCTTTTACCATTAGAGTAACCTAGGATAATTTTAGTTCTTGGAAAAATTGTGGTTTGATATTTATTAAAAATTAAATACTAAAAATCACTCTGTATGTTTATTTAATTCACAGTAAATTTATTTTGAGTCGAAAAATTCCAAAAAATTAGTGTAGGTCATTTTCATCATAAATACCCATCTGGCCAATTTTCATAATTTTTGGACCTAATTTGATACATTAATTAAATTGAACATTAAATTGGCTTGCCTTGTCTGCATAAGTCTGCATAAAAATTAAAAAGACCAAAAAAAAATACTCCTCGAAAATCAACACTTGGATAATTGCTGAAATTCACCTAAGGAGACAGATGCCTCCCTGAGATCGACCTTGGACTTACACCAAGTAAAAATTTTTGCCGCTTAAAATTAACTTCACATTAATCGATAAGTGGTTTTTGATTAACCTCTCGTATCCGACTGCAACGAATCACATCAATTAATTTGGACATTAATTTGACCGAATTAACGTAGGGTGCGGGAGCGTTGTCAAAGGCCAAGTCCTACCACTGGGAGGATCCCATCCTTTACCACGAAGGAGGGGATAGCGTCTGGCGTAGGTGCATTCCTCAGGAGGAGGACCATAGCATCCTCACTTACTGCCACAAGCTTGAGGCATGAGGACATCATTCTGGGAGGAGAACGACACAGAAAGTGCTCCAATCCGGCTTGTGGTGGCCTACCCTCTTCAAGGACTCTGATGAGTTCGTGAAGAGGTGTACTGACTGTCAGAGGATGGGCACTTGTGGACAGCGTGATATGATGCCAATGCAGCCCATTCACTTCTGTGAGGTTTTTGACGCATGGGGCATCGATTTCATGGGTCCATTCCCTAAGAGTCAGGTATTTGAGTACATTCTGTTGGCCGTAGACTATGTTAGTCGTTGGGTTGAGGCTATCCCCGCCCGAGACGCTGATGCTAGGATAATTTGCAGATTTTGAGGAAGCACATCATCACGCGGTTTGGGGTACCTCGAGTTTTGATTTCAGATGGGGGGTCTCATTTCATCAACGACCAGGTGAAGGCCCTTGCTAGCGAGTTCGGTATAGACCATCGAGTTGCCACTCCATACCATCCACAGACGAATGGTCTAGCCGAGGTGTCGAACAGGGAGATCAAGACTATATTGCAGAAAGTCGTCCTCCCTGACCGAAAGGATTGGTCACAGCTTTTGGACTCGGTCTTGTGGGCATATAGGACGTCTTTCAAGACACCATTGGGTGCATCTCCCTTTCGCCTCGTATATGGGCAAGCCGTGCTATTTACCTGTTGAGCTGAGAACACATGTCACTTTGGGCAGTCACTGAGATACTTATGGATCCGGATGGTGTGGGAGACCAGAGGAGGGTAGAGTTAGCAGCCCTGGAGGAGCTTAGAGATACCGCCTTCTCAAACAGCCTACATTACAAGGAGAGAGTGAAGGAGTGGCATGATTCTCACATCAGCCACAAGCATTTTGAGCCTAGACAGAGAGTATGGCTATTTGATGCGAGGCTTCGCTTATTTCCAGGGAAGCTACAGAGCAAATGGATGGGACCCTACTTGGTGAGAAAGGTACACGACAATGGTAGCATTGATATATCTGAGTTGTCTTCTGAGAGTACCTTTCGAGTGAACGACCAGCGGCTCAAGCCATTTCTAGATCATGAGCCGCGGGTCGTTGATGTTGCCCCGATTCATTTTGCATGAGATGTGGTCTTTTGACTCACATCTATTGCATCTCACACCTGATTATCACTGATCTTCCGACTTGTATAGATCCAGATGTCCATATCATCACATTCTTTAGTCCCACATCCCTTTCTTCATCTTTTTGATTATGCTATACTTAGGGTGCACTTTACCCTAAGTATAGGGGGGATGTAGGACCTTTGGGTATTTCTTTTGTTCTTTCTACCCCTATTTTTGCTTCCTATACTGAGGGATATCTTACCCTAAGTATAGGGGGGGTAGACCCTGTACAATCTCCACTCGGTTTTCCCTTTGTGTACAGCCTCCTATACTTAGGATCACTTGATCCTAAGTATAGGGGGAAAGCCGAGACCTTCTTGACTTTCTATTCATTCATTCGTCTTTGTATATAGCCTTCCTTTTCACTTCCCTATACATAGCACGAGTTTATGTCTTCTTCATCGCTCTTGACTCTGAGGACATCGTTCGAGCTAAGTATAGGGGTGTGTGTATATTTAATATATACTTTAGCCATAACTCGTACTTTGTGTGAGTGTGTCAATAAATAAAATGGCTAAAAACCTAAAAATCACAAAAATTAAAAATTTTTCATGTACATAAACATTCTTTTATTTGCACATAAATAGCTAATCAATCTTGAAAATTTAGTGTAGCAGTCTCCACTATTTATTTAACCTGGATAGCGACCAGAGTCGAACACAAGGAGTACGAGCTAAGCCTACGAAGTAGTCGAGAATCAGGAAATACAAGGCAAATTTTTGTGGTTTTTAATTTGTTATATATATATTCTAATAAGAAAATGAATAACAAGATAAAGGAAATCAAACTTCAACAATTTTTATTATGACTAAAAAGGCTCAAAAATTAGAAATAAATATATTTTTATATTTTCAAAATATGCAAGTATTTTTGTTGATTTTATGGTATTTTTTAGGTTTTTATATGATTTTATAAAATTAAAATAAACACAAAACATAAGCACACTATTCATCCATGACCTAAAGATAAAGTTAAAATGCTAAAATTTCCTGAAAGGCGTGATTGCTATTTTATGAAAAAGTAGATAAAAAGATCTAATCACAGAAACTGAAATTTCAAATTTTTTGTTTTTTTAGAATTTTTAAGATTTTTTTATAAGATTTATGGTCATTGTGATTTTTAGGGGTTTTATAAAAGATAATGGAACAAAATGGTACTGAAGTGAAAATAAACCAAAACAAACGCATAGGAAATTTTTATAGATTTTTTTAGGATATTTTTATATTTTTTGGTATTTTTATAAAATAGACAAACATATTTTTAGGGGGTTTTGATTTTTAGAAAATATCAAATAAAATCAAATTACATCACAAAAATTACCAAAAATATTACACATTAATAGGAGCTAGTGGTAATTTTTGAGGATTTTTTGGAGTAGATTTGTTAATTATTTGATCTAAAACAAATCACATAGGTTGTAGGGACCTATTTGCAAATACCCTAAAGTTTCTAGACTAAATAATAAGACACACAAAAAGTCTAGGGGCATCAATGCAAAAAGCCCATGAAATTAATGCACATGCTCAAATCACCACGCATAGGGGCATAAGTGCAAATACATAAAAGATTTCATTCAAATAAAAACCTTTAGAAAGTCCAGGACAAGATATGTAAAAACACCGCAAAAGCATGTGGCCGTGCATGTGCACTCAGACTGGAAGGACTAAAGTGTAAATACTGGAATTATCAAGGTTTATCGTGCAAAAAGTTCAAACTATAACTTTATTTAATAGACTGGAAAATAAAGCATAAAAATTACAGGGAAGGAAATGTAATATACCCTCACAGGCACGCACGGTGCGCGGGGGGGGGGGGGGGGGTGAGGGGGGGAGCACGTGGTGGATGCTGGAGGCACGTGGACGTACGACTCTGATCCTCTGCGATGTCAGATCTGACGCCTCAGGTGCTGTCGGGGACGTGGGGCTCTAATGCGTCAGGTGTTAGATCTAACGGCCTGGAAAGCTGCGACCGTCGGCGGCTTGGATCTGATCTGGTGGAAGGCCACTCCGACGGTGCTAAAGAGGTATGGAAGAACAGGGCCGAGGCAAACTTCACCAGAGCCTAGGATGACATCCTTGGCTCTGATGATCGACCAGAATGCTCAGGATCAATCGTGGGGGTCCTCTGCGTCGACTGAATGGGTCCGATGGAAGAGCTTACGGTCGGATGTGCGCGATAGTGAAGGTGATCTGTAGATGCTCCGGTGAACCTTCTAGTGGATGGAACTATGACTTCCAGCGCGCACGAACACCTGCAGAAGAAGGCTTGACTCCCAAAGGAAGCTGCCTCCTCACCACCTCATCCATAGAGAGCTATGTGTAAGGTGCTGGTGCAAGTAAAGCCATTGTCTGTGAGAGTCATGTGTGCGTCGTTAAATGTTCTACTTAGGCTCATCAAGATGACATGTGATCATAACCTAGTGGACTCAAAGAATTAAGTCACCAATGGACCTGAAAAGTCTCAACCCTAAATCATATAAGGTTCCTCTTAGAATTAGGTGGATTAAGGCCTTAACCAAGCTCCATTTTCCAATTTAATTCCAGGCTAGTTTAAATGTCAACTATGATTCAGAAGAATGTACAAGTATATAGAAAAATCTTGTTATGTAAAGTTTTTGAAAATGTGCAAAAATTTTGAAAATGTTTGAATGTATGCATGGATGCAAAAGTTTTGCAAACTATTTACAAACATTTACACAAAGGTTTTTGAAAACTTTATTTTTCAAACATTTTACAAAAAATGTGTACTATATACATAGTTTTAACACAAAAAATATTTACAAATTTTTAAAAACAAAACATTTTTACAAACATTTGTACAAAAATAGTTTTTATAAATAGCTATGTATGTGCAAGAAAGAATTTTATGTACAAGAAAAATTTTAAAATTTTTACGATTTTTAATAGTTGATTTTTTTTGCAATTTTATTTATTAACACACTCACACAAAGTACGAGTTATGGATAGCATTCCTCAAGATTCCCCAATCGGGGAAGGTCTCTGAAATGGGATCAGTCTGCTCAGATTCCTCAAGATTCTCCAATCGGGAGAGATGATACCCACCACATTCTTGACTCCAGGTTTATCCTTAATCTCAATTTCAAACTCCTACAGTAGAAGGATCCATCTAGTCAGCCTGTTTTGGCATCCTTCTTTGCCATTAGGTACTTGATGACGGTATGATCAATAAAGATAGTCACTTTGGATCCAATAATATATGATCTGAATTTTCCAAGGTAAAAACTACGACTAGCATCTCTTTCTCCCTGACGGTGTAATTCCATTGCACGACATCCAATGTACGTCTAGCATAGTGAGTGGAAAATGGTACTCCATCCCTCCTCTATCCTAGCACGACCCCTACGGCAAAATCAGAGGCATCCGTCATGATCTCAAATGGAAGAGACCAATCAGGTGGTTGAAGGACAGGAGCCTCAACAACTAGACTCTTGAGAGTCTCAAATGACGCAAGACACTTATCATCTATAATGAATTCGGTATCTTTTGTCAGCAAATTAGTCAATGGTCGGGCCATCCTACTAAAATCATGAATGAACCATCAGTAGAAATCGACATGCCCCAAAAAAGATCGTAACTGTCGCAGGTTGGACGGTGGATTGAGTTTTCTAATGATATCCACCTTGGCTAGATCAACCTCTATGCCCCTGTTGGAGATGATATGAGCAAGCACCGTCACCTGAGTCACCATGAAGTGACTCTTCTCCCAAGACAAACAAAGATGAAACAATGCTGAAGGACACCATCTAGGCAGTCATGACAAACATCAAACCCATCGCCATAGACCGAAAAGTCATCCACGAAGACCTCTAAACAGTCACCCAACATGTCTGAGAAAATGGACAATATGCACCTTTGGAATGTCGCTGGGACGTTACATAGACCAAAGGCATCTGTCTGAAAGCATAAGTACCAAATGGATAGGTGAATGTCGTCTTGTTCTAGTCTTCGGGTGCAATGGCCACCTGATTGTAGACGGACTACCCGTCAAGAAAGCAGTAATGACTCTTCCCAGCTAGCCTTGTCATATAATATGATCAATAAAAGGCAGCGGGAAATGATCCTTCTTGGTGGCCTAATTCAATCGTCTATAGTCCACACAGACCCTCCAAGAAATGGGTATCAGGGTAGCCATCTCCTCTCCAGACTCACTCACAACTGTAGTGATGCCCGTCTTCTTGGGCACCACATGTAATGGACTAACCCACTTGGAGTCGGAGATGTGGTGTATAAAATCAGTGCTCCACCATTTCATTATCTCCTTCATGACTACCTCTCAAAGATTCGGGTTCAACCGTCGCTGGAACTCACATGATGGCTTAGCATCTTCTTCGAGATAGATATGGTGGGAGCACAGGGCCAGAATTATCCTCTGGAGATCAGCTACGCTCCATCCTATTACCATGCGGTTCTTTTCAAGAATCTCCATCAAACGAGATTCTTGCTCTCCAGTCAAATCTGTTGAGATAATGACTGGGTACATCTCATGCTTACCCGCAAGGAACCTATACTTTAACGACCGCGGCAAGGGCATCAGTTTTGGACAACTAGGAGCTGGCAAATCTGGCTTCTGAAATGTCTGAGAGAATGCAACCAAATCTACGTGTGAGAACTCTTGCTGATAATGAATATCTGGCGAAGCTGGCCCTACTGGTGTATTTGTAATCTATGCCAGCTCAGTCTCCACCCTAGTTGCTGGTTCTGTTGGAATTAGACAAGGTAATAACTCATCAGATTCAACCCAATCTATGTCTGAATCTGAGGGATATGAATCTGAATCACAAGAAACGTAATCTGCCTCTTTGTCCTGAACACGATCTTCAGCCACGAATGTGTCCTCTACCGAGAGTGTGCTCTCCAAACTCTCCTCTGCTGGGATCTGTGAATCTGCAGAATCTGTTTGTGAGAGAAGGGCTCGTGAAATGAGATCAGACCAAGCGGCTTCATCATCAGTGATCACAATGTCACACTCCTAGTGGACGTCTCGCTCTCTGCCTCTATCATTTACTCTACATAACTAGACTGCTCTGAGCAAGCTGAATCTCGTGCTCTGGTCTCGTCGACCGGCTCTATTTGTATACTCTCGCCCTCAACGTGAAAGTATACCTTCCCACTATCATGGTCGGACACCGCCTTGGCTATGGAAAAGAATGGACATCCTATAATGATGGGGGTATCGGTCACCGAATTAGGGATCTCCATGTCCAACACGACGAAGTCCACGGGGAATTTCAGGCCTTGAATTGTGACGACCACATCCTTCAACAACCCCTTCGGCCTCTTGATAGATCTATCAACAAACTGAAGAACTGTCTTGCTCTATCGAAGTGGCCAAACTTGAATCGGTCGAGTAAGGCTGTCAGAATATGGTTGATGGAAGAGCCACTATCTAATAGAGTCCGATCAAATCTCTGCTCATGAATATGACATCTGACGTAGTGAGCTCCTGCATCTGGCCTCTTGGCTGGCAGACGGTTTTGGATGGCGAAGCAGGTGGCACGAGTGAATACATGGATCTCTGCATTATGGTTCCTATTCTTCCCGCGGATGTTAGTCTTCTCTCTTAAGTTCTTCTGGAAGAGAGGCATGTGCTCAAGTGCATCCTGTAGAGTCGGTTGAATCTGAAATCTATCAATCATCTACTGGCTGAACTCTAACTGCTGACCTTTTTTTGGATTTTCTTTTTTACTCCCCTTAGCCAAGTAGAGTGCTTGAGGGAAGGGGATGGTTGGTCCCTCCTCAGATAGATGGCTAGGAATAGGCTCCTAATGCTGAGAAGGAATATAATCCATACAAGTATCACCATGCATCTCATATGGACTCAAAGATGAAGAACCCTTTCCTTTATTATTTTTTTAGTATTTAATGTAAAGTCCCGGGGTACAAAAACTAGAGAAAAGGCTACAAGAATAGATGGGGTGGCCTCAGTACCACCCACGACATCAAGAACTTCGGCATCAGCAACACACTCTGGCTCAGCATCTGGATCTCTGGTGGCATCAGTACCACCCTCTACATCTGGGGAATCAACGGCCTTGATGAGCGCACCGATGATCGAGGCTAAGTAATATCAACGGTCATTGCGACCTCAATCACCCGAGCCAAACTCAACAAGAAAAATAAGACCACCAATAGAAATCAATCAAGCTCAAAAATCCAAGAAGCGGTCTCTGCTATTTATTTAACATGGTATAGTGATCAGGGTCGAACACAAGGAGCACGAGCTAAGCCTACCAAGTAATCGAGAAGTCAAAAAAGAAAAGGGAAATATTTTTGACGATTTTTAATTTGCAATTTTTTGATTTTCTAATAAGAAAATGAATAAAAAGATAAAAAGGAATCACACTTCAATAAATTTTATTAGGACCAAAAATGCTCAAAAATTAAAAATAAAAATAATTTTATGTTTTTAAAAATATGCAAATGTTTTTGATGAATTTATGGTTTTTTTCATATTTTTATATAATTTTTTAAAAATGAAACAAGGGCAAAATACCAAAACAATGCACAACCTGGACTAGAAGGCAATTTTGAAACATCTAAAGTGTCCCAAATATCCTGGTTTCAATTTTATATCAAAATAGATAAAAAAGGTTAACTATAGAAATTGAAAACACATTTTTTTGATTTTCATGTAATTTTTAATGATTTTTCTAAGATTTAGGTCTTTTGCAATTTTTAGGGGTTTTATAAAAGAGAAAAACACAAAATAGTAATGAAATTAAACACACCAAAACAAGCACACAAGAATTTTTATAGAAGTTTTAGGGGTATTTTTATATTTTAATGGATTTTCTAAAATAGATAGTTACTTTTTTGTAGGTTTTTTATTTTTAGAAAATATCAAACAAAATCAAATTGCATCAAAAAAATTAACAAAAATATTACACATTAGCAGGAGCTACTGGTAATTTTTGGGGAATGTTTGGAGTAGATTTGATATTTATTTGATTAAAAACAAAGTACATAGGTTGTGGGGACCTAAATGCGAATAGTCTAAGTTTTAGGACTAAATCATAACACGCACAAAAAATCTCAAAATTCCCATGAAAACACACACATGTCAATTAATCCACGTACATGGGCATAAGTGCAATTCCAGAAAGTATTTCATTCAAATATTAACCAGCAGAAACTATAGGGTAAAATGTGCAAAAACTCCACCGTGTACGTAATCGAGCATGTCTCTCCAGACAGGAAGGATTAAAAGCAAAGACCAGAAACCTTAGGGACTAAAGTGCAAATAGTTCAAACTACAACTTTATTGAACAAACTAGAAAATAAAGCATAAAAAGTGCATGGTAAATAATGCAATATACCCTTGCAAGCGCATGACGTGCGTGTGATGGATACGTGGGGGGCTGCTGATGGCGCGTGAATGTGTAGCTCTGATCCACTATCAGATTTGACGCCTCAGAAATGGTCGGGGACGTGGGGGCGCAAATGCATTAGCATTGTGATCTAATGATCGAAAAGCCTGCTGATGTCGGCGACGCAGATCTGATCTGGAAGGCTGGGGACCGATCCGATGGTGATTGAGATGCCTGGAAGAACAACATCGGGTTAACTTCACCGGAGCCAAGGAGATGATCGTCAGCTCCAATGGTCGATCGGGAGGCACGTGAATGGTCGTGAAGGGCTTCCACGTCGACTGAGCAGATCCGATGGAGGAGCCATCGACCGGATACGTGTGGCGATGAAGGAGGCCTAGAGATGCTCCGGTGAACCTCTAATGGACGAAATGGGGGGCTCCCAGCATGCGCTATCACCTGCAAAGGAACACTAACACTCGGGGTTGTGCTCCGGTCCGGGTTATTGTAGCTAAAAGACAAAGAAGCGAGGGGGGCGAAGGTTGATCTCCGAGGAAGGTGGAAGGGGAGATCTAGGGCCCTAATCTCGATCCGAAGATTGAGGCTAAGGATGTTCAGGTTACGGAGCAAGATGGAGGGCGAGTGTGTGGATCAATCAAAGCGGCTAGATGTGGAAATTGGGGCGGGTCGGAGCGGATGGAAGTGCGATGATGGAAGATGGAAAGATCGGATCGAAACGGGAAATGTGAAGGAAATGAAGGATACCTGAAAACCAGGGAGTGCTCCTAAGCTTCAGACGAAGGTGGCTGACGTGGTAATGGCCTCAACCTCGATGCGAAAGGCGGGGGAGGCTACTCGCGGTGGATCTCCAGCCACGAAAGGTGAGCATCGCCTCTACTACACAGAACTGAGCTCCAAGTGGTCCTCCGAGCAATTGTCACTCAGCTGGAGGTGGATAGGGGTCGAAATGGGAGCGAGGTACGAGCTACCCATCCATGGAGGTGGAAGAGAATATTTATAGGCGAGCTGATGGTCTAGAAAGATCGAAGTGAAGCGCCGAACCCTAGAGAGAATCGGATCGAGCAATGGACCCGCGAGGATGTCGGAGGTACGAGGGTTATCGGGTCCTGATCCCATGGCAAAAGGCAAGAGGAGTCGAGCTATAAAATTTCGAGAAGAAGCTTCGGCGAAGAGGATCCAGGTCTGACCCGGGAAGAAGGCGCCGTTGACCCGCGGTCAACAATCCAGCCGACCAATCAGAAAATAGGATTTACAAAATACTTTACAAATTCAATAAAAAATAGTAAATGATTTTAAATAAAAATGTGTATAAAATGAAAAATACTTGTTATTTTTCAAACTATTTTTTGGTGATTTTATTTATTTTTTTTGAAAAATAAATTAATCTATATACAATATAGTGAATTATATACATGTATAATATACCTATGTATTTTGAACAATAATTTTTATTTTGTTATTTTACCTAAGTACCATAATTTTCTATTTTATTTATTTACAAATAATTTTTGGAGTACAAAATAATTTTTATTGTATTTTTACTATTTATTTATAGGTATATAATAAATAAAGAAGAAAAGCATATATACATGTATTATGTACAATAGAGAGAGGATTTTATTTTTATTTTATTTTTCTGATTTTTGTTTTATTTTTAGGATTATATTCAAGGATGTAGAAAGAATATTTTATTTTTATTTTTTTGACAAAAATAATTATTTATTTACACAATTGCATGCACAATATAGAGTAGGCCCTATCTCTCTCTACTTGTTTTATTTGGCGATCAGGCCAATGCTTGGCCTTCTCTTGGGGTTCGGGTCACTCTGTATTTATTGTAAATACTTCCTTCCTTTTTATTTTCCATTATTCTTTTATTTTTGCACAAATACATGCTAATTATGTAATATTAACAAATGCATGCATAATGCTAACTTATTGTATTTATATCTATTTACATGATGCTTTGCCAAGATAAATAGCTAAAATAAAAGAATAAAGAGTGATGATCATGGATTCATCACCCCCTTATACTTTACCTTTGCTAGTCCCTTAGCAAATACTTATTTGAAAAAGAAGTGAAAAGATGATGAAAAGAAAAAGAGGAGAATCAAGGTTGATTATTAAACTTGTCTTCATTAAATTGGAGTATGGAGCTCAGTCAGACCTTTGGATTATTAGTTTGTCGGAACCTTATTTGGACCTAGGTTTAAGACCCAACAACCTCTAAGTTCCACTAATCTATAATCAAGACTCCTCAATAATCCAGATCAGAACAAGTCTACATACACAAACTCTAATGACCATGAATCTTTTCTTGTACTGTGTAAGTGATAGGTAGCTCCCCATCTCAGAAATGGCAAAGTAACAGCCTCCCTCAACACGGTAACTCTAATGCCCTAGTCTGGCAGCTCTTTCCTCGAGGAGCGGGGTATTCCCTTCCAAGTTCAAGTTCAACCGACTCAAGAAGAGGGGAAAGAAGAGAATGGACCATGGCCAGTGTAGCCACGTATCCTGGAAGCCCTACCAGTGTACTTAAGTCTCCCTGCTACAAGCTTCATGAGATGAGAATGGGTAGCATAAGCTTTGCTTTATTTGGCTATATACACTCCGGTGGGTATTTCATTTTCTATCAGACCCACCACTTTTTTGGAGTCTTTCTTTCTTTTGCACTTTTTTATGTGCATATGTACAACATATCTACATGGTGCAACATATATACATAAGGACCTTTTTTCCTCTTAAGTTAGTAGACTATCCCTCTTTTGAAGCATTATTGCAACCCACAACTCTTGTCTTTAGAACTCAACACCGCCAGACCAAGTTGAGGCGCACTTCCTTCACTAAAAGAAGACGAGAGGTTCCTCCTAGAAGTACTACCCTCGTATGCTACCCAAGACAAAGGACATTGCCTCCTCACAACCTCATCCGTAGAGAGCTATGTGTAAGGTGCTGGTGCAAGTAAAGCCACTGTCTGTGAGAGTCATGCGAGCGTTGTTAAGTGTTCAGCTTAGGCTCATCAAGATGACATGTGATCATAGGCTAGTGGACTCAAGAATTAAGTCACTAATGGACCTGAAAAGTCTCAACCCTAAGTCCTATAAGGTTCCTCTTAAAATTAAGTGGATTAAGGTCTTAACCAAGCTCCATTTTTCAATTTAATTCCATGTTATTTTAAATGTCAACTATGATTTAGAAAATGTACAAATAAATACAAAATCCTTTTTTATGCAAAGTTTTTGAACATGTGCAAAATTCTTGAAAAATGTTTGAATGTGCACATGGATGCAGAAGTTTTGCAAACTATTTACAAATATTTTTACACAAGGGTTTTTGCAAACTTTTGTTTTTCAAACATTTTACAAAAATTTTGTATTATATACATAGTTTCGATACCAAAATATTTACAAACTTGTTACAAATAAAACATTTTTACAAACATTTGTATATAAATAATTTTTATATATAGTTATGTATGTGCAAGAAAGAATTTTATGTACAAGAAACCTTTTAAAAATTTTACGATTATTAGATAAAGGATTTTAGCCGTTTTATTTATTAACACACTCACACAAAGTACGAGTTAGGGCTAAAGTATATATGTAATATATATACGACACCCCCCATACTTAGCTCGAATGATGTCCTCAGAGTGAATCAAGAGCGATGAAGAAGACATAACTCGTGCTTTGGTATAGGGAAGTGAAAAGGAATGCTCTACTACAACGATGAATCAAAGAATACAATGAAGAGGGCTTGGTTTTTCCCCCTATACTTAGGATTAAGTAATCCTAAGTATAGCAGACTGTACATAAAGGGAAAACCGAGTGATAGAATGTACAGGGTCTACCTCCCCTATAATTAGGGTAAAATATCCCTAAGTATAGGCAGAAAACAGAGGTAAAGAGAATCAAAAGAATAATCAAGAGTCTGACAGCCCCTAAACTTAGGGTAAAGTACATCCTAAGTATAACATAATTACAGATGTTGTTGGGGTGTTGGAATAAAGAAGGAGATGATATGGACATCTGGATCTATACAAGGTGGACGACAGTGATAATCAGGCATGAGCTGCAACTGATGTGAATCAAAGACCACATCTCCTGCAAAATGAATCAGGGCGACGTCTACGATCATCGGCTCATGATCCATATATGATTTGAGGTGCTGACCGTTAACACGAAAGGTGGACCCAGATGATATCTCAGATATGTCGATACTCCCGTTGGCATGCACCTTTCAGACCAGGTATGGTCCTTTCCACTTGCTCTGCAATTTTCCTAGAAATAATCTAAGCCTGGCATTAAACAACCATACTCTTTGATCTGGCTCAAACTGCTTATTGATGATGTGAGAATCATGCCATATCTTCACATGCTCCTTGTATTGTAGGCTGCTTGAAAAGACTGTATCTCTAAGCTCCTCCAAAGCTGCCAATTCTGCCTTTCTTTGATCACCTATGCTCTCTGGATCCAATAATATATCAGTGACAACCCAAAAGTGACTTGTGCCTAATCTCAACAGGTAAATGACAGGCTTGTCATAAAAAAGACGAAAGGGATATGTACCCAAAGGAGTCTTGAAGGAAGTCCGATATGCCCACAAGACCGAGTCCAAAAGCAGTGGCCAATCCTTTCGATCTGGGCAGACTACCTTCTACAATATCGTCTTCATCTCCCTATTCGATACTTCAGCAAGACCGTTGGTCTGAGGGTGATATAGAGTGGAAACTCGATGGTCTATGCCGAACTCGCTAGCAAGGGCCTTTACCTTATCATTGATAAAGTGAAACCCCCCGTCAATAGTCTAGGAACCCCGAATTGTGAAATGATATTCTTCCTAAAAAAATTGCAAACAGTCCTAGCATCTGCGGTTCGGGCAGGAATGACCTCAACCCAACAACTCACACAGTCAACAACCAACAAAATGTACTCGAATCTCCGACTATTAGGGAATGGACCCATGAAATCAATGCCCCATACGTCGAAAACCTCACAGAAATGAATGGGCTGCATCGGCATCATATCACGCTGTCCACAAGTGCCCATCCTATGACAGTCAGTACACCTCTTCACGAATTCATCAGAATCCTTGAAGAGAGTAGGCCACTATAGGCTGGATTTGAGCACTTTCTGTGTTGTTCTCCTCCCATAGTGATGTCCCCCTACCTCAAGCTTGTGGCAGTATGCGAGGACGCTATGGTGCTCCTCTTGAGAAATGCACCGACGCCAGATGCTATCCTCTCCTTCATAATAAAGGATGGGATCCTCCCATTGGTAAGACTTGGCCTTCACAAGGAAGGTCTCAAGTCGCTGCCTGGGCCAACTTTATGGAACTTTCTTGGCAACAAGAAAGTTCACAATATCAGCATACCACGAGAGCGAGGCGATAGCAAGGATCGCCTCATCTGGGAAGGTCTCAGAAATGGGATCAGTCTGCTCAGATTCCTCAAAATTCTCTAATCGAGAGAGATGATCCGCCACCACATTCTTGACTCCAGGTTTATCCTTAATTTTAATATCAAATTCCTGGAGTAGAAGGATCCATCTAGTCATTCTCGCTTTGGCATCCTTCTTAGCCATGAGGTACCTGATGGAGGTATGATCAGTAAATATTGTCACTTTGGATCCAATAATATATTATCTAAACTTGTCCAAGGCAAAAACTATGGCTAGCATCTCTTTCTCAGTGATGGTGTAGTTCCGCTACGCGGCATCCAATATACGGCTAGCGTAGTGAATGGCAAAAGGTACTCCATCCCGCCTCTATCCTAGCACTCCCCCTATGGGAAAATCAGAGGTATCCGTCATGATCTCGAATGGGAGAGACCAATCAGGCGGCTGAATGACAGGAGCCTCAACAACTAGACTCGAGAGTCTCAAATGACGCAAGACACTTATCATCTACACTGAACTCAGTGTCTTTCAACACCAGATCAGTCAACGGTCAGGCAATCCTGCTGAAATCATGAATGAATCATCGGTAGAAACTGACATGCCCTAGAAAAGACCATAACTTTTGCAGGTTGGACGGTTGATTGAGTTTCCCGATGATATCCACCTTGGTCGATCAACCTCCATGCCCCTATTAGAGATGATATGACCAAGCACCGTCCCTTGAGTCACCATGAAGTGATTCTTCTCCCAGGTTAAAAAAAGATGAACCTCAATGCAGCACCGAAGAACACGGTCTAGGCAGTCAAGACAAGCATCAAACCCATCACCATAGACCGAAAAGTCATCCATGAAGACCTCTAAACAGTCACCCACCATGTCCGAGAAAATGGATAACATGCACCTTTGGAATGTCGCGGGGGCGTTACATAGACCAAAGGGCATCCGTCTGAAAGCATAACTCCCAAACGGACAGGTGAATGTAAGTTTTGTTCTGGTCTTCGGGTGCAATGGCCACCTGGTTGTAGCCGGAGTACCTGTCAAGGAAATAATAATGACTCTTCCTAGCTAGCCTCTCTATAATATGATCAAACAAGTCAGTGGGAAATGATCATTCTTGGTGTCCTGAATCAATCGTA